>JAWWEE010000001.1:88816766-88834767 GCA_035221455.1 Xenops minutus
GGCCCTAGGGAGAGTGGGCGGGATAGGGTGTTACGGCCCTAGGGAGAGTGGGAGGGAAAGGGTGTTACGGCCCTAGGGAGAGTGGGAGGGAAAGGGAGCTCCAGCCTTTGGGAGAGGTGGGGAGTGGGGCAGTCTGCTCTCCTGTTTGCTTCTAGATCTCAGCCTGAAGTGTGAGACCACTACTTACTTCGATGTTTGAAGGCTAGTGCTTGAAACCTGATTTCTCAGCTGAAAAGTCAGAATCTTAATTTTACAGGTTTGGGTTTTTTTTTTTCTTCTCATTTTAAGAAATAATCTGGCACTGCTTGCGGTTAAGGTGTTAGCAAGATCGTTTGCGAACCTGCACAAATGGTTACTGCTGCAGCACCTTATGTTGGTAATCCTCTGACACTGTATTTTGCATCTTCATTAGCACAGATTGCCATTAATGAGGGTGCTGAGGCACTGCAACAGGTTGCCCAGAGAAGCTGCAGATGTACCATCCCTGGAGGTGCTCAAGGCCAGGTTGGATGGAGCTCTGAAGAAACCTGGTCTACTGGAAGCTGTCCCTGCCCATGGCATGGGGGTTGAAAATTGGTGATCTTTAAGGTCCCTCCCAACTCAACCCTTTCTATGATTAAAACATGACCAATGTATTTTCTCTCAGTCACATTCCATTTCCAGTTAACAGCAAATATTAAATAATTTCTTTATAACCACTGAAGTAGCATGCTGCTAAACCTCACTCACTCTTCCAGATTAAAGACCCCAGTCACTGTGGGTTAAATCACATATACATTTCAGCAAAGATCCCTCTAAGCAGAGAATTCTGACTAGGGAAAAAGATCTGAGCTTCGCTTTACCAACCTCAGCCTTTTGTTACGTGAGTTGTGAACTTTCCAGCTCTTTGAAAAGGACTGGTGCTGTGATGCGCTACTTAGCAAAGCCAGCAGTAATTATTAACTGGGAATTGGAAGGTGCCCATGTGGACTAGTTTCCAGCTGCCAGTGGGAACATTTAGCAGTCAAAATTTTGTACTGAGCTGCAGTCTACTAAACACTGTGTGATGCGTGTTCTTTACAATTTCTGTGTGCAGCAATGATTTCGTTTCCCTACATAGAATTGCAAGCAAGCACTTTGAGCATACTATTTGTCTGATATAAAAATAAAAGCTGTTAAAAGGAAAAGATGGACATTCACATAATCATGTATTAAAAATTAATGAGAGTGTAAGGGTAAGTTACTTTAAATGCTCTTGCAGGATAAGAATAGCTCAGAGGTTTCCCCTGCCCCCAAAGCTATCCTGAAGATATGTAAGTCTTGAAAATTTAAATGCTCAGTGAGGTGTGAGGCTGAATATTTCTTACCTTTACAGATATTTGAATATTAACTTCTGTTATTGTTTCTGGAATGTTTTTTACATTTAACCTTGGGGTTTGGGCAGGCTGATTTGAGACATAATTGAGAAGAGGGACAAGCATGTTGCTGCCCTTTGAGGTGCTTTTGAGCTTGAGAGTTAGCAAAAGAGTAAAGTAGTTTATTTCAGGATCCAGTGTCATGCACACCTGCCTCTGTTAATTACAGCCTGAGACAGGCTTCTGTTGAACCCCACCAACAGTGCTCTGTCAGAGTCACCACATCCAAGTTGGCCCAGCAACCATGTGATCAAAATGGGATTGTTCATGCTTTTTGAGCAGCTTTGCCAAAACATAAAACTGATGGAAGGTAATTAACAAAGAACTTCTGAAAAACTGCTTCAAAGGGGAAAAATGAGGGAGAATGGATGAGATGAGGGAAAACTGACTAGGATGACAGAGTAAGTAAAAGCATTTTCTAATATATATTGTAATAAACACATCTACTGAAAGCAGGAGCATCCTTTTTTTTCAGTGTGGCATTGTGTGCAGCATTCCCTGACATCCTGAGGCACAGCTTCTACCTGAAAACTAGATAGTCTTTGGCAACAGCTAACAAAAGGTTTATGTTCATGGAGAAAGTCCTACAGTGATGTGCTGGCTATTTTCACAGCCATTATTTGAAGAGGATTTCAGTGATGTGACGATCTTCCGAAGTTTCCCGTGAGGCAATAATTTCAAAATGCTGGTGTCTGGAGAGGTAAATAAAACCAGGGAGGATGAGAATCTAGTATATTATTAGACAAAAAACAGAGTGCTGTGAGAAGTTACACACCTTTTTATTTATTCTCTAATGTAGTCTAGAAAAGATAGGACTATCAATTGCTTGAAGGTACGTAAGGTTAAGATATCTTTTAAAAAATTAAGATGCGTTTGAAAGGAAAGAACTGAAAGAGAATAAGGTTTCTGGCCTTATGCCACACTTAGCATATGCTCTGAAATGACTGTGTTTGAGTTATTTATGATGTTGTGTATCTTTTCTGAATTTCAGTACCAATAGCACAAGGCAGGGAGTCTGTCATTGAGCCTACACTAGAGCATACTGAAAACAAACTACAGAGATCCTGAGCATTCATGGAATTGAGTATAGATGGCACAGGGAACAGTCACAGGGACAACTTTCTTGCCTTTTTCACTGACTGCCTTCTCAGCCCTAGTCATGCCCTTTAACTTCGCATGGCTTCATATTTTTCATCCATCAATCAGGTATGTAATTTTTATTCTGGATGTCACTGAGGTGCTGAGGGAAGGCAGATTCCTCCTGTGCATAAAATGAATGATGCTTCCATTGGCAGGAAACAGGCAGCTGTGGTGGTCTGGGCCTCCTGCCTGTCTGGCCCCTGCAGGGAGTACTGAACCCTCTCAGCCTACATCAGAAGGGGGCTGGAAAAACTTGAACAAACTTAGGAGAGTGTGAGTGTGCAATGCTGTAGGATAGGTTCCAGAGCTTGCAGGTGCATATGGGCTGTCACAAGAAGAGGTTGTCTGTGCTCTCTCCCTGCCCCTGTCAGACATTCTGTAGTGAATTGCATTAACTAAACTAGTTGAAAACTGACTTTTATTTATTTGTTTCAGCTACATTAGTTCTTTAGTCATGTTGTGATTGTAGAGTGAAAACATATATCCTGGACTGAGGGAAAGAAACAGGCTGATCTGTCAGGCAAGAGGCTGTAGGGAGATTAATTTGCATTTATCACGAAATGAGAGCCTAAAGATGGAGATTAATTTATTTATACTTTAAAAAAAAATTGGAATTTGGCTAGCATTCTGCAGGTGCACAGCCCAATCATCTCCATGTTTCCAGTTTTGATTCTTTACCATTTGTCTTTATTAGTGTCTGAAAAAGCCCTAATCAGTGAGCTGACTCAATTAACAAAACAGTTCCTGAAACTCAGAGGAGCCTGAGTTTGGCTTTATTGGAGTCAGTGAGGGCAGAAAAATAATGTGTAGGGTGGTAGGGAAAAAAAAAAAGGTGCCTCACAGAGATTAATCAACAGCTGCTACTTTCAACCCTTTATTTTCTGCAGTCCCCAAAGTTTTCCGCTATGACTTCAGCCTCCTGTTGACCAGTTGCCATCAGGCATCAATACATTTACTTTTCCTAGTGGCATGTCCCCTTGAAGCCTAGCATGTCACCTTGAATCCCTCCACCAATGTGGAGCTCCACAGCCCCCTGGCTGAAAACCATTGCGCACTCTGATAGCAGAGAAGGGATTTTTCTGAGGAAATGAAGCCACAAGTCTTCAGATTCACCATATTAATATGTGGCTGGATTTTGAAAAGACCTTATCTCCTACCTACACTGAACTAAGGAGTAGATTTGGTGACACACTTTGTCAGCACCCAGCTGCTCCAGGCACTGGGTCACCCTTGAAAATCCCCCACTGCTAAGACTGCCAGGCTTTTCATGTAGTGTAGGATTATGTTGCCTGCATTTTGGAGACAAAT
The DNA here is from genome assembly GCA_035221455.1 of Xenops minutus. Taxonomy (NCBI): domain Eukaryota; kingdom Metazoa; phylum Chordata; class Aves; order Passeriformes; family Furnariidae; genus Xenops; species Xenops minutus. The sequence continues at coordinate 88,820,609 of JAWWEE010000001.1, forward strand.
CCCCATGACAGACCAGATAGATAACAGTCCTCCCCTACAGAAGTGCGAAAGCACCATTCTTGATATATCATATTAATTTCAGAGTATTTCAGTACTTGAACAATGTAGATCTAGTGGAGACAGATTAAGAAAAGAACAACAAGTTATTAAGGATTTAAAGTTGACTTGTGGACTCACGTTGGATGGGTGTGATATATGTGTAGCTCAGACAAAAGTGACAACTGAAGTGAAACACAAAATAGCTGCCTACAAGGATCAGTATGTTAAACACAAAGAAGATGTATTTATTGCATTAAAAAAGTAATTCACTAAATGCAGTAAAAGATTTAGTTTATTTTTAAGAAAGGAAAGGTTAGATTAAATACTAAGCCTACTAAGCAAATCACATTGTTCAGAAAGTTTTTTACCATGAATAGTCCACCATGGGACTAGAAACATTTTAGAAATAACATAAGATAATTTAATTCAAGATGGAGTGACTTTCTAATGTAACTCTGTGATCAGAAAGATTAGGCAACCAAGCAAGATACCGTCTGCCTTCTATGCCCAGGTAACGACTTTTTTTCACTAGAAACGGAAATTTTTTAAGATGCTTTGAAAGGCTCCTCTGCAAGGTTTTTTCCTGTCAGACACCCTCCCAGACATTGTGCTCTTGGAAAAGGGCCATGTTTGCTTCTCACTCACAGAAAGTCCACTTCAAATTTGGCAGAAACAGGAGGGCCCAAAGGGAAATCACGGTAATTCACACGCAGATCCCAACTCCTGGCAGCAAGCCTCCATTGAAACAACAGTGCAAAGACCCCTCCTGCCAGACAGATCAGATCTCAGGAATCTGCAAAACCAGTTCTTAAACTTAGATCTTTTAAATAGATTCAAACACAAGAAGCATTTGTACTTGAAAGGATCCCGGAAATGTAGTAGTCAAGGTCGTCCACACCGAGAACTGCTGAGCCTTGGAAACACCGAAAACTGCCTGAGCGTTCTCAGCTACATCTCCCAGTAATTTAATCTTCATTGTCTTTCTCCTGTAATGGCTGGATTGCAAAAGCCCGTTAATGTTTATGGGTCCATATGTTTTTGCCTTCGTGACTGTTCTAGTAAAGTAACAAAACTGTTATGACCTGTAATTAATTCCAGAGGTTTCATTTATTATCTCTGATTAAATTAATGCCTGTGCAATAATGAAGATGTAAGAAGATATAATACACTCAGGAGCAAGTGTAATTAAGCTATAGGCAACACTGCAAAAACACATTAGAGGTCCTGACTCAGTTTTATGCAATCACATTTCATGGCTTTTTCCCTGTCAACAATGTTATAATGTACATTTTTATATTTAAAGTACCTGGTTTTTTGATGACATTTAGAAAAGCGATATCCAAAATTATTGTATTGCTGATTCCATTTCTTGTTTTACTTCCAGCATCACTCCCTCACTTCCAATTTCAACACCCTCTTCTGCAATTTAGGACTGTCAGACCTCTTCTGAGAACCACACAGTTGCTGTGACACTGGAAAGGTTATCACATTTCAAGGTGTTTAACAAACATTTCCTAAGAAAACAGCCTCTCTCAGGACATGTGATTAAAATAATACATACATGTGGTTTAAAGCAGTAAACTCCATCTTTTTTCGGTCTCGCTATACTTCCAGTTCTCCAAAACACAGGAGGTAAAAAACAACCCCTTAGCCTTTTACTCACACACAGCAGATCTCTTCAGCACACACAGGGGATAGAGAGGAAACTCAGGCTGGGGGTTCATGGGCGCTATTTCTGCAAAAGACAGCAGAGGGGTGTGACCACAACTTGCCCTGCCAATCACTTGACACCTTCCCCACCAATCCTTAATGATGCTTCTGCACTTTGCCAGAGCTGAGTCATGCTGGCTTTCCTCTCCATCTTCAGTAGGTGCAGAAGACCCCTGTTCGTCACAGCTTGCTCAATCCCACTGGTACTGACCCTCGGAAGCTGAGCGGAGATGCTGTTGATTACTTCTGTTATGATGGAAAGAAGGTATTTCTCATGTCACCACCCAGAATACCCTCCCTGTCCATCGTCCAGGGACCTGACCCCTCACCTCAGGGGCATTTTCATTCTCAAGGACATAGCTATGGGTAGACCCCATCCTCTCAGGATTTCTATATATTACCCAGTTTGACATTGAAATAAGACACTAAAATTATTCTGGTACGAAAGAAGAGGAATGCCCAATCCTCTATAAGAAACTGCATTCCAAGAATACCATTTATTTTTGGCTTGGCATAGTTGCTGTAGTGTAATGGGAATGGAAGAGTCGGCCTCCTAAAATGCATTGGCACTCTTTAGGGAGAATGAATCAAACAGCCAGTGATTTTTACACCTTTTGGAATGGAGTGGATTCTTATATTTTGGTAATACAAGATCTTGAACAACAGAGAGAAATAGAAGGGCCAGGAACAAAGGGGGCAGGATCAGAAGTAAAGGTGTAAAGGCTCCATAACCTGTGACAAGGTGAAAAGCCCAGAGTAGAAAGGCCAAAACTTCCTAAACAGAGGCCACAACCTTCCTTTTTCTAATTGTAACTACGTAGACTAGTGGTGTCTCAGCAGCAAAAACAAATTACTTTGATGGGGAAAAGGTATTACCGCACTAACACGTGACTGAAAATACAGCTGCTGGCATTGACTTGTCCTAGGCAGTCTCAAAGGAAGCCTGAAGTGGAGTGTCCAGAGTTAGCTGCTGTTAGCAGCAGCTTCCTCCCGGGCTGTTTCCTAACCCAAATCCCCATACTAATTCATCTTCCAAGATCAAAAAGTCTTAATGAATTCAGCAATACTTAGGTGATTTGAGGGAAAAAAAACCCAAATCCAAACCACCTCCAAAAGTATGCCAGTATTGTTTATAGTGACCCATCTTGGTTCTGTATGAAGATGGGCAGTGGTATTTCTACCATAGCTTCTTTTTCTGGATCTGGGTACAATCTGCCCTACCTAAAAGTATGGCCTAAAAGTAGGAAGCTGGAAGACTTTCCATTTTGCTTTGCTCCACTTGGAATTAGAGGTTCCTGTTGTTTTAGGAATTTCTCTTAGGTGCTTACTCTGTTTTTCTTTTGAACAACCATTCCTTGGAATATCACCTTGTGTAGACAGTAAGACCTTTTAAAAACATGAATTAACTGTGCCTTTTTCTTAGTCAGAGATGACTCAGGGCACATGAGAGTTGCAGAACAGAAACACATGAAAGTGTGTTCATGAAAGTATATGCTGTCTCTTAAAGTTGTTATGATCTCCATCCTGCCTTTATGCCACAGGGGCTGATGCCATATTGTTCCATGGGATTTGTCATAACCCTGCACACTCAGGGACCCTAACTTGAAGCCACTTCAATCTCGATTGTTTCAAATTTCTGTGAATCCTGCCCACCCATTTGGCAGCTGCAGAGAATTGGCATCTCCTACCACAGGGCTCAGCACCACATTACCACCTGAGTAGCATCAAGATAAGCGTGCTGGGACTGACAGTGCTGCCAGCGGTGCCAGGGCTGAACACATTGGTTCAGCCGAAGGTGTAGGGAGGAACCAACACTCCTGCTCACTTGAGGATTTTGAACTACCTATGGGGAGCTGTAGCTGCAGCAAAACTGTTACAGCACAAGCCTGGTTGTCACAGAAGTGTCAGTGCTTTGAGACAAGTTTTAAAATGTGTGAGTGCCTTTGAGGGACCCTTTAAGATCCCTTTTTCTGGCAACTTTTTACTCTTTTTTATGCACTGGGGATCCCCAAAGGAACATTTCTTTTGTGATTCTTACATCTTCCCCCTGATATGCTATGACACTTAAAGTTATGCTGAAACTGTGCTTGGCAAGTCGCTGATATTGCTGGGTAGGAGTTGTGGTGCACATGCCTAGGACTGAGGTTGAACTTACTCTCTTTGATCAGCACTACTTTCCTGCTTCTAGCTGATTGCTGTATTCTGTGTGAAAGCTCTGTGATCTCCTCCTGTTTTGGCTGCTAGCTAATTTAAATGTGACACCTGCCATTTCAACAGAATTTGGAGGCTTTTTCTCCACCTATGTTTTTGCAGCTAGGCTAACAAGATGTTAGTCTTTGCCTGGCCACAGAACAATTAAAATTGAGAATACATAATTCCAAAGAAAATAGCCATAGTTCTCCTTTTTTGTTTAATTATACTGCTATAAACATTTATTTTTCTTTTATGGACTACCAATTCATGTGGTTTCTAATGAAGTCCTGTGTTGTTTCTCCCTCACTTCAGCAAAGTGGTAACTACATACACGTTTAAGTTTTGCATTCCTTTCAGGAATAAAATATTCATCACACACTTGCAGAAATGCACCCAAACCATCTGCCTAGTCTTTATGGGAGATGTAGAAAGATTTTAAAACATGCTCTGCTTCCCTTCCCATTTGCACAGATGAATGGGTGTAATTGGCAGTGCTTTTTTTTAAATCTTTGTTTTACTTTGCCCTTTCTGTGTCTTAAGCCCACAAACTCTTTGTTTCCATTCTTGTCATGGTGCAATAGTAAAAAATGTAAATGTTTTTACATATCTATTTCTCTCATAAACCAGTTTCTCCTTATATACTTTGGGAGAAACCAACAAGCCAACAGAGCCTGAGTTTTCAGAAGCAATTTCTCCTTTTGAGTGTGCATGTTTAGACCTGGCTATGCAGAAGTAATCAGGATACAGTTGACAATGATGGCAACTGTGAAATCAGTCCCTTTGGAGTTCTAGTGCTGAGTGTCAAAGGGAGCTCTTAAAAGTAGTTTCTGCCTTTGAAAACTTTGGACTTGAGCCAGAGCTTTCATCTCCTTATCTATGAAAATGAAATACAGCTTAAATACCTCTCCAACAGCTCATGAAGGTTCATTGATGTTTACAAAACCCTTGGAATTGAAAAGCACTGATTATTACTGATCATTTATTAATTCCTGCTGTCTTGCACCTCCACATTCCTTTCACATGTCAAAGAAGAGGATTTAGCAGGCAGCAAAACCAGCAAAACCTGTAACAGCCTCTGCTCTCCTCTCTGCCTTCCCTTACTGTAATGGCCTCCCCGTACCCTCTCTCCACGTACCCACGTTGCCTTTATATCTTCAAACCCCTCTTCCTGCAATGCCTCTTGTCTCCTCTCCTTCCAGTGTGGTTTGGACTCCCTCCCCAGGACTCCCTGCTGGGGCCCTCTGCTCCAACACAGCTGCAGAGTGGCCAACAAGTGAAAGCATGAAAATTGGTTAGAGTTGAGAGACCTGGGAGCAAAAATGGGGACAGACTCCATTGCAGGGCCCTTCTCCTCTGCCAGACCTCCAGCTGATGGAGATTGTACAACTCCATCTCTTCCAGGCGCCTCTGGTTGAAAACAGCCCCTGGTTTAAGAGTTACTGGGAAAGGAGTGGTTGGTACAAGACTGTGTAAATAGAGTGGTTTCTTCTTTTGTTGATCAAGTAGATGCTTGAAATACTCTCAACATTCAGATCATAAATAAACTGCACTGAACAAACCTACTTTTTCCAGTTGAAACCATTTATCTAAACACAGTATTGACATTTCTCCATGCTTCTTTTTACAAGGTTATACTCACAGTGGTAGGTGTATAAGAGTTGCTCCACTCATGGTACAGATTTAGTCATCTGAAAGACATAGTGCCTTGTCTCATAACTGTCTGTGTTGTCCAGCAACAAGACTCAGGACCTTAACAAGATAGCATTTTCAGAAGCATTGCCATACTATCAGACTATGCTAGCATAACTCTTAGCCCATCTGCCTTGTGCCAATAGGACAAAAACCTTATTCCACCCTGGCATGGCCTGTGGAAGCTGCAGCAACTCCCTTTGGCCAGATGAAGGATGTTGTAAACCAAGGAGCTTGCTGGGGCATGCCATCTTCTACAGACAAAAACCGTACCTACAAAAATAAGGGGACAATGTACATCCATACAGGCACTTTGTATACCTAAAAGGCAAAAGCAGCGAGCGAAGGGAGAAACTGAAATCAAGCTATTAGTGTTATTCCTTTGTTCTTTTCTGATGGCAAAGCAGCCCTGGGACCTGGGAAACCTGATGCGTTGCTTTCAGTTCTGCCACACATTTGCAGCTCTGCCAAGTTACACTTCTGCCCATTTCTTGCTGTAGGATTTACCATGGCTTACATATCTGGGTGTGTATACCCAGACAAACCAAACTTGCCCAAAAGCACACATTTGATTCACAGTTCTAGATGCAAGTCTACATGAGGAGTTTTGGGAGGGAGGCTAGCACTTCAAAGCATCACCAGTATGAAGTATCTAACAAACTGTTTCACTGTGTGCTGTGGAAAGACATGTTTGTCCTTCCCAAACTGTGGCTCACAGACGTTCCTAGTCCATTATTAAACTACCAAAAATAAAATGCTTCTGATTCAGCTTTTTCTCTCATGTCCTCTACAGCTGCTGCCCATGGATCCTGCACCAGTGAATGAGCTGTTCCTGTTTTGGACTGTGATGTTATTTCAGAAGGCACACAGAAGGCTCTGGCCTCAAAGGGCATTTCAGCAGTGGTCTTTTTTAACCCTTACTTGACAGTGATATGTCCTGGCAAAGAAATGGTGCTGCTGACATAGCTGAATGGAGACAGCTGTTGTTTGCCTCAGCCCTTGCCAGTTGAGGTCTCTGGTGTTGCAGGGTTGTGAAATTACATCAAGAACTAGAGTAGAGGTGATGAGTAACAGCTACAGAGTTATTGCATAGGGAATGCTGCCTGCATGGAGCCCTCTGAAGAGCTTGCTCTGATCCACAATGGTATAGTAAATCAGAGAGTGGGCCCAGTGCATGAATGGGTCATCACTACTAACCTGCCTGTGCCAGGCTTAGGTAACCATTTTCATGTTGATTAGACAATTGCTAATGCTGTGATAGGAAGAAGTTTGTGCTGTGGCTGCTGATGTCAAACCACAGACTCTGGTGGCTAATGTGAAATAGTAGCTGGCTGAGGGAGAGTGCACTTTTCCAACTACACTGACTATATATGTCTGTCCTTGGTGTGATCTCTGCAAGAAATGCAGGAATGGCTGACAGTCAGGGACATAGATCTGCAGATGGTGGCTGATCACAAGGAAACATTTATGAACAAAACAAGGATCACAAAGAAAGCTAGAGTTTCCCCTCTGGAGAAAGTACTCAGTTTATTTCCAACAGTATACTTACAAATAGAATGTTTCTGCCCATTATTACATTACTTGACCCACCTCACCATCCTCTGTTCTGGCACGTAAAGTTATATTCTGAGGTCAGATCACCTGATGGGAAAAGAAGGCTTAATTATGTATTAAATACTTGCAAAATGTTTTCAGTTGCTGAAAGCAAAATGGCTCAGCCTCCAAATTTTTTTGGATATTGGTGTGCTCCATGTCATTTGTGTTAACAGCACTCTGCACTTTCACACCTTCAGTGAGAGTGTCAGTTAAGGATGTCAGTATTTGGCGATAGGCAGGGACAGCAAGAGAAATAAAGGACACCACAGGGTCTCATATCTCTGCACTGCAAGTGTGCATCACACTTGGTGTATGTGAGAGGAAGACATTAATTCTGCAGGCATTTCTTCAGTCCTCTCTTCTGGCACTTCCAGGCCAACTGTATTTTAAAAAATTTGGACCTGTGTCCAAAATCAGTAGGCACTTGTACAAGAACAGGGAAGCTTTATCTCCTCCCTTTCCACCTCCTCTCTTCCGCTCTGAGGCAACAGATTCCTACCTTGTCATCTTATTTAAGGAGACTGAAATTCTTTGTTTTGTGAATGGGGGAGAGGAGAAGAGAAATTTCTTATTTACATTGTTCATCAGAAGAGGGATACTGCTTTTATATCTCTTTTATCTTTACCCATTAGCCTGTTCTGAATCTCTCGCAAGACAGTAGTTTCTAGACACTCAGACACTTCGGATTTAAGCTTGAAAGAATTTGAGATACAAGTAGCTTGAGTTCAGTGAGGAAGAGTAGGACTGAAGAAAAGGCACATTATCAATACTGGTTTAAATGCATTTTTAGAGTATTGGCTTGTTGGAATTCCCTATCAGAAGCAGCTGCTTCCCAGAGCTCTGACAAGAGACCTTATCACTTTGCTAAAAAGATGTTTAAACCTTATCTGCTGACTAGCATATTAGTGCATAGGGAGGAACTTAAGGAAGCTTAGCCTCTTAAATGATCCTACCAATTTCTCCATTAAAAAAAAATCTCAAACATCACATTAAGGATGTTAGGAAGGCTTTAGCAGATGTCAGACTAAGTTGCAGAAGCTGTCTGAAAACTAAAACTGCTTTTCCTTTTACCTGTGTCCCCTTCTCCCATAATGTGGCATCATGCTACATATCTCCAAGGTGTTTACACACTTCCATTCCCACTTAGACTTAAAATACATGTCACTGAGGACAATGTTGTGATGCTGAAATATAAAAAAATATGTATGTCAAAATGGAAATATTAACTCGTGCACTAGGCTTATAATCTTAGCCTTATCTTCAGACTTCTTGCAGGCATATGGACTATTTTCCAGACATCTCTATAAACACGGTAAATAAATAATTTTGCTACATACTTCCCTCCAACACAGAAACACACATGCGCTGCTCAGAACCATATCCTACAGTGAAACAGGCAGCTGGTCAGGCAGAGAGGGGACAGGCTGGCCTTCTGCCTTGGTCTGAAAATACTTGGTATGTTTGGTAGGTAAAGTGACACTGGAAAAACTCAGAGACTGGCCACAACTTAATGTACAGGCAAATCTACCCTCTTTGTTCGAGACAGCACATGCACTTGTAATGGGGTTATCAATTAACCAGTTAAGATGTGAACCTTTCCTTATTTCTCCAGTGTATTTGATTTTCCATGACAAGAATTACCTGGGAAACACTTTAACACTTGTCAGGTAATGGCAAATACAGTGATGACCACTTCTCTAGTACTGGCTTTGCATTCATTTTCCACCATGTTCCTTGAGCCACCACTGAGAAGCTTCCCAGAATATGACCTTAACAGTCAGCCCCTTTGGGATATAAAGAAAAATCCCAAGTGTGCTCTGACCCCTGCATCCCACATGTCCCACAGTCTTGCTCCTTCCCTTCCCTTGTGCCACCATCTCTCTCTCCAGCCCTGAAATACTGCCAAGTACACAGGAGAGCCCCTCCAGAAGTACCTCTGAACTCCCACCCCAGTGCCTCTTGTTCTTCCACCTTCAGGAGACCACGTGCATCACAGCAGTGCTGCAGCTGTGCCCAAGGTGACTGGCCAACCTATTGCTGTCCACCCGCTGAATTCAACCAGTACTGACTACTCCCATGAGGGAACTGATGAGATCTCTCCTCTGGCTCAGCCACTGATTTTCATAAAACTAATGTGCATTTAACACTTTTGAAAGAATTTTGCCTTTCTTTAAGATCTGGCTGGAAAAGATTAATGAGAAGTTGATTGGGGGAGGGAAGAGGGGAAGGGGGCTGATTTGATAGACAGACAAATAGACAATGTGATTGCATCAGTGTCATTTCCTTAGGAAACCAGGCTAAAAATAAAAGGCTTTATTCACCCCTGGGAATAAAGCAGAATGTCTCTCACATCTTTACAAAACATTTGTTTCTATGTATACTTATAAATAGTCATGATGGGAGAGGAAGTTTGCACTAGATTTTGAGCAAAGAATTAAAAGGAAGAGCAGGAGGTACGTGAATTTCAAAATCTGGAATCCTTTTAGGCTCACAGGAACAGAGGAATGAATGTAGAGCCTTTTGCACCAATGCCACATTACCCCTGTGTATATATATTGCTGCCCTGCAAACCAGCTGCCAGTGGGCAACTTTTCACACCCCCACAGAATGAGTGCCCTTTTACTGTGTCAGTGATGGATGATGTGCTTTAGACCAAAACCTTCATGCACTTTGAGGTGAGCACACTCTCTCAGGTGGGAGTGAGCAACATGGAAATTGCTATTTTTTTCAGATTTATCATCTAGAAATTCCTGTCTGATGGTGACCAAGATAAGCTACAACAGAGGAAATAATCCCCAAAATTGTCTCATCCATCATTAAGAGATTGTGTAAACTGAAGAAGCACTTATACGCCTTTTAAATTTTTCTTTTCCTGCATTTACTCTAGATATTTTGTTATCTTTTAAAATGTGTTGGCCTCCTTACAACCTTGGCCTCAATGACAGCCTGTAGCAGTAAGTTCATTTTATGTACACTGAATTTAAAATGCTTTTTGTTTATGATATTTGAATTTACTACCCTTCAGTTTCATTGAACTGGCAGTGCTGGGAACTTGGCCTTTTATCGTCATACTTAACAGACGAGAAACAAAGTTCCACATCCTCTAGAAACTTCTGATTACTGTAAGACACAAATGAGGACATAACATCAAAAAAAGAGAATGGTTTGTACAGCAGGAGACAGCAGGGGACTTCCCTCTTGGCAGGTGGGCAGAACAGAAGCAGTTGTATTGTACATCTCCTTTGCCTTTGCACTACCTGTAAGCTTTTTTTTCAATCACCTATGCATGGAAGCCCCTTCTTTGGAGACACGATAGAATTTCCATTACAGAAATACTTCCCAGTCCCAGAAAACGCTGTACTGAGGACTGTCACTAGAGGCAGTCCTTGCCCTGAAGAATTGAGTTTAAAATATAAAAGACCAGCACAGTCTGAGAAAAAGGGATGCAACACACCACTGGAAGATTAAAAAATGAACAAGTATCTTGCCTGCAGTTATGACTAGACTCTTACCAGGAGTGAACTTTAACTCAATGTCAAACTTGATCTTGCTTCCCCAGGGGATGGGATTGATCTATCCTAACTTAGAGGTCAAAAATGAGACATCTGAGTTCATCATTCTGCAATCCCTAAACCGCCCTCAAGAGAATTAGGTATTTCCAGAAGACCATTCATGTGATCTACCTTAAATAAAAAAGTAACAGTAATTTTTTCTGTTTTCAACTATATGCATTTGAGATTTCTTCTCAGACTGGTTTAATATCCATGTCCTGCTCTACTGTTTTCAGCAGAGTTATTCACTACTATCACCATCTATTCAAGACAGAATAAGATGGTCTGCTTGCTCATCTCTGATAGATGTGTCTCTGGTATGGGCAGAAATAGATCTTTACCTACATTTTAATAACAAAACATGTGCCTTATGCCTGTCTTAGGTACTTTATTTGATAAACCAGTTTTGAATTTCTTAGGTAACCTCTGAAAACTGTGTACTATAATTTCAGCCTCAATACTGGGAACTACTAATAATACAAAAAGCATCTCAGACTTCATAATCACTTACATATTCTCAGAAATTTTTCTCCTGACCTTACTTGTATAATGTTCTTGAAAGAAAACCACAGAGGCTGAAAAAACATCTGAACAATATGGCAATGAAAGAAGCTGTTTGTTTTTTTTTTTTAAGCTTGATAGCAAACCCTTCATCTAATTATATGCAACTGCAATGAAGTCTGAGTCATGACTTGTCAGATGATTCTCTAGGTCGATGTGGGTACAAACCAACAGCTCTACACTGGGAAAGCAAGCAAACTGAAGACCTTACAAAAGCACAAGTCTTCCTTGTTTCTCTGGTCCTTTGCTTTTCTCTCTTTCTCTGTGTACTACCTTATGTTCAATCAGCCCACAGGACAGAAAAAGTATTTCCTAATATCTTGATAGTGTCGTGCACATTTATGTTACTGTACAGATGATTGATGGGCAAAGAATATGAGTGATGCGGTGAAAAGACAGAAGGGTAAGGTTGCTACCTCATGTAAACTTGACTTGTATTGACTTTTTATAAACACTCCCTGAAAAAACATGTTGTAGCACTGAAAAAAGAAGGTCTTTACTTCTAACACTAGCAAAATATATGGCTGGTGCAGCCTGGCAATGCTGCTTGGTAGTTCTAAGTCCAAGTAGCCACTGACCATGCAGGCCAGTCAGGGCATTGTATGGCTGCATCACATCTTGAACATTGACTTCTCAGAAACCTCTCCTGAAAACAAAACTCTCTATAGGATGTAACTACTGATTATTCATCAAAAGGGAACCGTTATCCAGCTGATGTGTATGTTTGCTGATGTAATTTTTCTTTTTATATTTCTTAGTTCACCCACTTAGCCTGAATAAGCCTGTCCCATAACTCAGGTATCTCTTGTCTAGAGGGCATCCTTGGGCAGTTTACTTCACTCCAGAGCTAACGGTGTTCCATTCTCTGACAGCTCTGAGTGCATGGCAATCATTAATATATTTATCAGGACCTGAACAGATAAACAAAGCTGTGTCTGGATACTGCAATTTTGTGTTTTTCCCTTTTATTTCCTTGTACAAAGGGTTATGGTATTATGGCTTGCTTATTTTAAGACATGGAAAATTACATACTTCCAATGCGGCTGATTGCAACAAACAGATTGTGGGCGAGGGGGAAGACATTCAGTAGACAGAGACTGTGAAGTTTTTTAAGTAGGGAGACATTGTGTTGCATTTCCCTTGTCTTTGAGTCACATTAAATATACACACTGTTAAAAGGCTATTGAAACGTTCAAATGTCAGTGTTTCAAATGAAAATCAATAGCATGCTATTAGGCTCATTATATTGCTGTTATGCATCATTAAAATGTATTTAAAAGCTTTCAGCAGAAACCAGAAGATGGGATGAATAATAAGAGAATTTGAGGATGTGCAGAATACTTAGAAGGCAATAAAGAGTCAGACACAAGAGAAACTTTGTAGGCAATTGGAAAGAAAGCACTGAAAAGAGCTCACTGGATGTTTGAAACATGGGAACATGAGAAAATGAATGATGCAGAACTCAGGATACAGACAAATGAGTGGAGCTGAACCAGTTCTGGAGGAAAACAAATTCATCAAATATGTTTAAAGATACTTTTTTAAATGGGACCTTGTGGTTTGAGGTTTTCTCTTTGCCTAGTATATATAGATCTCTGTACCACAATGCTCAGTTGATGTCCCTAAAAATACTGCTGACGTTTTGCCTTCTTGCACAAAAGGATTATAATAGGTCCTGAAAGCACATTTAGAAATTAGCTTTTCCAAGCATCTTTCAGGTCAAATACCATGTCAAAAAGTGTCACATCATCAGATACTCTAACATACATCTTTTCTATCTGAAATAGATTTCTAATGAGAAAATTTTGATTTACTATTTCAATATGGGGGGGTTATATATGAGGAACTAGTTACATATACAATTTTTGCATTGTTCCTGGAGCAGGACTAGAACACAAACCACCCACCATCCTGCATGTCACTAAACACACTCTCCCTAAAACCATCAGACCTTGCTTTTGGTCCCTTTTCTTTGAGTGGATCTTCAATCCCTATTAACTTTAGCCAGAGGAGATGAAGACCCTCCTCTACTCCTAATAGCCATAGCCTGGGCTGGAGTTTAAAACTCTGCAGGCAGAGGAAAAAAGAGAACCTGATTCTCCCATTTCCTGCACAAGAGCTCCCTAATCAACTCAAAATTATTGAATATTCTTTCAGATGGTGGATTTCAAACTTGCAGCTTAAACATAAAGTACTTCCTTCTGCAATTTTATCTGCATAGGTAAAGATTCAACTGAAATTGATTTTGGATTAAAACAGAACCAGAAAGCACAAATCAAGTCATGGAGCCAGGGAATGGAATTAGTTCGAGTCAGACATGCACAGCGTAAATTAAAAATGCTGAGTGCTCAAATTAAAGTTCACAGTGAAGAGTTCCCGAGCAATGCATAGACTGAATGTTTTCACACAAAACATATGCTCAGTTATTTCAAAATTACAAATGGATTAAAAAAAAATCCTGTTTGAATAAAGAGTAAGAAAAAAATATTATTTTGCTTCAAATAGTTTTTGGAGGAAAAAGTGTTTCTGAGTTATCAAGGAAGGGTTTCTTCATCAGAAGGGTCTATGCATTGCTGACGAGGCCGCCCTTGAAGTCTTCCATCATCCCCACATCACCGTAGGTGAATAAGAGCTTAAGTCAGTCCAGCAGTTCACCTATCTGGGAAGCATCATTTCCTCAGATGCTAAGATTGACAAAGAGACAACCAGTTAGCAAAGGCATACAGAGCTTTTGGAATACTCTGTAAAAGAGTCTGGCGCAATAAACACCTGAAGAAAAGCACCAAGATTAGTGTCTACAGAGCCATTGTACTGTCTACT
>JAWWEE010000001.1:88834867-88878064 GCA_035221455.1 Xenops minutus
CGCAGAATCAGCCTGGAGGAAAAAAGGCAATGCAGGAAGAACCGTGCCTTGCCAGTAGTGCTGATGGAGACTTTCCACTGTGCCTTTTGCAATTGGACTTGCCTATCTTGCAATGGCCTTTTTAGCCATCAGCACGCTTGCAGCAAGCGTGGGTAGAGCCCTTCCCAAATCTTCGTTTGCGAAGCCTAGCCATGGGGATGATGCTGCTGCTTTTATGTGCCCAGATGACCCTTCTGGAGTTTCACCATTAATTTTAATTGGGCCAAACTTCCATCTCTTCTGGAAGTGTCCAACACTCATGAAACTGAGTACACTAACATTAATTTACATGTGTAAGCATCTGCTGTGTGAAAACTGGCTTAAAAACCAGAGTTATCACTAAAACTCACAGTAGATAAAGAATTAAAAAAAAATGTATTTATTTCAAGTGTTCAGCACTTACAAAGCCATTCATGCAATGATATTTTTGGAGTTTCTTAAGTGCTCTTCAAGCTGTATCCAAGATGCCTTGGCAGCTTTGAGGGCTGACTAACAAGCGAAGATGTGTTCTCATAGAGTTATTCAGGAAGACTTTTAGGCATTGTTAGCATGCCAACATTGTTGATTACTCCAGGAATAACAAAATCTGTTTCTGCATTGGTGGTCCTATCTTGTGTTTTGAATTGAAAAGACAAACAAATGAGAAAAACATGCAATTGCCACTAGAAAGACACACATGAAGAAATGCATACAAAATGCATCTACTCCTTCCTCTCTCTGGTATGTTGCTATTTAAAATACACTGAAGACAGGATGGGTCACTTACACTACTATGGAAAGGAATTTGTATACAAAAGAGAATTCCCATGAGAATAAACAGAACAATCTGGAAGTGCTTTAATTTACCCTTTGACTTTGAGGTGTGATTTAATTCCTTCCTACTGTGTCCTTCCCAAATGAAAGGTGGGATAAAAGATATGCTGGTGGAAGTTGTTTCCTGAGTATTCAGCCTCTGCTAGAATAAACTCAAATACTTGCTGCACAGCAAGTCAATTTAATAAGTCTTCTTTAACACTTTTCTTTCTCCTTCCAAATGTTATCTTTTTCTATTGATCCTTTGTTAGTAGTTTTTTTCCTAATGCCCACAATGCAGTTTGTGTTCCTTATGCATCATCTAAAATACAATAGCAAACATTAATAAAATCAATTTTAATAAGGAAAGTAGGAAACTCAACTTTTATGGTTAAATGACACAGCCTTTCCCTTAGCTCAGGAAATCTCAATATTCTCCCTTGGTCATTAATCTAGTTTTCCAGTAGCAATCACTATTTATCAAAGGCTGATGTTCTTACCTGCCAAACTAGATTGTCTGTCACTTTTAGTCTGGAATCTCTGCATCTCTATGAACATTTATGAGCCAACAGGACAGAATTACACAAGTAGACTGAGAGTCAGTAATTTAAGTATAGCCCAAATCCCTTCAGCCCTCTTTAGGAATTCAAAGCATGATTTTTACTGGGGTTCTTACTCAAACCTAAACATAAAGAATGACAGGTATATTTTATGCATGTATTGACCATTTAATAGCTATTTTATAAGCCATCTAAAAGAAATGGAATACGCTCAGCCTGCTCCCAGAGGAGTCGTTCTGCAAAGGGAAAAAAAATGAACTCTTCCCTTTACACTGTGAGACTGTGCTGTGCTCCCACTGAGGGAGCTGGGGCCCCAATCCTCCTTCTTGAATGCAATGTGATCCATTTCAGAAATCAAATCTGGCTGAGAACTCATTTTGTTTGAGTCTGCACTAGGACCACATACCCTTGCTTCTTCATTGCACTTTTTGAGCCCAAGAATATCCCACACACTCATGTGTCCACAAAATACAGTGCCCTGTGCAGCCACAGAAACACTCTTCTGCAGCACATTTACTATGCTTCATGCCCCAGGAGTATTTTACCCCATCTTTTTCTTAGATTAAGGTTTTTCCTACCCTGAGATGGTAATCTGTTTTAAAATCATTGTGACTTCAAAATTGCCTTTGTCAATTAATGCTTGTACCCATCCCACTTCCTATAAAGTATTCCATCTTCTAAACTGTTAGCTTTCCTGTTCTGACCAGAAACCTTTTAATTTGGATAGAATAAATTCAGATGGCTGCATTAGTGAGCACATGAGTCAGGCAATTTTTTGCTATCTTAATCATTAGGGAAACTTGCTGTTGCTCTGAAGTCCATTTCTACAGTTCTGCAAACACTATTCCAGTAAGCACAGTACCAGAGTGGCTTTTGTTTCTGAAATTTACAGGAAAAGAAGAGGCAAAAGCTTTGTCTTTCAAAATATGTTTCTTCTTTTTGCTCTGATTTCTTCAGCAGTTTGTTATGGGGAGCAGGCTGTACAAAAAAGACCACCTGGACAGAAGCATCACAGCTTGGTTTGGGTGGATTGCTGAGTGATTAGCACCCAGCAAACTGTCCCTCAATTTAAGGCACGATTTTAGATGTGATCATTTCTAACCACAACCTTCATCCCAAAAATGAACAAATACAATTTTTGGCAGCAGATCAGAAACAGAAAATCTGCTGGTTAGTCTGAGGTCCATGCTTTCCCAAGTTCTCCAGCTCACTGTGTCACACACATTCACAGTTTACTTCCTTGGCAATTCACAATCCTTTGATCTTTTTTCTAAATCTTACAATTAAAATCCTTGCTGCAGTTAGTAAATTTTAAATTGGCCTAAACTTCCAAGTAAACCTTTGTTTCTTTGAATATGCTGGCCATACTAAGCAGCTCACTGGCATTCTCTTCCATCTGCTTTACTATTCCAGCATTGTATCTTGCAAGCAGATCTCTCATTGTGATCCAGTCTGCTAGTGAGTAGCTGCTCTATCAACAAGGCTTTCCGATCACACCCCACCTGGCTGTAGACCTTGCTTTTTTCCCCCAAATCATCATTTTTTAACTCTTGTATATGTATCCTTTACACCTGTAGGATCTGGGTTTATTTGCCATCAGTAATGTGGATCAGGGATCACCCCTATTACTTGGTCCATATGAAGAACACAAGCTTTCAATTTATGTTATTTTAGAAACTGAATCCCATCTCTTATTCCAGTATGGCTAAATGGAAGGCCAAGGTCTTCCAGGCTGAGTGACTTGGGAGGAGTATTGATATTAGGAGAATCAATGCCTGCTCTCAGGACTTCCCAAGCCCTTCTCCTCTCAGCACATCCCACAGAAAGCCTTTCCTCCAGGCCATGCCTTCAGCACTTCTTCAGGCCTGAGAGTTGCTGTCCTGCCAGATGCACTTACACAGGATAAGCCAGTGAAACAGATCATCCCACTTACCAGGGATGTGTTTCCATCCCTGGCTCCCAGACACATACTACAGCTGCTCACCATCCTTCAGCTCTGCTGAGAGCCCCACCAGCAAGGTGGATACTCCCAACAGAACTGGATCATGGAAGAAATGGATGAACACCGTCCCTCCCGGACGTGCTTTGGGACAAGACAGGGATAGGCAGCAGCAGCAGCAGCAGGTGAACACAGTGTTCTCCTTGAACACCAGAGGCAATGTGAGACTGCCACGGCTGCTGGCCGGGACACAGCCCTGGCACCACTTTCTGTCCCTCTCCCAGGGACTCACTCTGGGTGTACGGAACGTGCCTTGGTGCCCATTCGGGGCGGTGACAAAGTGACAGGCGTGAGGCTTCCCTTCCTTCGCTGTGCAGTGGGATATGGCACAGTGCAATGTAATCACAGAATCACAGATCAGTCAGGTTGGGAAACACCAATGAGATCTCAGAGTCCAACCTACGACCCAACACCGCCACGCCAACTGGACCATGGCACCAAGCGCCACATCCAGTCCCTTCTGGGACTGTGGCTTCACCGTCTCCGTGTACAGCCCATTCCAACCTCTAATCACCCTTTCTGTGAAGTAATTAATTCCTTCTAATGTCCAACCTGAACCTCCCTGGTGCCTCTTGAGGTTACACCCCCTTGTCCTGCCCCTGGTGCTCTGGGAGGAGATGCCGGCCCCCCCGCCCCCGGCTACAGCCTCCTGCCCGGGAGCTCCCGAGCCTCCCCGGCCCCGGGCTGGCCTCGCGCGGTTCCCTCAGCCGCTCCTCACCGCAGCTGGGCCCGGACCCTTCAGTGGGCGCGGCCCACGGTGTGACCGCTCCCCCGTGCAGCGGCACGGCCGCGACGCGTTCCCGGGCCAGGAGGAAACGGCAGGAGCGGGGTCTGCGACGGCGCCGCGGAGAGGTGGGGCTGGCCCCCCCTCATCCCGGGACCATCCCGGGACCATCCCGGGGCAGGTCCCGCATTCCCACCTCCGCCCCCGCCCTGGCCGGCCCCGCCGCCGCCGCGCGCCCCCTGCCGTCCGCCCGCGCGCGGGGCAGGGCCCCGCCCCCTGGGGCCGCCCGCGCCAATCCCTGTGCGCCCCGGCCGCGCGCACCGCCCCGCCGCCCGCACCGGAACGCCCCCCGGGCGCGTTTGCGGCAGTGCCGTAAAGCGCGGCGGGCGGGCGAGAAGGAAGGAGGCAGGGCCGGCGGGCAGCGGCGGGGGCGGTCGGTGGTCCCGGTCCCGGTGGCGGTCCCGGTCGGATGCCCGGGGGCGGCGGGAGCCCGGCGCCCGGCACGCAGGGGGGAGCGGAGGCGGGCGAGGCGGCGGCGGCGGGCGGCAGGATGAGCCTGTCGCCGAAGGAGCTGTCGAGCCTGCTGAGCATCGTGTCGGAGGAGGCGGGCGGCAGCACCTTCGAGGGGCTGTCCACCGCCTTCCACCACTACTTCGGGAAGGCCGAGCACTTCCGGCTGGGCTCCGTGCTGGTCCTGCTGCTGCAGCAGCCCGACCTGCTGCCCAGCCCCGCGCAGCGGCTCACGGCGCTGTACCTGCTGTGGGAGATGTACCGCACCGAGCCCCTCGCCGCCAACCCCTTCGCCGCCGTCTTCGCGCACCTCCTCAACCCCGCGCCCGAGCGCGGCGGCGACGAGGCCGAGCGCACCCCGCTCTCAGGTGCGTCCTCGGCCGGGGGGCGGCGTGGCATGGCATCGTGGCGGCATGGCATGGCATCATGGCATGGAACCATGGCATCATGGCATGGGGCCCTCCCGGGAAAGGAGGTTGTGGCCGGGTGGGGTTGGTGATGAGGCACTGGAATGGGCTGCCTGGGAAGGTGGTGGGGTCACTCACCCTGGAGGTGCTTAAGGAAAGACTGGACGTGGCACTCAGTGCCGTGGTCTGCTTGAGATGATGATGTTTGGTCATAGGTTGGAGTCGATGATCTCAGAGGGCTTTTCTAAACCAACAGGTTCTGTAAATACAAGTGTGACAGCGCTGTGTAAACCAATTTCTAAAAAAAAAAAGAACCTGTTGGAGTGAGTCCAGAGAAGGGCCACCAAGTTGATTAGAAGGATGGAGCACCTCTCAGCACAAGGAAAGGCTAAGAGAATTGGATTTGTTCTGCCCTGAGAAGTTAGGGTGACCTAACTGTGGCCTTCCTGTACCTGAAGGAAGCCTACAAAAAGGCTAGAGACAGACTTTCTACAAGGACCGGTAGTGACAGGATAAGGTGGAATGGCTTCAAACTGAAAGAGGGTAGGTTTAGATTAGATATTAGGAAAACATTCTTTACTGTGAGGGTGCTGAGGCACTGGAACATGTTATCCAGAGAAGGGGAAGCCAGTTCCTGGAAGTGCTCAAGGCCAGGCTGCATGGACCTCTGAGCAACTTGGTCCAGTGATCTGTGTCCTTGCCCATGGCAGAGGGGTTGGAACTAGATGGTCTTTAGGGTTCCTTCCAGTCCAAACCATTCTCTGATTCTGTGAAGTGTGACATCAGGTCATACTTAGGCTGTCTGGATTGCAAAACGTGTGCATAAAGCACCGTGAGTGACTGAGCATCAGATCTTGCATGTCAAGGTGCATCATCCTGATCAGTGTAGTGCTGCATTTTTCATTGCTTTAGGAGCTGAGTAGGTAACAACTTTGTGTGCACGCAGACTCACCAGCTGCACTGACCTTGCCATAAAAAATACATCAGTTTGCATTTTACTTTTGCTTGTTCTGCATGAAGCATGTGAAAACTGTCAATGTTCCTGCATTAAAAAACAGGGATTGTTTTTCACCATGTCTCCACAGGCTTCTTACCTCCCATAACTCCTCCAGAAAAATTCTTTCTTTCTCAACTGATGTTGGCCCCTCCTAGAGAGCTGTTCAAGAAGACTCCTCGGCAGATCGCTGCAATGGATGTGGGGAACATGGCCCAGTCAGTGGATATAAGTGGGCTTCAGCTGGCATTAGCAGGTAAGGAAGGTTTGTGACAGTGGTTCTCTTATGGATGGAAAATCTAATTGTAACGTGACTGTGAGTCACCTGAGAAACACTTATCTGTCTTGAATATGGACAAGCTTGAACTGTACTTTAGGGTCTTCAAGCCCTTGTTCCAGCACGTGGAGAAACCTCAAGCAGATACTACATCTTAACTCATTTAGTTCTCCTTAACAGGTAGCTTTATAAGCATGTATGTCACTGCCTTAAATATGAGAGGATTTTGCAAGTATAGGAAGGTTTTAACCTAAAGCTTTGTGGGGTTTTTTAAGGGTGGAGGTTTTTTGTTTGTTTTTTGTTTATTTCATGGGTGTTTTTTCTGTATTTTTATCCCTTTTCACCCTTTGCAGTATTTCTAGTGTGAGAGAAAAAGCCTAACTGTCACATTACTGTCTTGTATTGGTACTTCAGCTGTACCTGGCAAATTGACTATTAAAATTATTATAATTATACCATCAGTTTATTATAAAGTTAGATCTTGCAGCATTAGCTCAAGAGTGGGAAAGTTGTCTACTTTTACTAGATTGAAAAGAAAAGCAATGTGATGCTTATCCTTTGACAGGAGAACAGGAGGAGGAATGTCATTGTTCAGGTCACATTGACTGATGAGTCACATCTGGAGCTAATCTGAAATATAAAATGTAAATACTGTTGGGAACAAGGAGCCAGTTTGAACACCAAAAAATAGTGGGGTTTTTTCCCTAGGTATGTGCAAATACACCTGCCTACTTGAAAACTGACCATCCCACTTCTATATCTGTACAATGTGGTTTATTGCTCTGACATCAGGCACTATTTACACTTCTGTCTGTCCTGCAGTTGTATCTCCATATTGTCATTTCTGATGTTGTCTTGTAATGCTGTGGTACACTGCCCCTGTTCACAGTGTACAAATGCCCTCTGGTGTCCTCCTTAGATGCTATTTCTAGACTGGGATCTTTTATAAATGCAAATTGAACACCCTAATATACCATTGGGGACAAGACAAAACCCTTCTGGTTCTTGTTCTATTCATCCTGTCTGTATTTTCTAGAATACTTTAGCAAATTCAGATTTTGTGAAATTTCAGGTAACTTTTGATTTTTAGTGTTAAGACATATATGATGCGTTAAGAAGCCTGGAGGTTTTTTCCTTTGTTTTGCCCTTGGTACTGTGTTTGCCTTCTGAAGAGTTTGTTCTCATTAAAAATTAAATCATAGAATCAGAGGATGTTTTGGGTTGGAAAGGACCTTAAAAATCATCTAATTCCAACCTCCCTTCCGTGGGTAGGGACACCTTCCACTAGACCAGGTTGCTCAAAGCCCTGTCCAGCCTGGCGTTGGACACTTTCAGGGATGGGGCATCCACAACTTCTCTGGGCAACCTCAGAATGGTAGTTGGATGACTGGGTACTCTAAGCCACATATTTTAATTAGTCTTTTTTAAAATAGAAGTCAATGGTGGCTGAAAGAACAATACAAAGTCATTAATGGTGCTTTGCAAAATTAAGCCCTAAACATGTGCATGTATCATTGTAAAATAATCCAGTAAACATGCACAACTAATTGCTTATTAGCTGTAGTAGGAGTTATGTAACAAAACCAGCTGCATCTGGAAAAGCTTTATGCTGTCTTACTCAGGCTTCTTGCTGTAGCTGCCTAGAATAACTGCTTTCTAATCACTTTCTTAGAAGGTAAGTATTTCACTTGTTTTGGGAAGTCTGTGATTTTTTTTCACAAGCCTTCAGTATATATGCAGGATGAATCTGGTGCAGGATGATGGCACTTAGATGCAATGTTTGTGGTGTTGTGTTTAAACTTTGCCCCCAGGTTTCCCAGAATGTAACACCTGTAAGGCTTGGTAGCTCTTTGGTCCCTGAGTTGAATTGAAGGCTATTTAGAGCAGGATGATTTTGACTTGCTTTAGCATCTACCTGCAAAACCAACTGAAGTAATTTCAAGCATTAAATTTTTTCAATCAGTTTATCTTTCCCAATCCTTTTTTCTGTAAAGGGAAGAAGAAATACTTGGGTTGTCTTCTGAACTTGAACTCACCGTGACAATTCACTTGCAGCTGTATGGTAGTTTTTTTGTCTTTGATTTTTCTTTTTGGTTTGCCCCACCCCCCCAGAAAAAAACCCAGTAGAATGCTGGAATAGAGCATCTTGAGAATAAGTATTGAAACTTGCTCTGTTCTGGTCTCTGATCTACAGAGAGCTAACTCAAGCTTTGGTATCACTCTGTAACTTCTTTTTGTTGATCTGGTGTGTTACCCTATCAAAAATGTCATTTTCTCCTAGCTGCAGGGATGGGTCTTCTGGCAGAGTGCTCCTAAGTGTTTGTCTGCTAACCCTTATTTGATCTGGGAGTACTTGACCTGTATTGAAGTAAAATTTTTAATACATTGTAGAGCGTTCTTTAGGAATCAAAGGAAGTTTCTTTTTATCTGTAAAAATAATAATAAAAAAAGCTCCATAAAGGAACCTAATGGTTTGTTTTCTCTTTCAATTTTTAAAATTTAAATGTCTTAGTTCAAGGTGCTGTGTTATTTTCCATTAAATAACTTGGTCTAATTCTTACTTCTGCTTACCTGAATCTATTGATTCAGCCCTAATTCTTGGAGGAGTGAGAGTGAACTTCTCAGCTTCACTGCAAGTACTAAAAGCTCAGGCAGACTTTTGAAATCAATGAATTCAAATGTTTCTAATTAAGCATCAGTAATAATTTCAGATTATGAGGTTACAAACAAATCAGTGGATTTGAGTTCTAGACTATAAATGAAAAGACAAAAAAAAATGCCCAATGCCTCCCCCCCACTCCTGTACTTCATTTGTTGAATCAACCCTTCTGTTTGGTGGCTAAATGACAGTACTCCTAAGGCGAAGTTTGAATCAGTTTATTAAGTAGAAGACATGTTTTATAAACCAGCTCATTTGGACTTTGCTTTTAAAATGTTTTGTTTTTTTTTTCTAAATAACTGAAAAGTATGGTAGTAGTTGCATGTAATAGAAAAATATACCCTGATGTGCTGCTTTGCTAAGCATATATGCCAATGTTTGCATAATCTGAAATAGTTGGATAAAGTAGGACAGAAAGCCAAAAAATAAATTATCCCCGGGTGGTACTTTGTTTTGTCACTCACAGTTTCGGCATCTCTTACCGATTTGGTTGGAGTGATATGAAATAGCTCATGGCCATGGGAAGCTGGAAAGGGTCAGCATGGTTGCACAAAAAGGAGTAAGCACACTTTGCTTAGAGGTGTTAGGGAACCCAAATATGCCAGCACTACACTCAACTGGCCAGGAAAAGGAGTGGTGTTTAGTTTCATGTGGAACTTTTTCAAGGGATTTCTTGTGTAGCACCAACAATTTTGGACTTCAGATTGCTTAAGGCTTAATCTGCTGCCTAGTGTTCTCTGTTAATGGGGTAGTGTGGTGAGGAGTGTTAGGTGGTGTTTCTGTAGTGGGGATTTTTCTGGTTTTTGTCCTTTGGAGTTTTTTTGCCAAAGCAATGGAAAACATGATCTCTCAAAATAGCACAGAGAATACAGAAGATCAGCTACCAAGTCTTCAGATACAAAAGGGCAATAGATTGTGACAGAAGAGCATGTAAAAATCTGACATTGCAAGTATTCAGCCCCCTGTTTTCCTTTCAGCCAATTTCTTCAAGTCTTTGGCTGTATATACTGATGCCTTAGGATGTTGGATGTAACCTTTAGTTATGGTAATTGAGTAGTGTTATAAATTTGTAAAACCCCTATACTGGGTGTGTGCGTGCGTCTGTATACTTTGTGAACCTGAAAAGCTTTTCAGTAAAGAACTGCTCTCTACTTTACCTAGACTAACACTGCCTCAAAAAGTTTTTCCTCGATTTTAGGTAACACACTAACCTTAGTATTATTTTTATGTAACTTGTTTATGTTCTGTAGTTTGGCCTTTAAAGGGACACTTTCAGCTCCTTTCAGGTTTGCTTTAAAGACAATGTCTGTAGAATCACGTAACAGTTAAAACTCTATTGTTTTCCATAAGGTCACTGACTGTGGCTTGACAGTGAATGCACATGTAGGTTAGGCAATGCCACAGAAATGTATGGGATACATTTGAATCACTGACGTCAGGTCTAATATGATCACTGTCTTCTGTAAATAGATTCATGCAGATTTCTCACTTTCCTGCTCTGAGAAGTGGTTATAGAACTAGATAGACCATGTGAACTCTTTCAGGAGTAGCATGGGAACCTGCTAGTGTGGTTTGAGATGCATATTACAGAAGTTACTTAGCTTTTCTAAAGATAGGACTATGTTTAGGATTAATTTCTATTTCTTCTTTATCCTTGCTGCATACCTTAGTCCCTTGCCTATCAGCTGGCACTCTCCCTACCAGCTGTCTAACACTGTACTAAATTTCATGTTGATGCTGTCTGGGTTATTTTAATCTAGTTCTTTTTTTAAAACTGCTTGTTTCTCACTACCTTTAGTATTCAAGGCACCTCTGTTTCAATTTTATGCTTTAATATTCTTTCAGAACGCCAGTCCGAGTTGCCAACACAGAGCAAGGCCAGCTTCCCCAGCATTCTCAGCGATCCTGACCCAGATTCTTCCAACTCTGGTTTTGACAGCTCTGTTGCTTCCCAGATCACAGAAGCCTTAGTGAGTGGACCAAAACCTCCTATAGAAAGTATGTGTGTTTTCACATCTTTGTTTCTGTAGCATGACATGTTGTGTGACTATACTTCAGATAAAATGTAATGGGATTCAGAAGTACGAAATGGGAATTAAGATGACTGAAACAGTGCAGAACTGCACTGTCAGACTGTCTCTAGATCAGATTCCGTAGCATTAATATTTTTAGACTTTGAAAAGTCTTGAGTCTGTCTTCAAGCTGTTCGCTGTGTCACCTGTTGGCTAACACATCTTAGACCCTGCACTGAGATCTGCATTGGCTGGTGACACCTCCCAAGGAAGCAGTTACTGTGGAAGGGAAAAAGACCATAGGTTCGGTAACTTTGTGATCTACATCAAGAGGAAAAACTGACTGATGTAACAGTATCACTAAAAATCAGAAGTCAATGTTTTTCTGAGAGGCAAATACAATTGTAATGCTGTTCTCAGAAATAGGGACTTTGGGGGTCTTCTTTTTGTACTGATGTAAAACTGAATACCCAAAGCTTAAGAAAACATTACACTTTGTTGTGATTTTAGGTCACTTTCGACCAGAGTTTATTCGACCACCGCCTCCACTCCATATATGTGAGGATGAATTGGCATGGTTAAATCCAATCGAGCCAGATCACACAATTCAGTGGGATAAATCAATGTGTGTGAAGAACAGCACTGGAGTGGAGATAAAAAGAATCATGGCAAAAGCTTTTAAAAGTCCTTTGACTTCCCCACAGCAAACACAGGTAAGTATGATGCACTTTCACGTCTAAAATGATTCTCTTAACAAGCTGTCTAACTCACGTATTTTAGAAAACTTTGAGCACTTTAATTGATCTGTGTTTGGATTCAGGAAACTCCAAGTACTTCAAATTGTAAAAAGCCAAGAATTTTGACTTGGGTATGTGTTATTAAGGAAGAAGTCCTTAAACTTCATAGCAGTGATTGGATGTAGTTACAGTTGATCAGTAAGTGGCACCGATACTTTTCTGCATGGAAAAATCTTCATATAACTAAATTGTCCATGCTTCTGTGAAAGCTTTTGATAAATAATTATTTCAGAAATACCAACACCAAATTATTTTTTCTCAATTTGATAGTATTGCATGTGATTTCAGTGGGCTTTTTTTCATAATCATTATGTTGACACTATAAAATAACCCTTATTTGCAGAACTGTTTCTGACAATTTGAAGTGACCTTGGAATTGGTATTTCTTTCTGCTGGACAGGAAACTAAAGAAGGCTGAAACTTTTCATGTGTATTTTTTTTTTATCCCTTTGCCACCCACTGGTGAAAGGCTACTAAATGCCTTATTAAAGGTTTTATGAGCACAGTTGCCTGTGTGTAGAAATTTTAAAGTAAACCTCCAGTGTTTTTCAACAGAGAAGCCTAAATCTAAATCGTTCTCCTGTATCTTAGATGTATTATAGCAGTTTCTTCAAACAGTAACAGTTGAGGAAAAACAAACCGGGAGTTTTTGTTTTCTTTTTTTCTTCACAGCTCCTTGGAGAATTGGAAAAGGATCCCAAGCTTGTTTACCATATTGGTCTCACTCCTGCCAAATTGCCAGACCTGGTTGAAAACAATCCTTTAGTAGCTATAGAAATGTTGCTGAAACTTATGCAGTCTAGTCAAATAACAGAGTATTTTTCTGTCTTGGTCAACATGGACATGTCCTTACATTCAATGGAAGTTGTAAATCGGTGAGTAGGATCTCAAATCCAACAAGGTTCTGTTAAGTATGTAAACCAAATAAATGAACAGTTACTGAGGGATTGTGAGGCTGGTCACAGGGCTGTATTTAGATACATTCCAAGCAATACCAAATGAAACAGGAATGGAAGAAATAGGTAGTCAGGTTACAGTGTAGGAAAAGGCTTATTTTCTTTAGAAAAATGCTGTATTACTCTCTAATATTGGCAAAGTGTTTCTCCTTTGAAAAGAATAGGAAAATACATATCCTATTGCGCATAACTTCAGCTGGAGTTGAGAACTACTAGAAAATTATTTTATCAAACTGTTTGTTACATTGAGCTCAAAACAGTATTTAAAATGATGTCACTTAAGAAAGTCTGTTACTGCAATCTATAATATGTCTAAATGTTTTCTTCAGGTTCTGGTTAATATATAAATTTTACTAGCAAGTAGGTGTCCTATGTCCAAGGAACCTGCAGGTTTAGTTCCTGACTTGTAAAATGACCAGTTACTGAAAGTGTTTGGTTTTGAACTGTAGTGACTGTCACCTCCTCCAGTGGGTCACAAGAGTTCATGTTCTTTTCTCATAACCAAAAGTTAGCCTCATCTCTAGTCTTTTCTTCCAACTGAGGGAGCAGTTGTGTTTTATTAGGACATCTGTAAAAATTAATTTTGATCCTTCTTGAGGCATGCCTGTTTGGGAGATAGAAGACTACAGTGGGACAAAGGGCAGCTATTGTGAGAATCCTCCACAGTTAATTCCACATGGCTAATCTGCTTAATCACTACTTGCATTCTTGATGCAGCTTAAGTGAACAGAAGGTGTTATTGTTAAACAGCAGCCCTGTTTTCATTGAGAATAACTATTGTGTATAGATACAACCCATTTTCTTAACAGAATGCTAGCCCCTTAAATAGGAAACTTCTCAGACAGCTAATCCCCACAAACTACAGAAGTACATCTCTCCTATTTCCTTCCATTTCTTGGCAATTACTGAATGTGAACTACCAAATCAGCCTTCTTCAGCAGTCTCTTGCAGCAGGGTCAAATTGCACCTTAAATACCATTTGTGGAAAGAAACATATCTGAAATAAATCCCTCCCTACCGGTGCAGACTGACAGCAGTTACTGCCCTGAATGTCCAGGATAGCGACACGACCAGGCATGCCAGTTCTCCCACAGTGTAGCTACCATAGGAACAACTTTTATCAAGCTGCTGAAAGACCAGCAGTGCAAACAGGGAGACACTGATTTTTAAGGGAAATAAGACACAAAATTGAAACTGCACTTGAAACTAAAACATGCACCTTTTTTCCTATTGCTCCCCCTTTCACTACTTGAGACAGGACTGAAGTTACTTGGGTCAAATTCTGTTGTAACCTTATGGCAGTTCTAAATTTATTGTATGTTGTTATCTTAAGAGAGCTGTACTGCTCTTTCAGCTAAGAAACAGTGGCCACTAGTACATTGGTTGTCAGTATTGTTAAAATCCAAATAGGTGTACTTTGCTGTTAACCCTTAAATACACTAATACTTTGATGCAACAGTTCTCCAATTTTTCTGTAGTAAGAAGCTTCTGAGATTATTGTGCGTCATCAATCTCTAGTTAACTTTTTCATCTAGTCAGAGTCTCTTATTTGGACTGTAGAGATTCATATTGCTTCAGATACTGGGACTAAAACTTTACTGAAAGAACTAAAGAAACTGATCTTTTGCAGTAATGAAGAAGGAATTCCATTTGTATACTTACGGAAGGATTTCAGCATTTAGAATCAGCACATGGAATTCAAATATGAATAGGCAAAATTGCATTGCAGGGCTTTTTGCAGAAGAGTCTTGGTGCTTGGACAGCTGGAGGGCCTTGTAAATTGGAAACTAGTCTCATTGACCAATTTGGGTAATGTTTGTAGGTGTGTCAGTTATACTAGAAACCAATCTAACTCAGCTTCTGTACCATGTCAGAGTTAATATTAAAAGGTTTGGACTCTTAATGAAGAAATATAAATAAGTAGAAATGTCTGTGGAAGCTGTCAAAATGAGCTCTGTACAACAGGACTGGGAAGAAACTCGTATCACAAGTCTCTTTTATGTTGCAACAGAGTCACTAAAATTATGGTTTCATAAACCACTGGATATTTTTTATTTGAACAGGCTTACTACTGCAGTTGATCTCCCACCTGAATTTATTCATCTTTATATCTCCAATTGTATCTCCACCTGTGAACAGATTAAAGACAAATATATGCAGGTGAGTACTTGAATAAATTGGGTTGAGAAAAGTGTTTTGTATATTGCTCTGTGTAATATGGGCTGTGATTTTACAAGGTTGATAAGCATTAAGTTATTCTAACTACTTCTTTATTTCAAAGGCACTTTTTTTTTTTATCCTAACACACTATGCAGCTATTTATAGTGTTTAACAGATGGTTCTTCACTTTTAAAAAAGACTTCACAGGTAAGTACTGTTCCCTGGTTTTTTGTAGACAACATTCACTTTTTCCTGGCAAAACTGCAGTTCTGTGTGACTGAGGTTCTTACATGTGAAAGGTTTATCTGTCACTCATCCTTGTTTTCACCCCCAGTACTAGTTTGCCTTCTGCTTAGCTGTAAGCTTCAAGTTTCTTTTCTATACAAGTGTGCCTAACACTTCCAGACCTCTGAGGTGATGTTACAAA
Source organism: Xenops minutus (assembly GCA_035221455.1). Taxonomy (NCBI): domain Eukaryota; kingdom Metazoa; phylum Chordata; class Aves; order Passeriformes; family Furnariidae; genus Xenops; species Xenops minutus. Next base: position 88,850,181 of record JAWWEE010000001.1, read on the forward strand.
AGTCACATGGAAGTCCTGCTCTTCAGTCATGACCTGTAACAGCTTGCAGGTCTTTTGTCCTCCTAACACCAAGCCTGTCATACTTCCTCAGTACCAACACGCAGTTGTAGCCACTTTAAGGATCCCTGACTGGGGAGGGTCAGGGGAAACCTGGGGAAGTTTCCACACCTTTGTCATGCAGGGTTGTCTGCATGCTGTGTGAGGTACTTTCTTCTCTCCTAAACCCATCTGTTGGTTTCACCAAATGCCCAGTAGAACTTGTTTTCTTGGGTACATCATTAGTGAAAAACAGTTCCATTTCAGTTTACTCGAGACACTATGAATCTTGACCAAGTCCTGCCTCAGCATTTTCCTCTCAGTACTGAAGGAGTTCAACCTCTTAATTCTCCTGCAACAAGGCATCTGTTTCTTTCCTTTAAGCTTTTTTGGTGTCCTCTAGTGCTTATCCAGCTCTACTATATCCTTAAGCTACAGAGATGAAAATTGTGCACAGTACACAGGGTCAGGTTGCAGTGGGCTTTGAGATAGCAGCAACCCGCCTTCTGTCTTGTTCTCAGCACCCTCACAGATGATGACTAACCTTTTGTTATCTTTTAGTGGCTTCTGATGCTTCTCTGCCTTGGGATTCTGCCAGATACAGGAGTGACTTGACCTGTGACCTGCTGAATAGCAGCTGTGTCGGTTACATTTGGTAGTTGAACAGGAAAACAGCAGCAGACCTGGGCTGCAGCTGAGAATACGCCCAGAGTGGGACACTGTGCTCAAAGGGGCTAGTGCTCAAAGACAGCACATAGCAGCTGTGCTTCAGGCACACAGGGGACAAAAGAACAGAGGGCCAAGGAACACCTACTGATCACTAAGTAGCATACAGTGCTTGTGAGATCTAACATTTTTTAATATGTATGGGGCCTCACAAATGCAAGATGTTCTGTTTGAAAAGCATGGAACAGAACTGCTATTGGAAATGATCCTCAGAGACTGGGAGTCAGCCAGTATCTTGCATTTGTTCTTTTGTTCTGAGTTTCATGTTCCTCAGTTATTACTCTTGTAACTAACTTACGTTGCAGAGAAGGAATGTGATGCCTTTTGATTGCAGTGAAGTCAGTTGTTCACTTTCTGAATTCTCTTGTTACAGGTAGCAAATTTTTCAGTAGTAAGCTCAGTTCCTGAAAAAATAGCTCATAGCTTATTTTTAGTGCCAAATAATCTGAAATGCTTTGGACACTTAATCAAGTCCCTCAGTTGTGTCTGATAAACATAATTCACATATATAGTTGCTTTTACAGAAAGGTTTAACTCTCTCACAATATGAGACCACTTTAATGACAAAGATCTGCTTTTGCCCTTGGTGAAGAATGTGCTCTGTGTAAAGCAGATGGTAGTGACTGGATTTATGTGTGACAAATTATAGGTGCCAGTTCCTAGACCTCCACTTTCCAACTCCCAGTGTGCTCTTCAAGGTGTTATCTAAGCAGCTCTTACGAAGGAGGAACACTTCCAAGCTCCCCTCATTTCAATGGATCAGGCAGGAAATGAGCCATGAGCTCTGAGGCATGTTCTTGGATTAGGTGTCCCTGGAACTGTCTTTCCTTTTAAGTTAGAGCAAGAGGGTCATTTGCTAATCCAGTAACAGAGCGCTTTGCATGAAGGAAGTTTGGAATCAGTTCTGTTGCTGTCACTTCCCATCTGGAGTGCCTTGATCGTGTGGTGATGGGAATTTTGAGATGTGAAGCTTGTTAATTTTTCTTTATGATGTTATTGTAGAAAGTAAGACTAAGCAAGACCAGAATAATGACATGATCTTAAGCTATGATCCCTGCTTTTATTCAGAGATTCCATAAAATTAAGTACAGTGCATAGGTAAGTTTGGTGCTACATTTGTACATGGGATTAATCTTGAGAAAGCTGCTGTATCCAGAATTACAGAACTACAAAGCAGAGGAATCGATTTTTAAAATATAGTAGTATGAGAAATGGAAGAATAGGGGCAGCACCTACAAAGCTGAAGTACAAGATAACTGCTGAAGCTAAACTGCTCCTGAAATGCCTACCTTGCACTGCTGAGGGCCAACAGTCCTTTAACTGACTTGGTCACAAACATTTATTTGGATTATGAAACAATCTCTCTTTTGTTTCAGAACCGCCTGGTACGTCTCGTTTGTGTCTTTCTTCAGTCTTTAATCAGAAACAAAATTATTAATGTACAGGACTTGTTTATAGAAGTGCAAGCATTCTGTATTGAGTTCAGTAGGATACGAGAAGCAGCTGGCCTCTTCAGATTGCTGAAGACACTAGACACAGGGGAAAATCCATCAGAAACGAAAACATCAAAATAAAGTGACTGTCACTTACAAAAAAACCCCTCTTGGCAGTGTTCTATACCAATTAATTGTATATTTTAAACTTAAATCCCTGGATTAATTATGTAATACATTATAAATAGCATTTTATGCATTTAAAAAATAAATAAGGATTTTTCTGATACACGTTTGAGTTTGTGAAATGTGTTAGGCCTTACACTATTTTTGACTGTGGTTAAACTTTGTATGTTTTATGTATGTCCTGAGATTCACCTTCTAATTCCAGAGATAATATAAATTGTACTTAGCATTTCACAGCAAATTTAAGTATTAATCTGCCTCACTGTCTTTGTGTCCAAAACTGTTCGTGTATAACTAAAGTCAACTTGTATCAAGGTAAGTAATTTCCTTGTTTTGCCCTTTTTTCACTGTGTAAGACCTTCTAGGAGCTGGATATAACTCCTAAAAATGCATGATGGTTTTGATGAGTAAGGGAAAATCTGTCTTGGTATCTAGAAACTTCTAAAGGCTTATCTTTACACAACAGAAATGGAAGTGTTAAGTTCTGTAGGCTCAGAGTTGTCTTTTCAAGATCACTGAATATTTCCAGAATCATGCCATCAGTAGTTGAAATACTACACCTGTTTCATACTTGTAAGATACAAGTTTTACTGAGTAAAGATGGTCCCACTTCTTCCTTAAAAATCCAAGTCATGAGCCTCTCTTCACACTTCTGAACTTGTGGAGGCAGTTGGTCTGTGGCTACCAAAGTTAAAATAGCATCTTCCTTCTAAGCGTAGAGGGAGAGTTCCATTCACATGTTAAGTGCCAGCTGTGGAGGAAACTGGGGAAGAAGCTTGTTAAACTATTGTTTCAAGCTCATAGTAGAATAGCTGATGTTATTCAAACCCTGAGACTGAAAAGGGAAATAATTTGAAGAGCTGGCTAGTTCCAATTTAATGCTGCTTGATAAATGAAAGCTGTTTTAAAATCTGCAGCTGTTTCTCAAATTTTTAACCAGTACAAGATCAATAATGCAAGGTTAAGACTGTCTTTTGGCCTTCTCTTTCCAACTAATTGAAATTGCAAAATTGCTTGGATTGAAAATCCTATTGGTTGCTCATCTCATGTAGCATAATCTTTGGTAAGTCCTGTGAGAAGTGCTTTCATTAGGGGTTGGACCTGTGTAGCTTCCCAGAGTCACGATGTATCAAGTCAACTAAAGTAGCATGTATTTAAAGTTTGTTCCAATTGTGGACATTCCTTATGAAACATTTGCTATGAGGTATTTTTAGCAGCAAGTCAACTGAGCTTGTGCTCTAAACTTGTATCTTAATGTTTTAAGAGAGGCTGAGGCTGCCCTGTGCCAGACCCAGCTGGGACAAGCTGGCACAGCAGAGCCTCTCAGCCAGCCTTGTGGCATCTCTGTGATAACCTTGGAATGGTCTATACCTTATGGAGAGGATCCATACAGGAGCAATTCTTTAAGTGCAGCCCCGAAGAGGGAGCTCATGATGGAGCAGAGGAAAAGGGTGATGAGGGGACAGCAGAGACCAACTGTTACAGGCTGACCACACCCTTCCTTGCCCATCCTGCCATCACTCACATGGAAGGAAGAGTCAAGTTGAGCCTATTAAGAAGGGTAATTTTAGTCTTCAATTTCTCACCATCCTACTCTAAAACTAATTTATTGCCATTTAAAAGTAACCTTTATCAAGTCTGTTTTGCCTGTGATGGTAACTGGTAACTGTTTATCATGAGCCATGAGTTCTTTCGTCTTATTTTCCCCCTCTCAACAGGATAGCAGCCAGCCAAGGTTAACCCACCTCGCCCCAGATATGGGCAAAGTGCCACATGCTGAAGGGATGTCCCCCTTAGATACCCAGCACCAAGTTAAGCTTGTTTTCTGTTGTGCTAGTGCAGAGTCTCACTGTAGCAAAGAAAACAAACCCCTCAAGCTTCTCAGACATTGCTTTTTAAAAGGTCTGTATAATTTATTAAGGACTTTGAGCTTTTAGCCATTAAGTTACAACAACAATGCATAACTTGACATTCTTACAATTGTACATACACAATGAAAAAGACAAAAGTGCTTAATCCAAACAATGCAACCAAGTCAGTACAAGGTTACAATAAAAGACAGTCGGTTGTGAATAGTTGTTGACAGACTAGCAAATTCACATGGTTCTCTGCAGGTACGTTTATAATAGAAGTAACTGGCTTCAAAGTTTTGGACTTAAGCTTCAGACTAACAAAATGATGGAAACGCAAATTATTTTGCTCTTCTGAATTAAGGATATGCTCATTTAAAAATGCAGTATCATTACCATGTTTAAGACAGTGAAAAGTAGCTTCAGGTCCAATGGAAGTATGATGGACAGTCCCAGGCAATGCACTCTTCACACAAACACATGCAATTATAGAGACATTCTACTTTTAAAACTTTCTCAAGTTTTGCAATACAGCAGGATATCCAAGGAGAGAGATCAGGACCCATACTGGAAAAAACGAAAAGCTTTAAGCTTGATTTGTGCATGTTTAATCTACAATTCCAATTCCCAAATCTTTGTGTATCACCTGTGAAAGAAAAGAACACATCCAGTAAAGATCAGTCTCATGTACATGTTACAATTTTTTACAAGCATTCCAGTTTTAAAAGATTATGTTGCCATATTCAACTTCAATTTACCATGGTCCTTTTACTAAACTGCATCTCTTCAACTTACCCAGGGGGAATCTTGCTCTCCCCTCTTCAACCCCAGCTCCTCATATCCCTTTACCCAGCCCCAAAACTCAGTTAAGTGCACAGTAAGGATAAGGATATTCAGTTTCCTAGCTTGTCAAAATACAGCCTTGACAGATTTAATTTTGTGCCACTTAAAAGTATGTGATAATTCATCTTAATCTAAATGTGAAACATAGCAAAGTTAAAAGCAGAAAAGGAAAACTAGAAAGGACCACTCATCTCTTCTTCCATTAGCAAGCTATGAAATCAGTCCAAGCCCTTGTGTGAAGTCTCACCCAGCCTGGTGACTGAACAGAACAGAAGAGGCCCTTGTCAAGCTGCCATCACAATCTGATTCACCCAGCAGTCAACACCAACAACTCCACTCCCTCCAGGTTAACCTCAGGAGATACTTCTAGCTGACTCCCCTACTAGATTTCAGTTCCACCACTCTTTGTAGAGCTGCAGAGTCAGCACATTCTTACTGATCTCAGTATCCCCAGCCAGCACAGAAAAACTTCATTCCGTGCCAAGGGCCATAAATCAATGAAAACTATATATGCAATCTCTCCACTCAAAAAAGAAACCAAAACCAAAAACCCCCAGCACCACCCACCAACAAACCCAAACAAACCCAAAAAAGCTAATAGCCCCCCAAAACCCTCACCTATCACATTATCAACATTACTGGCTTGGTTCAGGATGCTAAAGGTTCTGCTGAGCAACAGTTTCCAGTTCAACCTGTGGGTTGTTGATGTGTAACAAAAAACATGTTTTTATTACGTATTGTGGCAACTGAAAAAATATTCCACAAATTTAGGTGGCCATCCTTAGCCTACTGAAGCATGTACTTCACAGTACAGTTGGTATTGCTAACAGTACTTGAACATCTACACTTGTCTAGAGGGAATTCTGCTTTTTGTGGAACAGCTAAATTACGAGTCCAACCTGTTGTGTTCTATCTCTTGTCACTGTAATGTAAAACCAACACCTTTCACTTCTCATCAACCTCATCAAAACCTGCAAGTGCAGATACTGCCTCTGCCTTATCCGGAGGGCACAGGACCTGGGGGAACCAGCACCGTACACTTGCTGGACTCCTCTCTACACAACTACAACTGGCTGGTCTTAAAGAAAACTTAGCAGGATAGGCAAAAAAACTGAATGACCATTCCCAAACCAATGAGTAATTAAAAAACCAGCTTCGCACATTTGACAAAGTTGTTGCAATGGTGCTTCTCTGTGCCTGTTACACCCTAGCACAGGACTGGAACTCGCAAAGTGTAACAGCCCAGCTTTGGCAGGAACATACTGGTACCCAATTTATTAAGTCAGCATGGATGAAAGCATTCTCGCTGTAGTTATATCATCCTACAACATCTCTGGCATACCTCCAGAATCTAGCCCTAATTACTGGCAACAGGTTACTGGAACACATTCAGATCCAAGGTGGGGGCAAGGGGCAGGGAAAAGGAGTTACTACTATCCTATCAAACTTCTCCAGTACATGCAAAGAATCTTCTCCAAGCATTGCTTAGAGCCAAAGAACACGTTCTAGGGGTCATTAGTAAAACAAAATCCAAATTTTCTAGTTAAATTAGTACTGCAAGCTATAAAACTCACTATTAACATGCTTTTAGATCTGAAATGTCTACGGTTCATTTCTGCTTGCTGAAAGCCAGTTTAAACTGTTATTTACTATTTTCTTTTTTACAATTTTTCATTTGTAGACTATTATTAATAAACTAAAATTTCTGAACAAAGAGGGGCCTCTAGTTTTGCTTTAAGATACCAGTCCATTTTGACATGTTCATAACTTCTTAAAAGAAAAAAAACCACAGAAAACAAAAAATCAATTTCACAAATTTTCTCCCTAACAGAGACAGCAGAACTAACCAAGCCATGTCAATTAACACTAATAAAACTTATCCCACAACAAACAGCATCCTCTAGTCCTGTGAGGGATTTTTCTCAAATTATTTACTCAGCATCGCCATCGAGAGGCTTTAGACTTCACGTGGGCACTGGACTTTAGCTTTTTGTATAATCATACCACATGAATGCCTCTAATAAGATATCCTCTGCCTTATTACAGCAAAATCTGACAAAAAGACAGAACTCTCCAAGACAAGTTCCTGCATGTTTTATGAAAAATGTGCAGCTAGAAAGAGAAATCAGGGCAGAGTGAGGCAGCAGGAACCCACAACACACGCAGCATTAGCCCTCACACTAGGCAGGACATGGTCTAAGCAGAAGAGGCAGATTATAGATTCTCCAAATAGTAGGGAAGGGAGTCAGAAGGCACCCACCCTACAAAAAGCATTCATGCCAGGGGTAAAAAAAAAGACGCTAGTTCTGACCTTCATACAAGCTTTTGGTAGGTAAAGTGCTAGAAACCAGAAATACCAGTTTAATACAACACAGTGGGGGTCCAGAGCAGCAAAGTCTGTGAACTTACATTTATCTACAGCTGCCTACACCTCTTTACTCTAAATGTGTCAGATGCCCTGCAGCAGCAGGTCATATATTTCGTGTTTGTAATCCTCTCTTGCTACTGTTCTAAGCTTCCTAGATTGTCTCTTTCCTGCCCTGTACTTTTTATCCTACCTCTCTTTTTGCTAATGGATGTCAGCTTTTTTGACTGAGGTCAGACTAACGATTCGCTTCGGATGATTTTTGTCATCGTGCTTCCAAGGAGAGCAAACTGCTTGCTGGAGGCACTGCAATTCGGCCTTTTATTGTCATCATTCCTCAGCAGCACAGCTGGCCTTACACGACCTAACCATATCCAAGATCAATTAGGCAAAAGCCAATACGATAGAAACAACTGAAACTACTCTTGTGAAAGGTTGAAGTGCTGGCAATAGAAACAGACCCCAGGAATCTTCGTACTCGGGTATTTTTCTAGGTCAGCACACTTCAGACTTTGTAAGCACACTTTTCAGTCTGCAGGTCCTTTAGCTTTTCTCCCAGCTATCAGATCGCAGATTTTATTCTTAAGAAAAAGTTTTTTGTTTTATAGATATTACATAAAGGCTCAAGCACTTACCATATTTCTCCTCTCCAGAATGAATACTGTGCTGTAGTTATCAGCAAGACACAATCCACAGACTGACAACACTTCTCTTGATAACTTCTCTTTTGGTTCCTCCTTGAGCTAGAGTTTAAACCCTCTCAACATACACTACATCAATGTTCAGTTTTGTGTTAAAGAAGAGGGAGAAGACTTTGTTTTTAATCTTGAAGAGATAGTTAAAAAGGCAGTTCTGGAAATGTTGATAAATTTCTTTTGGAGACATAAATGTCCCTATACATTGTTTGGTTTAGTTATGAGTTGGGTTTTTTATTTGTTTCGGAGATGATTGGTCAGTCATATTCCATTCTCATGTGCTTCTTGAAAGATAAAGGCATCACAAAAACTTGCACCTGCTGGTGACATCAGAACTACAACCTGACAGTTTTCCAGTAAACCTAAAAGTTACACTCCTACAGGGAAGTGGCAACTTTTTTTTTTTTTTAAAGTAGGCATTAAGAGGAATTTTTGAAGGAAATTTAGAGTGAAACATCTGCTCTGCAAAGTAGAAGTTCAGATTATATTTCCCCAGCTGAAGCCTCTGTCATTTCTGCAACATTCATTCTAAAATTAAAAAAAAAGTTATTGCTTCTATTGAAGCTCAATATAAGTTAGAAAAAGAATTGCATATTTTCTTAAAAACATTCCAAATATACATTTTAAAAACAAAATGCATTCTGAAACAAATGTCCAGTGAAAGACACTGTTTTAAGCAACCTGTAGCAACAACTTTACAAAGGAAAATCAAGGAATGTAGCATATTATAACATGACAATGCTAAAATCCTAAACAACTCACTTAACACTCTTAAGTAGTGTTTTAAATATACATATTTCTTTACAAAACAGTTTAGCAATTCCTTATACCACTTACAGTATATAAATATTTGAATAAGAGGTCATAATGGGAGATGCCAGGGTTTATATTTACTCTCAGATGCTTCAGATTTCTTAAGTGTTTTACTATAAGGCACAATACTGCTAATCTAACAGAAAGGAATAAAAGCTAATGGCAAACCCAATCAAAATTCCTAATGTGGAATATCCAAGAGCAGAATTCCAGCATCTCTATGCAAAGGAAAAGAAAAAGCAAAACAAAACCAAACTTTATATTTCTTAAGAAACAGTTTCAATTTGTACATAACAAAAGGGGTCAGGATGGGAACAGGAGCAAGAAGGAATTAAGTAAATTCTTATAAATAGACTAATAAATATATTTTTGCCATAATTAGCCCTTTACCTCTGTTCTACTGAGTTTAAGATTGAAAGAGGTAACCAATGTGCATATACCTAAATATGTCAACATGCTCAGCACGTGAAGACCACCTAGCACAACCTATTACTGCCAAATTCAGTATAAAAACCTTGCAGGATGGAGTAAGTCTCCTTTTCTTAGCATCCACTCTGAGTAGAACACATTACAAGATCAAATTAGTATTTGTTACACGTAAGGAAAGTTGCAACTAGCAATTTTTCCATCACAAAAAAAAAGAATACACAACATATCCATTAAGTTATTTGATTCCTTCGAGGTGAGATCATGTTTTTGCTAAGAATATCCATCTCTAATTACAACAGATCAGAACTTTCAGAACATTTTAATAATTGTAGTCTTGTAAGTGCTCTCCATGTGTACATACTGCATGTAAATAGTGCATCCAAAATATTTAACTGTTACACATTCTACATTGTTTTCACTGCCTAGTCTTCGTCTTTGCTACAGCCCTCTGGAACACAATGACATTGCAACAATGCTCACAGAAAAAGGGTTATTGCATCTTTTTTTTAGGATGAGACATCCAGAGGAGATTTTATAAAATCCTCCTGTGTACAAAATTCTTAGTTATTAGCCCTTTTGGAACACCAGCTAGAAAAGTTTGAAAGGTAAAATAATTTACATTGTTATTTTTTCTGTTCACTAGACAAGAGTCCATACTAATTAAATAAAAAATAATAGTTCTTCAACAGTCTATTCAAGCTATCTTCCATGAAGCAGTTCAGTGGGAATTTCCATTAGATAGATGTTCTCCATGCCGGTTATTACTGACATCCACATCTAGAAACCAAGAATTAAAGGAAAATTGTTTGTTGATTTACCATTTTAATATGTTTTATCGGTTACATTAATCCAGACTCTAGCAACAAATTTCATGTTTATATATATCTAAAGTTCTGAAGATTCTCTGGGTAAGTAATCCTCCTAAGACACTGCCTACATTTTTTTTTGCCCCTCCCTCAAGTCCAGTTTTCTCCAGTTCAACAGAATTCTATGAAAATCTACCTGCTTGAATTTTTTGAACACCAGTAGTAAGTGACACCACTCAGTCTGGTCTGCACGGCCACACTAACACTACAAACCCCAGTTAGAGAAGGGCTTCTTCTAATGCAATGTATGGTGTTCAGGGTTGTCCAATGATAAAGCAAATTACTTACCAAGCAATGCTGTGGTTTCACCCGCGTCCTCTTTTAAACTGGTACACTGCAATACAGATTCATTAGTGGAGGAAGCTGACAATTCGCTTACTTCATTTCTGTCTTCATCTTGCAAAGCAATACTCAGACTCCCAACTGAAACGCTGCCACTTATGGATTCAGGTATTGGAACTTCAAGTACATCTTCAGGGTCCCCCTTCAAAATTAAACATATTTAACTGATGCTTTTCTCTCCCATCAGGCATCCACATTCCTCCAATGTTACCACTTTGTAGCCTCACATTATTGGAAAAAAAGACCATTTTTTAGCTATTATCTATGCGCTCCTGAAAACAGTGTTGAACATTGTCCATTTGCAATGTTACTGTCTGACTGCAAAGAAACAAAGCCAACCCAAAGAAAAGCCATTTTTCCAAAGCCACCTCAAAGCCAAGAGCAGCAATAGGAGAAGTCCACCCAGTCAGCCTTTTGTATGGAGTATTTCAACACTATAGCAACAGTACTTCTGCAGTCTGGTTTAGGAGTAGGTTCAGCACATATGATCTCCACTGAGGAAACCTACTGATCCTTTGAATTTGCAGAAACCTCTCTTTTTCATGATAGTAGTTGGGCAAGCTTAGACTTTTTTTTTACTAGCGTGAGCAAACATTTGACATCAGAACAAACTTCTCTTTTCCTCTACTTCCAGCCTAACTTCAAGTCTGTTCTTTGCAGGAACAAAACATCTGCAGCAAAGGCAAAGGGGTTTATTTCACCCGTTGCATAACATGGCTATTTCTGATCCATTCTGAAACTTAATTCAAAGTCCTACACATACAGTTCTGTTCCTAAAATTAAACAGACTACCTTCATTGCCACACCTATACTGCTATTATTTATACATAAGCAAGTATATTGCAGTATATTCTGTGGGCTTCCTAACATATATTTTTCCCTTCTTCAAACAACTCACAAAGGCTCATCTTCAGATTTAAGAAACTCAAGGCTGATTCTTTCTTTAGCATCAAATCAACACATTTTAAAATGTACTGAATTTTAATAAGCTATAGAACTGCTACAATTGAACACAAGACACATACGATACTAATCTTTACGTATGTGGGTGGGGGACATTAATGATTTTCCAAAACTTAGAAAGTTAAATAAGCACTGAAACTACAAAATTCAGCAATGCTCATCAGACATGCTGAATTGCACTTCTTTCACTCTTAAGAAATAGTATAATGAAGAACTAGACCACTGATTTCTGTCCTTTACAAAAGCAGGGTAATAGGACTTAGAACCTTCTTTTTACTTTGAGCCTTTAAAAATTTTGAAGCATCTGAAGTACTTGTTGCCTGTAAAACTGAACTGAACCTTGAACCTTTTTGCAGAAGGTTTAGCATATTTCTATAATAAGGCTGCGCATTCTTCTCTGCAGTTATGTCACTCAGCAAGTGCACTGCTGAGAGAAGCTGCCTTGCTCATTGCACTTTTTTTTCTTCGCATCATAAAAAAAAAAAAAAATCAGGTAATTACTCTACAGACTAGATTGGGCAACCTGGATCAGGCTGAAAACTAAGCTAGGAAAAAAAAGCCCTGAATGATGTCCCACATTATTAGATTCAGTGAGACTTTAATGATTGATGCCTAAGCAGGATGTATTTGCTGCATCTCATTAAAAAAAAAATGAACTGAGCTTCTCTATTTAATATAATCCCATTCAACTTCTTTCCAAAAGTCATTTTGGGCAACAAGCAGAGGAGGTATAACTCCTCCTGGTTGGGCTTAGTATCAATATGCACTGCACCAATATGAATTCAGGGAATATAACTATTCTGAAGGTACTAGTATTTCAGTTTTCAGCCTGTATTCAAAAGCATAAGTCCTTCTGCATGTAACACAAGATGTATCGACTCCAAGAATTGAAAGTGAGCAAAAACCAAGCTGCTAGTATAACAATATTAAAGTAGCAATAGCTATTTCACATGACAAAGAGATTGCAACTCTTGGGTAAAGTCTGACTTAACACAGTGAAGCACCAGAATCTGGTATACACATATTACACAGCAAGAGTACTGTCACCTTTGACAGAACAAAACAGTAACTCATAAAACTCTTCCATAGATCTGCTAAGCCTTTGCAATGAAGTAAGAGAGAAAGTAGTCAAAACACAGACCTATTCTATGAAAGGAAAGTCCCTGAAACCAAAGAACACCCCTCTTTTTTAAAGATCTCTGTGGGTCAGGAGGAGATAAAGAGAGGCACATTTGTGTCTGGCATTTTAGTGGAACTCAAGACTATTTATCAACAGTGACTGAGTAACCTACCGCATGTGTCTTCATCTCTCTTTTCTGGTGCTGTCAGAAAGAAATGAGAGCACATCATTTTCTCTACTTAACCAATTTCTGGTGAATGTCTTTAGGAGAAGGTTTTAAGTACCAGCTCTTTTACCGGGGTAAAACATGTGGAAGTACACAAACACTATGTGGAAAAAACGTATTTTTTTTCCTTTGAATTGCAGTTCTCAACAACATCAAATACATGTTCTACATTTATTGAATTCAATTATCATTTTGCAGCTTGGACAAATCATTTCACCTGTGCTTCAACTTCCTTACTATCACCAGCTGGAGACAGAAAAAATTGGTTATCCCAGAAGATTCACAAGACACTCAATATACTATTTAAGCTCTTACCCATAGAATTCCCGTATTTTTCTGTTTGTCACTCAATTACTCTTGCATCTTTGCTCAATTTCTTGAGTCTTGTCAAGTTACCACTGTTCTCACTCTGTACAGTTACATGAAATCTTGCCTCTTACCCTGTACTCTACCTCGAAGAGTAAAGTAAAAGTGCAACATACCCAGTATCCCAGAGCTTTGATAACATCTAGTTTACACATTGGACAAGTTCGGTGGTCCAAAAGCCAAGGATCAATGCATGTTCTATGGAAGATGTGCCTAAAAGAAAAAAAATGCCCTTTAGAACTTATCATGAAAGCCACACACTACTCCTTCAAACAATGAGCAAGTTAACACATTAAAAATAAACCCACCCTTTATAAACTTGACAATTAGGTGCTGCTCAATTTACTAGTACAGAAATAGTTCTGGAAGTCTCTTCTTTCATGTTTTCTGATATAAGAGATGTTGCTAACCACAAAGACACTAGTTACCAGTTCAACAGTGTACAGCTCTAATTTAAGCAAGCTCTATTTCACTCCCACAGTTCTCCCAGTTGCTCCCTTGCCCCTGCATAGGTATGAAGTGCTACATGTTCTTGCAGTGTCCTTCAAAATCTAACAGGCCACATGAATGGCAGCTTCAGCTCTGCTGCCAGAGAATTGAAGAGTATACATAAAGCTCATCCTGTTTCTTCAGAAAAACATACTAACAAATAAAGAATAATTACGGCAACTTACTTGCATGGCAGAATTCGGACAGTGTCTTTCAGTTTGTAGTTCTCAATGCACACAGCACAGTTTTCCACATCAACATCTAAACCCTAAATATAATAACATGTTTAAGTGTATTACATCTATATTTCTTTACAGAGCAAAACAAAATAGCTTCACAGAATGCAAAATATATTAAATGGTATGGCAAATAAAAATATCTCCCTCATTTAATTCAAAATTCTATCAAGAGGTGACTCAATCAAGTGTTACCAAATACCAAAAGCAGTCAAACCTAGATTTTTTGATTTGCATAGCTATACATGGTACCTTAAGTAATTAGTTACGTCTCAAAGGTTAGTTTTGATCATGGGAGCACAGGAACATTTCAGTTTAAAGTAACTATAAAATAATTTTAAGAGGTCAGCACAGATCAGAGTGCACAATCTAATTCTGAACTAGCCATCCCAAAGACGTCAAAGTGCTTGAGCAGGAAGAGTAGAATACTGCAAACCTCTTCTCCACCTCTTTCTACTACATCCTAGCAGATATTCCTTCGTAGTTTCACACTGCAGTACACAATTTGGGATGATTTAAAACTTTTCTCCAAGCTCTCATTAGACAGAACATCAAAATGCAGTGTTTCTCCACCTCTATTTCTTTCTAAAGGTTAAATATCCTTTCTAACAGGTCTTCCTGTCTTTTTGATATCATGCTTATAGTTTGCAGTGCAGATATGATGGGTATCTTCAAATTCAAGAGAAATAATCCAACATTAATTGGGCTGTATAAAACCTAAGTATTAGAAAAACAAACAGTGGGCAAACATCTTTCTTTCCATCCCCATAAAACAAGTATTTTTGGTTTAGTACTTACTGAAGCACTTCAGTTTCATTATCACAAATACTCGAATTAGTTCTGCAAGCAAACTTTCAAGGCAAGTACTTCACTCCTTTGTATGCTATCAATTTACATAATTAATGCCTTAAATTCACAAGTAAATCACATTAAGATTTTTTTTTTACATAAGCAAAGTTAAGACAAGTACTTATTCTGTAACAAGTTATTTTTCATTCTGTACAAGAGGCAAAATCCAAGCACACATATGTAGCACATACTCAAATGAGTGTCCATTTTACAATAATCCCATAAGCTTCTTTGGAAAAAATCTACATGATAGCAAATACACTTTTAATATATTGACCTATTTTTAGTTAAATACCTCAACCTCAAACAAAGGGATAACGAAAGAGTGCCCTGTGTCACAACAAAAGAAATAGACTCTTTAAATGTCTGAAAGAAATACTTAAAGAAAAAAACGTACATTTACAGAGTAAACAGGACTGTATTTCCAGACGAATGAACTAGTTCATGAAAATACCTCTGCATCAGTAAGTTACATAAATTTACTGATAGCAGCCTGATTCAAATCAAATTAGAAGACATGATTTACTAAGCAGAAAAACTATTTTAATAGAGAGATTCTAACATTATCTAATTCTACCATGTTTATCTAACATGGCATTCATAGGTACCGCCAGCATACTGTATAATAACTTAAATTCCTCCATTTTATTTACTTTAGTCAATGGTCTACCTAACCATGGGAAGGAACTCCCAGGTACACTGCAAAAATCACAAAATACAAATTTTTGGAGATTTACTGAACATCAATGTAAAAGCCACTGCCATATGCTTTTTGATTTTCACCATAGATTTCATCCTAACCTTTTTACAGCCCTTTCTTCCTATGCTGGTATTATACTTTGATACTGCTTATACACATTTTGGTTCAATTCCACCTGTTTGATCTCTGATGTCACCACTGTATGAACAGGAGTATGAATATCCATCTGTTCACAGCTTGAAATACATACTAGATTCCATCAAAAAGTAATCTAATTAAAAGTAAGAAATGCTCATAAAACACTACTTAAACACGCTGAATGCATAAAAGGAAAAAGGCAAATAAGTTCAAAGACAGCTTTGAATTTTTTACATTTCAAACCTGATTTAGTAAGTGAAGGACATTCTCTGAAGCACAGCTTCTATTGAACCTCGGTTTTTAAAGTTTTTACACATCAATGTCCTTTCTCAATTTTATTCATAGATTTAAAAACAACCTAATCCTTGTTTTTCTCCTCTGACCAAATCAGTCCTTCAGTAAAAACTAATCAAATAAGACAAGGGCTCGGGGGAAAAGCATCTACGTAGTAGGAGAAATGCAGTCAGAAGGTAATTTTGCATCTAGGATCAGTGCTGCCTGAAACTCCAATTAAAATACTCTCTTTCGAAACCTTAGCTTTTCCTACATTACTTATTCTAATACAGCACAGTTTAGGTTGTATGCTGTCAAAGCCAACTTTCTGGAAGCTGCTTTAATTTTTAGAATAGGTACTTCAAAAATTTATGCTTCAAGGTTAAGTCCATACAGCTCCTTAATGTATCGTATGTCAAAAGATGAAACAAGTGTTTTATTTTTCAAATATTTTTATATTTTTAAGTCTTTCTGATCAATAAAAAGATGAATGTTCTTTTAAGAAAACAAAACATTACATCAGCTTTAAGAACTGTGCAATCAGTGGGTCCCAGGAAGTATTTTGCAATCCACTTGTTGATGTTTTCAAGTGCTGAAAACATAACAATGTTTCCTCATCTTTACATGTAGCCCTGTACACATTCTGTATAACCAGATATTATTTGCAACAAAACACCCTTACATTTCATAAGTAGTTCAAATTTGACTCTTCAATTTTAAATTATGTCTTTTAAACAGAAGTCCTAAGTCTAAAACTGTATGTCACACTGCAATTACATTGTGAGAATTTTAGTTTAAATTCTATGAAGACTTTATAACCATTTTAAAAGCCTACAGCAACAACCAGAGACACTGAATTACCTTTTCTCCACGTTTCACAGTATGCAGCTGAAGCTGGCTGATCGCTCTCTTGGTTTCTTTCCTATGTCCCTTAAAAGAAGATTTTAAGTATTAGTACAGACATTAGTTTCGGGAATTACATATCAAAGGTTTTAAATCCTTTCCATGTGGATTACTAAAGTCTTCTGAATGCATCTGAAAAACAAACAATCTCAGGCTAATTAATTTGTTTACAAAGTATTTCCAGCCTGCAGATGTTCAAGAGCTGCAGGTTTTGCGCTCCCAGGGTCCAGCAGCAAGCGTTATCTGTAAGCATACTGCTCCTACATCAAACCCAAGCAGTACCAAAGCGAGCAGACCACACAGACACATGCAGCCTTGCATCCTGACTGCTGGCATCAAGAGTCATTCTGCACAGGCAAACTGAAACCCGTGTAGGCTCTAGAGGCAATCAGAGCTGACACAACGCCCATATAACCAGACCTTCCAGTTAGGCAAGCCCATGAATAAGCAGACCGTACGTTTTGCACCAGCTTGAGAGAAGGTGGAATCCTGCCAGGCAGCCTACAGCTGGCCATCAGGTCAAAAGGCTGCTTGTAGCTATTAATACTTCCCCTCAGTTAAACACTGTCTCGTACATTAGACAAAGCTTTGCACTGAAAGGACACATTATGCAAAGGGGATGACAAGAAAGGCTTTACAGACATGATGCACCATACTGGACTTCTGTACAGTAACTCCTAATTATGCTTAGAGGGGAAGCAAGAAAAGAAAGCAGTACTGTATTACAAGACAAAGTGCTAGCTACTGCAAGAAACTGAGAAACTAAATGCTCCCAATTAACAGATGCTGACCTGTCTAGCAGCAACCTTCACTAACGAAATACCAGAAAGGAATTAAAAAAACCCCCATAACAAACATAATAGCAGCTTTTCTCTGTAATAACTACAAAGGCTTATATAATTTTACAGATGCATAGTGTTGAAAATTGTGATTTTTAAATGTTTATGGTAAAAATAATTAGTCTGAAAGTTTCCCCAGAAATGAACAGACAACCAGCAGCAGTAGTCTATTCCAGCTTCTGTAGCAGTGCACGGTTTTCTGCACAGTCCTGTTTCATCTTCAGACAGTAGCAAGGAGGTCTTCCAAAGTTTTACTGCTGAATTGATGTTAGAATAAATCTTAAGATACACATTTCACCTTCACTTGGCATCTACACAGCAGTTTGCTTTAAAGCGTAATGTACTTAACTCCCAGGTTTTAATTATGGACTGAAGTCCATAAGCCAAGAAAAGTATGATGTGGGTTAGAAAGTGACTTTTTTTCTCCAAAATTCTTTTAAGATTCCTAATGATACATGTTGACTAATACCTTCAAAACATTTTCCAACCTTGCACCAATTTTGTTTTCAATGGCCATTTAGAAGAGAGAGAATAGAGAAAATGGCATAACCTTCTAATGCTAGACAGTTTCATTTATTTAAGAAGCATTTAGATTGCAAGCCCAATGACATATCTACTCAGAGTCTGTGGTACGTATTTCTGAGAAACATCAAAATCACCCTAAAAAACACCCTTAAAACTAAAGCACGTGATATGATACGATGCTTCGTAAAGCATGTGAACTTTCATTAGTGTGAACTACCCAAAAGGCAACAGGAAGAAGCAATTTTCTTCACCCAACAACTGTTACAACACAGAAACACATCCCTTTTCATACAAATACTTCTCAAAAATTTTGGTTTTTTGAAAGTATTCTCAGAATATAAGTTCTAGGACTTAAAGTTCAGAAAAAAAGACTCTATGGAACAAACATTTCACGGAGACCACAAATTTAACCAATACAGAAGTCCCGTGTGTTATCCTCAGTTACTGAAAAGAGAAATTAACTATCTTCCTAGATGAGTCCTCTAAGTTCTAAATAGAGCTCAGACTCCTGAAGGCAAACAAAAATCCATTCCCTCCTCCCCAAAAATCTGCATCTTCAAACAAGAGGCAGAGGAAGTCTACATACAAAGCAGTGATTGAAACTGGATTCTTTCCTGAACTGATGATAAAACAAGAACCACTTGCAAATATAACTAAGTGCAACTGTCACTATTAGTGGAAAACTACAGTAGAGCTGCTGATGACCATGGAAGGAACTTAACCTAACTGCAGGAGTCAAAAAGCAGAAGGAAGTGCTATTCTAAGGTATTTTCAAAGCTCAGTTGGACTTAGGTCCTCAGCGATTCCATTTAAATTGTTCTCTTGATCACAGGGATGCAGAGGTCCCTTTCCACCTAAATTATTCCATGATGAAGCACTTCCCTCAGGAGAGAAAAGCTGACATTTTTTTTTAATCTTATCAAAAAATAGGAGTGTGAAAAGGGCAAATAAGGAGCAAAGTTCTTTCCTCCTAACCTTCCCAGTACTCTGTTTTCAGCATTTCAGGTAGCCCAAGAGAGCTGAATCTCCCCACACATATACCTTCTAGTCTGCTGCAATTCAGTAACTCTACAATGGAGTTGTAGAATTACAAGTATGAAAAGTAGTTTTGACAAAGCTTTAGAACCAAAAATTCTACCCGGAACAACTTGTGGGGAAAGCAAAAAAAATTTACCATGGTCTCTTTGCATTAAAAAAAAAAAAAGAAGCCTGGTGTGGGAAGTTAATACTTTCAGAATTAAAATTACTGAAGAATGAAAATAACTTAATGTCAAAAGGAAGGAAGTTCAGTTAGGTGACAAATCGCACAAGAAGCCGCCCTTACTCTCTTATTGACAAGTGCCTAAATATATTTCTCACTACTTCATACCAGCATCTAATAATTAAAGCTAGTCAAATCTGTGATGCCAATTAACATACTGCTTATTAACCTCACTAACTACTACCAAGTAGCTTTCACAGCTAGCAAAATAGGAAGAAGGCACAGATCTTCAAGAATGAATCAATAAACAATCAAATTTAGGCAACTGATTTGACACAAGAAGGAAGTAAATACTCTTAAGCATCATAAGCTCCATTTACCTGGTTTCCAAACTGTGATCCTGTATACAGGAAACGTTGTATATAGTAAAATATGAGCCAAGCAAGCGAAATAATCATCATGGTGATGAAGGCGATGGCTACAAACACAACTGATTGACCACTAATATATTCCTGCACATGTCGTGTGCCAACACCAATAGTCATTCTTACTGGAATCCCTCTTCGCACTGGCTCCAGTATCTCTATGCCTTTTGGATAGCCAACCATTATCACCACTGTATTTCCTGTTCCTGTTGGAGGAGGGAAAAAAACAAAGTCAGATATCACAGTAAAAATTTAGGCATTCTTGCTTGATGGTAATATGGCCTCTTCAGTTTAAGATCAGCAAACAAAGCTACAGGAAAACCTCCCATGTCTTTTTCCCAGGAAAAGCAGACTTGACAGAACGTTCAATTGCAAAGAATCCCTTATTTACTTTCAGAAACACAAGATAAACTACAGATGTACCTTTACTGTTCAAGGCCCTATATAGTCATCATTCCACAGACTGAGGTGAGATGTGGATGCCATGCAAAAAAGCCAAACAAGTTATACACATCTCATCTTGAAGCTGCTTAAGTTCTAACTTGCAACTCAGGAACAGCTGGTCTTTTATGTGTCAGTGTGGGAATTTTAGCTGCAGATGGAGAATGTGAATATCATAGAGAGAGACATTCAATTTAGTTTGAATCTGAATCCATAGCACACTTACAGTGGATATGTAAGCAAAAAGAAAAAAAGATTGAGATATTTAATAATAAATTACAATAAACATTGAAATACTTAAAGATTCTTTAATATTAAATATTCAAAATGTAATGACGCTTCACAACAAGGACTTGTCAAAATACACTCTGAGACTCTTTGGGGACCATTGAACCAACTGGTTTTTCTAATATATTAAAACTCTAAATCACTCAATTCATATGAAGAAAACATCTAATTTCAAAAAAACCCAAAATCTTTAAGCACCAAAATGCCCTCAAAACCAATAAGATACTGTCAAGACCAACTAGCAAAACCCAAAGACCCTCTGCAGCTAGAGTTCTACTCTATTTTGTCTGAAAGCACCTGCAATATTGTCTCAGAAACATCTAACCTAACTATTGGAAAATAAAGTACAAACAAATGTACCTGTTAAAAATGTCACATTTTCACACGTCTATCCTATTTTCATTTAAGTAGTTCCTACTTTGTGTGTACTAACACTGCTATACCCTTGGTAAGTCATGGCTTTATAGTTTACTTTGCTCTCCTACATCTGAGGAAAAAGTGAAACTAATCTTAATTCAGAGAGAGAGGAAGAAAAAGAGAGGGGTCTTCCTAGCTGAAAAGCTAAAGCTGTAACATCACAACTACCTTTTCAGATTCACACGATTACTTACCTGCAACAAGACCTCCCACTGAAGGCTTAAAGCCTTTTTCCCTCCCAACTGTGTTAGATTCCCTACTGAGAAGCTATGTCAAAAGAAATGGTTTCCTAATTTATAACATTACATCAAATGGAGACTTGCAGAATTCAAAGCTGCATTCCAGACTCACCCACCTTCTCTATCTACTAAGACAAAGAATTATTTGCCTGAACTATTTAAACCAAATTCCTTTAATTGAGACAGTTCTGGCTGTGACACCTTGTCATCCTGGCCACTCTGTTACCAAACCAAGAGGAATTTGCAGAAGTTTCACTTCTGTATATAGCAACTTCTCCCTCCATAAGGTGCAAACAGCTTACTTTGGATGAAACACTAAAGATTCCAAGTATTAGCTGAATAACCCTCCTATCTCAATGCCAGCTACTCTGTCTCAGCCTCACCTTGTGCACCTCTGATGTTACCTCTGGAAGAACCATTATACTCATGTCTACCAGGTCCAGACCCAGCAAAACAGCAGATTTTTCAAATACAGCTGTGTTTCTGGAAGTTTTGAGGATGGTGCAGAGACACACACACAAAAAAGAAAATATGCTAATGGAGAAAGGCCCAAGTTGTGCCCCCCCTCAGGGACCCCACTCTGCTCACCAGCAGCACCCACCCGGCTCGTGTTCTTTGGCCTGATGGGTGTGTTTGGAAACAAAGCAAAGCTGAAGACAAACACTAATAAGTTCTGCTCACCAACAATGTGCTGATCCAAGTGATACCACAAGGCCAAGCGTACTAAGAACTGGTTCATTAAAATTGTTCTCTCTGAACCAGCATGAAAGCATTACCAGACAGACTAAGGAACCTCAGAGAAGAGTATGTGAAGCACTCTTTGCTCTCTGACCCTGCACAACTACACAGGGAGTTAATGAGAACATTTTTACTTTCCTATGTTCTTTATCTCACATTGCTGAGAACTGCTATCCCCATACCTAAATCAAGAGATTAGGTCTTATGTCCTTAAACAACTGTAAGAGTTACAAATAATGAGTGGGGTGCATAAGGACGGCCAGGGAACAGTACAGATGTGTCACAGGAAGATTTATGTGATTTCATTCAAGCTCGGGGAAGAAAAGTAAGTTTCAAGATTAGAGACAGCCTGGATTTTCAATCAATAAACATTTCCACCTCAGTCCTGAAATCTTGAGTCCATTTAAGCATGCTATCTCATTCTCTGTGTAATTTCTAACAAAGAAGTATTTAAAACTCCCACAACAATAAGTAATGCCTTTCTCTGTTTTGTCACTAGCATGCCCAACTATCAGGCAGTTCTTTCCTTGAAATGGAAGTTAGGCTACTTTTACACAATGGCTGCTAGATACTGTGACACCTTCCACTTTTAGAATTAACACAAGAATGCCATACATTTTTAAATAAATGGCAGTTAAAAGCATTTTAACAGTTTTAAAGACATTGTGATGAATCTGCCATTAACAATACGTGCAACAAAACACAATGGCCTTAAAGGTCATGAGACAGAAGGGGGAAGAAAAAAATAATTGCAATCCATGATTACAAAAGGAACAAGAGCAGCCTCACAGAAGCAGTTGCCCTGAGCAGCCTGTAAGACTAAGGGCTTTAACTCATTCCTTGCTAATTTTAGCCTTCTGTTCTGAAACACGTTATTCAAAGACTGAAATGATGTTGAGTCATTCCATCAGCTTCTTCACCAGCAACACAATTCAGAGACCTCAAATCACATTTATAAAGAAAACTACAAGTGCCACATATATGCATCTACTGAAAGCATGTTTTGTTGCCTTTGCCTTTCTTTAACTTTCCAATTTTACAATAAATAATCACATTTTTACTCTGTTAAACTTGTTTTCTTTTCTAGGTTTGATGGATTCTTTAGCGAAGCTGGGTAGATTTAAAACTTGGTCTGTGCTTTTTAACATTATCCTGTCTGGCAGATCCTTAGGATACTTGTAAACATGGGCAAATCTAGAACTCTGAAGGTGAAGGTATGTTTTCTGCCAGTACACCAAGGTCGGTTCTACTGCTAACATTGCTAGTCTTTTCTCGGAAAAGGAAACCAGCACTGTCCTGATGAGGAAAAAGTAGGACAGATAAAGATTCCAGGCATCCCAAACTACAAGATTTATTCTCATTCATGCTTAGAGACAAAAAAGATAATCTTCTGTCACCTGGAGACCAATGGCAGACACACTCTAGTTTTTGGCCTCCTGAGAAACATCAGAAAGTTCCCAGAGTTTGACCATCTTAGTAAAAATGTATAAGGTCAGTCTATTGATATATTTAAGCATAGGCATCCTAGTAATATTGTCACAATTAAGGCCAAATGTTCCCTTTAGCTCCTGGTCCAGAGGAACAGCTGTTAACAGTACACTAATCTAATGACAAACTTTGTCTCAACCATCTACCCAACTTCATCTCATCAAATCCCTGGTGCACGTTGTGTTTTCACCTGCCTCAAGGAGGATGCATAACCACTGGTACACATACCTCTTTCCACAGGAGTTTCTAACAAATATGGCACTTTTATGTATGAGATAGACATAAGCATTTTGAAGTTACTCTTGCTTCTTCTTAGCAGCTCAACATCATATAGTGACTACCTAAGTTAAGCATGCCACTGACTTCAGTTCTGTCCTTTCAGTATTTACAGAACCAGAAGCTTTCAGTAGAAAATGGCAGTAATACAGAAATTATGCACCACTTGAGAATCCTGAGTAGTGCTGCAAAGCAATGTAGCAAAGAGCTGAACTACATGCCAAAATAACCCTAACTCTGCTGCTTTGGATATGGCAAGAGCTTATAGAATCATGAGCACAAAGCGATTTGCATCTGTTTTGTTCAATATACATGCATAAAAAAACATGACAACGAAGGAAAGAACTAGTTGGATGTATTTTGGCAAATCAAAGACCATTTTCTCTATGCAACCTAAGTAATACACTCAAATTAAGACCCAAGCTTGCCTTAAATCCACAAGCCATGAACCAAAGACCCACTTCAGACCTACCTCAAACTATGAGAGCCAGTCCCCTCTCCCATCCCCGTGTGTCTGGCACAATCATATTTTAAGTGCCTAGTCTTCAAGGTAACTTATATTCTGGTCAGAAAGTGGGATTCTGAGATGGCTGGATGCCCAGCACAAAGTACAACTGGAAAAATATAGAATCAGAAGACTGTTTTCTTCCCACTGCCATACACCTCTGCATCCCCTTAATTTCTCAACCAGAACTGAGCCTCTGACTCTCCTTAGTCTGGTCTCCACAGTACTTCATACCTTGCCTCTCCAAACTCTTCTCCAGTGCACTCCCAGCTAATATTTACATCAAATATTTATTTTGGTTTTGGAAATGAATTTGAAGCTTCTGTCTAAAGTTTGCCACCATCACAAAAAAATGAACAGAGTTAAGAGGGCCTGCAAAATCTGTAAAACTGAAGTTTGAGTTTACATTATTCAGACACAAGGTGAAGAACAACTTCTTGGCTCATTTGGGTAAAATGAGTGTTTTCCATTGGAAAAAACCTCCTCTGCCACACATGAAGTTGTCTCACTATTACTTTCCTAGAGGAGGGAAGTCATCCAGCATTTTGAACAATGTAATTTGAACAGAGAGCAAAGGCTTGAAATACATGAGACACATCAGAAGAGACACAATTGAAGAATCTTCTTTTGGAAGGAGGGACGGGATTGTAAAGCTACATATTGAAATTCTCAACTCTCTTGTTTCAAAACTGTAATTAAAAGACCTACTCACTACACTCATGAAGCTTACAAGGTACAGAGGAAAACAGAGTATTTGGAATATTTGTCCTTTACCAAACACTTTGACACCAGCTACAATAAATTATTTCTTCACCTAATCAAGAACCTCTATTTTCACTCTAGCTGAAACATGCCTAAAACCACCAAAAATCCTCTAACAACAACAGCACACATGATCACACACATCCCAAAAAATTCAAAGGCTAGGTTTTTTGGGAGAAGAATGAAAAGATGATACTGAAATCAAAAAAGCTACCTGTTTATCACCTTCACATAATTTAGTCTGCACCTCTACCAGCCATAACTACTGCTCCATCTCACACCATTTTCAGTGCCACTAACTGCAAACCCATTAAGCGGATTTTACTTATGCATGTAACTCCACTCCTTAGTTACTGTACTGTAGACTTCCCAGAGTATATATCCTCAGCACTCTCCAAGAAGCAAAGTTTACTTCTTCATGTGTCAATTCACAAATCCCTTCACAGGAATGGAAAACTTAAATCCGATAAAATACAGCTCTACCTTTCACATTCGTCCTTGCCAGACTTCTTTTTCCTCCCTTCAAAAAGCCCAATATTTAAAATACCAGCAGTCATTCTTCCCTATATTGCCACAGTATACTGAAAATAACTGAACACTTACACATCTGGAAGTTTCAACCATGAAACAAACATCTATGACTGGATCAGAGCTCATAATTATATTGGGATATATTATTATATTCCTATTCAAACCATTTTGAGGCCCAACCTGCATTTGTGAAATCAGTGTAAGTACAAATGTATTATTGTATATATACTACATATTGTATATATATTAAATCACACTCCTGACATAGGTAGAACTTTAATCAGCAACACTCTGCCAGTTTAAAACAATAAAAACCCTCAACCAGCAGTCAAAGAGCACTTCTTTTTATGCCACTGGCAGATATAACTACCCTAGCAAGTCCAAACCTGAGCAATAAGCTCAAGGTCTTCCAAAGCATAGAGATGACATCAGAAAAGAGAAAATTACGGAAAAAAACAACAACAACAAAACAAAAACTAACAAAAAAAACCAAACAAGATGAGAAAGGGAGGAAAAGATTCAACAAAAGAACAAATCATATTTATGAGATGGTACAATGCTGAACGGAGAGAATGGCGAAAAAAAATTTCTACTGATTGGCCAATATAGAGTGACAGCAAAAAAAAGAAGCTGGTAAAGAGGAAAGAATTATTACACAACAAAATATCTTAATTGCCACATGGGATCAAAATCAAAGACCAATTGTACCTAGCATCTCACCTTGACTTTCACAATGGATTAAGAACATGAGATAGGCCAGGCTGATTCCAAGTAGGCAGCAGGCTAAGAAGAATCATGCTTCCAATCCCCAAATTAGTGCCACTTGCTTGGTGTTCCAAGAGAGACTTGTTTTCCAATTGATAAATCACATGTATGATAGAGCAGCAGCTCCCTAACTCAGATTTTTAGCTCACTATTGTAAGAAAATAAGTTTGTTTCCTTTAGAAACATATTATGGTTCTACTTCAACCAAATCCCTGGTCTTTCTCCTGACCAAGACTGAGATCCCAGGCACTAACAAACTCACTGTACCAAATCCATGCAAAGCACACATCTGCAGAATTTTTTACTTAGTTTGCTTTGTCTTTGCATCTTCCTCTGAAGACCTTCCAGTTTCTCAAAAATCTACAAAAGCAAACAGATATTATGGCCGAGTTTCGAGGCTCTTTTCCCCGCTTTGATTTAAGCATGTCATGACCATAAAAATTCAGCAAGGCTTTAGTGCCATTGCCCAAGCGGGGACCGCGGCGACTGAACATCTGGACTCGTATCTCGGCAAAAATCACGATCAGAGCCCTTCTGTAGGCTACATATGAGCAGCAGCAGGCTCAAACAAGACAGGTCAACATCCTCCTGCAGGATTCAGTCCTCCACCTGCAATCGCAAGCGTTTAAGGATTACCTGATGCTCGCACCTCTCCCCCACCCTTCACAGACCTGCGCAGGAAGGACGATAAAGCTCTCACAACAAAGCCCGTACCGAAAGATATCTCCAAACAGCTCCGGCTGTGCCTTCCAGCGCACCTGAAGGCACCTTGGGGACACCAGGTGTGCTGCCCCGCGGCCTGCAGGGAGCGGCCCAGCCGTGCCGGCCGCACACATTCTGCCAGGGGGCAGCGGGCACAGCGCTACCCCTAAAGGCCACCCCGGCCCCCACACGGCCCCCCGCCTCCCCCCCACAACTCGGGACACAGAGCACGGCCGCGGCGCCTTCCCTTCCCGAGCGTGGCTCAGGGGAACACCAAACAGACCCGCTGCCCGCCGTGCCCTTTCCCAGGGATTCCTGCCTGCCCGCAGCCCCGCGCTGCTCAGGGCGCAGAGCCGCGGCACGGGCGCCACACAGAGCCATGGCCCCCGCAGCACACCAGGTGGGCCCTGCCCCCCGCGCCGCGCCGCGCCCGGCCCCGCTCACCCAGGTGCGACATGGACACGGTGCTGTTCCCGAAGCGGGCCTCGTTGTAGATGACCACGGCTGCCGCCCGCTTCCGCGCCGCGTTGGTGACCTTGTCCTTGAAGGTGCAGCCGCCGCGGGCCACCAGGGCGATCCAGGAGGGCTGCGGGTCGCCCTCGGGGGGCCCGCGCCCGCCGGGCGGCAGCGGCACGTCGTAGTCGGTGTCGGCGGCGCAGCCCTCCATGTGGCGGGGGGAGGCGCCGCGGGGGATGCCCACCAGGCCCTGGGCGCCCTCCTTGGGCGAGCTGTCCCCGTAGCGGCCGCTCTCGGTGTTGCCGCGCACGGTGCGGTTGCTGAGCGGCTCCACGTAGGCCGTGCTCACCCACGCCGTGTACCACTCCAGCGCGCGGGCCCCCGCGCACGGCGGCGGCGCCCCCAGCGCCACCAGCGCCGCCGCCACCAGCGCCAGCCG
>JAWWEE010000001.1:88880878-88901513 GCA_035221455.1 Xenops minutus
ATTCTATTCTATTCTATTCTATTCTATTCTATTCTATTCTATTCTATTCTATTCTATTCTATTCTATTCTATTCCCTTTATCAGATATGAAGTGGGAATTTTAGTATGAGAGCTTGAATTTTGTTGAAAGGAGATGGTGCAGGAAAGCAAGATGAAAAGGTAAATTGTCAGTCTTGGCTTAAGAAAACGTGGTAGAGGAAAGTGGACAGCAG
This sequence comes from Xenops minutus, assembly GCA_035221455.1. Taxonomy (NCBI): domain Eukaryota; kingdom Metazoa; phylum Chordata; class Aves; order Passeriformes; family Furnariidae; genus Xenops; species Xenops minutus. The sequence continues at coordinate 88,881,091 of JAWWEE010000001.1, forward strand.
AGAACAAGCTCTAACAAGAATTTTTAAGAGTGAGGCTGGCAAGGGAAGAAATAACGCTGAGGAAACTTCTGAAACACCATTAATGCAAACCCAAGAGGGGAGTGCTCAGTCCCTACATGCAGAAAAATAGACCAAACTTTAAGAGTGACATTTAACTGTCACACTGAAAGCTCATAGTAATGAGAAGATGAAGGAATGATAAAAGGTGCTTGGCTAGGCTTTTCTCACCAGAGAAAAGGCAGATCTGAGTCTCAGTTCCATTAAATATTTGAGAGAAATTAGCTTGGTTATGGAAAACTCATAAAAAAAGGAAAAAAACAGATGTTCAGATATTATAATGATTGTTAGCAAAAGGTTAGTTATTCTGGCTAATCCTGTACTGAAAAATATTCTAATACAGCTTCCACTTTTAAATTTGTTTTATTTGCATTTCTTCTCCATAGGCATTTTGTTAACTTTCAACATTATTAGAAATCAAAATACATTGCAAATGACAATACACATCCAGAAATGAGACAAGTTGCATTTCATCCACTGAAGTGATGAAAATTTAATCAGAAACAGAGCATTCTTTGGTTAAATAAAAACATCAGTTCAAACTAGCTGAGCTTGAATCCTGTACATGCATTACTTTTGCACAAAGTAGCAAAAAGTGAGAACCCAACTTTTCAACTTTGTTTTCCTTTTTTCAGCAAGTATACAGAAATTACTAAATACATCTCTTAAATATTGCAAAACCACAGTTAGATTTTTAAACATATTGCACAACAAGCTTTTTGGGGGAAGCTACAGAAATAACTAAAATAGAGAACACATGGAAATTACACATTAGCTATCTGAAATGCTTAATGAATTCATAAGAGCTTATCAAGACCTTGTTTAAAATGCTTGTTCGATCTAATGATTAAAGCACAACAAATAAATGGGATTTTTGCTTTTGATTTGATCTGAAGCAAGATCAGACTACAGTCTCAAGGAACTATGATTTTATTATTATATTTCAAATAACACTCTTTGGGTTAAAAGCTTACACAAATATCACTTACCATGTGATAACCAACATCACTTGAGACATTTGTCAGTTTAAAGAAAAAATGGAACTAGCATATGAATAATCATGTAAAGCCCAATTAAGTAAATTACTCTTACATCTCCTTTTTCTGGTCTGGAAAATTCCATTCAAAATCCACAGGTCATATTTTTGATGAATTTCTACAGACTTTCAAGTACTTCTATAGTAGCTATTCCTTGGGTGAAGGAAGCATGAAATGAGAACAGGTGATTTAAGACAGCATTTCTTAATGCAACTCCTTTTGTCACTTTACATGCCATCACCATTTCATGTTTTGAGGTTCTGTCAAGAGTCTCGCAGCAGGTCTGTATAGAAAACCTTGATGAATGTGTCATTTTACAGTACAAAAGTTACTCCAATTAATCTGTGTGTCCAAGGTGACAGCCTATAGCAAGTAGGGTGTTGTAAATTCAAAACCTTCCTTAGTACTAACTAACTTCTTAAACCATTAAAGCTCTACTGGACATCACTGACACAATCCATTACTGCTTCAAGGCAAGTTAATAAGCTAATGAATAGGACACAAGACTGTGTCACTGTTGCCAGGGTTTGTAAGTGAAACAGAGTATAGTAACAGCAGCACTTCTAAAAGTCTCCCTCTCTTCTTCAGCTTTTTTAAACATTAACTTTATACTTTCGATTTGCTTAATCTGTGTGTGTGTGTGTGTGTGTGTGTGTGTGTTCAGGGGTGGGAGACAGAATAAGCATTTCAGGTTTCTCTGGGAATAGTAGTGAACTGGGATGATGAAACACGTAATTACAGTTTCACAGAATTGTTACACCTGCAGAAATTCCCTTACAAGGTCTAGTACTCTTCTTGTTAAACTCAGATTTAAAAATCCTGTTAATACTGATGGGGAAAGTTATCAAATCCATAGTGGACAAAGATCTCCATGGCAAAATTACACGAATCAAGGAGGATTTCACTTGATGGTATTCTATAAATCTGTATTGAATGGGACATTTTGCATCAATAATACACAGTACAATAATCAGGAGCAAATTCAAATGGGAAAATGCTACTCATCTGCCAAGAAAAAAAAAAAGGAAATAGATTCAGGCAGGACACTTCCTCCTTTTGTGTAATTACCTCTGCAAAAGATCTGCACTGCTAACAGAGTCTCTGGCAATAAGACAACAACAAAAAAATCTTAGTGAGTATCTAAACAACGTATTCCCCTCTCCTTTGCCTTTGATTCTTACAGAATATCAGGAATGGTAGTGATGCTTGGAGGCCTGGACTCACCCAAGGGCTAAGTAAGTGGCCCCGGTAGTCGAACCAGCAGGGTGCCTAGCTCTGTTCTGAGAACGACTCCTTCTCTCCATGCCTGAACCAAAATAAGTTCAGCTACACTTAATTGGCTTCCAGCAGATCATGGTTCATGCAGCTGCCTCTGAGCTCTGCTCAGGGATTAACCTGTACAAGCTCAGGTCACTCGCCCAGGCACCCAGGCTCCTCCCCCACCCAGACGTGGGGCATGGTGCGAGCTGATGTCCAGAGCTCAAGTGAACTCCCAAAGATGCTGGAAGACCTTCCTTACGGGCACAGAAAGCCCATCTCAGTGTGTTTCTTTCTTATATGTAGCAGGCAGAACAGCCATATCATTTTCAAACTGTGTAGTGACTTGGCTGGTTAGCCATGGGAACTTTCTTTCTGTGATACCCTTAGGAACTGCAGAGTAAGTTTTTCAAGAGGACATATAGGGAAAGGGCTAAAGATGATTAAAATACCTGTTAACTCATTCGATATTATCATGTGAGATGCCTATTCATAATGTGTTTGCAACAAAGTTTGCACTTTCCACATTAGGAAAAGGAGTTTTTTGTGGCCTGAAATACCAAACATCTTCAGACTTCTTAAAAAAAAAATGAATGCATGAACAAGCCCTTTAAATCCTGGTGAGAAAACAGAGTTAAGGGACTGCTCTACCCCTCAGTGAGTTAGCGAGGGTTTACAAAAAATCAGTTGCACAAATGAGTTAAAAATAAAGCAGTGGCTGGAGAAGGGAGGGAAAAGAACTGGGACTACAGGCTATTAAAAATACTTTTCCTGTCTCAACAGGAACAGGCTAGCTGAGAACATGTACTTAAATTCTTCTTATGACAATGTTTATACTTGTATTGAGATAATCCTTGTGGGGCTGATTTGATTTTGGCCCTTAATGTGTTTAACCAGCTTTGTGTCAGTGAGAGACAAGTTATATTGGAGTTGTGTTCTTTGAGCTGCTTGCATTTTTTCTACTAAAATGGAGAAGTTCTACTCAATTTCCAAATGAAATATCAAATTATCTAACTAGGGAAAAGCACACGTAGAAAACACAAGTTAGCAAAAGAGGACAGCTTTAGTATAACATTTTTTTTAACTTAAATGCCTAAATTTACAGCTATTAAGTTTCTCTCAGAGTACTTACAAATCAAAGGAGACCAAGCAGCAGTAATACCTCCACAATACACAGAGGGTTCTGAGTAGGCAATTTGATTTTTCTGCAAATCAGAACATTATATTTAGCACATACTGTAGTTTCCCTGTGGGTGCACAGCAATAGAAGTCAAAACAAACAGATACAAAGCATTTTTAAACAGTATTTAAGATGACGCATTGCCTGCTTGAAATGACAAGTTTGTACATTGCAGGGTAGGGTTAGTATCCACCTCTCCTTTATAATTTTAAAGTCTGTGTTGATTTATTTTCACTCTACTCCATGTCAGACAGGGCTATTTTGAAGCCTTTTGGGGAAAGAAAAAAAATATCACTGTAAAGTAACCATCCAGCATGAAATTTTAGAAGTGTTTGGAAAGGAAACTCAGGAGATTTCTATCTCAAACCATATTCAATCATCCTTTACTTGGAACTGCTTTTAAATACTCTTCTACTGCAATGGCAGAAACTTCTCCATACCAGCTTTGAAGCCAGATGTGCTCAATGTTCATTTTCATGAAGAACCACTCATAACTACGAGGCCACTTTCTTACCACGGGGTGCCTGAAAGGACAAAGAAGAGAAAGAAAAAAATAAAAGATGTGCCAAAACATATGCATAACCTGCTTTATGATTCAGCCTAGTGTGCTCAGCCAGAGTGAAACCTGAGATCTGGGAACCACCACCATTCCTCTTTTTGGCTTTTCCTTGCTATAAGTTTTATGATCTTCCACACCCCAGTCTGGGGAGAACTGCAACACAGGCAGCCAGTGAGCACCACCTTCCCTTCCCCATTGCAGAACCCCATCTCTAAAGGCAAAAGGTTTTTGGTCTCTAACTAACTGAAAAATAGAGGAGACTCTCTGATTGTGTGCTTGTATCTGTGCAAAGGAAACAGGGTTCTGAAAATACTACATCTTTGGTAGCAGTTGTGGTATGGCGGGAGAGCTGATAAAACTGGGTAGCAGGTAGAGCACCATCTCTGCAAGCTGTCACCTCCTACAGCCTTCTCATCCTATATTTCTGTCTCACTTCTTTGGTCTGCCCTTAGGTAAAAGAGATTCTCCCTGACAGCAATGCTGGGTGCAGATATCTGGTCCCCAAGCCCCAGCAAGCACATCTGTGGGAAGCTCAGCAGTGATGCACAGAGTGGATACAACAGCTCAAGTTGCGGTATTCGTGGGAGCATGAGAGGAAGTGGTGCAAGTCTGGGCACAGTTGGCTCTCTATGCCTGAAGAGGACCCTGCAGCGGAGATTGTTGGTTTGGCAACTTCTTGGTTTCCCTCTGATTGGGAAAATGGGATTTCCCACCATTTTCTGAGTTGTCCCTTTGAGCACCTACGACTGTGGCACTGGGAAGTGGCTCCAGATGCCGCCGGCATTGAGTGGGGTGTGCCCTAGCAGCCCTCACCATGTTGTTCTGGCTCTTGCACCCTGACAGTGGCTCATTCTTTGCTGAGGCACTGACAGACTCTGGCTCACACAGAAATCTAATTTCTACAAAGTTTGTGAAAAAGGCTCATGTGCCAATATGGCCCTGCCTGTCCATGGTCCCATTTTTGCTATTGATGGCACACACTGAGAGAGACTCACCCTAACCACTTCCCATAGGCCAGAGAGAGTATTGCCTCTGGGCTGTTTTGGATCCCAGCTCATCCCAGTTTCCCAGCAGTATTTAATTGACCAGGCAAGGTGCATCCTGGAGGACCATCCCTGGCTGCCTGTGTGGGAGGTGCGTGCCCCAGCTAAGGTTCAGGCTATTCATGCCTGTAATTCTGAAGATCCACTGGAGGGCATGGGGGCACACCCTGTGTGTGTGCATAGGCATCTGGGTCGTGCTTGCATTGTTCAAAGGAGACTGTTCAGTAAGTACTGGGGCTTTGCAGCAGCTGGTACGTCAGGAGAGGCAATAAAACTCCACCCTGAAAATATTTGTAAGCCCAAAGGCAGAAGAGCTCTGCTCTGTCCCTGAGTAGGAGGCTGTAGCTGAAAAGCACTATCTGTCCTAAGATGCGGTAGAATCATTAAAGATGACAAATACACCCTGGATTTATGGAATCTCTCCTTGGAACCTGGTGAAATGTTTTCATAATCCCCAGATTATAAACTACGTGCCTTATCGGAGTCCAACAATAACTAATTGCATTTCCATATTTCATTTCCCCAAGAGGTAAAAGGAGGTCTGTCATTACAAACCACACAGGAGCCAACATGCTTCGTGGCCCCAAAGTAAAGATGAGGCTTGCTACTTCTCAGATTTTCTGTACCAAACAGCCACATTTGTTTATTTGTCTCAAACTTGTGGGTTGCACTCTACTGTGTGCCTGTTAGATACAGACCTGGAAAACACTGCTTGCTTGGCAAATTCCACTTCCTCCGGAGGCACCGTGACCATCTGTCCCATGAGAGTCAGCCTGGCACACCTTGGATCCTCTGGATCAATTACATTTTTTCTGTGCACAGAGAAGAATGCTTATGAGTAATGGCTTAATTTATCTCTTAAGGGCTTTTGGAGAAATGTGAACTCCTGCTCACGTATAGAAAGCTTTGTTAAACCTTGCAGGTCTTTTCTACACCCAGCTATACCATTTGGTGGAGGGGAGAGATCTTGAAGGAATACTCACCTGACACACAGCTCTCCTGTAGATATTTGCTTAATCTTAATTTACGATCACAAAACCTGTTGACTTGTAAAAAATATGAAAATGGCAGTTTTCCCAGATAGATGTACAGACCTGTATTTCAGGATTCTGAGAACTGTGGGATGGTTAGTCTGTGCCTATGCCCACAGAAATGTATGAATACCTGTATTTTTATATAAACATAAGGTCTTCTCCTTGTATTTATCCTAGAAACTAAATCCTTTTTCATTTTTTATCCATTTTTCAACTGGTTTACACCAAATAGACAAGATCTATTAAAAAAATTCTCCAATTGCCTTCAGACCAAGACATGGAAGGTAACTGCTGCTTTTTGGCTCTTTGTATAAAGTAATAATAAATAACTCCCATTAGTAGCTGCAGGGCAATTGCTGAGTCTGACATATACAATACAAGGATATAAATCATAAGTAAATTGACCAATTTCAACAAAAAGGTTGTATGCAATGACTGCAAAGGCTTGATCCTGGTGAATGCTAAGAAACCCCAAGTCCCTTTGCCAGCAGTTTGAGACTCAGCATCTCAGGGAACTGTATCCCCATGCAAGCCTGAAAAAATGCATTAGGAAATGAAGGCTGCATTTCTTGTTCTCTGTGTTTAATCAGAAGCAGCAAATCACAGTAAATTACATCTCATCTGTGTGCAATTTTACTTAAAGATCTTGGCTTGAGCCCTTTAGCCTTAACAGTGTGCAATCTGCAATGGCTTCATTTTCGGTTATAATTCTCAATGTGTGTCTAATGCATGCAGGAAACATATGGACATCCTCCTGCAGCTAATTTAACACCTGCAGATTCTCCACAGATGGTTATGAAACACTGTGTAGCTCACTGGATAAAGTACCTGCTTTTCTAGAGAGGGCCATAAACAGAGAAACACAATCAAGTATAAGAGGCTGGTTAATACTTGGCTATGCCTAGTGAGCACTTGACACTGCCTGTAGCCTGACCTCCAAAGGGCCACTTGCAGTCACATAATCCCTGGGATGCTTTTTCAGCATCCTGTTCAGTCGTCTGAAGGGGGTGTTCAGCTTAACAACCTCTGGACAAACTCCACTCACTCTTTTTCCTCTCCTAGGCTTACTGTATGTGAAGAAGGGCAGCAGCCAAAGATCAAGCTTAAACTCTCTGTTCACATCAATGTATAATGGCCTAATTTTCTCTAGTAAATTTTTTTTAAATTATTTTGAAATACTACATGAGTGGTGTTCTGAGTATCTGAAAATCTGCATTCCTTACCCTGGCAGTAGGTTTATTTCTCTCAGTGTGTACCTGGAGCACAAACTTGCCTATGTGATCACCTTGGCACTCTGTAGATGCTCAGCGCTAACTCACAACTACCTGCTGAAGATGTCATTTCACATATGGCTTACAGTGGCCTGAGAGCACCCTGTCCCTACAGAACGCAGCTCCATGCCCTAGCGACACCTGTAGCTCCTTGCATTTTTTTTTGGCATAGGCTTTGGGTATTGTGTGGCTGTTCAGCATCCATGGTCCTATGAGACACTCACCCTCCAGAACACCAATAAATACAGGTGAATACAGTGTATACAGCTGAGAGGAGCCAAATCCCACATACAAAGGGTGTCAGCAGGGTCTGTGTGTTCTGCAGCCAGGGCAGTGCAGATTCACAGATATTTAACATGTATATTGATGAAGGAAAGGGTCTTCTCACTAGAAAAAATTCAGTTCAGAAGATTGCATTAAAATAACTGTCTGAATATATGATCATATAATACATATGATACATTTGATACATACTATACATATGATACATTTTCCTCCACAGCGTAACAGTGCTGAAAACAAATGAAGAGCAAGGGAAAGCAGGAATATTTGCCACTGTCTCTCTTCGCATAGCTCCTGAGTACGACATGGTTATGACTTTCAGAGAGGACTTCAAAAAGGATTGCTATTAAAGGATGCCTGCATTTCACATATTGAATCAAGGTGATAGATTTTGGATGTGATCAAGAGCAGTGAGAGGTTTTGGTCTGACCTTTTGAGATTACAATTATCCTGCTTTTTTGTGAAAGTATGTGTTTATTCTGAAAGTGTGATCTTTGATTTTGAGTAGGCAGTAGACCTGACATTCCTGTGGTTAAGAGTGAACCCTTTTTCTCAGCCTTTGCTGAGAAAGTTTTGCCTGATAGGACTAATGGTAGATGTGACTCCCAATTTACAGGAAAAGCTTCTCTCCACATATTTGGCTGACAACGAAACCCACACATGGTGCATCCGTATCTGGAATGGTTTTATTTATGTGGCCTTTTTCCCCCTGTTGTTTTTTTTTTTCTGTACATTCTCATGAGCCATGGTGCTACACTGATTGACACACACAATACTATCTTGCCAGTAAAAATTATTCAAACTTAATTTTGTACATTGAAATAATATTCTGGAGGGTCACTTTGTTTTTCTGGGAAACAAGGCAAACAAATTAGTTGTCAAGATTATGTTAGGTGAAGTTTTGGAAGAGTTTAACAGGACAATGATATATTTCATTTCAGCACACTGTTGCTTTGTTGGCTTTGCTTTCAGGGCTGCCTCTTATCATAGGTTTCTGTTTCAGAATAGGAACTTTGTATTCTAATCTTACATTAGCATTAGTATTTTCTTTGTCAAAGGAACCCTTCACATTCTGAAGTAAATCTGTTTCTGCATCTTTTTTTGGCATAGTATTTCCCTAATGAAGTGTGATTTTATATTTCTTAAACCATCAAAACCCGCTAAACTTACAGCTACCACTTCTAAATGTTGTGAACAGGTCTTGAGTTTTCAGTGCTGTTACCAGCACAACTCATGTATATGCACGATTTGCTTCCTAGTAGTAAAGGGACATAGTCAGGGGTGTACCTCATATTTTTAATAAAGGTAACAAAGGGAACCAGGGATAAATAGGTATATTTACTAAAATATTCCTCCTTACATCTGTAGAAGTCTAGTCATGCATTCACTAGTCACTTGCTGCCTTCTGTATAAACAGATATTCAGCTCTCAGTCCTTGGGGTCCTTTTATCTTTGCTGGCACAAGAACGAGTAGGTGCAGAGGAGCAGCTTTATATAACATTTGTGTGCTGCTGACTAGGGGCGAAGGGGAGGCAGAGACAGTGATACTGTTGCTCTGTTGAGGAAACCTGAGGTGGTTTCTTAGGGCCTGTCTTTACCAGAATGAAGTCCTCTGTCTCCCTGGAGAGGACTTCATGAAGGCTATGATAAAATAGGAACTGAGGAGAAGAGAAAGCAGGCAACTGTGGAAGGAGACCAAGCAATAGGGGAATGAGCATTTTTTCATGCTCATTCAAAATAAATACACTTTGTTGCAGAAAATTAGGAAAGCCAGATTAAAATGGAAGATTCAGTTTGTGCATTTTATAAGAAGATAGTGTATTAAGAGAGATCATTTCAATTATTCATCTGATTTGTGAAGAGAGAAGAATTGATTGTTCCTGTTCCTCTGCTTACAGTGAGCAAACTAGGTATGCAGAGTTTGACCCAGTCCAGACAGTTTTCTTCTAAGCATGTGAGATGACATGAGCTACATTCACTTACAAAGGTGCCAGCATTACTGACCTTAAAGAGGGGCCTGCATCCAAGTAAAATATGTTTACCAACAGAGATGCAATGCTGTGAAGTGCACTGCCAATGAACACGTCCCACATATTTTACTACATAACACTTCCGTGCTTTTTGGGTCATGGTTCAGGAGCGGTTCAGAGTAAAGAGTGCCACCTACTCATTAAATTGTTTACTACACTAGACATCTCTTGTTTAATTAGAAGGTTCTTATACAATATCTATCCAAGTTCAGATGTGATGAATCCATAGTTCAGGCTGCTGTGGTTATATTGGCACATAAGGTGATGATGTTGGGTCTTCATTAGGATTCCCTTTCACAGGAGATCTCTGCTTTGACTGACTCCTCTCTGTCTCCTGGTTTCTGATCAAAAGTATCCCTCAGTATTGTTTTCATTATCAGTCTCTGCAATCCATTGAGTGAGCTAACACAGATCTGCTACAGACCAGCAGTAAAAGTAAAATAAGGGTTTTGAAGGGAAAGCACTTGGGAAGGAAAGTCAGGTGTCCTCAGGAAGGAATTGGTATGAGAAAGGCAGGAGGGTTCAGTAACGTTCCAGGGTCTGGGGGCGGAAGCAGAGGTCTATGGATAGGAATCCCTCTCATTTTCTTCTTCCCCAGCCTCCTTTTCCCACAGAGCAGCTGGCACCCTCCTCCGCTCCCTGAAGAAACAAGACCTTCTATCCTCCCTGTCAGGATACACAAATCCTTCCCATATTGCCTGAACAGTTCTCTCTGTCCTGTGAGAAAGCACTGCCCTTATCCCTCTGTTTCTTGAGCAGAATGGAAAAGAAGTTGGGAAAGAGCTTTCTCCTATTGCAGAAAAGGAGAGACAGAGAGCCAAGAAGAAAACCCCAGACAACTGTTTTCCTACATTTTTTTTTCTACTTTAAAGCATACAGCTTATGTGTGGCATAAGGGCAATCACTGCCTCCACACATCCTAACCTCTCCTATAATGACAGCAGTGGTGCAAAACCATGTAATTAGGAGGTGGGCACTGGATGCTGACACAGCTCATCCCTGTCTCCTCCCACAGATGCAAGGTAGGCCACCTGTCACACCCTGCACTGGGCATCTCTTCACATAGTCCCAAATTGGGGACAAGGTGAAAAAGCAGAGGTATTTTCTAGTATATACGATGCGTCATAGGATTTTTGTCCCCTAAAACCTACAGAAAGGAAGGAAGGGAATGCTATGTTATCAGAGAATTACTGTAAGATTCATGCAATTTTGATGCATAAACGTGATTAATTTTGAAAAGTAAGCTATCCTCCTCATACATTTCATTTGCTCACCACTAACTGCCAGAGTCTTCAAAGCAAAAAGAATGTATTGGTGCTGCTAATTTGCGTGGCATGATCGTCAAACAAAATCTCTGCTGAAAGCAATTTCATAATCTGAAAAGCTGTTGCTGGCCTTCAACCAGATATGGCTGGGCAGTTCTGCCCTGCTCTGATTTTGACAAGAATTTCTTTATCAGCCATGTTTGGGAGCTAGCAAAGATAGTCAGACACCTTTGCTTTTGGAAGAGGTCTTCTGTTCTGAATCTGAAGTCAGCTTGGGAGCTGAAGAGTATTGATACAGTGGCTATTCTGCATCTAAGTGAGTCTGTATTCATGGTATATCCGTTTTCATGTTTTAAATAATTTTACTCTTTCTAGAACATGATCCTTCCCAGACTGTTTTATTTACAATGTGTTAAGTGAAGCCAGTCTGTTTGTCTGCCATCATTGACAGTAACAACCCATTTCTTCAGCTAAACTCTGTGTTTCAGACAGGAAACTTTTATATAGTTTAACCATAGACAATTCATGAAGAAAAAAAAAAAGAATCAACAGCATCAACTATTTTTATAAACAGAGTCGGAGGAACACATACTACTTCACTAGAAAGGGATTTTAGGAAATTGGTTATTTAAGAATACAGGAAAAAAAGAGTAATTTAGAGCTGTATTGTGTGCATTGGGTCAAGATGATAGTAGGTTTCATGTTTGACTTTCTAATTTGGTATCTTCATGATTTTTTTAAATACAGATTTTTAGGAACAGCTACTGACATAATTTTTTGCATATGACTAAAAAGGGACAATATAAATACCAGAACCAAAAATGTGTCTGAGCCACAGGTGGATCTCAAAAATTGACGGATGTCTGATTTCAGCCTTAGTCTTCTACATGTATCCTTTCTCTTTGTGTGAAGGTGCAGTACCAAATTTGTTCTATTAATCCATACATTAACGAGCAGTGACTCCATAAACCCAGTGGTAGTTATATGCTGGGTGGCCACCTGACATCTCAAAGGTTGTGCCTGGCACCCATGGCCGGCTTGTTGTCTCTTAGGATTGCCCAGGGAATAAAGCTGGATGTTTGTTTGTGCTTCTGACCCACCATGAAACAGGGATCCTAACCCATCAAATTCTTCTTCTCTCCTCATTGCCTGGTGGTATACAGAAGTAGAGGGATGCTTAGCACTTCCTGTCAACATTTTCACTGCAGAGTTTAGGAAACCTGCAGGGTTTAGGAGCCAGCTTGTATCCACCAAACACATCTGACTGATCATGCCAATTTGCTACCTCAAGCACCAGATGAGTATAGTGGGTAATATGGCTCTGATGGAGTCATCCCTGATGGAGGTCATAAATCAGGAGGGGAATCTGAATCCTTCAAAATCAACTCGCAGTCTGCAGTGTGGATTTGAAGCACCATCCTCCAAACTAACAGCAAAAGAAAAATAGTGGTGGATTGACCCCAAAGCTTGCTGCTTTTCTCTTGTGTGAAAACCAGTTCATGGCAGCCATGTAGCTGCTCCTTCTCTAAGAAAGCTGCAGTGGATCCCTATAAATGTACTGAACCTGATGTCAAGGAGGCAACACACATTTAAAATTAATTGCCTGTTTTCCAGACTGCAGCTGTAATGAGGCAGACACAGGAGCTTACTTGGAAAGATGGATCCTCTGAGCAGCCTGTGTGTTGGGAAATGTGTTTAGAACAATAGCTGCTCTATTCTTTAATGTTGGGCTAAGTCTTGGTCTCTCTGAAAGCTGCAAGAATGGGACTCAATCTTTTCAGCTTGTCTGTGGTACAGACATACCAGCTTAGTCTATTTATATCCCTGAACCATTTAATTTTTCTTGCCTCTATTATCCATTTATCAGCCTTCAGATAGGATGCTGTGAAGTTGCTAACAAATGCTGTCTCTATCCTGACCATCAGAGAGCTTTCTCAGAGAGGGGCAGCCTGTATCCCTCTGGGAAATGGCAATCTCTAGGTCAGAGATGAGGAATCCAGACTGTAGCTGCAACAGTAAAATGTCTTGCAATTAGTGTCTAGTCAGATGCATCACAGCTCTCTTTCTTCCATTATTAAATGTTATTTCTCTTATTAGTTTAGGGTTTTCAAATTTTCCCTCCAGCTGATTAAATGTTAAGGCTGGAGCACCAAAAAGGCCACTCTGTATTCCTCACATCCTTGTAAGTGAAAATATTTATTGTCAAGGTTTGGAACTTGAGTCTGTTCTGAAACAAAACAAATGAAATTTGCTACTCAGTAAATTTAATATCAGATTGGTGTACACAAGTCACTTGAAACTCATTAGATACAAGAAGACTATTGAAATGTCAGCTATGTTTTCTTTCTAAAGGCCACAGATTTCTTTCACATTAAATAGATCAGAAGCATTTTTCAGGAGAGTACCAAATACTCCCGGGAGCATTGACTACAGGCACTGATCAGCTTTCACATTTATTTTCATTCTTGCAACTCAGAGTAGGTTAATAATGGAATTCTAATAAAATTCCACATAAAAACAAGCTACAAATGGATTGCTGGCATACAAGGACATGAACTTTCTCACGTAGAACATGATTCATTTAGCTATTTTACATAATTATTTTTAAACCAAAACAATTAGTGATGTACTTGATGAAGAGAACGTCTGACAAGAATGACACTTTCCTTTGCAAAGAAAACCTCACAGATACCATTTTAATACTAGTAGGACCTGAGGTCTCTCAGAGTAAAAGGTCTTGCCTCTCATATATTGTGAGTAAAGACTTTTGCTATACAAAACTTGAGCCACCACATAAAGCTCTGTACTAAGGATGCTGTGTGCTGTTTGCATGGCACAGCCTGGCAACCTCAGCAGGTCAGGTGCACCCTAAAGATGGGGACAGGTCACCCCAAGCATTAGCAGCAGGGCCTGGTCATGCCTATTGTTTCTTCACTGTCATGCTGTCCACAGAAGCCTTTTCTGTGGGGTAACAGTACGATGGTGTGTAGGGCGGGAATTTTAGATGTTGCTACTTTTAAATGTAAGAATCACTCACAGATTGCTAGTTTAAAATAGAAATTAATTTCTGACCCTAGTTATAGGGAGAAAGGAGTTAAAAAGTTAAAATCCCAGTGCCCATTTGCTCCCTGGCTGTGAGCCAACCCAAAGCTTGCTCACATTTTCATATCATGAAAAACACAAATTACACATCAACAAATGTCCCAACTTTTCATTATCCATATTGCTTGTTCTTTGTACTAATGCCAACCAATATCTGTTCCACATGAGGACTCTAGGAATAATGAAATACAAATGTAAGAAAAAAATAAATAATGCAAGGAGCTCTGATCAAACTCTATGTACTCAATTCAGTAGTAAGCTCAATATTTAGAGTATGGTTACATGTTAAAATGAGGATATCCTATTTTCCTCCACCTTCTTTTTTTCCTTTCCCCTCTCCTTTGCTCTCCTCCAGCTCTCGGGGAGCTGACTGAGGTTACTAAGCCAGTAGCAATCTCATCCAGGAAAAAAAAAAAAAGGAAGAGGTTTCTGCTGGGTTACTGAGCTAAAATAGGCCCACCATATGGTCAGCTGGAGGGAGGGGGTGGGATTTCATGGCCAGAAGCAGCAGTGGCCACGGGAGGAAAGGAAGAAGGATCAGCAGAAAACCTTATTCTCACTGTGAGGTTAATTTTCTTAAGATTTATGTTTAACTCAGGGTGAGGCAAAGCCCAGAACCAATGGGGGGGCAGGGTGGCACGTCACTGCTGGTAGGGAGGGAGAATAGGGATGTGGTGACTTGTAATTAGTTTGGCCTAAGCTGCCTTGGAAATCCAGGTTTAGCTTCTTGGCAGTGCCCAGAGAGCTCTTGTCACCAGAGAGCACAGCCTCGGGCTGCAGAGGGGACTAGAGAGCTAGGTGACAGAATCCAGGTTGCCCTGGCTGCAAAACAAACAGCAGCAAATATCTGGCATACTGAACAAAAGGGCAGTGGTTTGAAAATTAATAGTCCTTTAACAAAAAGACATTGAATAAATATTCTCAAATGTTTGTGAAGTATATGGATTTTGTATTTCTATAAATCATGCAGCTTTCTCTTTTGTTGGTGAACTGACACTTCCCAGACAGGTAAATCAGGCAGTGATGTTACTAAACCATAAAAGACAAAGACTTTTAAGTGTGGCTGTTTAAAGCCAGGGATTAAAGGCCAAACTTAAGTGCCTAAATGGGTGTGTAGTTTTCAGAAGTGCTCAACACCACCACTTATGATCAATGGAAGCTGCTCTGAGTCTTGAGCCTCTGAAAATAGGGCATTGGGTAGTAGGACATAGGACTTAAAATACCTTTTTAAGCCCCTTGTCTAGATATTGAGCTCACTGTCTCACTGAATGAGAAAGCTTAGAAAGCAGGAATACATGCCAGTAGCCTATAATGAAAGAACAGATGTATTTATTTTTTAAATTATAAATCTAAATATTTAAAGAATATATTTAAGAAACAAACAGAACCATTCCAGTATTAACTTCACCACTCTGTTGACCACCTCAAGAGTTCAAAGCTGAATTATCCTAAAAAATGTGGTGATGGAAGGTTCCTATTAGTTCTTTGACATTGTCAGAGGAAGCCATAATTTCTATTCCTTGGGAATAGGATGTCAGTCTGAAATTACCTGTACTGCTTAGAACTAAGAAATATTTCATTTTTCCACCATATAAATCTTCAGAAAACAGCATATTTTGGAGATAAATACAGACAAGTGTAAAAGTAATGTTTTATATTTGTCATTCACTGCTTTTCCCAGTGCTGTTCTCAGCTAGAAGGCTTGAGAGGTGGGGTGACACCCAAGGCAATCCTCAGCTGGGGAAATCTGCTCTTAAGATAAAACCTCTCCTTCCCCAAAGGGGACCTTAAGTTGGGGTAAAAACTTCTAATATAATTTCTTTCTGAAGGAACCTATACTTTCCAGTACTTGCTCTCTCCTTGGAACATCAGTTAAGATCTGCTTTGGTAACCAGAGTCCTGTCTGACACAATTTCGGTGTTAAGTACCTCGTCAGGTAAAGAGTTCACACAAGGTTAACCCAGCCAACTTTGCCACATGTTTGACTGATGTTTGACTGTAAACAAACATACGGTAGAGAGAAGTCTTTTTCAAGGAGACAAGAATGGAGGGGAAAGCTGAATCATCTTTGAGTTTACATACATACATTTTACACATGTAAAGCTTTGGTGAGCTGAAGTTATTCATTATATATATAGAAAGACATGAATGTGTTGGAGTGAGTCCAGAGGAGGCCACAAAGATGATCATAGGGCTGGATCATCTCTCCTGTGAAGACAGGCTGAGAGAGTTGGGACTCTTCAGCCTGGAGAAAAGAAGGCTCTAAGGAAATCTTACAGCAGACTTCCAGTACCTAAAGGGGCTGATAGGAGAGCTGTAGAGGGCATTTCACAAGGACATGTAGTGATAAGACAAGGAAGAATGGCTTTAAGCTGAAAGAAGTTGAGTTTAGATTAGATGTTAGAAAGAAATTCTTAACTGTGAGGGTGGTAAGACACTGGAACAGGCCGCACAAAGAAGTTGTGGATGCTCTAGTCCTGGAAGGGTTCAATGCCAGGCTGGATGGGGCTTTTAGCAACCTGATATAGTGGAAGGTGTCCCTGCCCATGGCAGAGGGTTTGGACTTCAATGGCCTTTAAGATCCCTTCGAACACAAACCATTCTGTGATTCTAAGATTCTATGATATGATATTAGGAAGAAGTCAACTCACTGCTGTCTCTGGAGAGAAGAACCTAGGACTGGATGTAGACTGACAAACCTAAGACCTGGCTTCCTTTATTTGTGGAGTCATTTACTGACTGTTTATGATATATAAGGTATAAAATAAATTGTAAATATATTCAGTAATATCCTCTGAAGAGGTGGAAATTAGACTGAGTGTCACAGTCCTACATGTATAACTTGTGAACTGAGAGCCTGAGATCCCCTTAGAGAACTCAGAGAGCAAGAGCCCCATCAAGGCACTCAGCAGGGCCTCCAGCGTTATTCAGCAGAGCAAAGGTGCCTGCTTTACCACGAATTGGATAGCCTTTGAAACTCTATGGATTTTATTGATTAGTTCACTATAGGCTAGAATATGATCTTGAATACCTAGATTTTATGTAGGCAGCTCCAAAAAGAGATTAAAATTTAGGTCTGTTAATGTGCAAGCTGGAAGCCACTCCAGCTGCTGATGCCACAATATACTTTGGTGATACCTCTGTTTTTCTCTACTATGTTTTACCAGGGCAATTTACTGCAAAGCAAACCTAGGAACGAGCATGTAGCTGAGGGTGAGAGCCAAAAATAAAAGCAGGACATCGAAGGTCGGAACCCAGCATTTTGTTCTGAGGTCTCTGTTCTCAATGAAGGGGGTAGTAGGCAAATAAAACCGTTACCTGCAGAAATTTCCATCTGCCTCTGGCAGGGTCAGAGAAGCCATGGGATTCTTAAGGAGATCTGTCACAGTGTTATCCTTCGGTGTCACATAAAAGAAAGGGATTCCAGTGCTGTTATTGATGGGACCATCGCTGAGAAGTAAACAGTTCCCATAGGGCATACCTTGGATCTGCAAAATCCAAATAAGCAACTGGTTACATCTCTGCACACAGAGGATTTACAATGTGGAGGATTCCCTCAAGGGCTCTAGCAGAGAGGACAGCTAGCCCCATTGCTCCCACTTTCTGTTGCCATAATGAGACAGCACTTCTAAATTAATCTATCTCCTCTAAATTATTTCTATCATGCTTCTGTGAAAACAGATATGTCCTCTATTTCTTCTTTCCAGTCCTGTCCATGACACTATAGAGAACATTTTCTCTTCCACAACCTTAAAGGAACTACCTAATTAAAAATGTTTAAGTGCATTAAAATCAATGCCATCAGCGTCAAGAAATGTTTACTTTAAACCAGTGCTGATACCTTTCCTCAAACCTCAAAGGATATAGGGCCTAATTTAGCCTTGATTCAGCCTGCTTTTTGCACTAATTCTGCCTTCTCTTTTGTCTTTGACTTGCAATGTCATTGCATCAGTTTGCCAAGACAGAGAAAAAAGTATTTTAGCTATAATTGTGTTTGAAGTCAAACTGGACATCAGCTCAACTTTCTGGGCAGGACCATCAGGTCTGAGGGAGCATCTTAACCACAAAATAAGCCAGAGTAAAACCTCTCTCCATGGCAGGGGAGGGACACCAACGAGACAAGTTTTCAAAAAGTTTTCTCCCATACACTGACCTGTATACACAGAGAGGATATAACACATGCAAAAATGCCCTTGCCCAGTAGTGACACCCATTAATATTCTCCATAATGATTTATACTCCTACTTTGCTTTTCATGCCATTATAAATAGCCATGAAAAATACTTAGTGAATTACTGGGTTTTTTTTCATGTCTTCAGATACTTCTTTCCTCATAGTCTACTAGATGCTAAATAGTAAAATTATCAGTCAATACATTAATTCAATGCAAGTAGTAAATATTTTACAATAAAATAAAATTAAATATGAATAGTTAATAAGAAAATCCTGGATAATGTTGTTACCTGGGTTGCATGCTTTCTGATTTTTAATGTTTATATGCCTTTAAAATGTTAATGCATATAGTGCTTATAAATGGTCTTTGTTGGCATTCTTTAGAAGTAATGCTTTAATGATGCTACATAATTTAGAAACCAAAAATACTTATTATTAAGAGCTACATTGAAAAAAATAGCTGCCAGTAATAATGCAGGACATATTCCCATTGCTTAAAATGCTCAGTCTGTCATGCAAAGTTAATGTTACACTGGATTCTCAGAAAGAATTTGATCACAGGCAGCATAGTTTAGTATTCAGAGCAGCATTAGCCACCCCATGAATTCCAAATTTTATTATGAATCCAATTTTTCTGTATTACTTCTGTGTTCTAAGTAGTGGCAACTAATTGCAGACTGCATTATGTCTGTAATTCCACTGAGGGTTTCTGGCAAGAGCATAAACCAGAAGAGTTAAGATCATATGATTTAAAAGGATTTCCAACAAGCTGATGTAGAATAACAGGCCTCTTGTGACTATGTATATATTTATTTAGTGGTATCTTTTTCCAACCTGTTACTTTATTTCACAATAACATAAACTGCCACTAACTCTGCCAAGCTTTCTGAAGATTTATGTGCTTCTAGTTTTGTCTGGTTTTTAAATTGTAAATTAATTAATCTGTGAATACTTCCAACAGAAAGTTAAGGATGTCTTTTTTTTCTTTTCCTAATTTTTTTTTTCCTTTTGTTCGAATGGTACTGGATGCTGTGTCTCATGCCAACCTTTCACTTTAAAAAGGGGAATATTTTATAGCTGGAAAAAGGAATCACCGCGATTCTCCAGTGCAGCCCAGCTATTTTGTTTAATGCTCCTGACTGAGAAACCGTCCCTGGTATAGCTGGAGGGATGGACAGCTTTTGTGGCAGCCCAGCAGGCTCTCCTCCTCCTCCTCCTCCTCACACAGCCCCTCTCCAAACTCTGCTTTCTGGCCTAGAGATTTGGCTTTTTCGGTGCCTCCTCCTCCCTCGCCGTGCTCCAGCACGATTTCTCTTCCAGACAGCGTTCCCGCCGCTCCCGCCGGGTCGCGGGCGCTGCCGGCGGCGGGACAGCGCTGGCTCCGTACCTTTCCTCGGGCGGCCCGCGTCGCCACGAAGCCCCAGGCGCTGTGCTGGGCGAGGAAGCGGGCAGTGCCGGCTCTCCCCGGCGCCGGGCCGCCCTCCCTCCGGTACGAGAACATCCTGGCGGGGGCTGCCCCCCGCTCCGCCCGCCGCGCCGCCGGGCCCGGCCCCAGCGCCGCGTCCTCGCGGTACGCCGAGGCCGGGTAGCTCTGCTTCCACAGGCCGCCCGCCTCCTCCAGCAGCGCGGGCAGCGCCTCCTCGGTGGAGGAGCTGTGCAGCTCGTCCGCCGCCGCCCCCGCCTCGGGCAGCGGCCACGACACCGAGCTGACCACCACGTACGCCCCCGCCTCGCCCCACAGCAGCGCGGGCAGCAGCCACCAGGGCCAGCGCGGGCACCGCCGCCCCGCACGCATCTTCTGCCGCAGCTCCCGCCGCGCCCTCCCGCGGCCGCCGCGCCGCCCCGCACGGTCCTCACCACCCGCCCCGCACCGCCCGCAGCTCCGGACCCGCACCTCCCGCACGGTCCGCCCCGCCCCGCCCAAACCTCCCGCCCCGCACCGCCCGAACCTCCCGCCCCGCCCGCACGGCCCGCCCCGCCCCGCCCGAACCTCCCGCACGGCCCGCACCGCACCGCACCGCACCGCCCGCACGACCGCACCGCCCGAACCTCCTGCCCCGCACGGCCCGCACCTCCCGCACCGCCCGCACGACCCGCACCGCCCGAACCTCCCGCACCGCACGGCCCGAACCT
>JAWWEE010000001.1:88904187-88994238 GCA_035221455.1 Xenops minutus
ACATCAGACTGGTGACCTGTCACTAGTGGGGTTCCACAGGGCTCCATCTCAGGCCCTGTGCTCTTCAACATCTTCATGAATTACTTGGATACAGGACTGGAAGGGATACTGAGCAAGTTTGCAGATGACACAAAACTGTTGATTCCCCCTGAGGCAGGGAGGCCCTGCAGAGAGACCTTGAAAAATTAGAGGATGGGCAATCACCAACCATATGAAGTTCAACAAGGGGAAGTGTCAGATTCTGCACTTGGAATGGGGCAACCCTGTATGTTTGTATAGACTGGGGAATGAGTTGCTGGGGAAAGAGACCTGGTGGTCCTGGTCGATAGTAAGTTGTATCTGAGTCAGCAGTGCCCTGGCAGCCAGGAGGGCCAACCCTGTCCTGGGGGGCATCAGGCAAAGCATCACCCGCCTGTTGAGGGAGGGAATTGTCCTGCTCTGCTCTGCACTGGGGCCGCCTCACCTTGAACAGTTTTCGGCACCACAATATAGGAAAGATATTAAGCTCTTAGAGAGTGTCCAAAGGAGGGCAACAAAGATGGTGAAGGGCCTGGAGGGAAAGCCCTATGAGGAGCAGCTGAGGGCACTTGGTCTGTTCAGGCTGGAGAAGGGAGGACTGAGGGGAGACTTCGTTGCAGTTATAACTTCCTTGTGAGGGGAAAAGGAGGGGCAGGCACTGATCTCTTCTCTGTGGTGACCAGTGACAGGACTTGAGGGAATGGCCTGAAGTTGTGTCAAGGGAGGTTTAGATTTGGTATTGCAAAAAGGTTCTTCACTCAGAGCGTGGCTGGGCACTGAACTGGCTCTCCAGGGAAGTGATCACAGCACCAAGCCTGACAGAGTTCAAGAAGCATTTGGCCAAAGCTCTCAGGCACATGGTGTGACTCTTGGGATGGTCCTGTGTGGGACCAGGAGTTGGACTTGATGATCCTTGTGGGTCCCTTTCAGCCTGGCATATTCTGTGATTCTGTGATCTAGGCTGTAACTTTCAGATAAATTTACCTCAGGTAGGTCTTCGGCTTTAATAACAAGAGAAAAATACAGGAAATACATATAAGCAAGCCACAAATAGTTCACCTTTTTTTTTCTAGAGATTTATTCAAATAACACAAATCACATGACAACTTAAAATAACTGCATTACCAACCCAGTTTTGGTATTTCCAGAAAAAAAATTCCTATATTTAAGAGAATGAAAACAGTCTTCCTAAAAGTAGTATCAAAAAGTAAGAATTGTGCAGCAAAAAGAATTTTCAGGTCAGGATGGTTTTCTCTGAAGATTTGCTGTTGATTGGAGGCAAAGAAGTGTCTGTCCATCTTTTTGAGTAAGGAGCATTTCCCTTCTAACTTGAAGATCCAATTTAGTACATGTTATAATAAATCTCTCTTCCAAAATCACTTTGATGTGCTAAAAATTAGAAAAGAAACATGGAAATGTTTTGACAATATGAACTGTAAATCATAAGTTTTTCCCTTCATCAAACAAAAAAAGTGTCCTCTATTCATTCTTGTTTAACCTGAGGTATTTTATAGATACCAAGCCTTATTTTACATCAATAAACATAAAAAGAGAAGGCATGCATTGGGGTTCTTCATAGGCAGGCCAAGGTCTGACAGGAGGCCATATCCACTTTTAATGTCATTCATACTTTGTCTTTCTGCTATAAGCCATTCTATTCACTTTCAAACAAATAGTCTCAGCCTGTCTGTCTTCTGAAGGGGACTGCTTTTCCATGCTGAAATTCTATCTTTCTTAAAATCAGCAGAAGTTTTGACACTGAATTCAATTTTGCTCTCATTTTTTGATCATCTTGGTTGATGATTTCACTTGATCTCTGTATCCTGGCTTATACAGACCACTCAGATGAACACTTATCATTCTTATAAATCAAGTAGTTAAGCATGTCCTATTTTTTTCTCCCTTTTTAACCAGTCAAAGTGTTTGGTTTGCTCTCTGCTAACTGAGCTAGGAATAGCATACCCTCAGTCTCTTCGCGCCCTGATTTGCAGTATATTGTACGTTACGAAGGTGTGGAATTGGATTAAAAGCTACAGCACGGTGCTCTGCTCTGCAGATAAACCCACTGCAGGTGTGCAGTTTAATAGGATTTTAATTTGGTAACAAGTGAACAAAGGGCAGAAGCCTAGAATGGGATTTTCTAGATGAAAAAAATGCTATTCGTGCTGAGAGAAAGCAACTGCAAGCTCTGTGATAAGGAATAAAAATTGGGCCAATGCTCTCTGAGCTGCACTTTTATAGATTACGGCTCACTCAAAACATCTCTGTTATTGCCACCAGTTTCATCAATTCTTAGTTCATACTACATGTGTTTGGCTACATAGCATTTCATCTGCCACACTTCCCTGCTAAGCCAGTGTTTACAAATCTTCTATTGTCTTGCTCCCCACCCTCTATATTTCTTCATATAAAACCAATATTTTCATTGGGAGATGCCACCAATTTGGAATGTATTCTGTCTTCAAGATAATTAACAATTATTTTAATGCTTCAAACTATATTTAAAAATAAGATTCACAAATGTGCTGCACTATTCAAAATAAATGAGAAAACACGGTCTCTCTGCTGAGGAGTGTCATTTATATTCAGCATGAGCTAGGAAAGGAAAACCAAAAACAGATGGGGAAGGAAGAGAAAGAATGAAGGTGACAACTAAAAGATCATGAAGTGAGTCGCTAATCCACAGACACATATTGGTACTGCTGATAACAGGGAGATTCTTTTCTGATTTCTGTTACCACTCCTTCCTCTTTTTTTTTCCCCCAGCTTTTGTAGCAAAATGGAGTGGTTAGCACAAATTTTAATGAGATGAGGGTGGAGGTGCGATAAGCCGAATTTTTTTTCCCCCAGTATAACAGGCTGTAGAGAAGGCATAGAAATGCCTTGTGGGACAAGATTAAAAAGCTATAGAGGTTCGTGTTGTTGGCAGTGGATGGAGTGGATGATGGGAACTGATGAAAGGCTGGGTTGCAGAGAGCTGCTGAGGCTGCATGAGGTGAAGGAATTGAAGGCAAAAATTAGAAAATAAACCCATGATGAAGACAGCAATATGTCAGGCATCAGAAATGTGGTACAGGAAACAGCAGTCTGTCTGGTGGGTGCTGCTAACGCTTCTGAGGGTTTAGATATCCAGCAGAATGGGCTGCAGCTGAAGGGGGATTAGTCAGGAGCAGGGATGCTTGGGAGATGGTTTCTTGGGAGCATGATGATGATGATGATCAAAAGTCACAGAACAGAAGTCCTCATGCAATGGGAATCTAGTCAGAGGATCTACAGAGATGACAATACAAACAAAGTGGTGGGTAATGGAGATGCTTTTGGCAGCTGTGGTTTTTATCAACCTGTGGAATTAGCATTGACAAACAAAGAGAAGGAATCTTCAGTGTTTGAGGTTGAAGCTACCACCTGTCTGAAGAACACAAGTGGGCAGAAATGCTCACTCACTCTGTCACAGATCCTGACGCTCTTTTGAGCTGCAGCTTCAAGGTTTTCAGCTCCCTCAAATAGTTGAACTACAACATCAACGGGCTCATATTAGAATCTCTTTTTCATCCCATAATTATCAGCATCTTGCATGTGGACTGGTAGAATCCATGATCTGTTGGCTTCTTTAATCTCCAAACTTTTTCTACACTCAATCCTTCACTGTGTCTTTTCCTCATCCACAACTTCTGTCAAGACGTCATACTCCTCATTTCACATTTTATACCTTTCCCCTCTTACTCTGACACCCCTCATCCCTCTCTCTAATCAGCCTTGCTCTGTTCTTGTGGTCAAGTACAAAACATGCAAAAGTGATGACATATTTACAGGCACATCACTTACATAGACAAAGCCTGGGTCAAACCCTTGTCTGTATCTGCATCAAACACCTGCAAAAATGGGCTTAAGAAGCCACACAAAAGTCCATATGGGCAGTGCAGTGAAAAGCATAGGAAGCAGGGCATATACTGAATGAGATTTCTAGTGGTTTATTTCTTCATTTCTGATCATCAGTGATTTAGAGCTCTCCTGCTAATAGCTGGCACCCAGCTCAGTTTGGGTTTTTTGACTATAAGGTGGTATGGCAGGATGGGTCATTGTTTTACATTTGAAAAATAACAAAAGCTGTCAAATATGTCCATCACATGTATAAATCATTCTTAGTTTGTCCCCTTTGTACTGCTTTCTCGCCTCCGATTTTCATTGCTGAGCTAGCCTTAGCATAGACTATATTTAAGAAATTAGAGTCCCCTAAGGGTTGTTATAACTCATAAAGATGTTTTTAAAACAGTCAATTTCCACTTCTGTTCCTAGTGTATAGAAACTGAATATCTCTTGGGAGTAAAATAACTATAGCAGGGTCACCTCAAAAATGTAATTTTCTTTGCAAGTCTTGGTGCCATTAATGTTGTCCTTCACAATTTTCTGGAAAACACAGTGTTCTCAGACATTTAGGGCAAGTGCTGTTATTGTATGGAAAAGAAATCTGGAAACAGCTGAAAGTCTAACTCACCATTTGCATTAAGTACAGAGACTTTATCCATGTTCCCATATGTCCTTATATTTTAGCCTTGTATCCTAGAATGCTCAAAGTCTATCTTGTTTTCTACCTGTATGCCTTACGTTCTGCTAGTAAGTTTGGAGCAGTGAACTGACTGCAAGGAAGTCTGGTGGAGAGAAAGGTCTCAAGGATTTAATTTATGTGCATCTTTTAATAAAACTAACAGATAAGTGAAGAGGATGCACTCTCAGTGCTTTCAACAGTGAGAAAAGGCCACACTATGTCCTCTCTCTTCTGATTCATAAATACCTGCAGCCCATTTTATCAGCTAGCCCACAATCTGCTCCCAGCCCACTGCTTTTCCTTTTTCCACTGCCTGGGGAATCTGAATGAGCACAAGAGGTCTACTGGAAACCTAAGGAAAGATCAGGGAACTGTGGTGCTTAAGAGGTGGGTGGTGTGAAGACTACAATCCCTTGATAGGATCGTGGGATGGGTATGAGATGTGGAGGTTGCTTTGTGGCTAGAGGTTTCAGTGACATTGGACACAGCTCCATGAAAACCTAGTTAGTTCTACTTTACATGCATAAAACCCCCCAAAGAACCACAGCCCTCCCAATTCCTCCTAATTTACCCAATTTGTGACTGGTTTTTTTTCATCTTTTAAGTTAATGTTAATTTCACCTTGTTGACAGTGGCTGTGTTCACCAAACAACTCAGAACTCTGGAAAATATTGCTTAATTCAAAGTTATTCTGGTTCTGCATGACAAGGGCTGTCTGTGGAGCATTGACTTGAGGCTGATCCTCTGCAAAACAGGCCGAGAGATGGCTGGGCTCATAAACACACAGAACAGGGACCTCATTTTGCTTTGCAATCAGGGAATTTCCATTTTCGTTCTCCTCCTCTATATGGGTCTGGAAAATGTGAGCCGCAAAATCGACAAGTAGCAAATTCAACAAAAGCCAGGATCCTAGTTTTAAAGAAGAACAAAAATAATTATGACAACCTCTTCATTTGCTTATCTTTCTGATGTGTCTTTTTTTGAAGGGCTTCATTATAGTAATGGGCTAGAAAAAGTAGCAGATCAGCACTCATTGAACAGTATTTACAAAATTATGTACTTCCAAATATCACAGCAAAATAGGCACGAAGTGCAGATTTTAAACATAAGCAAAAGCCTTTTCCCTTATTTAACTTAGACAGGAAAGTGTACTAGTGTTCATTCACTTTTGTGTTCAAGTTTTTCCCTCCACATTCACTTCTACTACATGGTTTATTAATAACCACGTATTATCTCCATTCTCCCCTCAGACAGATAAATCATTCCACCTCTTCCCAAGGAAAACCTACAGACATCTGTATGTGTTGTATCTATGACATTAAATGGCCTACCTTGCACCTTGAGCCTTAACTACTAAAAGCCAAGAGAGACTTCCTGAGGCCACTGAAATTTGAATCATACCTTGGTTGGAAGCCCTTACAGTAAAAAGTAGATCTTCTTCCATGCCATAAATCTGCATAGGAATTCATCAAGTAATTCATAACCTCTACATCCCACAAACAAGTTTACATGGACTTCAAGGAGCTATCACAATTTATATGAATGACCAATGTTTACAGAGCTTTAAAAATGAAAAATTCTGTGTCTTTTGATGTTATATGTGTCTGAGAAGTTGCCCCTTCTGCTTTTTGTCCTTTTGAGGGTCTTTAAACTATAGCAAAATAGGTGGAAGCACTTTTTTACCTATGGAACAAGGAAAGGGATTTTTATAGTTGTAGTTGAAAATTTACAGACCTGACACCAGTAGTCTAAGAGTGTTTCTAACAGTCTTACAGGTGTTTTCAATATATTCAATATGAGTAAGCATGAAACCAAAACTACCACTCCAATTGTCCCTTGGGATAACACAGAAGGGCACAGTTTTCAAGAGGAACTAACTTGCTTTCAAAGGAGAAATGTACAGGTGATTGTCCTTCCCATGTGGCTCAGCAATGTGTCCCTGAATGCCTTGGAAGGTAGATCAGTGAGAAAACAGAGGTGTGTGAGCTGACATTAAACTCTGTGAGGGAGATACTTAGAATACAATTGCTGGATTGAAGGTGGAGCTGAAGGAGCTGTAGAGGTCCCATTAGCCTGGACTGCGGCAGCACACCTGCTCCGTGCTGCCTTTCAGCAGGGGTAACTGCACAGTTCCTTGGATCACACTTAGGCATCACCCATGGGAAGGCTGGGCTGGGCTGAAAAAGGGTAAAAGTCAATCCTAAATTCAGAAGTGTAAGTATGCCAATATATTATGTGTGCTGAATGTGGCAAACTCCAAGGCAAGAGATTGAGTCAGAAGTAAGTTTGGTTTTGGTTACTAGTATGTGGTTTATTTTGGGCATGAGACACACTGCATTTGACCAGACAGACTGGCATTCACACATTTCCTTAAGTAATTGTATTGCCTCAGTGTGGATGCTACATAGTTTGACTTGCGGGATGCCCACCATTCCTGCAAGAAATGCTGAGATTTAAGAAATTTCTGAAAAGCAATGGCCCAGAGAACTTTTACACCAGATGGCTTGTTAACAAAACTGCTTCAGCCTGTCTGCTAAAACTCAATATCCTAATGGAATAGAAACATGTAAAAGAAGGAACATCATTAGATCAAATAACCCAACATGTTAAAGAGCTGGGGTTATTAAGAAAGAAGATAATAATGACCAAATTATTGGAGCATCACACCAAAAGATAAGAAACCACTTTTAACTCTCTCATATAAGAATAAATTAAATCTTAGTGTTATGGAAGTATAGTAGGAAGACTGTCATAAGTGGTGTGAAAATATATTTTTTAACTAGTTTAAGGAAGACACAGCAGAGGAAGAGATGCACTACGTCCATTGTGTCCCATCCATTGACAACTGTGGAACAGGAAGGCAATTCCTTAAAACCCTCCCTGTGGTGGAAAGAGGGAAGAGGTTGTCATCATCATAGGGAATTGAAATAAACATGCTTCCAGTGCAGGTCTTGGAATTCATTCCCAGTTTCCTGATTGCCAAGAGTATTGCACATGACATTGGAGAGTTTTGTGCAGAACTCCTCTGGAGACAGAGAAAGGACTGATTATTTTGTTATTACTGTAATGAAGCAGCTGATATATGAGGGACCCTACTGTGCTGTGTTCCCTGCAGACACAGAACAAAACTCTGATCCTTTTTGAGATAGTTTACAATCTAAACATAAGGCAAAAGGTAGCACCTTGATGCAGAAGAAGGGTGCATTCATACATGCACAAACACAGCCATTAATGGGGTAAAAATACCAAAGAACACAAAAGGCAACAACCTTAACGTACCCCTATGTTATGTCTTTGTAGGAAACACATGAAAGTATGGTTTTGAAGGGGCATTTCAAAGACGATAATGAGGTTTTCTTTGGCTATTTGTGTAAAGCCCCATCCAATAGAAGAGTTAAAAATACGAAGCTGCTCCTTTGAAAATCCAAAAGGTGTTGAATACAGTTTGGGATTAAATGTTACTCACAGGAGATGGTGCATTTCTGGAGGATGAATAACAGAGAGGAGTCTCTGAAAGGCATTGCAAATGACAAGAAAGGCAGTTAGGGTAGAGACTGAACTGATTTAAGACATGGTTGTATCGCTTCAAACTGGTTTAAGTGTGCATGACTGCACAGTTCCTTCACTTCTTCTGCCTTGCACTGATATATGATGGATTTGATGTTTGACAGCTCAGAGCCCTAAAATGGAGACAAAACTAACCCAGCTAAAGGAGTGACTATTTTCAGTCAGTTTAAAACCCTCAACAAGTATGTTGCTGACTAGGCAAGCATTTAGGTCAGCATAAGGCATAAGAAATAGGAGTATATAGCTGTTGTCAGATGAACTAACTGCCTTTTTGGCAAGTAGTTATCAGAATGGCTCTGCTCTGCCTGTATTATACAAAAAGAACCTGAAGCACTTGGAACTATCACTTGAGAAACCTGGAATGTCTATGGTTTGGGACATTAGTGGCCCCAGCTCTTCATCACACCCTTCTGCTGTGGTGTGCAGCTCTTGTATGGAGAGAGAGCGGAGGCTCACACCTCAGGCTGCTGTTCCCCATTTCCGCACAGACTATGACTTCTGCCAAAAGAGGGAGTCCTGCCCTTCCTGCTGTCTCCAGCTGTATACTCCTACTCTCCTGCCTTCTGCTCAACCTAGAGTTTTGCTCAGACAACTGGTCTGGTCAAAAATTAATCATTTAATTTCCCTGACCTGTCTAGCCACATCACCAGGATGAAGGGATGCCTCTATTAAATGTAGCATGAATTTATATCAGTTAAAATCATTGAAACACAGAATAGCTTGGGTTGGAAGGGACCTTAAAGACTGTCTGGCTCCAACCCTCCCACCATGCACCTTTCACTGGTCCAGGTTGCTCAAACCTCCATCCAGCCTGGCCTTGAACACTTCCAGGGATGACACATCCACAGCTTCCCTGGGTAATCTGTCTCAGTGCCTCACCACCCTAATAGTAAAGATTTTCTTCCGAAAACCCAATTTAAAACTACAGTCTTTCAGTTTAAAGCCATTCCCCATTGTCCTGTCACTACATGCCCTTATGAAAAGTCCCCCTCCAGCTCTCTGGTGAGCCCCTTTAGATACTTTTAGTTCTATTGCCTTTGCCATCTCAGGTCAGAAAGGGGCATATCAAACGAGATTCAGAAGGATCCTGCTTACCAAAACTGTCTGTCCTGTTGATAGTCAGAATCTTGCCTACAGTGCTCAGTAGGAGGTTCCATTTCAACATGAAATCTGATGCCTGCTTTTTAAAGGCTTCTTTACTCCTGCTTGGCTGCAGATAGAAAAGAATTGGTTTATGAAAAAGTTGACTAAAAGAATTCCTTATTGTGTGGCAGACTATTTCCCTGTACAAATTGCATACAAAGGTGGAAAAGTAACCATAATTTTTTCTGTTAGAATCCTAAAATAGCCTAGGTTGCAAGAAATCTTTGGATATTACCTAATCTGATCTCTCATCCGAAGCATGGCCAGTTTAGTTCAGGACTTGCCCAGATAAATTCTAAATATCTCCTGGATAAAGATTCACAGTCTTTCCAGGCAATCTCTTCCTATGCTTAATTAATCTCATGGTAATTTTTTTCTATCTATTGGAAATTTTCTTTGCTGCAACTTGTGTCTATTGCTTTATGCCTTATAACTGTGAAACTCCAAGAGAAGTCCTGCTCTTTCTTCTCTAAACCATCCCATGAGGTAGCTGACAGTTCTATGAGATGAAGGGACCACAGATCTGCAAAGTATTCTTTATTTAAAAAGGAAAAAAAATAATTAAGCCAAATAAGTACAGTTTACTCTGCTTCTTCAGAAAGCGAAAAAAAAATCCCCAAACTCTAAGTACCACCCAGCCCCAAGTTAACTGGTCGGACAACCAACCAAATGCAGCAGTACCAACAAGCTCCCACTAATTCTGAATCAGTGAAGGAAGAAGAGTGGTAGAATTGGTAATCTGTCGAAAGGTGCATTTGTGAATTTGTGAGGATGGTCATATGTAAACCTTTCACAAGAGCTAGAGACTTTGTACTAGAAGTTATTGCTCTCCTACTACCTGAAAAAAATCAACAGCTTAGTTAATCAAGGATTTCAGGAATCTGGAAGTGTTTTTTCATTTTTAATAACATATTAGTTCTGAATTTTGGTTTATTAGGGACTGTGATAATACGTGTCTATGAAATGAGAACAGATACTGAAACTGCTTGAGTGGATATATGTGCATAAATATGCTTGTAGTTGTTTGCACAGATGGAATTTTTGTATGCCAATTAATTCTTCCTTTTCCACAGCGTGCATAAATTTTATCTATGCAAATCTGCAGTCTGATCAGGTTGCTAGTGTGCAATGTAGCTCCTGCAGACTAGCAACAGTCAGCATGTAGAAGGATAAATGATGTGATCACTCTTTCTTTTCTGAAATTATTAATTTTGCACCTTAATGACAAAAGTCTGAAGATCTGAAGAGAAACAGCTTAGGAGATCCCGAATATCTGTGGAAGACGTCAGCAAAGAAATGAAGTTTTTCAAACCTATGAAATACAGAACAGAGATCATTACTCGAAGTGATTAGCTAGCCTTTTGGTTTGTTTCTGCTATTTTTAATGTCTTTTTTTTGTCTTTTTTTTTGTCTTTTTTTTTTATCTTTACCTTAAAATAGATTAAGACATCTGTTTCTAGCATTTTGAATAATATACTATTTCTGTAGTGAGGAATAGTACCCTACTTTGAAATCAGTCCGAGTTCATGTTTATGTCCATTTCCACCATAACTGCACTGATCTAGCCATCATGCCAAAGGTGACAAGAAAAAGCACTTCTAGTGAAAAAGCTGGAATTTGGTTACAGGCAATATGAACATATTTATCTGAGATTTTATGTGTTTGAGAAAAAAATTACTCTTGCTTTATCGGTTGAAGGGAGAAAAGAGTTTTAAAACAATAACAAAATGCAGAATATTCTGTAGGCCAACAGAAATATAGATAATGTTGCCACATACCAGTGAAATTGTTCCCCCAAAAGATTGAAACTTGCCACCCAATGCCAAAAGGTAAATTGGACCTCTCTGAATTTATACCCTTCTAACCAAGACTTCTTCCTTCAAGAAATCATACAGATAGAGTCTGTGAAAGCTTGCTTATTATAAATAGCAGTTTGGAAAAGCAATGAAGACACACAATGCAATAAATCCACCTCAGAAAGAGTAAAATCATTGATAATATAATGGAAAATTTTAATAAGAGTGTTCTGTGCAGTGGTTTTGATTTTAACATGTGTACAAACTTATTGAAATGGTTCTCCTGATGGTTCTGTGAAGAAGGCAAATTATTATTCCTACTGAAAGCAGTCACAGAAAGTCTGTGGCACAGCCCTTGTCAGTGCATAAGTCAGTGACAGATGAGGAGCAAAGAGATGAAGTTTCCCTCTGTCAGTTCTGTGCCCAGCCTAGTCCAACTTGCCCACTTCTTGCTAACATTTTAAATGGCAGACCATTAATCTAAAAATTAACTTGTGATTATGTCCCTTCCTTTTCATTAAGCTGGCAAATGCATTATGTCACAACTGCATATAAAGCGTGTATTTTGTTGTTTACAGCACAACATTGATCCCACAGGCCACAATACAGCGAAAGGACATGAAAGCTGACAGACCTTGTCCAATTCAGCATACAGTATTTTAAAATTTAGCCACAAGAAATTATTTTATGTGCTTCAATTAATAACAGAGAAAAATGTAAAATGCGATGATTGAAAATGTCTTTTCTGTCAAAGGAAACAATAAAAAATTAAAATCCCTGTTTGTCAACCTTCTAGAAGATATATAATTCATTAATACAAACCCCATTCCTGCTGCCACTAAAAGTTCTGCGAGAGAGTCAGAATAGAAAGCCTTTAACTCTTAACCTTTAAAGTTAGGAGGATAACACCACATGATCCATTCTCAATTTTATTGGCTCTTTTCCAGCCCTTTTGATTACAGCAATACTGTAATTCCCATTAGGGCAGATGCCATGAATGAACAAGAGGAAATGCTGGAGTTTTAACATCAGCAAGCAAGGGCTTAAGTGGATAGACAAAATATAGCAAAAAACCCCTGAAAAATAAAAAAAAAACAAAACCACATTACATTTGAATTCTGTGTTTTTCTGCCTCTTCTTTGGATTCCTAAGTTTGTCTTGAAAGAGGTTTTTAGTCACATCTAGAGATTGCTCACTGAAGACAGCATGCAAGCCTGCTCGCAGAACAGTGACTGTGCTGTTGTTGTTCAAGAGCGCTCTTACTGTCTGTAGAGAATAAAAAAAACAGTTAATGCCTTTCATTTTCTCAAGCCCTTAACTCAGGCAAATAAGGGAATTGAAAAAGGGAAGCTTCCTCTATTCAATACTAGACTTCAGAGCAGTCTCTGAATTGGGTGTTGGGGGGTGTAGTATCAAAGGAAGAAGTCATCTTCAAGAGATTTTTGTTCTTTCCAATGACACTCTGTTGTCTGTGATGAAGCAGACAAGTCTAACATCCTTGAATTATCTGGGCAATTACCTGGGCAATTGGTTTGGCCTAGAGTTATTATAATTACACCAAATAATGGTATTTTTTCTAAAGCACAGAATGGTGTATCAGGGACAGCTTTTTCTTGATGTTACCTGCCCTTAATACATGTTTCAATTAAATTCAAAAGCAAATTCAATTCAATTCTCAAGTTGTCCAAACCTTTGAGAGAGTAAAAATAACATCAGAAATACGGTATCAGTTAAAATAATATTAGTTGGGATTTTATCCCATTTATTTGCTTATGAGTCATTTGTGAATGAATCTGTCTTCATATTTGTCCAGAAAAGTATTACTCACATAGATATTGCAAACAATTTTCAGATGAACATTTGATTCTCATCTCTTCACTTCTTTTTAATTAATTGCTAGTATTCCTTAAAATTCTTGATGAAAAGATGAAACCAGTCAAGGAAACTAAATCTGAATCCATCAAATTTTTTTAACCCCTATATTTAGTCTCCCAATCCCATACTGAAATCAGTAAGGTCCTAAAACCTCTGTTGGATTTTGGGTTTTTGTATGAATAATCCTTGTGCAGCTGGGCCTTCCAGAGGAAAAAAATGTTTTGTAAAATTCAGGAAAACTTCAGGACTCATAAACATTTTAACAAATCCCATTCACCAGATGCTTACCATGACCCCATAAGTAGCAGTGAATGCAGCTGACCATGTTTTCAAACACAATTCCAAATCTATCAATTTTTTGTCCTTTTGTTGACTTTTTTTTTTAAAATACCCAAAACATTGTGATTCTCACTCAGTAATCCCCTTCATCTAAGTTAAAGATGAAGGCATTTTTTGTATTTGACTTGGAGTTTCCAGTGTCAGAAGAAGAGCCTGCAACAGGAATACATGACCCAAAGGCTGGGAACCACCAGGGGCAGCTTTTTCATTATCCTGTTAGCACCTGACTCCATGCCCAAACACTGTAGACTGGTCCCTTTAGCCATTGGACTTCACGGTACTAATTATAATTTTCTAAATGACTGAGAGCCAGCTCTCAAAACACTTAAATTGCGCTTATCTGAGGCAGGAATCAGCCCCGGGAAATTACAAGAAAAGTCTTATTCACGTGCCTTTTTTGAAGTGAATTGGCACCTTCTTATGCTCTAATTACTTCTGCATGTCCAGGTAGTAGCAGCTGTCAGCCTCCTTTACCTATACATGATGGGAAATTTACTTTTTTTCTTTTAAATGCTAACCCTGACAAAATTGTTCATATTTTCTCATCAGATGGCTAAATTATTGCAAAGTACTCTACAAGGGATGTTGGGAAGCTGCAGCTGCACAATGTCTCTGTAGTACTTCTCATCAGGAGCACTCTCACCTGCTTTGACCACCAGTCTCTAGTTGAAATTCCAGGTGCATTTTAGACAGAGAAAGTAGAGAAGGATGATTAGAAATATTGAATGACTCCTATGTGAGAGGAGGAGATAAACTTCAGCTTCAGATAGAAATAACTGAGAAAGGATGTGATGGAGATTTGCATGAATAAGGGTAGAAATTCAAAAACAAACCCTGGAACTCACAACCAAGATGCTGAGATGTCAAAAATCAAGGTATTAAATACAATTATGTGCGTATTAACTGTCATCTCAGATTGCTGGAAGCCAGGAGAGTACAGTGGAGGAGGAGGGAGGTATTGCTTGCTCTACTCATATCCACTTCACATGAGCATCTGTGGAGAGGCCACAGTGGGAAACAGAATACGAGTCCACATAAACCTAGGATGGGGTCTGACTGACTAAACCACTCAGCAGTTCTTTTTGATGCTTTCTCACAAGCTGAAAAGTCTAAACACCTGTGGTTTCATCTAACCATCTAGTGGTGTGCCTTGGACAGGGGGGACACAACTTGCAGGGAGATGCTAACTGGTATTTTTTTCATACCCCGTTTCACTGGAGCCCAGTACCCCTGTAAGATCTCTAACTGAAGTTGTAATCAAGGCTATGTGACTGCTGAAGGACTATGGGGATGCTCATTTACAAGACTTACACAGTTTCATTTAATGAAATAAACTGTTTTTAATTTGCCAGTGGGACTAAGGCTTTTCCTTTGTATTTTAAAGAAGTTCTAGAGCAGGTACTGACTGGCTTTGGCATGGATGGGTGAAGATACTGGAAACTGTCATCTGACCCTTCCAGCTACTGTGTTCTCCCTTCCATGTGGGACCACTGACCACATCTCAGAGGCTTTTGCAGAATCCAGCGGGAGGAAAAGATCCTGTGAGCATACTTAATGGTGTGGGTAGAGATGAGTAGAAGGTGAGCATGATTTGGACCGTGGTCAGCATACTGTTAAGAACACCCATGCTGCTGCTATTGTCTTCCAGTGGAGTATCTCAAAAATAGTCCAAACTGCCTGTGTGAATGAGATGCCCAGCTTTTTTGTTTCACGGATTCTGGAACATACCTTGGCCATGTTACAAAGGTCTGTCTGTCTCCTGATTCTTTTTACAAACTCTTTAACTTCTGTTAAAGAAGAAGAGGCATATGTTTCACATCATTAATATTTTACAGTCTAAAATGGCTTAATGAAGACAGATCTTTTAAGTTAGAAAGTAGATCCCTAGGGCAGCTTTGGAGGGTAACAGAGGGCACAGCAAGGGCAGTGATCCAGCATTACGAGCTGAGCCGAGGACCCCTGCAGTCAAAGCTTGCAAGGAGAAGCTGCCCATGTCACCACTCTTCCTTCACTGTGAATCTATTAATTTTCAACTGAAAATTTCTGTTTCTGTGGTGTTTGTACAAAAAAGGAAGACCAGGATGTATATACAAAGGATCACAGGTGATTATTTACATATAAGTCCATACACAGACATGTTAAAACACATTACTAAGCTTTCTCTGTCAAGCATTCAAACGTAAGAAATGACAGAATTAAATTTGTCTGCACATCTTTCTTAGACATATGAATTTTAATACAATTTTTTGTCTCCACAGAAGCCCTGCTTTGCCACTGCAGAGTTGGTCTTCACTCAAAGAGCAACTGAGCAACATGATGTTGCAGTCAGAATCTTCAGCATCATATATATAAATATATACGTGTGTATGTACATATTTAGAAACACAAACATATACACACAGGTTTGTAGAGTAGATTTTTTCTAATCATCCTCTAATTCCTCTAATGGTAGCCATAGTTTCTCTATAGAAATATGGCTTTTTTTCCCTTTACACTGGACTGTGCTGTAAAACCAATTTCAAGGTGAAGAGACAGAGTAATATCTGAATTTCAGAGAGCAGGCTGCATAGTCATCTACACAGCCAAAGCAATCATGGCAAGAGATAGATCTTTAAGAAGATTTAAGTACACTGCAATTTACCATGATTTGGGAAAAATTTTGGCTTACATTTGTTCTCACATATTATCTGAGACTATTTATTTTTAACTGTATCCCAACTATATGCATTTGTTGATACTATCAAAGTTACATCAGCTAAAAAAGTTTTAAAAATAATTGAAGAATCTTGTAATACAATCTTCTTTGCAGTTTAACCAAAGGTTATTTTTGAAAATATCTCTCTTACTCAAACCTACCATTAGATTTGGATGTTTGGAGCAGTAATGGAAATCCTCTCAATGGATTAAGCATCCAATGTTTAACATTTTCACTGAATGATCTGATTAAGTCAATGTGTTGTGCAGGCACCTCCTCCAGGAAATCAGGAAGTAGGATGTTCTCCATTTCCTAGAATATAAATTTATGGTGCTGCACATGACTAGTGTACTACAGATATTTACAGCAGCATGAAATAAAATTGTATTGATAGTTTAAATGTAAAGAAGATCTTTTTATTCTTCCAAATGAACAAGAGCCAAGCTACCTTTATTAGCAGAAGGAAAAAGATGTTAATAGTAAATGCTGTTTCCCTAATTAATTACTCACTACTTAATGACCTGCTGCAAGTAAGGAGCAAATTATTCTTATAAGAAAACTGCATATTTCTATGTGGAATGTCACTGAGAAATGCAATAGTGTTCTCACATAAAAAGTAACTCTCACAATCTAAAAAACCAGTTATCAGTTGAAATTTCAGTCACATAACCTCATGCCAGAACCACAGACCACATTTATAACAGCACATTCCATTCATTTAGGGACTTTCACATTAATATATAGAAGGAAAATGGAGCTATGTCAAATCCCACTGGCTCCTTTCAAAACCCATACTATTCTCTCTCAGAAGAAGCCAAAGAATAGAGCTGAGGTAAGAATGACAATCCCATTGTACAGCACAAAAGAAACAGCTGGCCTTTCTCCCTAGACAGAATTACTAAAAAGAAACAAACACACAATAGCATAATTACAACAAGCAAATGTGTCTACAATACCTTGAATAGATACCTATCATAACTTTTTAACAGCTGGCACACATCTGGCAAACACATCAGTTCTATTCTTTCAGGCTGCAGAGACCTCCAGAATGACATGATACAGTCTTCTACCTGTTGCACAAAGTCCTTTATGAATTTTCACTGATTTTATCCCTGCGAAATGTGAAGTTAAATTCAGTGAAACAACACGTAAACACAGAAGCAAAGGAATGACTGTGGAGATGGACTCTTTGCCTGGGTCCTAGCTGGGCTCCAGTGTAAGTGTAAATGCCCCGGGGAAGTGACAACAAGCTGAACCTCACAAGGCAGTGTACAAAAGAGGGGAGAAACAAAGAATTGTGCTGTGGACAGGAGCATATAATGAAAGATATGATGTCCGTGGCTGTGTGTTATGTGCTGGGCTCAGACCTTCTGATGTGCCAGGAGGGCTCAGGATATGCTTACAAACTCAAATTCTTGGAGCACTTTGTGTTAATTCAGAATTCCAAAATAACTTGACTGAATGCTCCTTTAGTCCATAAATGAACATCTACCTTAGATTAAACAACCAATAAATAAGCTACACAGACCATTTTTTCCTTACAGCTGGTTGCTGTTGTTAGAATAAGTGTTATTAAAACAAAGGCATACCTTGTCAAGCTTGCTTTCTCTCACCATTTGTAAAATAACTTGACAATTGTTGTAGTAGTCATTGGCAATCAGTCCAATCTGTGACAAAAAAAAGATAGTACAAAATGATCTCACAGCCAAAGAGCTAACTTGCGTTATGATCTGATACTTTGAACATACCGTTTCATAGAGGTCTGTCTCACTTTGCACTTGGTCTCCAAGGAAGAACTGGTTGAATTCAGGAAAAAGGTACTGAAATGTCTCTTGCTCAGCCTTCAGATAAATGACAGATGGAAAATACTCCAAATTCTTACTCTTGATGCATCAGAATTTATTTTAAACAATAAAAAAGAAAAAAGATTGCAATTGTTTTGTCAGTTTGGTTAAAGGTATTAAGTATTTTCTTGAAATTGTAGAACATGATTTTTAATAAGATATATTTCTTCAGAGAAATGCTTGTCTTGTCTATTTATTTATTTGTTTATTTTTTAGAAAATAGGCATGAGTGAAAGAAACAAGCAGGGCTGCCCAAATATTTGATTCCTAAATAGTATATGAATTTCTTTTTAAAACCAGTGAATATTTCATGCAATACATATCTCCCACATATTTTTTCTATAGCGCTCATGTCTCACTTGTAACCTTCTGAATAAGGCTTCAGATAGTCAGCTGTGCTATCAGGGGCACAGCACATTTCTCATTGGCTACCATTACATCCACTTCAGAGCACTCATTACTGCACCCGAGCACTCCGTAAAAGTAAGGCAGACATCCAGTCTCTCATTTTTATCTCACATTGGTCCACGTAAGTTTGTTGCTCATGCTGTGCTGGCTGATGTTCAACAACCCTGGTGTCAAGCCATCCCATGGCAGTTCGCTGAGGGGAGAACGGCCACAGGTTAGCTGTGCACCCGCCCTTTTCAGTGAGCAGGGGTTGTGTTCTCTTTTCTTAATTATTTCCCAATATTTAAATACTTATCATGCCAATAAATGCTGAGCATGTTGAAAAGACACTGTCTCACCAGCATGAGGGCCTGTTACCATGAGCCTCAGGCAAGGAAAGCTGTACCCCACTTCAAAACCTGGGCTGTCAGCCACAATTTCAGGGCTCAGTACAGACAAAATTATTTGAGCTGATGTTAAGACAACAAAAATATTTAGCTAATAGGTAATATAGGAGTGGAGGAAGTAAGCATGTAGTGAGATTACACAGAGATTATTTTGAAGAAGATGGGCTAACTCTATTTAATTCGAACATATTAGATAGCAGTTCTAATTAAACACACAGATTGACATTTTGTTGTCAAATGTATCTGTAACTCACTGTTCCTTTTTTTTCTCTATTCTTCTTGTAATCAGCTGCATTTTCAGAATTCCAGGAATTACTACTGTGATAAAATAAACAACAGAAAACAAAGAAACAAAAAACTTTTAAAAGCTCACCAATTTATTCTGTGTTTAATAAGAAATTGAGTTCAAACTGGATAGAGAATAAACTGGACCATGGTGTTTGAGAAATAAACCCTGCTCTCTTTCCTGTCATTCAGTAGTCTCATGATTTTCTAGCAAATCTGAAGACCAGTTTCTTAATTTTAACATAAAACTGAAACATTCATTATAAAGACAACAAGATAATGGCCATTTAACAGTACAATGACTTCGAACTTCTTGTACCAGAACCATGGGTTTGTATTTGTAGTTGCACTTTGTTTGGAGTGATAATAGTTACTATAAACATGAAAATAACAAAAGCATAATAATCCTTGTGTTTAGGTTTCACAGTTATGACATTTTCTGCACTGTACATCAGTTTAGATAGCTTTTTTTTTCTTACTTTCTCCCATTTACATTGCAAGCTGGCCATGATGTTCCACACAGTCAGAATTTACTCGGATCTGCAAAGGCGTGCCCAGTGGCTTTTCACTGAAAAGCCAGGGATGAAGGCACAACAGGCTGTTTTCTGGCTGTACTATCTCCTGCTTCTCTCCCTGCCTGTTTTACTGAGGATAATGTTAGCAGAGGGAGAGACATGTTGCTAGCAAAAGGGAGGTGCTGAGAGGCTTGAAAGCCTCCAGTCAAGCCTCCATCTGCTGCTGACACCTGCTCACTGTCTGTGAAGGCATTTCAAACTCCATGGTCCTTTCGGACTGGGCTGTTTTGAAGGGTGACAGGCAGGGGCTTTGTAGAAAATGTGCATCCACAGGTGACTGCCAACACTCAGGCTATCTAATCAGATCCTGGCTGCTGGGTTTCACGACTGTGATGCATCATAAACCAGGGAACCATCTTAAGTCCTGAAGGGGCAGAGGACAAACTGCAACAGCTTAATTGCCTGAAAACTCCAGCCACTGAAAAGGGTTCCTCTCACTTCTCTGCTCCTCACAGGACTGACCCTTGCCACCTTTCCCTCTGCCACTACTCTCTGTCAAGAAGGCTGTGCTCCAGAGAATAAAACAAACTGGCTGCCCAAGACAGGGCACAACATTCATGCTGGGCATGTTTGGTAGTGCTGGTGACCCTCTCCCAGACATTTTAGAGCTGGTGGCTGGACAAAGGAAAACACATGTAAGTAGAGACATTTTATAATGCTTCTTTCAAGTGGGTCCTTCCTGCAGATTTCTAAAGCCTGTGAAACAAAATTAATGAATGTTTTCCAGCTCCTGCTCT
Organism: Xenops minutus; assembly: GCA_035221455.1. Classification (NCBI taxonomy): domain Eukaryota; kingdom Metazoa; phylum Chordata; class Aves; order Passeriformes; family Furnariidae; genus Xenops; species Xenops minutus. The sequence goes on from JAWWEE010000001.1 coordinate 88,924,402, forward strand.
CCCTGAGAAGGCGGCCAGCTGTATCTTTCGCTGCTGCTACTATGGCAACACATATCAGCATTGCTCGCCTCCAGTGGGTTGGCTCCCACGGCAGGCTGGCTCCCCACTCCCGCCACACAGGGACGTCGAGGGCTGAAAAGGGGTGCTGTGTGGGTTCTCCTGTGCCCCAGCAGCCAGCCAGGAGCTCAGTGATGGTTAAGTGCAAATACCTACGAACGCTAACATCTATGTGCTCCCACTGTCAGCAAGGGGGGTCAGGTCTCACCTGGTGCCTGCAGAGGTGCTTGGCTGCACATCAGAGATGCTCACTTCCCCTGGAGAGCAGTGCCTGGGTAAAGACAGAACACACAAAAGAGGAGGTGGGTGGGAGAAGGGGAAAATGTGTGACAGCAAAATCACAAGGAGATTCGCCATCTCTCTTGCAGAGGTTGTATGATGCTATGGGGTGGGAACAAGAGCTAAAATGGGAAATACAAGAGTGAGGATGACAAAAATATTAACAGAGGAAAATGAGGACAAAAGAAAAAAAGAAAGGAGGGAAGGTGGTGAATGTGCATGTTGTTGAATGTCAGATTACAGTGAGATTCGAAAAGTTAATTTTGTAGAATCATATCAGATTTTTTTTTTTAATGAAAAAATCACATTTGCTTCACTAGACAGTCAGGAGCCTAAATCTTCCCTGTTACTAGAATCATAAAGCAACTCTTACAACCCCAAAATTCAATGACATTTTTTTTGACACTGCTGTAGTCTGGGCCACAGGAAGTACCGTTTTAGGTACTTTGAGGCTTGTCCTCAAAGTGCGCATTCCTAGAGGGAATATATTCCTATTGCAATGTGAATCAGTAAATAACATATTCCCTTACTGTCTGTAATGCATTTGGAATCCTCATGGATTCCAGTTGTGTTTATTTCCACTATTTTCATAACATCATCAGACTTGCGGCACACATATCTTCAAAGAATCAAAGATTTATAAATGAACCACCTCACAGGTGCTGTGCAAGAGCATTGCTCCTTGTATGAATATGTTTCAACCCTGACACATCTGAGGCCCCACTGACTACCAAATGTCTTCTTTGTATTCAAAGGCACACCATTAAAATCTTACTGCCATTTCTATGGCACCCACAAGCATAGCTCTCAAGCTGCCTGATCCTTCAGAGGCCTAGTTCCTCACCACCAGCACCATGTCAATTGCTTACTATCTCAACATGGTCCAGAAATATCCTTTTTAGTAATTAGAAAAAATGGTTCGTAGTTTTGAAACAATCACTTTCTTCACCAGCTCACAGGATGGATGGATGGATGCCTTGGTCTCTAAACTGGTCTCTGGGATCCACCTTCCCCTCTTGTAGGTGCAGCAGAAAAAGCATCTGCATGTTGGACTTTATTCATGCATGGAAGGGTGCAAGTTATTTAGGACACACTCACTACCGAAACAGATATCCTCTGTCTCATCTCTTCCAGAGGGAAATGGCAACAAGCCAGAGAAGTATATCCCATTACAGGAGTCTGGCCTACAGACCAGCATTTGGACTGCACTGAAACGGTATATTAAAAACCTTCTTCACTCTAATTTGGAAATTTCCACAGCAAAACACTCTCAAAAACTGAGATGTTGTGTGTCGAATAACTCCTGGTGTGGGTATAGATATGATCACCTGTGTGAGAACAAAATTTCTTCTTGCAGGCAGAAAAGTCTTCAAAATTTAATTGCTCTTTTGCTAAATTTCAATTTTATAATTAAAAAAAAAATCTACAATTTGACATTGTTGATTTTATCAACTTCATTGGATCATGAAAAGTTAACTGTGATTTCAAAAAGTACTGAACCCTACTGAGAAGACAGTAAAGATGAAGTATTTCCTTGATGTATTCCTACTTAAATGCCAACAAGGTACAAAACTTCATATAAATGAAAACTGACTTATTTGGTTGAAGCTGATGTTTATTTTGTATGTGGCCTAATTATTTCTTTCAGAGTTGTGTTACTTATGCTTTTCTGGCTGTGACTTGTGCTTTTTCTCTATAGGACACTAAGAAGTAATTGTGACACCTGGCTGCCCAGGTTTTGCAGGCCTGCGTGTTGGCTTGGGACAGGAACATGTGGCTGCATATAGAGTGGAAGCTGCTCTGATTTCAGCTGTCTGGCTTCATTCAACAGCTTAATGTCTTATAATTGTCTTACATGAAGGAAGCATCAGACAAGATAATTTTCTAAGGGACTTTTCTACTACAACAAGAAAGATGATCTTTGTCTAAATACAATCTTTATATTTTGATTTTTTTGTAAGATGAAAAGTTATAATGTCATAGAATAGTTTGGTTTGGAAGGGACCTTGAAAGATTATCCAGTCCAACCCCCCTGCCATGGGCAGGGCACCTTCTCCTAGACCAGGTTGCCCAAAGCCCCCTCCAACCTGGCCTTGAACATGTCCAGGGATGGGCATCCACAATTTCTCTGGGCAACCTGTGCTAGTGCCTCACCACCTTCACAGCAAAGATCTCTTCCTAATACCCAATCTAAGCCTACCTTTTTTCAGCATGAAGCCATTCCCCCTTCTTCTATCACGATATGCCCTGTACAAAGTCCTTCTCCAGCTCTCTTGCAGGCCCCCTTTAGGTGCCATAAGGTCTTCTTGGAGCCTTTGTCTTCTCCAGGCTGAAGAATCCCTACTCTCTCAGCCTTTCTTCAACAGGACATGTGTTTATCTCAGGAAACAATATCAAGATCAGTAGATTTCAGCCCATTTCCTGGAGTACACCTCCTTTTCCTTGGTTTGGACAAATTTTATATAGTTTTTTAGGAGGAGGTGACTGTACAGGTACCTCTGCTGGTGGAGAAGGAGAGAGAGACTCGCATCCAGTGCAGCAGCTCCACTATGGTTAAGCATGGGCTGCAGCATGTTCCCTAGCCCATTGGAGAAGATGGCTTGTTTCCATAGTGAGGGCCAAGGACAGAAGCTGTGCTGGCATATGTGGTGCATCTGTCTCCCAGTTGTAGCTAAAGTCATTCTTTCTGCACCTGGCCCAAACTTGGCTAACACTACTTCTTTGATTCCTCCTACTTTTTCTAATTTTTCCTCATGTGTCTATGCTGGGAGAAAAAAAGAATAACAATTCAATTGTACTCTTCTCTCTCATCTCTCCTGTGACCAGAACCACCACTATGCCCATCAAGATTGCTGTTTTCAAGTGATGCTGCAGGAAAACATCTTTCTTTCCCAGACGAGGAAAGACCAGCATAGACTTAGCCAGAGACCTGCAATGTTACTTGAACAGTGGACAAGGCCTTTCCTAATTGTGGATATCAAATCTTAGGACCTTTCTGGTTATTCTGGATGCAGGGGAAGCAAAGACTATCACTTCAGTGAGGGTGTCATGAGAAACCAGCCTCAAATTACCTATAAATAATTTGTTTGTTCTCACAACAACTGACTGCCACTTGATTATCTGCAGAACATGATCCTCTGCACTATCCCATCATTTACCATTATCCCTCTATGGGCTTCTGCAACATTTCTCTGCTATAAAACCTGTAAAGAAAGGCAACAAACCTAAGGATATAATTTTTCCATGCTCTTGCAGAGCATACACTCAATGAAGCAAATATTATATAAAATGTCACAGATACTGAGCGTTTCCTCATCACCATATATCTGGGTGCTTAATAGGCTGACTTGTATTGCCCTAATATTTATGCTATAGAATAATGCTGTACCTCCATATTAAAGAATAGGAACCAAAGTACAGAATTTACCCATATACATATTAGTATACAATACTATAAGAGAGTGAGGATACAAGACTGATCTTCCAAGTCCAAGGCATAGACTGCACCGAATCTTCTGGGCATTAAAAAGAAGTGTAAACCTGTTACAGAATGGCAGCATTTCCCTTTTTTTTTTTTTTTTTTTTTCTGAGGAGAAAAGCAGGCTTGTGGTTTGTTTATCTGGGCCATGAGAATTCCTCCTCTCCTGCCCACAACTGGACCATGCTCCTGTCTACACTCTAATTTGCCAAAGTATCTTACATTGATCAATTATTTTTAGGCTTTTAAGTTTTGTAGTCAATTTATGCATGTCTTACATGGTGTTACCTTGCAAGAAGTGATTTTAAAATATGGTATTTTTAAACTAAGTAAAGGAAATATTTTTGAAGTAATATGCCTCATTATTTCAAGTAGTAAAAAACCCTAGATAGCATGATTGTTTGTAGGACTCTTCAAAACAGCTCAGTCATTTATACTTCAATACACGTCTTTTCAACCTACTGTTCAATAAGGAAGGTTATACAACGTCATGAAGCCATTTCAGTATGTTTTTGAGCTCCCGCTTAGAGTAGCAATATATTGAGATCTTCTAGATTTGGCATGAGTTCTTGCTCTTAAGATTTGCATGGCTAAAATGTCCAATTCAAGGAAGCCCAATTAGGCAGGGTCTGTTTCTAAAATGCAGTTTCTCCATTAGGGTGCAACACCTAATGGCACAGCACTTTTATAGTGTGTATAATGAGAAGAAAAGAATAATGCTGCTGTCAGTATTCAACAGATGATTTACAGACTTTTGTGTACAGACAATATATAGATTGTCATGTAACCTTTTTTGATTAAAATATTTTAAAAAACAAACCTGAGATAATTTTGCTCATACAGAAGGCAGCAAAAACGTGCATAAAAGGAAGAGTTCTTCTTGATAGCTATTCCATCATAATGATATCTAGAAAATTAAAAAAAGGTGAACTGACAACCATGTGATTTTCAACAAGTCATCAAATAACTCATAATCCTCCTTTGAAAACAGATCATTCTATTTAACCAAAAAAAGACCAAGCAAAAAAAACCCCCTTGTATTTGTTTTTAGATTCTGTTGAATATTTATTTTCCCCAACAGAAATAATTACACAGACTATTTACAAGCTCTTTTTAACAGTTTTTGCCATGAAAGGATACCTTCTTCTAAATGAAAAAAATTTAGGCCAGTGAATGGGGAGCAAAAGATTTGTACAGGACAGTTAGTGAAATCAGGGACCAGAGGCTCTGCAGACAGAGGTCCCCACACCCTCAGGGAAGTTGAAGGATTTAGTGGAGCTGTTTCTTGGCTATTCACAGTAGCCTGGGGGCTGCATGGTCCATCAGCAGTCATGCCAAGCTAAAACTTGGGAAACCTGCCAGACCTTCTCTAAGGTTTATCCTGAGCTCAGTGAGCAATGGAATCTCTCTGCTACCAAGGTGCTCCCACCTGGCCCTTCCCAGACTGGGCCACCATGAAGCCAAGGGAGTGGTGCCACGGTTTGGGGCCACCAGCAGCCAGGAAAGGGTAAGTTTCTGCTGATGGGAAGAGAGAGCATGGAGGCTGGGGACTACCAAACACCATCCCAAATCCTGCCTACTATGAGGAGAAGCCTGGGAGTGTCTGTGGTGAGGCACTCCCAAAACAAAGGATCTCCTGGCTCCAGCTGATAGCAAGTCCAGACTAGTGGAGAAAAGTCACAGATCAAGTTGTAGTCAAAGCCTGTTCTTGACAGCTACACAATGTGCTTGTAAAATTTCTCTGTCTCAATGTCCTTAAAACACCCCCTTTCCCAGTCTAGATGTTCAAAATGTGATTAGAAGTTTGGATATGAAGAGCATCAAACTCTGTGCTCTAGAAGAAGAGAGGAAAGGGAAAAGAAAGGTCAGGTAGGAGGAGGATCTGAAGTTGTCTGATTTAAATGGTTTGAAACTGCTTGCAGCACTTCTATTGACCACCAGTATGTGCTGGGTCACTCCACGGATATGTACAAGGATGAAAAGCACAACATAGACATCAGTTATGGGTGCCTGCCACCCCCTCCCTGCCTTGCCTTCCAGAGCCAGGCTTTTCTGGCCTTGAGACCCAATGTCTCAGGAGCTCTGAGTAAGCTTGTGATGTCTAGCAGATGCCTCATGCAAACCATGCTCTTAGTAGCCAGTACAAATCAGAGCAATAATTTTTCTAAAAAAGTAATCTGACCAGGAATTCATGCCCTACCAAAGCAGGTCTGATGTGGTGGTTTTCATGGAATTAACTCTATTTTAACATTCTTGGTGACAATATCAATCACTCTGGATCTTGTGATGTGCTACAGACTTACAACCAACAATCCAGCTGCCATATTACAGTGCTGGGGCTGAAACGTCAGTCACTTTAACATTTTATTAGAATAGTTAGAAATAACATTTTCAAAGAAAAGACACAAAACCAATACCTGATACTCCCTGCTGTGGTCCGCTTTCTTGTCACCAGACCTGGGAAAACTAACTGAATAAGCTGTAAAAACAAACAGAAAATTAGAAATACTTGGAAAATTCATTCTAAAATGCAAAAATATTTGCCACATTTTTTTGTCTTTAATCAATTTTTCTGTTTTCCATCATTTGCAGGCTAATACCTGTACTTACGTATCTCTCAAATGGTAACTGTTGAATGGAACTCAATTGGCTTTTGTAGATCGAAGGCTAAGTAATTTAAGGGATTACCTCCCTCAAGTAGGATTTTTTTTTTAGATTTGTCTGTTTTACCTTGCACTGAAAAACATTCAGTGGTCCCACCAGGAGACCCACTGTGGGTCGGGGGGGTCAGTCAACTGGGGAAACTTGAAGGCACTGTGATGCTTCTCGTACACTTCTAGATCTGCAAGCCTTATTCATTTAACTACAACTCACTCACACAAGGGGCTTCACCTACCCACTCACTCTTGCAAGATGTGCTGACAGGATAAGGCCTGACTTATCTGTTTTAAAAGGACATGAATCATCAAGCAGCAAAGCAACCTTTTGACCACCATGGTGGTAAGTGTGAACTGAGGTCATGCAGCACCTGTCAAGGTCAGGCTCTACAGAGTAATTAGATACTGTCAGGTTAATAATCCACTTCACTATGATGATTCTGCATGAGCTGCCCTGTGAAGACAGGGACTAACCCAGGACACCTCGAACTAATGTTCTCTATACAGCAGGAACAGAGGATCAAGCACTGCATGTTAGCAAGGAGTGAGGAGGGTGTCCCTTCAGCAGCACAAAGCTTGAACTCTGCGCAAAGTGTGTGTCACTGGTCCAAAGGCCTGATAAAGGACAAATTTCCCCAACTCACGCTAACATGCACCTCCAGTTTTAACAGTAGTCCTGTTCTTTGCATGTTTCTGCGTGCATCCACACCAGCTGCTTCCTTTCTCAAGCTAATAGTTTAGCATAATCTCATTTTCCTAAAAGGGCAGCCTATGATGCTGGGGCTTCTGTGGCACAAGACACACACTTTCTCCCACTGCCTACAGAGACAGCAGTATATTTAGGCAGAGGGATAGGGCAAATGAGATTACTAATGTATTCCATCGCTACAGTTTGATTCACATGAGGCCTGACTGCAAAAGCTCTTGCAGTCCACATGGATGTAGCACAGTCAGGTTACTACAGCTTGGTGAATTATTAATAGCTCAGCCCATTACCAAGGCTGGGGTAACAGATTACATGTGCACCTTTAGTTTAAATCAGGGTTGCTGCAGTTCCTGCCCTCCTCAGGTTCTCGCTGCATGGTCCTTTCTCCTGCTGCAGAAGGACAGACCATTTCTAGCCACTGGGGAGATGGACCCTGGCTTGCTCATTTGGATATGTTAACTTGCACTCCAATGCACCAGGTCGGTTAAGGCTGTGAGCAAACTGTTGCAAGCACCAACCCATAACAGCTCTGGCTCATCATCTAAGCTCTGCTGCGTGACCAGACTCATGCTTCATCTGTGCTTGTCCCAACTTAAAAGTAAAGTGCATTAACGCAAACCACAAGAAGGCTTCACTTAGGGGTGGTAACTCAGTCATGCTGGAGTACCTGAAAGCATACAGGCAGGAAGGATGGGATTAATCTTACCTATGTGGCTACAAGGCAGGGATGTCTAAGCTAGTCACTGGAAACTGTAGTCCGTGGAGAAAAACAGGCAGTTCTGAGGCACATTTCATCTGAGCTGGCTGAGATGACTCATTTAGTGTGAGAGGGAACATATGTAACTACTTATTTCTCTCCATTAGATAGCAAGAGATTTTTAAGGTGACCAGCTTCATGACAAATGTCTACACTGAGCCAGGCAAATTTTACCCATGGTCTTGGCTGATGATCCATTAAGCTATGGTAATAAATCACACTGGATCACACACTCAAATCTTAATTTTCAGTAAAAGTGATTCAACTTACCTAGTAAAATATTAGATTCAACTGAATTGAGATAAATTATTCCTAAAATGAAGTTATCCACATAAATAAAATTGATTTCAGGTACAACTTTTATTTAAATTATTTTGGGCTTGTGTTAAAACAATGCTTAGTAGCTCTTACTGTGGGAACTAATAGGATATTGCCAGTAAAAAAATAGGAAGTTCTGAACAAAAAGTCTTGAGCAACAAATAATCACAAGGCTTTCTATCTTCCTCACTTTGTTAAAAAATGTTGAATAGCTATGGGTGTTTTTTGCAATTGGGATTTCTAAGTGGTAATTGCTCTGTGGGTTGTATCAACCTCCACTTAATAGAAGAGTAGAATTGTTAGAAGATTCAGTTTTACATCTGCATTTGTTTTGCTCAGATGATTCTGTGACAACTTTTTAGTGTTTGGAGCAAAATCTCCTCAAGTATACTTTAAAGAGAAAGTATAAAATTATCTAACAATGGAAGATACCTTTTAAAGACAGAAGAAATGGCTCCTTGGGATGAGTTGTTTAACCTTCTGCTGTTAAAAACACAAAGCTGGTAAAATTCTCTAAAATACATTGGGAAAAGAAATCCCAAAACATTCACCAGTTCCATGAGGAAAATAAACTATCACAGACAACATTCTTTTCTCTAGTATGACTGCATCTACATGAAGGCTTGTCAGAAATACATTAGAAAACACACAAGCCTAATACATTACATATTCATTCTTCTCTGTTACTTAATCTCTTTCAATGTGCAGTGTAAATATTTGATGATCAAATTTTCTGTTTAGGCATCCCTGTACCTTTCCAAAGGTGGATGGATGTACTTGAATCTTGAAATCTGGATTGCAGGTTTCAATATACAATTCATGTAGTAGCCGACAGGGTACAGTGCATCCTCCACACAAGTAGAAATTATCAGCTAGCCTTTAAAACAAAAATATCAATTGGTTTATATCAGAATTAGAAGAAAGAGTTGTTAGATTTAGCTCATCAGGTTTACAGTGAACTCTGTAATAATTACTCTGATTTTACAGAAGTATAGAATCAAAAATTAACCTTTGTGTAAATCTGTATTCTGGGAAACAATATACATTTTCATATATATATGCATATTCTATGTTTGGTTTTAATATAAATATATATATATGTGTATTCTATGTTTATTTTTAACAGTTAAAGTCCTGTTTTCCTTGTTTCCAAGGTGTAGGAGAGGTCATGTGAGACTCTGCTAAGAAATTAACTAGTTCTCATAATTTAATTAAAAATATAACTTAGTAATATCATTATAACATTAACATCAATACAGACAGTGTTAGCATTTCTCATATGCTAACATTAGCATTTCTCATATGCATATCAAAAGATTTGATTTTTATCTTCTAAATAGAAGGGTCTCCACTATACCAAAGATAATTATATGATAATTTTTCCACCTAAAATGTGTGATATGGTGATTTGGAACAGAGTCCACAAACTATAAAGGACCAAATTATGTTTTCATACCACTTCACTGATTTTAGGACACATTTATTAAAAGAAAATAGTTTTAATTTACAGTTACGCTGTAACAGAACTGCCATGACTGAAATAGGTTCAGGTGTTTAGATACTCATCCTTTGGCCAAATCCCTGATTCATCCTACTTATCAGAATAGCCATAGTCAAGTAAATGCAACTACCTGTATGAATAAGGTGAGGAAGAAGTAGTTTTGTTACTTATTAGCCTAAGGTATTACCTTCACTGGAAAAAAAATGACCTTTAATTATGAGACAATGCCAATGGTTTTGATGACAGAAGATAACTGCCTGCAGTGCAAATACAGGAGCAAAGCTGAACCAAAGGAGCAGAGAGATTAATTTTCAAAGCATGACACACTGCTCGTATGGCAGTAGGTTCTTACTCTAACTGTGCTTCTGTTCTACCAAATGATTTATGCATATTTAATTAATTTATCAGCTGAATGCTAGTGCAGCACAGTGCCAGTTACTCACTGTGTCTTTACTGATAATCGAGTTGGTTGGGAAAGCAGACTTTTCATATTCACTGGGTGAGATAAGCCAGCTGGATTTTGAATCAGCATCCTCTGTTTTATTAGTAGCCTGATTTCAGGCAACCCAGTGTTTATCTTTCTGAATTAGCTGTACTGGCGGTAGATAGCGGATAAAATCTTCAGCGAACTGGCTTGCTAGAACAGACTGAACAAAAAGATGGTCGAAGTGCAGCCTCACAATGTCTGCCTCACCTTTTATTCATGCCTCCTTCCTTTTTCCACAGGAGGCTGTCTACCTCACCCAGATTTCCTTCTCCCCAGCAAAGAACCCCCAAATGCCTCACTTATACCTCCTTGGAGAGCACCTTCTCCCCCACCAACCCCAGAGGCTGGTGCTGCCAAGCACCAGGGCTGAGCTGCGCTGGGCTCCCTGCCAGCTCCTCACCACCTCCAGCCCCACCACCCAACAGCAAAGGCGTCATGGGTACACCTCAGCAGGAACCTGCACCCAGAGATAGGGGACCTGCTGTGTTAATGGGGTATTTCCTGCCATCAGGTTAAAAGGTAAATGAAATGTATTCTAGACAAGAGTCCTGACTGAGCTCTGGCTCCCAGCAGGCAGAAATGTGTTTTTTTCTAGAGCAACCATCTCAAAACCCTTCACAATTGAGCAGTCCCATAGGAGATTAAACCTAAGTCCAAATTCATCCTTAATATAGCACCAAAAGAGTCATTGGGAAGTGCATCAGAAATTAATTCATGCTTCAGCAGCTGGTTTCTGCCAATAGTTTTTCTGCAGCATTTAACTACTTAATTGACAACATATTTGGGAATTTCCTTTTGTGAACTTATCTTCTATTAAACTGCCAGCCTTTTTCAAATTAAAAGTTAAACATATTCTTAGTGTTGACACATCATACAAAATGACTGCTTATCAGGAAAAAAAAATCTACATGGAAAAGAGCATAGTGCTCATCTTCTTGCCTATTAGCCCCAAGGTTTTAAAAACTTGAGCTTTTATGGCATGCATCAAAACGAAACTATTAATAAGACAGTGAAATCAAAAGAAGAGAGTGGTAAGGGAGAAAGATGGAGGTTAAACAAAAAGCACCACAGGGAAAGACCTCCTCCATTTATCTACTATCCGTCCACACTTTGTGTGTGGTTTATTATCGGATTGATTTTAGGACCTCACATGGACTCCAGGTTTTTGGGGTTTGCCACATGTTATATGTGAATTTTTAGCAGCCAGGCCATTATACACGTTAGCAAGTCTGCTAATAAATCATTTCTGGACCAAAATCTGATTTGCTGTTGACAATTCACAAACGGTCAAATGAAGCCGAGCATTTAAAATTTTTCAAAAGATGAAAAGTGTATTCAGAAGGTTGCCATGATGAAAAAAAATCACCAGTTCATCCTTTCAAGGATTGTTTATGACTCAATTTTATATTGTGTCTCAAACCTGTTGGATGAATGACCATGGATGAATTCCTTCCTTCTGTCCTTTTGAAATGGGAAGAGTGGTATCTATACCATAGTAAAAAGAGACAGACTCCCACTGCTCAGGGATTACTGAGAGGCAGAATTAAAAGTTTGTTTGTATGTGTTGTTACTGTTTCACACAAAGTTTCAACACTGTTTACCAGCTGGACTCATCCATGCTTGGGAGAAGGAGGAAAGTAACCCTGGTTTCTCTTTGGCCATCACATGGCAGATGTTGCTCTTCTCAAAGCACGAGAAAATGAATGACAACCTTACTTCCCCACAGAAAGCGTCTCATTGAGAAGTTCAACCATTACCTTCACCTCAAGAAAACACAGCCTTGGAGACCGTCAAGCCCTCGGCACCACCCTGAGTGCCAGCGTGCCGCCGGCTGTGCCGCCCCGCAGTCACGCGTGGGGCGCTGCAGGAGCCCCCCGTCGGGAGCGGTCCGGCCAGGGAGAACCCTTGCCAGCTGCCCTGCAGCATCACACCGAGCGCATGGCGGGCCAGGCGCCGGATCCCGGCCAGCGGTCGGGCTGAGACAGTCCCCTTTCCCCATGGCAAACCACCTCCATGTAGGTGAGGTTGGCGGCAGGAGAGGGGACTTTCAGGGAAATTTCCTTGCTCTCCCGCCATCGTTTATGCACCACCGTGATGAGGGGGGCCTTCGCAGCAAACCAGACCCTTGCCCTTCAGAAGGGCAAGAAGCGCTCAAAGCAGAACTCCCTGTGGCAAGCCCGCCCCCCGCCCGGGCAGGTCCTGCGAGCCCCCCGGGGAGGGAACAAAGCAGGGGCGCCCCCTCCCCGCTCCGTGCCCGGGCAGCGGGCAAGGGCGCAGCACCCACCACTGGAGCACGGGCAGGTACGTGAGGGACGTGGGGCCGCAGTACGCCATCTCGGCGGGCTCCGGGCCGGCCTCGGCGGGGGTCTCGGCCATCGGTGCCGGGGGGGCCGCGGGGCCGCTGCGGGGGCGGCGCTGCCCGATAACGGACGGGGCGCAACGCCCGCCGCGCGCAACCCCCGCGCGCAACCCCCGCGCGCAACCCCCGCGCGCAACCCCCGCGCGCAACCCCCCGCGCGCAACCCCCGCGCGCAACCCCCCGCGCGCAACCCCGGCACCCACTGCTGTGCCGCCAGATGGGGATTTTATAGGAACTGCAGGTGAGGAAAAGGAATTGTACGCAAATAGGAAAGAAGTGCAAATGGCCGATTGTGCGGCCGTCCGTCTGAGTATCACGTACTGACAGGAGAAGGGCGAACGGCTCCAAACTGAAGGAGAGCAGGTTTAGATTACGTATTGGTAAGACATTCTTTGCTGTGAGGGTGCTGAGGCGCTGGAACAGGTTGCACAGAGAAGCTGTGGATGCCCAATCTCTGGAAGTGTTCAAGGCCAGGTTGGATGGGGGCTCTGAACCCATGGCAGTGGAGTTGGAACTAGGTGATCTTCAAGATCCCTTCCAACCCAGGCCATTCTATGATTCCATGATTCTGTGATCACAAGTGCCATCTTAACAGGTTTTGCTTGCCTTTAAAATGTCACTTTTAGAGTTTTCAACAGAATTATTGCAATCTCCCATAATTGTTTAATTTCTCTTTGATACAGATAGATGAAAGGTCTGTCTGCTCTGCTGAAACCCTGTAAGCACTTTTCCATTGCAAGTACCCATTATGCAAAACGAGCTTTGCTGCCATGTGACAGAAGAACATAAATTATGTATGGCTGGAGCATCTAAAAGCTGACTAGTGGATGGCTTTGGGTTACATCAGAGCTAAGCTTCTCAGAAACTCCCACGGCTCCCTCCTGTTAATTAGCTTCCTGAAGGCCCACACATGCCACAGACCAGCTTGCTTGCTCGCTTCATTATGACAAGACAGCCAAAGCCAACATGTTGGTAGACAGCATTATTAAAGTGGTGGGGACAGAACGGACACAGACACAGGGAAACAGCACCAGGAAAGGGAATTTATGAAGGAAGATTGCTGGTTTTCTAGTCCCTCAATGTAGCTTGGTTATGAGGAGCTGTGCACACAGATGTCATGTATAATACATGTTGCTTTTAATCTGTGAAGCCTCATGCTGTGTTGAAAACCCCATGGGAAGAGGCTGTTTACTCAAGGGCCCCTGAACCAAAGCCTCGAAAATTATGTCTGCCCAAAACATAGGTTAGTATACACACTGTAACCAATACAATCTGTCATCAATATTTGTACTTAATAGCTGATTGTATAAGTGTCTCTCAGTAGTTACAGTTCTTGGTCTTGATTCTGTATGTCCACAGTCTACTGACCTCCTCTGTGGGACATTTAATTTACACAGCAGATACTCCTGCAAATACTGTAAAGCAAAAGCTTTATCAGGTTAAACTATCTGTTGTAAGAACCAGCAGCAGTAATACTGCAAAAACTGTGAGACTTGTGTGGTGTTGCCATCTAAGTGCTCACAGAATTTCTGTGATGGGTCTTGCAGTCAATGCTTCAAGACCACATTCATGGCCAGTTCAGGTGTGCTTGTCCTACTACACTCAGGTCAGTGCCTTCCACTTAATGCACCTGACGAAAGGGGAACATCATCCCCAGTTTCCAACAACTCACTTGCTTATAAGTTTGCAGGTGCTTCAAAGACCTGGCCATAATTCTCAAGGTTCATGACCTTCAACTGCCTTTTTTGGGACTGTCTGAGACTCCACAAAGTTAGTGAAACTCCCTAGGTCCAAAGATGCCCGAGCAGGAAAAAAGCCCCAAAAACATTTACAACTTATCTAAAAACTGAAAAATGATAAATGGACTATTTCTGTGGTAATAGATTAAAGGAAAGGAAATCACATAGATCAGAAAGTCCCTGGACAACATCTAATACTCAGAAAGGTTTTGAGGAGAGGAAGCAAAAACTGCACAAAACCCCTGTCCAGTTACTGTCCATGGCTTGAGAGATATAAATTATGTCATAAATTACAGCACTTCTCTTGCCCAGTTTCCAGATGAGATAGACAGATTTGTGTGCTGTTCAAATCTTGATGGTACTTTTATTTGATTAGTGTTTTCCCATTTTTTGCAGAATATGAGTCTCTAACTTTTTGGATAATTTTAACACTTTCTTTTTTGGGGGAAGGGATGGGGGCAGGAGGGGAGGTTGAAAGGGAGATTCTGACTTGAAGTGCCAGGCTGCTAGTAAAATTTGATTGAAAACCTGAAATCTCCTTCTTCAGTTTAATCCAGTCAGATGGGACTGGGTGGACGTACATTAGGTCAAGCTGCAGAAAGTCTTTATTCTTGCATAAGCTGAAAGTTGCAAAGCTCTTTATTGCTGTCATGGACATACTCCTTGTGCAAAATTAAAGAGTCTTTAATGAATGTGCACTTGGACTGAAAAAAAATTTGACCTAAAATTAGAAGGATGGTTGAACTGATTAAAAGGGGTGGTAAGGAAGCTCCCTTCCACTGACTTTTATCCATAACTAAGACAAATTTAAACCAAACTTTGAGGTAACAGACATCTCCAAAACATTGCAAGGACTGTCTTTAGCACAAAATTGCCTCTTCAGATTACTGCCTCCCCTCAGCCTCCCATCATTCAAGAGAGGATTTGGATATCTTGTGAGGTAAACAGATCATGTAAGAGCTCTTACTGCTGATAGCTGTTTTGTAAAGGCAAGTACTAACATCTCTCAGATATTTAAAGTTTTTAAAATAAGTACTTTATAAGATTTTTAATACTTAAGCTAAAATATGTATGAAACAGTCATGAAGGCAAGTGAATCCACTGTATCTTCCACTACGACCAGCAGCAAAGGAAAGATGTGACTGCAGTAAATTGTATGGTCCCCTAGAGTTGAAAAGGCCTCTATTTCATTCATTCTCATGTAGAAAGGAATGGGTAACAGAGGTTGAAAAGTCAAATCAAACAACCAAATCCCTTCCTGATGCCCACCAAACCAAGGTCCTGGAGCAACATACCATTAAGTTTTCAATATGAAAAGTTAAAATAATTGGTTCAGTGTTGGTGTAAGAATCCTGGTGGGCAAAGGTAAACATCCCTATTTGAGAAATGAATCAGCATCTTTTGCTGGTTTGGCTTTTGTTTGTTTCCTTGTTTGGTTTTTTATCTCTACTAGTTTCCCTACCAGACACAAAATTACATCTGTGCAAAAGTTTACTCATTTTTCCTTCCTTTACGATCTGAATAAAGCCAATAATCAGGCTTTACCTCAATCTTATCAGTTTACTGTGAGCAGAGATCTTCAGAGTCCTACTTATCTTTCAAACTTTAATTTAAAATAGTTCACTTGAAAGAATGAAAAAAATACAAAGGGTTATATCTGGTTGTGTCACAAAGTTTGAAACAGCAGCAAAACCAAAACAGGATTGCAACCACCTTCTGCTTGAATATAATGCTTTGATATTATAGAAAACTATGTCCTTCACAAACCACACACTTCCACATGAATGCACATGAGGAAGAGGAAGGCTCCTCTCCTAAATGCCTATGGCATGTGAACTCTTTTGTGGATGAAAATCCAGTTCAGCAAAGCATGTCAGCATGTCTGTAAGACCGCTTCATTTCAGCAAGGCATCTAAGAATGCACTTAAATTTAAATATGTACTTAGCTGAATCGTTTTGGTGAGGGGAGATTGAGCTGAATTGAGGCATTAGATTTTAATGACGGAGCTGGGAACACAAAATAATATGTAAATTGGGATGTGTTGTGTTGGGACTAGAATAAACTGATTCAAACAATGCAATCATTGCATGATTAAGATTTCTTGAAAGATGTGAAGCCATTTGATTAAGATTTCTTGAAAGATGTGAAGCCATTAGAAAGGCTTAGGACCTGGTGACTTAAGAAGGGGCACAATCACTGACAATCACTCAATCCTCACCTCATCTCGAATCACTTGTTTTTGGAGCTCTTGGTGGGGAGATTGGGTGGAAATCTCTTCCATACAGTGACTGAAACACTTAAATCTGTGTTGGTACAACGTTAATTCTAGATGTTTCCCAGGGCAGTGTCATCTATTGATCTCCTTTTAACTAACATGAAGAATGAATTCTTTAACTTCTTTTGGTCCAGCCACAAGAGGTACGAGGGTCTACCTGAGCCTCCCTGTCCTTCTTGTCTGGAGAGACTCTGGTGTGAACGCTTCCCTTGGGGCCCTGCTCATCATGCTTTGTGCTCCTGTATAGGCAGTGCAGTACCTCTAGGAAGGCAACCATGGAACTGAGGACTGTGGTTTCCACCATGTGCTGATGACACCTGCTCTTTATATTTCGCTCTCTTTAGACCCACTCAGGGCAGCCAAACAGTTCATACAGTGACTCATGGAGATGGAGATATGGATAAAAGCCTATCTGTCTAGAAGAGGCTGAGGTAATGCTTGCAGAAGAAAGCAACTGCTTCATTTCTGCTTGGCAGAAGATGCTGTGTTTGCTCCTCCAAGTATGTATTATGCTTCCCAGATACATTATTTTTGTGGTTTTGCCTTCTTTTCTACATTTTGGGTGCGTACTTTCTGTTAACTTTCTGTTTAATAGAATAATCTACTATTAACAGCTGTGCTATAAATTCTGAAATAGGGATGCTGGTTTTGCATGTCATTTTTTTCTGTACAATAAAAGCAGTGGTGAGTCATACAGAAAAGCTCTGTCTATCTCAGAGGCCAGTGGATCAAACAGCAGCTCTGACATTAGCTCCTGTGCCTGGCTTGCAGACCACATGAAAATGCTCCTTGACTATATTTGTGCATCAGGAATGTTTACGCAGTGAATCAATTAGTTTTGAAAGAAGGAATGGCACTAAGGCTCAAGGTAAAGTCCAGGCACAAAAGTTTTGAAAAGAGAGAAAACATCTCCCTTCTCCTCCAGAATAAATACAGAATTTACTGTGAAAATGACAGGTAAAAATGATTCATTTAAATATCTACATTAACCAATAATTTTCTTGAAAGTATTTGCTGAAAGATTCAGCACACTATGTTTGATAAATGACAATGCAGTTAGCACTTAATCTCCTCTGAAAGTGACTTTTATTGTAACAATAAATCCTGCCTCAATAGTTCTTTGAAGGTAAAGCATGTGTTACATGAGTGTTGTAGTTTTATCTTCCCACCTTTTGAATATCTTAGACCAAAATGGCACATGAAAGAAATATTTTCTGCGTGTAGTGTCAAGGGTGATATGATTAAAACTGTATACAGTCCTGTATTCCTATTATTCTTTAGAAATCTTCTTTTATCCTTCAGACTTGAAAATGCAGTAGGAGATAGCACAACTTATTCCTTGCTTATAGGTACATAACTGATATTTTCATATAATATTTTCTCTCAGATTACCAATAAATTTGGAGAGAGCGAAAACACTCTAACAGACTTAATAAGGCTTACCACATAATCACTGCAGGAACAATGAAACCTGAAGTAGCAGGACCCATCGGTGTTGTTCAGATCCACCAGGACCCTGCTTTGTGCCAGGAGGTGACATAGACAACCTCCAGACATCCCTGACAACCCAATTTAGTCCATGATTGCTGCATGGTCTCTTTCTTAATTGCATCCAAAGCATTTGGGACTTGTCTATGTTTGGCTTTTGTTCAAATAAGCAGAACATTTATGTTGCTAACAGTAGTTGCTCAAGCTGCAGCAGTGTAAAGATATAGCCAAGGCAAACTTTATAAATACAAATATCTTTTTCTTGAGCCAGTTGGTGCAGTTAGACTAGATATGGGTACTGTGGGCCCACATAGATTGTGCTGGATCTGAAGCTGGCAGCAAACACACGGCTGATAAAGGTTGGGAGCAATTGCTCTGGTAGAATGAGTGTGTTTCTTTTTCCCAATTTGGTGAATTAGGTTAGACTGATATGATTTAGGAAGACAAGATGCCTGATACATCAATTGATACTCTCTGTTTCCATTGGAATAAATTACAAAATCGACCTTTGTGAAACATTGGAGGCAAAATTCCTCTTTTAGGAGCTTGGGTGTTTATACTCTGATCCCATAGCTTTGCATTGACATGAAGGAGCTCTGGGGTGGTTGGATCATGAGCAGCTCTGATGGGTTTCGGATCTGATCAACTTCTGTGATTTATGGTCCTGATTTATGATCTTGATTTTGAACTACATTCCATCATTTCTGACACTGACAGATA
Source organism: Xenops minutus (assembly GCA_035221455.1). Lineage (NCBI taxonomy): Eukaryota > Metazoa > Chordata > Aves > Passeriformes > Furnariidae > Xenops > Xenops minutus. The sequence continues at coordinate 88,943,224 of JAWWEE010000001.1, forward strand.
CATTCCTTACTGCTAAGTGCTCTTGAGATGGCTTACAGAAATATTTCCACCACTGCAACCTTATTTTGACTCTGTGCTATTTGTAATATGGAACTGACCCTCTGGTTGGTACTGTTGGAATTTTGCATGAGCAAAGACTAGAGCTGAGTGAATATATACCCTAAATATTCATTTGTATTCAAAAGGGAACTTCTATTTAACTGTGATTGTAATCCTTTCATATTTATTTTCTATGAATATGCAATTATTTGAGCTTTAATAGCATAATACTTGTCTGAGAATTTCCATGTGACTTACTTATGAGAGGCAAACATTTAATTCAAAAGCTAGGTCACCAAAAGGCAGATCAGACTCTTCTACTTACTTTGTTTTGATTACTTATTAAAATTAAATGTTACTATCCTTGTGGATAAAGCAAAGCAATATAGTCTGTGGGACAATAAACATTCACACTGTACTTGTTAATTTAAAAGCCTGTATCAACATAGGTCAAAATATACATGGGGCATAAATTAACTTTACTTGATTTATTGCAGAAGATGAATTCCTTGTTGAAAATTTCAATCTGGATTACAAAATTCAGAAATGCAATTATCTGCAGACCCACAATTATTCACTGAAGTGTTTTATTCACAATTTTATAAAAAGCACATTTTAGATACGAACTGCAGAGGTCCAAGTGATTCAACGTACAGCTTGCAAAAGAAAATCCTCTGGTAAGAGTAGCAAGTGTGAGTTAGAGATGCAGGATGTGGTTGCTTAGTTACTAAGCAGGAGTCCACCTGGAGAGCACAGAGCCTCTGCACTTCACAGTATGGAGATAGGCTTTGCCCTTTATTTATGACTGACATTACTGGTGAATGTTAAAATCTAAAATGTGGAACCAGGCAACTTTAATGAACAGTGACTCCACTCTGGCAACCTCATTGCTACTGCAGCCAGGGGCTGTGTGACCATCCTTCCATTAGGGCAGATAGAACCATGGGAAAAATGATGGACAAAACTTCATTTTGGGAGACATTTTAGAGAATGTATCTTGGATATTTTTCTCTCAAATGCCATCCTACTGCACTCAGATAGACAAATCACAGAGCTCTGTTATCTGTTTTAGTATTTTCAATATATCATTGGATTACTTTTAATAAAGTTTTTTAAACTATTTAAAATTAACCCCCCTAAAAAAGCATTAACCTATACTATTTAAAATTAGTTTTCCTTTGAATCTCATTCTTGACAGAAACAGTATTTAACAAGATTCTGTGATCCTGTGAAGTTTCTGCAATTTGCCAAAATTTGTTTTTAAAAGAAAATTACTTTCTACTGCTGCTTTTGAGTTCAGACCAAGTTTAGTCATTTCCAGAAGATGTGAAAATGGAAAGATGTCAGACTAATCTTAATAAATTTTTTCTGGGAATTGAAATGGCTCTCCAGAATTCCCCAGTCAACAGTATTCCTCATGCAAATGACAGCAGTTCAGCCTCGCTGTTTGTTTCAAACATGCAGTACTAATTGTTTTCCCAAAATGCAGTCTTCTTTTGAAAAAGTAATTCAATCATGTTTGCTAAAATAAAAACGTGGAGATAAATATTTAAGAGCAAATGCATATCAGTGATTTTTTTAGTCAAAATGAGTTTTTATACAACTACACTTATAACCAAATAATTTCTCTCATTACTTGCTGTAATATATCCTTTTGTGAATATAAATATGTTATAAAATTCAATCCATACAAAATACTCTGATTCTGAATTTAAAGCTTTTTGAAACTTCTGGAACTTCTGAACTTTTAGGATACAGTGCAAAACAAGTCATTCCTCCTCATCATCCTTATATTTGTCAGCTTTAACAAGTTTAAAATTTCAAATGAGGATTCTCAACCTGCTGTACGAAAGAAACTTAGTTTTCCAAACATGTTGTATAAAAATGAAAACCTAGTCAAAATTTAACAATAATGTCACTTTTAAGGTACAGAGGCAAGTATCTTGCAGATATGTCTGACAATTTCAGTGCATTCAAATATGATAAAATAACATCTCCATTACAATTCTTAAATGTTTTTGTCCGATGAAGAAAATCAATTGAAAAATCTCAGCTATACAACTTTCAAGATGAAATGATAATTTATCTGAGAAGTTCTTTATGTTACACAGTGAGCTGGGTAATTATACATCCATTAGAGTTTCTTATTAGTGAATAGCATAGCCTCAAAATTAAAATTAAAAAATTATGCTATATTTTAAGATTCAAATGTTCAATTTTGGTGCATATTTTAAATTCTCAAATATTTATAATGTATTTTCACCACTGTCTCAAAAATAATCAAGAAGACAATGGATTATTCCCCTTTCAACTCTGCAAAAATAAGTTAGAAGTAGAAAGGTTTTCCATAATGTGAAGCCTTAGGGGCCACAGGGAAAAATATTTTTAAATCAAATCTTTAATGGTTTTGACAAATGAAAGAGATGCTGACATATTGTTGGGAATGCACAAAACTTTTGTTTTGGAATATATACAATTTTGACTAAGAGTGAATCTTGGAAAACGGCATGATTTAATTTACTGTCACAGTCAAGTGACCTATATGAATGACTTCAGACAATCTTATGACATGGTTTTTTATGCTTCTGCAGCTGCTATCTTGTCTTTTTCCAATTTTCATATTTCTTAGCAACAAAACAGATTTCAAACACTTTATTTGAGAAGTTACCCTGGAATTATTTTATCACTCACAGTATTTATACGCATTAGTATACTTAAAGATGCAACTCTTTAAGAAACCTCTGCATAAACTGCAGTAAGTGTTATACTGAGATATACACATTCATTTCTTAACAAATTTTCCAAAGTACAGCACATCTTTTTACAGGTTGCATCTTAATGGCGGGTCACTGTCTATGTAGAAAGGTAGTGTTTGTGTATTTGTGGCCACAGTCTATGTAGAAAGGTAGTTTGACAAAGTAAAAATACACAAGTAATACATAAAGCCCATCTTATTGTGGCATTACTTGCCTGTGGAATACCTATTTTTCATACCTAAACCTCAGATGCTATTTTCCATACAGTTAATAGTTGCCCGCATGAAAATGCAAGGAAAGGATCTCTGGACATAATCTGACTCCCTGCTGGCATGAGAGCTGGAGGGATGCATCTGAATCCCCTTGTTTTCTTTACCACTATGTGGAAAGACACAGAAGGCAGAGACTGGCCAGGATCAGGGCATTCCAGCAACTGGACAATTAAGGGACCATGAAGTACCTTGCAGGTGAACCTCACTTGCTCCAGAGAAGTGAATATTCACAAGTCTGTCTTCTCTAGCCTTTGGCTCACTCTCAGGGGTTCTTAGATTTTAATTTTAATTGGAGGCTAAGGTAAAAGGGTATAATCACCACAGTTCTTCTGAAGGAATCTTCCATCCCTAAAACTCTCAACCAGCTCTTGCCATCTAAATTACTTTTCTCCCTTCTCTCTGCTATTTCATCTTGGGGCTTCCTCCATCTGCCCCCTTGCTGCCCTCTTGCATTAGCAGTTCCTAGAACACAAGCAGCATAATACAACAAAACCATATCAAGGTGAAATCTCCTTTCATGCAGGCTACTGAATCCTGTCTGGGAATTAACAAAAACCTACAGTAAGGGTATTCTCCTGAGCAAATCCTTTAAACAGTGGGCTCCCTTGGTCAGTCGAAACACTGAGGCATTGCATTTAAACACATCAGAAGCCATTGCCAGAGTTCTGCAGTGTTATTCCTTGTACGTCATCTCCTTAGCTGGGTTAAAAGAGTTCAAGCAATGGTCAGAGTAATGTGATATTTTAACAGTCAAAAAACAAAGCCACATCTGCAGTTCTTACTTCAGGTGAGCAATTCAGCACAGTCTTAGAACTATGTAAAAAGACAAGTGTGTGGGGTTTTTTATTGCTGTGATTAATTATTTTTGAAATGCTAACTTTGTGCAAAATTCTGCTTTGAAAATGAGATATAATCAAGAGTTACTGTGCTTAGTGTTACTCTGCATAAGTTTAATCGTTTGATTCAGTTTTCTTCTTGCTCATGTGAAAATGAATGCAATAAGACATGACTCTTAAATTAAAGAGTGGATTATCACCTTCAGGGAGAAGTCAAAGGATTTAGGAAGAACCTCAAATAAGGGATGGATGAACACAGTAATGACCAAGGGGTTAGCATTCACTGTTTCCTGGGTTGAAATAAAGGAAGATCATTTGAGTGTGTGTATGACAGATTTTTCAGTTTCTTGAAACCAAATTTGTTAACTATTAGTGTACGTTAAAAACCCGTAGCCCTTTGATAAAGGGTTGGGAAATAAAATGTTTGTGTTAAATCTAAAGTAATTTTTCATGATTAGTAATATTATTAACTGTGGTGTTTTGCCCTGTTTGTTTTTGTTGGGTAGGTAGTTGTTCATGTTCTGCCAGTTAATCCTGTTCTTTTGCATATTTTAATTATAAAGCGCCTAATATGGTGGTGACTGCTTCTAATAAATTAAAAATACCTGGATAAATAGAGAGGTGGTGTTGTCTATTAGGCAAAACTTCCGGGTTTGGTGAAAAACAGGAAAGTCTGAGCTCTCAAAGTAACTTCTGCAGCTTAGCACAGATATAAGGCATTTGCTCTCAGCTCTATCAGTAATGCCTGAAGCATAAGGACCTGGAAAGTTCTGTTCACAGACAGAAATAATCACCTCACACAACATCAGATTTTGTCTGTTCAGCCCTCATAAATACTGTTGCTAATTCTATATGTGATAGAGAAAAAAAGAATTTTGCAAGCTTGTGAGATTTTTACATTTTCAGCTCAGTGTGGTTTAACCACAAGCTTTGTAGCTCGGAAAAGAACAACTTACTTGTGCATTTTCCCAAAAGTAGATGGTTCATATGCCTCTGAAACAGAGAGGATAAAATGCTGAGGCTGTGGCTAGTTTCAATGCTTGGCTCATCGGTGGTGCTACCAGTCACCCTGCAAAGCCATTGCAATGTAGGTTCTAGCCAGAGGTGCTTACACTAACTTCTGAGAGTGTGAAACAACTGGGACTTGCCCTGACTTTTCAGTCAGTCCCTCATAGTTGCCTGTGTGTTAGTACACAGAGCTCAGCAACTCTTAGCGGCTGGGTTTAGCCAGCATTTCTGGATGAGATCTCAGCAAAATTTGGATTGTTTCATGTATGAGCCCATATGGAAACTGAGCTCTTCGGAAATGCTCGGTCATCACCTAAGCGAGACTTTATCATTCTACATCAGCATAACCTTTCTGGGGACCTCCCCATGAGTGAAAGTACTGAGCTGAGGAGAAAAAAGGATCAGGAGAAAATGTACTACAGTAACCCCTTATTAGTGAATGAATGCACACTCATGCATACTTCAGCTATCTGCTTTGATATCCAAACACAATAGAGCTATAGACTAGGCTCAGAATTTGACCTTCAGTATCTTACTGCCAGGGCATTTATTCCTCAACTGGTTTCTTTAGTCTTAGGCTGTTTTTGTGCTAAGTAGTGAAGAAGCCTGGTAACCCCTGCTGTGCCAGAGGAGATTGTCTCTGTACAGTGGCAATAGTGTAAGACTGGCAAACTTGAGCCTGACATGTAATGACGTCTCCTGCTAATCCTTCTTCATCAACAGAATCCAAGCTTTACTAAACTGCTTTAGTGTTGGGATAATGCTTACTTATGTCTGCCAAGGCCTCATTTTCAAGGGAGATATAAAAGGCATCTATATAAAATCTATTCCCTCTTGGTCATGAAATATTTTTTTATGTTGTGAAGCACAGGTTGTACAGCTGAGAGCATAACAATTTGTGGACAGAACTACCTCTGGAGAAACCATTTCTGCTGTTCTCCTGCACAATCCTATCTGCCTTTTATATCACTCTTTACCTTTGATAAACATATCTTTGATATTATGAAAGGCATCTTTCTGTATGGTGGTCATAGTTCAAAGATTATTTGAAGGTAATATCTCTTGACTGTCATTTTGGCTGATCAATCCTTTGTAGTACTTGAAATGCAAAGATATATGGTCTTTTGCTCTGTTTGTCCCTCACATACGTATATATACATGTATATATCTACCTCAAACTAACTGATTAAAGTAACTAATACAGAGGAATCCCCCTCCTAAGAACAGTATCTTCAGCTCTATTTGTGGCTTCAGTCAACACTTGTCTTTTGAAACCATGGAGGAAAAATACAAAACACAAACACAAAATCAAGGAGCAGGAAGTATTTTTTTCTTTGATCAAAAACTGCTGACCTGTGTCCTTTCCTACCTTCTATAGGAAGGCCAGCCACCTACAGAACATGATACTACAGCTTTGAGTAGGGGAAATTACTTCAGCAAACACAAGGCCCTGATGACTCTATTATCAGTTCTCTGAACTGCCCCTTCCCCTTTAACACTAGGGATAATATGAGGATGTATTTTGTGAGTCTTCATAGGACTGGATCAGATACCCAGCATTCTAAAAAGAGACAAGAGCGCTTCCCTTTTAGATCACAATCTAAAACTGTTTTAACATCCCTGAATGGTTTCTCCTTCCTCTGCCAAACAATTTTCAGATTGTAGGCGGTTCCTTTATCTTGTGCCTTTTGCACTGCCATATGCAGCAGCACACCTGAAAAAAGCTTTGTCACCACACCTTAACTTTACAAGTATTTGAGCACAGCACTTGCTGTACTCTCTAGTGTGTTTTATTGAAAGCCATGCACATGACAGCCTGTTTTGCCAGGGTATGAGGGTCAGCACAAGATACAGACACCAACTTTAAAGAACAAGTGTGTAATTTTGCTACAGTGTAAAGCAGAAAAGCATTACAAAAGAAGCCAAGAATTGCAAAAGGATAAGCTTAGCCATGCACCTAACCATTACTACAAAGACTGTCTATAGTGATTAAGAAAGATACATCACCAGTTACCCTTAATACATTGCCATTATCATCCAGACCCGCACATCAGCTGGGGAGCCCCAATCACAGCTACGGGCCAGAGAACCCTTCCCAGGAACTGGGAAATCCTAAGCAGTGTGTTCACTCATAGGTGAGATCTCTGTCTTTGCTATGAAAGGGTCCAGCTTTTATATTGTTAAACAAACAAGCTTACATCACTACTTAGTGTGGAAAATATCTGGCTTCCTTCACTCCTTTTGTTTCACCCAAGGGCTCAGAGGAAAATCAATGGAGTTAGATTTGACCATCTACCACCAAACAAGGCCTGCCATCTACTTCCATGACCTTGACCAGTCTCTAAATACAGAAAGATAAATACATTCATATTTCATTAATGAAGAGATACAAATGTTCACTAATAAGCAGATACAAATATATCTTATTTAATAAGCATATGTTTATACAGTCTTATCATACTATGTATTTTACTAATGATTATACATAATTTTGGCTAATAAGCAGATACATGGCTAAATATAACATTAGGTTCGAAGGTTCATCTAGAGGTCAACTCTGGCTCAGGGCCTGTTTTTCAGGCCTCATCACTTCACAGTCATACCATGAATGATGTGCTTTCTCTCCCATTCCTTCCCCAATGTGCAAGTCACACCTGCAGTGCACTACTTTGTTTTGGCAGAAGTTTTGTTTTAAATGCACGTGCAGCTATTTATACACAGTAGAAAAAGTGAGGCTGAAAGCAGAAGTCTTCTGCTTGAAGCAGAAGATGTAGGCTTGTAATGTTCATAGTTTCTAGAGGAGTTCATTTCCCATAAGATGAGGTTTGCCATTATGAGAAATTCTCTTCCAAGTGCAGAGCAAGGCTGGTTATCACAGTCTTCACACAGGAACTCTAAATGAATTTGGGCACCAGACCACTGAGTGCTTTGGAGACAACAGACTTGGGCTGCACTCAGCGTTGTGTGAAAACACTAAAGGGGTGCTTGTCCTAGTCTGTGCTGGCAAGAAGGAATGTTTTAGCCTTGTACTTGCTGGAATTTCCTAAGGGCTCATGACTTCTCGCTCATATACAAGGCACTGCTTTAGCCTAAACAAGAGTTGAAGAAAGCTTGTATAATGGGGAACAGGGAGGAAGTGTCCTGGAACTGGAAGTGGTGGGATGTAGTAGGAAGCAAGAACTTGTCATCTGTCAGGAGCCCCTGGAGCTCTGCAAGTAGCTGTCCCACTGTGCCAGTTGTGGTTTGGTAACTTCAACCACGTCTACAGGAAAGTCCCTGGAGTGTAACATCTTTCTATATTATAGGAGTCACTTGTAACTAACTCCATTTGCTCTTCTCAAGACTTGGGAGTAAGCTGAATGCAATGATACTGTTGTAGAGAACTATGATTATTTTGTGTAAATGATATAGTGCTGACATACTAGGGCCAATTGACAGAGGTGCAGTTTCACACCAATACACAGTTGATGCATCTTGCAGAGAACAGCTTATACTATTTTGGTACAACCAGGACACTTGCTACTTCCCTAAGTCAGAGTAACAGCATCTCATTGCTGACAGTATCAGCACAGACTCACAGAGGAGGAGAATGGTTGTCTGCTCAAAAGGCACTGATGGAAATCGATTTAACTACACGAGTGTGGCCATTCTGTGACTCTTGTGAGCAGCTTGACATTGTTCCCATGCTGAGCTATATCATATGACAGACTTCAAGGCTATGCCAACTTAAGGCTGCTGAGTAATGGACTCCTCGGCTACAGGAGGAATGCTGCCATCTGAGGCTCCCCAGGTTATGCTGACTTAGAATCTAAACTGTTTCTATCCTATGTGTTGACCTGAATCCTGTCTGGGACAGTTAGTACTCAATTGCTCTTAGATGAGCCTGTAGATGACTTTTGACTAATTTCTTTCATTTGTTTAGGTGTGAAAATCTTGTTGCTCTGCATTAGCTGGATAAAAAGGATATACCCAGAGTGGACTAGCCACTGCACCCTTGAAATAAAGTGGCCCTACTTGTCAAATAGGTTCCCTTCCCCACACATATGAAAGATAATGGATAAGCAATCAAAACTCATGTGGCATACAGAAAAATGCATTATTTAAGTTGTACTTTCTGTAGGAATCAAATGACCATGTGGTTACATCATGAGGGTGTAATCAAAGGGGTACAGTGGTGGTACTGCTACAAAGCCATCTTCAAAGAGAACTTTTTTGGCTGGGATTTCAACTTCAGTCTTAACTTCTTTCTTCCTAAAAGGGATTACAGCTCTGCAGAATGCTGAGTGACCCCCATGACCATTAAATGACTTTTTTTTTTCCCAGACAGTTATCATAAATAACACTTACTCTTAAAACACATGACAAAAACTCAATTACATTTTTTCCTCTGTTTTGAAAGAAATGCCTTTCTACAATTCATGATCAAATCTGGTTAAAAGACTCTGGAATGGAGCCTTTGGGATCAGACTGTTGTGCTGTAAATTGAAATAAAAAGAAGTAAAAGATGGTTTCAAATTGCCACAATAAAAAGTCAAAATTTCCACATAATCTGAGATGACCAAGAGTATTTGTACATTGTAATGTTTGGTGACAAAAAACCCTTCAGAAAAACCATATTACCAGACAAAATGAATTCAGAAGTGATCACATAATATTCTTTCTTTTATTCTAAATGTCAGCATCTCTCATAAATAAACAAATATGTAACTTGCTGGATGAATAGACCAAGTCCTGCATGTTCTGAAAATAGGCAGAAATTGAATAAAGATTTCTTCTAAGAAAAGTACAATATTTGGCTGACCCTATGAAATTTGCCCCTCTTCTTAGGCCCTCACCTGCACCACCACACTTCAGCTTGCTGTCCTCTCAGTGTGTGCCCTAACGTGTGCTTATTGTGACCAGTGGTGGCCAGTGAAATGACCCAATTTAGTCCTCAGACAGTGTAAACAAGTGAGCTGGTGCAGAGGAGAAGGTGCTAACCTCTAAAGAAGGGATAACACCAGGCCCTGTGCACAGTTGAGTCTGGGGTCCAGTGGACTTCCTCCTCCTCCTGTATTAATTAATTAGAAGGTGACAGGAACTCTCCCGGCTGCTGGTCCTTGGTCATCAACACTGCTCATTTGTGGAATGGTGCCTGGCCCAAGGGTTTGGCCTGCAGTGACTAATGCTGCTCCAAGTGATTTGGCAGCTAGCACAATCAAGGACTGCTTCCCAGTAGATACCCTGTTTTAGAAGTTAAGAGGGTTGAATACGACAGGCATGGGCTAAACTCCATCCCATCTGCCCTTACTGACAGAAAAAGGTCCTGAATGGTGCTCATTTGTGAGGATATCTGCCTATGAACTTGTTCATCCATCTTGCCCACACCACATAATTTATAAAGACAAAATTATTATCCACTGTCCCTTTGAAAATTGTCACTGGAGATTGATCATCTCTGGAGGCAACATGGAGGCCCTCAGCAGTCCTAACAGAATCACAAAATAGTTTGAGTTGGAAGGGACCTTTAAAGGTCATCTAGTCCCTGCAATGAGAAGGGACATCTTCAAATAGATCAGGTTGCCCAGAGCCTCATCCAACTTGACCTTGAATATTTCAATGCATGAAGCATCCGCCACCTCTCTGGACAACCTGTTCCAGTGTTTCAGCACCCTCATTATAAAAATTTTCTTCCTTATATCAACATATAACCTCTCTTAGTTTAAAACTATGACCCCTTGCCCTATGCAACAAGCCCTGCTAAAGGGTTTGTCTGCGTCTTTCTTATAAGCCCCCTTTAAGTACTGAAAGTCTACAATAAGGCCTTGCTGAAGCCTTCTCTTCTCCAGGCTGAACCACCCCAACTCTCAGCAATTCTTTGTAGAACTGCTCCAGCCCTATGATCATCTCGGTGGCCTTCCTTTGGACCTGCACCAATAGGTCCATATCCTCCTTGTGCTGAGGATCCCAGAGGTGGATACAGTACTCCAGGTGGGGGTCTCACCAGAGTAGAGTAGAGGGGCAGAATTACCACCTGCTGGCCCCACTGCTTTTTATGCAGCTCAAAATATAGTTGGCTGAGCCATGAGCTCACATTGCCATGTCATGTCCAGCTTTTCACCTACCAGTACCCTCAAGCCCTTTTCTGCCCAGCCTGTATTGATACCAGGGTTTTCCCTGAGCCAGGTGTAGGACCCTGCACTTGGATGTGTTGAACCTCATGAGGTTCTCAAAGGCTCTCTTGTCAAGCTTGTTTAAGTCCCTCCGGATGGCATCCCATCCTTCAGGTGTGTCAATAGTACCACTCAACTTAGTGTTGTGCTCCCATTTACTGAGGGTGTAGTCAATCCCTTTGTCTATGTCATTGATGAAGGTATCAGACAATGCTTGTCTCAGTACGGACCTCTGAGGGACATCACTTATCACCAATGCCCATCAAGACCCTGAGGTTTTGACCACTACCCTCTGGATAAAACCATCCAATTGTGCATCCACTGAGCGGACAAAACCTTCTCTCTCCAATTTAGATGGAAGGATATTGTGGGGGATTGTGTCAAAGGCTGTATACAAGTTCAGAGAGATGACATCTCTAGCTCTTCCCTTGTCCACTGGTGTAGTCAATCCATTGCAGAAGGCCACTAGGTTGGTCAGACAGGACTTGCCCATGGTGAAGCTGTGCTGCCTGTCCCACATCACGTCCCTGTCCTCTGTGTGCTTTAGTATAGTTTCTAAGAGGGTCTTTTCCATGAACTTCCCAGGTATAGAGATGAGGCTGACAGGTCAGTAGTTCCCAGGGTTCTCCTTTCTACCCTTTTTAAAGATGGGTACAATATTTCCCTTTCTACAGTCACCTGGAACTTCACCTGACTGCCATCACTTTTCAGGTATCATGGAGAGTGGCTTGGCAACTACATCAGACAATTCCCTCAAGACTCTGGGATGTATCTCATCATGTCCCATGGGCTTATGTACATTCAGGTGGTCATGAACCTGATCTTTATTTACACTGAGGGGGCAACTCTGGTTCTCTAGTCCCCATCTTACACTCCACCCACTTGAGAGGTGTGGAAAGAGAGATTGCCAGTTGAATCTGAGGCAAAAAATTCTTGAGTACCTCAGCTGTCTTCTGTTACCAGTTTGCCAGTCATGCTCACTGGAGGAGTATACTTTTTTGACCTTCCTTTTCTGGCTCAAATATCTGTAGAAGCCCTTCTTGGTTTGCTTTTCATTCCTCACCAAGTTCAGCTCCATCTATGCCTTGGCCTGCCTAGCCCTATCCCTACAAAACTGGACTGCATCCCTATACTCTTTCCAGGATACCTCTCCCTGCTTCCACTGCCTGTTAATTTACTTCTTGCCCTTTAGTTTTACCAGCAGGTTTTGACTCAACCATGCTGGTATTTTGCCTTCCTTTCCTGATTTCTTACATCTGGGGATCAAGAGCTCCTGTGCTCTTTGGAAAGTACCCTTAAAGATCTGCCAGCTCTGTTCTGCTCCCTTGTCCTCGAAGGCAGTTTCTCAGGGGGCCCCATTGACTAACTCCTTGAACAGCTGGTAGTTTGCTTCACTGACACTCAGGATCCTGGCTTTACTCTTTGCTGGACCCATATCCCTCTGGACTGTGAAATCCACCAGTGCATGACCACTTCAGCCCAGGCTGCCTCCAACCTTGAAATCCTTGATTAGCTCTCTTGCTTTGGTAACTATGAGATCCAGTATCACATCCCCTCTGGTAGGGCTGTCTATTTCCTGGCTCAAGAAATTATCCTCCATGCATTCCAGGAATCTCCTGGATTGCCAACGGGTCACTGTACTACTTTTCTAGCAGATGTTGGGGTGGTTGAAGTCAGCAGAACAAGAGCCTGCAAGCATGATGCCTCCTGTAGCTTCATCAATAGGCTTCCCTTGGTCAGGTAGCCTGTAGGAGACACTGACCATGAGGGTCCTTTTGTTGCCTTTGTCTCTGATTCTTACCCACAGGCTTTCAACCTGCTCATGGGTATTCTTCAGCGATAGCTCTGTCCATCACCTGATGTAGAGGGGAACCTCTCTGTTTCTCCTTCCTCTCCTGTCCCTTCTGAATAGCCTGTAGCCATTGATAACCACACTCCAGTCACAGAACTCATCCCACCATGTTTCAGTAATGGCAACTAAGTTGTTGCTTTCTAGCAGCATGGTGACTACCAGCTGAGTACACTGGTGCAGAGGCAGTTCAGCTGGGCTGTTGGCCATGTCACCACCTTACAGGAACACCCCTTAATTCCTTTGAGATATTTCCCTGTTGGCTTCTATTATCTCAGGAGCTCTGGGCTCATCTCTGTAAGACTTCAAGTGTGCTGCAGTGTAGACAGCACCTTCCAGAGCTGGCTGAGGCCCTCGTTAGCATCCTGTCCCTCTAACCTTGGTGTGTCATCCCACAGTTTGTCACAGGCAAGACTGACATTATCCCCTTCCTACCTCAAGTCCAGTTTAAAGCTCTGTTGGTGAGCCATGCTGTATGGTGAGGAAAGACCTTCTTCCTTCTTAATAATGAGGAGAAAATGTAAGGTTTAAATTTGGTCACTCTCCAGCATCAGACTGAATTTGACACACAGCCACTGAATGCCATTGAAATGGAAGCTGCAAGATAATCAGTTCTGGGGCTGGAAGATTTTCTGGGCAATGTTTCTGAATCGTTTTTGCTGTAGTACTGCCATCTTTGTCAGTTAATATTGCTTTAGCAATGAAACTGCTTTGCTTTGGATAGAACTCAGAACTTCTCTGCTTTCTTAGAAAAAACAAAATTATGCTGATTTGTATTTTTTCCTTATGCAGGCTGCATTTGTTTGCACACAAGATGTGAATAATGAAGGAGTCTACAAAATTCAGCTGGGGAAATTCTATTGGAGTTTGCAAGAAACAAAACACACAAAAACAGCCCATCAAGTGAAAATGGCTGATTGATGGAAAAGGCAACACAGATGGAGGTAATGGGGTTTCAAAAGAGGAATTAGAGAAGATCTGAATGGAAGCTCATATATCTGCAGCAATTCAGCTTTGCCAAGAGTTGCAGTGGGAAATCCTCACTAGGAGAGGTATTTCCATGCTGTATTCACCGATGAGAGCTTTGCTAGGGCAACCATAGGGAAAGCATGATCTAGTGGTGACGGTGAGACCCAGCAATCAGCATTCCTAAGCCCTGCCAGCCTGGCTGCTGACTCACCAGGCAGCCTTGAGTGAGTCACTCATTGCCAGATGCTTCCACCTGACCTTGTCAAGGTGCCGCAAACAAGGAAGCAAAACAGACTTACCTTTGGCAACTCTGGCAAACAAGTTTTATCATGTTGTATTCCAGCTTCCCTCATGCCACCAGATAAGCAGCACGGCCAAAGAAGAAGCTTTAGGCCAAGCCAGGCCAGACCATTGTTTGGACTAGGGGCTGTTGCCCTGGTGTGACAAAGACACAAAGGAGCCGTTTGTTAGCTGAGGAGGATGAGGGAGGCTATTGACTGTCACAAAGGAATCAGGACAAGCGGTAGAAAGCTCTTTGTACATAGGAAGTGGAGAACCTGGTTGGTGGAAAGCTTTTTGTGTGTAGGCAGCAGAGAACCCAACGGCTCAGCAGATGCTGTGGGAAAGACCAGTGAGAGAGGAGGATGCAGAGCCTCAGGGAGGGAGCCACATGAACATACGAAATAGCCTCACACCACACCAGCTTAGCTGAAGGACTTAGATGGAGGCTGGCCATAAATCTTCCACCAAATGGCAAAAAGATCACTGTTTCTAAGAGTGGGCTAATGAATCCTGAAGGGCCACAAAGTCTGGGGATTTTTCTAGTTTATTCCACCAGTGTCTCACCAGAAAGCACACTTCATTGCTAGTCTGGGAAGGGCTGTCCTTGGTGTGATAATGTCTTGAGGCAATTGCCGTGACATGCTCTTTCTCCTCCAGGGGATCAGATGTGGGCAGCCTGATCCGTGTCAGAAAAAGATCATCAGAAATCTCTGAAACAATTTGCTTGGGATTGGGTTTTCCTAAGAGTTTCAATCTGTAGTGCCTCTCCATAGCATCTCTTGTACTACCACCTCTGACCACTGACACTGAGCTGGACTACTATGACTTGCAAAGCCTAAACCAAAGGCTGAGACCTGAGTGGTGCTTGGTCAGACCTGCAAGCTCAGGACAGAAGGAGCCATAATCACCCTTCTCCTTGCCTGAGCTTCAGCTCCCCTTGCCTCCCAGTGCTGGCTCTGGACCAAACTTCCCTGTTTCATTACAAGAGATAATGCCGTCATTAATCACATTGCTGCATCCAGTATTTATACATAGAAAATTCAACCTCTATTCCAGGTTATTGAAAATCCCTCCTGAGTGCCAGCAGAGAGTTAGCTTTTGCTTGCAGCTGCCCAGATCCCATTACTGGTGAGGATCCTCGCTAACTGCTGTGGGGGCAGATTTTCAAGGAGGAGCAAACGAGAGGCTGCCCTGCAGAGCTGTAATCTGGGGTTAGGAGCAGCCCACATTGTGTACAGAGCCATATATAAGTGCCATTAAAGTCAGTCCAGAAGTTCTCACTGCGTTATGCAGCTTAGACACAAACACAGGCAACAAGCTGTGTCCTTGAGTGCTCCTCCTGCCCAGCTCCCCCTGGCTCTGTGAGGGCTGTGAAATGTTGGAGGGTTGAGGGTGGGTCTCAGCTCTGCTGGGCTGAGGTGGGTAAACCAATGTGAATGAATGAGCTATATGGTCCCTATTTTTTGTTACTGTGACCCTTCTGTGACACCTGGAAGCTTCAGGAAGTGATTCATAAAACCACATTTACAACAGGTTAGTTGCACTAATGGAGCTGTAGGAAGAGGTGTCTAGAAATCTTCACAGGTATGGGTTAATCCCAGCTATGTACCACAGGCAACACAGAAAAGTGTCCTGAACTGTTTGTACTAACCCACAAGCCAGGTTGTATTTTAGTAGGTAGTTCTCCACCAGTCTGTGGAGCCTTCTCAGCACACCAGCAGTCATCCAGGCAGGTGATGGACATCCCTCTTTGTGAGATCTCACCCTGACACCACAAACTACTCCATAGCGAGCAAGCTTTCATTCAGAGAGGGAGATACCTCCATGCAGTAAGTGCTTCTCCTTTCTGGTCTGGGACTCTGTTGGAAAACTAGCCTAGTGAAAGACGCTGGCCAATTTTAATCCCTGGATAGCAGAGTGAAGACTTATGTCCTTTGTGCTGCATCCAGCTACAGCATTGCTTTGCTAAACATATTAAGTGTTAGAATTTTTGTACTCTCTTGGTAGATAAAAATAATACTTATGCTGGAGCTGGCCCATTTGAGTTAGTGAAACACTGAAAACTCACAGTTGTCTTTCAATAGATACATTTCAAAGCGTTGCCCAAATATTTTGGAACAATAATCAAAATATGTTTTCTTTGTGAAATAATTTATTTGATGTTTGCAAAATATTTGATGTCTGCAAGCTATTGAATTTGACTCTCAGCTCATGTTGAGCACTAAGCAACATACTTCATGGCTGGAGGACTAAAGTTTCTCTCCTGACAACTGGTGACTTGCACACAATTGTTTTTCTTCTTTTTTTGCTTTTCTGCAGGCAATTTATACTAAATTCATGAAGTATTTGCAGAATGGCTTCTAATCACTGGTAGAAAAACCATTACGTTATCTCAAAAGTTGCAGTAAATGAAATTATGTGTTTTAGTTACAATGCACCTAAATGCTTTATTTGTTCTTTGAAAAGAGTTATAAGCTAATTTTCTCTTTCTGAAACTATTAATGGGCATATTTTCAGTCACAGCTGGAGTTGCATATATTACCAGCTGTCTTGTTAAATTCCTTTGCACAAATCATCATTTAGTACTGAAGGGACAAATTCTTCTGGAGCTAACGGGAGCAGCAACTACATATCCAAGAGCTGCATTTTGCCTTTTGAATTGAATTGTCCAGACCCTCCGATGACTAAAGGGGGAAAACAGGAGCAATAAATTGCAGTACCATTAAAATGATGGTATGCTGGAAGGATATAGAGGGACATGCTTTTTTTGGACACAACCGCTTTTCAGTGATTACAAAAATTGGGGAAAGTGAAGATATTTGAGAGTCTGGGAAAGAGAGGTAGCAACTGGAGCCAGTGGGAGAGCATGACTGTACCCACTGTCAGAGTTTCAGTGCACTAAAGCCAGGCTGCCTCACCCCATAATGACACAGCTAAATGGAAAGATTTTGTTTCTTTTGCATCTCCACCCAGTTAGATAAAGATATGGCTAATGAAAGTCAGGTCACACCTGTCTACTGGCACCTTTTCCTCTCTCATTACGTGTGTTACCTTCCCAGATAGATTTATCTGAGCATGAAGATAATGGGGGTTCTTTTTGTTTGTTTTCTGTTTACATTTTAATTTTAGAGGAAGTGTTTCATACCTGAAAGGTACAGATTACAGTTGCTTTTACTTTCTCTAAGCTTAACTCTGGTGGCAAAATGGGAGCTGCTGAATCTTTTGTGTTTGATCCACTAGAGATCAAATGTGTAAACAAAAAGTTGGAGCTGCACAGATTATAGCCCTCTCACAATAGCCCACTAAACCCCATTAATTAAAACCAGAGATATCTTAAGCAATTTCATGAAATGAAAAATATTTATGTTTCTGATTTTAATATTTTCACATATCTTTTTATCTTTTTGCATATTATAATTTGAAGTAATTTTATCTCAAAATACTTGTTAATGCCATGGAAACACTTCACTGTCTAGTGTAGCTGGTTCTAGATCTGCATCTTTCATCAGTACCTTCTCTGGGGAAATCCTCTTTATTTCTAACAGACAACCCAAATCAGGATAACAGACTTTGACCTACAATGAATTAGGGATGCAGACATGGCTTAGCTGAAAAAACAGAGGTTTCTGTGGAAGTATTTGGCCTGAAGCAAAAACTCTTCTTGAACATACCATGTGTTCAGATGAGAGTGTAGTGTATTTTTTCAACTTCAAACCTCTAGCAGAATGATAAAAGTCCTTATGTTGAAACTACAGGTGCTTCACGCAACACTGAGTAAATTACTCTGGAATGAATTTGGCTGGGAAGAAGTGACAGTACTTTTATTCATTGCACAAGCACCTCAGTCAGTCTGCTCAGGTTTCTGGAAACCTCTGTGGTCTGATTCACTATTTCCTTACTGTTTGTTCTGGGACTGGGAGTAACTATGCAAACATGATGTTGATGCAATATTGTAGGGAGTATCTAGGCTAATCCCTGCATTCAGCTTCTGAGCATGTTTGTTGAGAGCAAGGGACTGGATTCATTCCTGTCCTCTCTCCTATTCTGTATGTAAGCCTATAGAGATATAAGCACATATAGAGTTCTTACACTTACTTTCTGACTGTAAATCATCATGAGCAAGCCAGTGAAAGAGGTAATTTCTAGTGTACAATGAACATGTTCTGACAGTTGGCATAGCTAGCACAAAAATGTATTATTGTTTTACAATATTACCTTTTTACAAATTTATAGCTTCTAAGAAATCATTGGTGTTTTCAGAATCATCTAAGGTAGTCAGACTAACATCTTGGTTTTGGTTTTGGTATTGATGGCTTGGTACTTTCAATGAAGAATTAAAATTTGCATCCCTCCAGATTTACTTTAATATGTCCAAAGATTTAGTTGTTCTACCAGGACTCTTCTGGTGACTGAGAGTTTAGTTGGGGGCCCAGTATAGGAACCAGAAGCACTTTTAGAGATCTGTGGCATTTTTTAAAATGCATTTCAGGCAGCATCCATCTCCATCTCAACTAACACTGAGCACCTTCATCTACATCTGAGGTAGTCCTATATGTCCCATTCCAGTAACTGTGAGAAACATTTGACCTCTTTTAGAAGACAGGAAAGCCTGCTTCCTTACATCAACAGTGAAGGGATCCCTTCAATGAACTCATATGTGGAAGCCTGCAGCCAGTTTGGTGATGGGACATCCCACCCTTTGCAACTGAGCAAGAAGCAGGAGTTGATACAAGAAGGTTACTTACAGCAGCAGAATGTCTGAAGAAGGGGAAAAAAAACCCCAGCAGACCTTTCAGACCTGCTTTCCAGTTCCTGGTTCTCCAGGGAGTGTTATGTTGGTTTTGAAGACATTTATGAGGCAGGAGGATTTAAGGATCCCTTTAAAAGCTGCAAAGTTTCTAAATGCAGGGTGGATGATGGTTGCAAATCTTTTTAGGAAAGAAAACCTTGACTTGTATTTGTCTGCAGACAGTCCTACTTTCAGTTGCAAAGCAGTGGTATGGAGACCAGAAAAATTTCCTGTTTAATCTCCCAGCGGGAACTACAAACACATGAACGGTTTTCTAGCAAAACACAGCCAGAAGAGTGCACTTCCTGGTACTGGCTGTGTAACATTGAATTGTAGGTGCATGTGGTTTGATATTGTGAAGTGTACATGGCCTGCAGACAGGCAGGACAGAAGTCCATGGGACTTGGGATGCATCCAAGGGTGCTGGGAGAGACAGCTATGGCTTTCTGCCATCTTTGGAAGGCTGTGGTCATTGGGGAAGGTCTTCAATGACTGGAAAAATGCAAATGTCACATCTGAAGTGTGAGAAAGGATCCAAGAAACTGCAGGTTGGTTGACCTAACCTGAAAAAGAAAGCTTATGAACATATCTTCTTGCCTGCCCACCCTGCCTACCTTCTGCGCTGAGATGACTGGCTCTGTGAACAGGGGGAGAGCAATGCTCATCACAAAGATGTTAAACAATACTGGCCCCAGTACTGACCCCTCAGGGAGGCCACTAGCAACCAGCTGCCAGTGAAACTTTGTACCTCTGACCACAAACCTTCAAGCCCAGCAATCCAGCCAGCTTTCCACCCACAATACAGTATGCTCATCCATTTCAGCAGTTTGGCTCTAAGGATGCTATGAAAGGCTACAGTGAAGGCTAAGATTAAATCAAGAGGCAACTGGCACAGGTTGCAACAAAGGCATTCCTGATCAGATAAAAGGAAAACCAAACCTCATGGTGGGATTGATTCCTACTCTGAAACCCCCATCCTTGGAGATTCTGACAACACAGCTACCCAAGGCCCTGAACAATGTGTTCTAAGAGAGCCCCATTCTAGTGAAGGGGCAAACCAGATAGGTGAAAGGCACCCAGACAGGTCCTTTCCAATCTGAATTATTCTATGATCTGTACTGTGGTGTATATGTTTATATCTACATGTGCAGGAGACCTTCAGCACCATCTCAGGCCTTATGTAGGAGGCTGTTTTGCACCTTAATTCAGAACAGTCATGTCTGGCTTACTCCAGGAGAAGAAACAACTTTCTGAGAGTTGATGTTTTTGTTTCCACTTCTGTTACAGAGATGTCAGAATAATGAAAGTTACCACTGTGTGCAAGACTAAATACCACCTATTTGAGTAAAGGAATGTAGGTCTGTATTGCTTTCTTACAGTGTCAGGTGTGGAAGCTGTCTGAGCAATGGGAGGAGGTCTGTGCTATCTACTGAAGAAGGGCTGAAGGACAGAGCTGTCAGTCTACTGCTTATCACCCTTAATACCCACCTCTGTTTTGTGCACGAGTTGGTGTTTGTTCCATCGCTGATCCTGCTCTAAAATTAAATATAATAATACTTCAACATGTTCTTGCCATAAAGAGAAATAGACCCATGGGAAACAGCAGTGAGAGGCAGTATGTACTTTTCCTGTCCTCCAGACAGGAAATGGAATAACCTTTAAGGGCTCAGCCAACAGTAAACATTTTTATGACTTCATCAGTACTTAACCTAAGCAACTCATGTTAATATTGCTTCCAATATCATGATATAGATAATGCCTGTGAATGGATAGAAGTCTCCACATTGTGAAGCTACATCTGTGTACATTTTGTCTCATATCTGATAATATAAACACTAGTATCTGTGCTCATTCTGGATCTTAGAGGTAGGTCAAGCAGGGCTTCTCTGACACATTTTACAGCAAACCCATCTACACTAAGATTCCCTTTGTAGTCAGAGGAGAGATATAGGTATTTCCATGAAGTAATTTCTGTCTTTTGATAGCATATCTTCAGAATAGATTATACAACTTCCTGGCAGCATCTGTTTCTTTCCATCTTCTGGAAAGGATGCGCAGGTGACAGGCTCAAATGCAGATATCTGCACTGTAAACATCAAGGGTGTGGATTTATCCCATCCTAATTTTAAGGTGTTTGGGTAATTGCCATGACCAGCCTCTCACAGGACTCTCAGCCATGTACCTTATACCCCTTGTAACAGGGTCTGCATGTGAGCTCAGGCCCTGGTGCCCAACCCTTGCCCCACCTACGCTGTAATTTTGCTATGCCCTGATAATCCTGACTTACTCCCTTGACTCTCCACATTGACTTCACATCCAGCTCCTTGCCTGCTCCAGCATTCTCCCACATCCTGTACCAGCCCCATGGGGATGTCACAACAACCCAAAGGAATCTGAAATGTGAAATGTCAGACATTGATGGGGAGGCAGCTGGACTGTGCCTCAGGTGTCTAAAGCCTAAGTGTCTGCATGGGAGCAAGGTGTCTAAGCTCTTGGTACAGTCAGTAAGGACCTAGACCACATAGTTAGTGGAGTCTGGAGATAAATTTAGTGACCAAATGTTGGTGCCTACCTCAGGAGGAGAGCAGCTTGCTAGGCTCCATCAACTGTATGGGCTCAGTCTTCCCTGGCTGCCATTGGAGTTTAAGCTGTATCTCACATTCAGGCACTATAATTCAAGCAAGCTAAATCCCATCCATGGTGATTAAAAAGCAAAGAAATTAATACATTTATGAGAAAAACATGAAAATTATCATTCTTTGTGTTAAACATTATGATTTTCATCTAAGAAGTATAGAAAGGCAAAAGCTTTGTGGATATTTAAGGTTCAGTCACTGTCTGTACATGCAATCACACACTCCAGGTGTATTATATAAACTTTCACAAAACACATCCTTTGTTTATAGTCATATAGATTTACAAATACTCTCTGGAAGAACAGAGACACACGCATTGTATACAATAGATTTTTTGCTTCTGTAAACTGTAAATGTGGAATTATAAATAATAAATAATAATTTGGGATATTTCCCATATGGTTTTCTGCATTCTGTGTTTCTATCCTTACAAGTAAATGAAAATATTAGTAGTGTAAAATTATGATCTCTTTTTGCCCAGTCTCCTCTGCTCAGTTCTAAGGTATTGTTATATCCTCCTCTGTTGCCATAGAAATGATTGATATGTCCAATCACAGCATTCTCGCCATACCCTTGTCTCTACATACTGCCCTTTAAACCAGACTATCAGTTGACTTTTTGATATTCAGAGTTATGTTCTGCCAAAACGAAAAAAAAACCAAACCAAAACAAAAACCTTCTGGCATTGAGAAGACTGAAACTAATTCAAAAGACAGAGTTACAAACATTAATACTGTGAATACCCATGATTTTATTCTGAGCCTTGTGACATTGGTTTTTATTAACCCCTGAATCTGGCAAATGATGACTTTGTGAGAATCTTAGCATCTTCTCATGCAAAACAAGTATTTGCATTGTTTAACATTTCCTAGATATGGAACTTTAAAACATAAAAATAAATTTAAAGAGCTGCCTTTTCAGGGGCCTGCTGATTTTAGGGGGAATTAATTACGATTTTTGCAGATTTGGGTTTCCCTCTCAAGAAAGCAGGAGAAAAAAAGAACTAGTCAAGGTCTTTGACATGATGCAATGAATAGCGGTCAGACTGACAAATTTAATTTTGCTTCACATGTTTCAGAACTTAGTAGTTCAAACTGGCTACTTCCAGACTCAGATGTCCATTCCACAGCAGTTTATCACCCTAAGAAATACCCTGGGGCTGCCTGAGCTTCTTTTCTACTGGTTTCCACTTCCTCCCAGCAGTGTCTACATGGATATGGCAGCAGACACACCTCTCCTTCCTTCCCGGCCTCTGGACAGTAAGTCTTCTTCCTTTTTTTTTCTTTTTCCTCTCATTCCTTTGCCCAGAGCCTCATGAAGGCCTCTATACGGTCCCTGTACATCCTCAATGCAGAAGAGAGGGCTTTCTGTTCATCTAAGGCATTTGCAACACATGAGCACTCTCAGCTCAGGGCAAAGCAAAGCAACACAAGTCAGGTCTTGGGAAAGGAGACTGCGTGGCTTTGCCCCCCCTGCTACCTCCTTTCAAGAAACTCAGCATTTGGTCCATGCCCCAAAGGATCAATTAGGAACAAGGCGGCCCAGCCAGCAGCAGAAAAGGGCTTTCGGTGCAATTATGGCATGTCATGGACGGACCTCGAAGCTGCCACTAAATCTCTTTCTCAGTCTCCTGCCTTTTTTGGGGACTCTGTATCCTGATGCTGCCTGTAATACCGATTTCTAGCAAGTGCCACTAGGTGGCTCGAGATTGAACCTCTGCAGGGAACGGCTTTCAATGCGACGTGCCTGTGTGGGGGGCGGGAATTCGGGAATTATCCTTGGGCGGTGCGCACCACCCTCATCGTTTCTGTGATTTTCAGATCTTGGTTACAGATGCTGGGAAAGGGGCATCCCAGCAAACTCTGAAATGGGAACGAGCTCATTCTCATTTCTCATGTGAAATGAAACACCGGGAATTTTCTTTTGATTTATTCCTTGAGAACTGGGACTAGTGATAGCCTGGAGCCTAGTAGTATGTCCTGGAATACCAGTCATGCCCGGCCCCCCCAACACCCCCCAAAAAAAGAAAAAAAAAAAAGAAAAAAAGAAAAAAAAAGAGAAAAAAAATGGAAAAAAGAAAATGTGTGTATAGTATTCTTTTCTTTTAAGTTTTATCAAAGGCAATTGTCACCATCATCAGGGGCTTATTTTGTCCCGAGTTTGCCTTTAGAACCCACCATGGATGAGAAGTGAGTCCAACCTACTGGAGGACAGAAGGGCTTTCCCAGGCTCAGCAACTGACATGGGTGATCATCACAAGCCTCAGTTCTATGCCTGTCACCCTTCTGACCACTTTCCCAGGGCTGCCCCGAAGTAATCAATTATCACCCGTTTCTCGCTTTCCTCCATAACAAACCCCTGTTTTCTGCCTATTCTTATTCACTGTTGTTCCAGAGTGCTCCTTGGGTTGTCCTTCCCTCCATGCATGGGGCTTTATGTGTTTTCCTGCAGCAGGAGCTCTGCTGGCATCTCTTTTCCTTCTCTCTCAGACAGTGCAATTCCACATCCCAGGAGGTTTGTATCCCGCGCTGATATCTGGGCATCCGACCTGCGGTTTGGCACACCCGCCCTGGCTCGGTGGTGGGGCATCTCCCACTTGCCCCAGCTGCCTGCGGGGCGTGTGAGAGGGTGCTGCGGGCAGCAGCTGCGAGGAGGAGCGAGGGCAGGATGCACTTCTCAGCCCTGCCTGGAAAACCTCGCCCTGCTCCCTGGGGAGGCCAGGGCTGAGCTTGTCAGGGTGTCAACAGCTCAAAGGCAAGGAGGAGGGGGAAAAAGGAGATAGAGGCGTTGTTGAGCAAGAAGGTACAAGTGGGTGCCATCAGCTAGTTGTTTGAACTAAAAACAACTGCAGAGATGCTGGGAGCTGTAGCTATGCTAAACAGTTGGCCCATCCCCCTGCTGTGATGTTTCCATTCCCCC
The DNA here is from genome assembly GCA_035221455.1 of Xenops minutus. NCBI lineage: Eukaryota > Metazoa > Chordata > Aves > Passeriformes > Furnariidae > Xenops > Xenops minutus. The sequence continues at coordinate 88,967,731 of JAWWEE010000001.1, forward strand.
TTTCCTCCCCCACAGTCAACAGGGCTTTGGCCAGCGATACCTTCCCTGACATTTTGGATTTGATTAGAAAGCAACATATATCCTGTGACGTGCAGGCAGGCGAGCACAGCAATGCTGGCAAGTCAGGCATGTGGTCTCACAAGCCTTGACAGCAAGTCAGATATATCCCCCACTCCCTTATGGGCCTTAAAAATTCCTCATTTAGGGCCAGAAACAGCAAAAGTGAGCAACACCAAAGTGCTCGCCCAGCTCTTCTGCAGTGGAATATGGGGAGATTTCATTTGGGTTCTGCTCAGCAGCTACTAGAGCTCCCAGTAATCCTCAAGAAATCAGAGGCTTGTTTTAAAGTTTAAAAACATACTTATTCCCACCTTTACTTTTATTGAGAGAAAAGGAATAAAACCCAAAATCATTAGCCCTACCTAAAGCCTCTTCCCCAGTGTTGGCTCTTACCTCAGCCTCTGTCCCCACAAGCATTACCTGCCTCCCCCCAGAGGGCTCCTCCTCTCTTCCTCATTTTTAGGGTGGAGGCTAATAAGCTCCCCAACCCTGGTAAGTCAGGATTAATTAACCTGCAGATCCCTGCAGGCTTCCAACACCTGCTAACTGAGAGAATCCAGCCAGACTCTCACGGTGCCTTTTTTTTTTTGCACACAGCAAGTTTTAGCACCTGAAATAAGGGAAGGTTATAAGCTCTGGCTTTGTCTGGGTGCTTTACAGTGAGGGAGAAAAAAAAAGGGAGGGGGGTCATTTATATGGTTTGTTTTCATTCCTTTTTTTTTTCCTTTTAATATAGACGAGCAACCTCTTTTGCATAGGAGGGGCATCTGCTAGCAAGTACCTCTGTTGCATGCCATTACCACCTTTCTGAGGCTGGGGGAGGCACTTTTAGCTGCGTTCTGCCTCTGCTAATGGGCACCCCTCTCTCCTTGCTGGTGGCTGCCATCTGTGGCAAATGTTGTAGAGCATGTAGTCAATCAGTGGGGGATGCAGCTATCTGGTGCAACAGCTCTCTAGGGACTGATTTAGGACCACTACAGTAAGGACAGTTAGAGCTAATTGGATTTTTTTTCTCCCAACCTGGTTTTCCAGATGTGACAGGGCAGCATTGCTTTATTAACCTCTCTGTGTTCATCCATGCTCCCTGTTACAGAGGAAGTGATTTCTTTTTTTTTTTTTTTTCTCCCTTGGTGTTGAATCACAGCTTAGTGGGGGTTGTTTCCTGCCAGTTCCTGAATAAGAGCCAAGTAGCCTTCCTTGCCTGTTGGAATTTTACAGCATGCAGTGAGCAGGGGTGCCACCCTGCTGAATGCTGGCATTTTTTCTTTCAGTGAACACTTCTTATTATCTCCCCTAGTAAATGAATCATTTTTCAGTGGACTGGGCAAACCAGAAAAAAAATAAAATCCGTGGCAACCTTCTTCAGTGACCCATTGAGGTGGATAAACCTTTTACAAATGTTCCCTCACAGCTAATAGGACACTGGCAAATAACTTGGGGGCAGAAGAAGGAAGATGATGTTTTGCTGGCTCCCCTCTTGTGAGAGCTTTGGCCGCTGTCAGATAATTGCCACCACCTAGCCCTACCTGCCCAGGCTCTGTCTTGGCACCAGCTTTGGTGCTCTCTGAGTCCTTCGTGCAGCCAGATGAAAACTGGATGAAAATACAGAGCTGTTTTCTGCTAGTGCTTTGGCCCAACACCTCCCAGGCCATGAGGAAGGAGAAATGGGTCCATCTGGTTGGGAAGATGTTTGACCACTGTAGAGCAGCAGCCTCAGTTTGTCTGCCAGTGCCACTTACCATCCATGTATTCTTTTTCACAGCACCTTTCTGGGAGAGATGAGAAATGAAGGCCCAAGGGGAGCTTAAATGACATACCAAAGGTCATAGTAAAACAAACCTAACTTTTCTCACAAGTTTTGCTAGAGCGTTGTACAAAGCATCCAAAAAACTACTTGTATGCTATATTTGTTTGCATAATCCTGTGCTTTAGATAATAGACAGCTTGTCCCCATATGCACTGTGACCCACTTCTAGGGCAAAGGAGTGGGTTTCCGAGAATAGAAATTATGTCATGGCCATTGATCTTTTGCATTCTGCAGTTGTTCCCTGAGAATCTCCACAAGAATAAACACTCCATCTTTTTTGGTCCCCAAAGATCTTTAAAAGAGGCTGAAGACTTGATAGTACTGAGCACAATACCATTTCAAAACCAGAGTGGAGACCATCCTTCATATCAGTAAGGTAAATCTGTATTCTTCACAGTCCAAGCAAAGGTGGTGGTGGCACCTGCCAACCCAAGTGGCTCCAACAGGATCCTTCAAAGAATGCTCAAAAGGACACTCCATCCACCTGAAAATAATCACAGCAAAGGCTTTAAGAAATGTGGCTCTGGAGCAAGAAGGACCACATGCATAAATGTCAGAGGCTTCATTCCCTCGGAGACCCTAGACCTGTAGATACATATGCTTGTGTCTGCTCACTCCTTTCTACTTACTTCACACTTAACCTCTCCTTCTCTTTTCTTTTTTTTTTTTTTTTTAACCCCATCTACCAACATCAGGGCAAATCTCCTTTTGTATGGAGAGCAGCTGCCCATTCCCTACCACCCAACCATCAGCCACAATATCTTTTCCATCCTAAATGGTTCAATGTTTCTATATAGCTCTTCTTTCACTAGCAACTGAAGGCTAGTACCAGAATAGTGGTTTTCCTTACAAAGTTCCTACCTGCCCTCCCATGCAGTTTCCCTGTGAAGCATCATTCCTAGCATCCTGTACTTGGCTTGCCTAAAGGCTGCCACTCTTTAACTAGAAGACATGCTTCTGGCATTCCTGAGAAGCGAATTACGGTCATGCTGGCAGCTGCCCTCTGCCCCTGTCTATTGCAATAGCTCAAGATGATGCCAGCAGGCCCTGGGCTGCATTAGGAAGAGGGTCACCAGAAGGTTGAGGGAGATGATTATTCCCATCTGTTCAGCACTGGTAGACAGACACATCAGGGGTGCTGGATCCAGTTCAGAGCTCCCCAGTACAACACAGATAGGAACTTACTGCAGTAAGTCAGTGAAGGGCCATGAAGATGATGAAGGGACTGGTGCATCTGACATCTGAGGAGAGGCTGAGAGATCTGGGATTGTTCATTCTGGAAAAGAGAAGGGTCAAGGGTATCTGACCCTTGTGTATGAATAGTGGGGTAACTAAAGAGATGAAGTCAGACTCTAAGTGGTGTCCAGTTAAAGGAAAAGACGCAATTAGCATGAATGGATATACAAGAAATGCCATTTCAACATTAAAAAAATCTCATACTTCTTTACTAAAAGGATGACCACTCAGGCAGCTTGTGGAGATACTTAAAATCCAATTGTATCCAGTCCTAAGCAACCTGCACTAGTTGTCTCTGCTCTGATCAGGAGTCAGACTAGAAAATTCCAAGAGGCGCCTGCCTCCCAGCCTTCACCATTCTGTGATCTTGCTTGCTGATCCTCACGTCCCATGGTCAAGCCCACTACCCTTACCCTCAGGCATCTTGATGGAGCGGTGTTTGGCACTCCATGGTGAAGGGACAAATTAGCTCTTCTGCAGCAGATACTCAAGAGACACCTGAGCAGCTAACAAATGCATACCTGATATGGGAGCAGATGAGGAAAAATCCATAGGGTGTTAAGTCTAGACAAGGCATGTGGGATTCATCCCACCTAGCTCTGTATATCTGCAGTGTAATCATTTATGCCTGAGTGATGTATCTCCCTTTGGACTCAAACAGACTCCCTTTTGGCTCCCTTTTGAGTCAATACAGAGAAATAGGCATTTCTAAAAAGTGTTTCATGTGACCTGTTTCACATGAGATGAATCATGGGCAAGAACTGCCTATCTTTCTCTGATAACTATTATGAAGAGAAAGAGATGCGAAGAGGTCAAGTTTGGACTTCTATACTGTATACATCTTATGGCATTGAGGACGATTCCCACCTCTGATACTTGTGGAGAAGTCTATCTGTTATTGCCTAGAGTAAATTTCTACACACCATAAAAAGCAATCAAATTTGATGAATGTCTCTTTGACTACAAAGAGGACTAAACAAACAGACAACTGAAAAGGACAGGCAAACCCTAGAGCACTGAAAATTAAAAGTTCATACAAGCAACCCAGGGGCTGAACGGAACCCTATTTTATTATTCCAAGAGTGAGTGTTTTAGGGGTGCAGATCAAAGGCATTTTTGAATAAAGGGACTTCATCTGGTATATTGGACCAAAGTCCAAGGGCCCCAAACCCAAGCCTACAGATTCCTTGTGTAGCCGGGCTCCTCAGAGTCCAGGGGAGTCTAGGGAACTGATCACTTTATCAGTCCATGCTGATGTCTCTGGGGTGGACAGAAGAGAGCTGTGGACAAGGTGGCTCAGTAAGGATATATCTTAGATTATTCTTTGCAATTGTGCCTCCAGATTTCGTTGTATACTCCCATCAACAGGATCTTACCAAGCCAGATCTTCACATCATCATGCTATCGATTGGACTTTCTTATTTATAAACTATCCTTGGCCTGAAATGACAAGCAGTAAAGGGGTAATGTATGTCCCTGGCAGGGACAGACCTTAGGCTGGGTCAAATGCTTGAAGGGCCCAGCAAGAAGACACAACATGTCTTGTCTTTTGAAATATGATGAGGCAACACAGCATAAAACCATTTTCCCTTTTTGCAGTGTCTGACATGCATTTGGACAGCATTTGGGCAGAAGACAGATCAAACTTGGCAGAGGTGGTTTGGCTATGTAGAACGATGCCAGCACACACTATAGGAACTCAGATTGCATAAACACGCTATGGTGGTATGGATGCCGGGGTGCAGTGTGGTCCTGGGTGCCTTAGCAGTCAACTTAGGAGCTTGACCTTAATATTGCTCCAAGGGTTCTGTGAAAAGGCACTATAACTCCAGATTTCATCAGACAAGTAATCTTTTGGCAAGATGCTTAGCCCCGGGATTTTTCAAGGGAAGCCACAGTCTTAGAGAGCTGCATCATTCTGGGATGTTAGCATTGCAGAAAAATAAAGGATTGAGAAAGAATATATAAAGTCAACTGCTTAGAAAAATAACATATGAATTGTGAATGAAAATAGTTCATCTCAAATTAGGTACCTCAAATCCCAAATTAGTTCCTGGTATAGAAGAACTTGTGGTCTATGATTTCTCAGCATTTTGATAAAGACAATAATGCTTTTTTTTTTCTAACGTGCTCAGAGATGTCACACAACTATATAAGATTTAGGTGTTACTAAGTGTAGATATTAGCTGTTGTCCTGTAAAATGTAGTATGCAGAAATGTTGGAAACGGCTGTGGTATGCAGGGAGAAGGTTCATATTTAAATAAAATTTTACACCTTTCCAGTGTAAAATTTCATAATTAAAGAGCCATACAGTGTTTCTGTCCTATGTTATTGTGGTGGTGAGAGGAAAGTGACTGTTACAGAATGCTTGAAATGCCTGATGCTAAGGTAACTGGCCCTTATTTAAAAATTGCCTTTTCAATGGCATGAAAATATATCTACATGTTTTCTTCCAGCAGAGATGAGTGAACACCAAGACAGGGCCTTTCTTTCTCTGCTGCGCAAGTGTCCACCTTTGCATGATCTCCACCATTTCCTGCACTGGTATGATTCCATGTAGGTCAAGAACAGTCCAGCTGCAGAGGCTTCTACTCCCAACCTTGTCAAAATTGAAGTGCAAGGGAAAACTATTGTGGTGACACCACATTCATCCTTGGTAAGGTGAATTTCAGATCTCAACATTAGTGTAAAGATAGCCTTTCTCTCCTGGAGAAAATCAAGGACATGTTCAGGAAGGGAGCTGCAAGCCTGGTTTGAGTACATCTAGCAGTGTCCTAGGGAATTCTGCAAAGCCTTCTCCCAAGTACTTAGGATGTGATCTGGAGGAATGCCCTTATTCAGAAGTCTGCATTTGCATGCCATTAATGTCTTACCACCTTCAGTACTTTAGCTGTCTTCTGAACTGGGACTTCCTCCTGTGGTATATGCCTTCATCTCATTGTTTCTTCCTATGTATTTACACCTAGCTCAAATAACGGCTCTAGTCTGGGCTTGTGAGAGGAGGGAGCAACAATGATCAAAGCAGCAGAAAAAGTTTTCAAAGTGCTGTTAGGAAATCATGTGTTGTTTCTCTAGTCTTTGAATAAATTTTCCTGCTCTTCCCATTTAAGGGCTACTTGAGCCAAGGCCCCTATTCACCATTGCCTAAAAACATCCTTGTTTCTGATGATAACTGCTTATAGTAAGTACACCAGTCTTAAATGGCAGAAGTTGGTCATCAGAGCTTCCACGCAGCTCCAGAAGAGTTACATTAATTCACAGCAGTTAAATATCTGTCCCCCAGACTTCACTTTTCTAGCCAAATGGGTAAACAGGTTCTAAAGCATGCATGATTGCACAACTGAAAATCTTCAAAACTGGTATTGCATGAAAAAGCATTGCCTGGCTGCATGGAATTCATTGCACCTGTCCAAGATGTCTTCAGTGCAGGCTCCAAACTAACCGTGCCTTCTTAGTCAGTACTAAGATACCATTCATCTGTCCCACTTTATCTGTCTGCTTCATGATGAGATGAACCTGAAGGTTCCTCCTGGAGGTGCTTACCTATTTCAGCCAACTATTAAAGGAAGCTTAGATGATCAGCTCAGGTAGAGGCATGCAAAAGGAACAGATGAATCCCACATGTTTTATCTGGAGATAATAGCTCTCTGTAGCCCCTCTTTATTCAGTGTTTCTGTTATGACCAGAAACCCCCTAAAAGCCTCCACATTTCAGAAGAAAAAAATATTTGTATTGATTAGTAAGTTCTTCACTAGAAGTACTTCATAGTTACACCAAGGAGCTTTACCAAACTGCTGTGTCACAGCTGCCCTGATATTTGGCTTACTTAAAACCAGATCACAGGGGGTAAGTATAATATACAGAAGATCCCCCTGTTAAATTAGCAAGATTTAGAAAAGGATAGAAGATGCCCTTGCAAGCCAAACTGTAATACAAAGCCAGAATACTTTGCCTCACATCAAAATCCAGCAATGCCCCATAATACTCAACCTTTTACTATATTTTGATGGCAGTATTTTGTTTTAAAAAAAATACCTAGAGAATTATCTTGTGTCAATCAGTAGCCCTTTTCATTTCAATCATCTATTTTTTCACACTGCATGGTGATATCAGCCTAGAGACTTTGTCTGTTCCCATAGACCTTTCCCTAGTATTTCTATTAACGTGTCAGGAGCAGCCCCATGAGATCTTGGTTTTGCTGTTGGAGCTAAGTTAAGAAGCTGCCAATGCCATTTCATAATTTCAGTCTTCCACTTGCTCCTCGTTGCTGTCATGGCCTCCTTGGTCATGCCACTGCCAGGAATCAGAACAGATTCGCTCCTTCTGGGGGGAGTGTTATTTTTTGGCCAGTGTGAGGCTTAGTCCTGCAAACCCTTGTTCTGGCAAAAGGAGTTGCCCAAGGAGAGGTGTGAAGCCAGGTACAAGGCACCAGGGAAGGGAGGAGAGGAACATTTTAAGTTAGCTTGACTGACAAAGCCAGAGTTTCCTGAAATTATGGCCTCTGTGGACCTCATGCTGTATAAAATGAAAGGGAAACCTAAATCAATTAAGCCTATGTATTAATTGTGGAAATTCTTACGTGGTTCTACATTTTCTTCAACAGCACTGGGTTTTAATTTTTCATTTGAAAGGATAGTTAATTCTCACCAAAGCTTTCCCCCCCGCCTTCTTTTGCATTTTGGTGATAATTTACTCTTCATTTTAGAGTTACTTTCAAAATGTAACTCCCTCCTCACTGTAAAATATAACACAAAATGAAAATCCCTTCAACATTCAAATAAAAGTGACTTGGAAACTGAAGAAGAAGGCTTTCAAAGGGCAGACTTCAGTAGCCTTAATGTTTGTTTAATATATATGCCTTACACTTTAATTTTGACTTCTATAATTTACCTCAGTTAAGTCACAGTCCTCAAGGATTTATGAATTCACAGGGAGTTTGCACAATTTATGATGTTCAACATGGGGATAAATTTTCAGGATTAAAGGCAGCTGTACTCAGACCAGGGGCACTGTGGGAACTCATGCTATCACAGCTTTCTTGTAGAAGCCCACTGTTGGTAGAAGTGCATTGGCTTCATTCTGGGGATACAATGACTTCTTTACCAGCTCAGGCCATGCTTAAAGGTTGATTATTACCAGATCTGTGGACTTTTTTGGATCAACTTGTTCTGCGTCAGATACAGACACACAACATCATCTTTCTGTTCAGTTACCCAAGTACAGAGAAATATTTCTGTGCTAGCTTTATGCCTTTTTTACCAGGTTTAAGCTGGCTACAGGACCTTTTCCATCAGAAGATGCCCTGCGACAAAATTACTCCTTCAGGGTTTTTTAAACACATTTGAATTGACAGAATAAGTTCATAAAGGTTAAGTGCTTTGCATCATGTTGTTGTGGCATTTCTGACTCAGTACATGGAACATTAAGACTATGTTCAGGGTCATGCCAAAACAAGGCCCAAGTTCCTGAAAAGTGATCCCCACCTATCTCCTCAAGAGCCTGGCAGGCTTGCAGACTCAAACTGTGTTTATATAAGCTGGAGGGCTCTGAAAGAGCAGCACAACCACCTTCACACTTACTGCCTTGCTTATTTTAGCCTTCACCACACTGTGAGTGCAAGTGAGCTGGAAAAAAACAAAACAAAATCCAAAAAAAGGTGTTTTTTCCAACAGTTACCTGTTTGGTCACATGGCTCTTTTAAGGACAATGCAGTGACAGAAGCCAAATACCAAAAGAAAAAAGCATAGGATACAGACCCATGTGCTTGGTGGGGAAGGCTTGAGAGGTCCTTATACAAGCACTGCCTGTAAATGCCTGCAGAGCCACAGCCACCATTATGTTGGCAAAGCAACTTTTCTTATTCTGCTGCACAAATTTGGCATAAGCAGGTTGTCTCTCTGCCTTGCTCATCATCCAGAAGCACAGATCTCAGAAACTCTGAGTGAGCATCCCCAGGTGCCACTGGGTGAGATAAAGCACATCAAGACAAATGTGAGGAGAAACAATATTCCATGAAGAGTTCTGACTCAGACAGGGAGGGAAAGAGTTTGCTCATAGCCACTACAGATATGGCTCAGGGCCTTGTATAAGAGGTGAAATAAGTGGCACAGTTGGGTCATGGGAAGATAACTACAAGCCAGCTTAGCTACAAGCAGAGATAGCCTATAACAGACAGTCACACTCAGTAATTGCATGCTTTGCATGACAGATAGCAGGACCAGAAACAGCTTGTTAAAACTTAGAGCATGGGCAGTCTTGAAAAATATACATGAGAACTTCTCTGTTAGCCTAAGCATGCAACAGTATTTTTATGTCAGGTTTATGCATTTTTGCCAGGTTTAAGCCTGACTTCAGGGCTGACAATTCACAGTCCGATATGAAGTGCAAGATCCTGGACTGTGCTGTGAATTCAGTCTGGGTAGATCAGTTAGGGATGTGGAGTCAGAGAAAAGACTGCAGCAGCATGAAATCACCCTTCCTTGCATACAGGAGCAGTCGCTTCATGGAGGATGTGTGCCATGGATGTGAACATGTGTGGGCATGTTCAGAGTCAGATACACAATGCCCCAGCTAGGTGATGCAAATTGCTGAACTTCACTCTGCTGGTTTAGATTTGTACACAGATTTCTCTGGAAGCATGTTATCCTGACAAACTTCATACCATTTCGGCTATCAGCTTCTCATGTCCTATGGCTCTAGATGGACCAGGTACCATCGTTTTTCACCACATCCAGCATAAAACATGATATAAACACTGTATTATGTTATGTTCTTAAGAATATGTTCATTTGTGATCTGGATCAAGTTAGAACTGCTGGGTCGTCCAGTACTGCACAGGAGCAATACTAATTTTTACAGGACTAAGGTTAGCTTTTCCCCTTAGGCCATTTGAGGTAATTCTTTCTCCCCAAAATGACTGTTAGGACATGGTTTCAGGGTACCTATATCTCTGTGCAACAAGAATTCCTGCTCACACATTACTGCCCACCACTCATTTAAAGCAGGGTGTTGGTAAGGGGTGAAGCAATCCCGCAAAAAAAAAAAAAAAAAAAAAAGACGGTGTTTTCTTTTGTGCTTTTATTTTCTTTTTTGCCTAGCTACCTGACCACAACACAGGGAAGCTGTACTGGCACAGCTGAAAAAACAGCACAGATGTGGAGCCTGGCTGGGGCTGGGGAAAGGTGGGCACCTCTAAAGTGCTGACAGTGCTGATAGTACTGTGCCTTCCCGCCTGGTACTGAGCAGCTGTGGAAAATGCTCTGACTCACTTTGCCACTCTTCCTGCGCTAGCGGGATTTCTATATTTAGGCAGTCCCTGTGTTTCAGGAGTCCTTTCAATCCAGTCCCCAAAATGCTGACAGAGGAAGCCAGCCATGGGATGAACAGTGATGCTCTCAAAGCGTACAGCTGGTGGAAAGCTGCCCCTTTTTTGCCCTGTGCAACATCATGTCACCTACAGCAACATCTGTGTACGCTTCCCCAAGCTTGGGTCCAGCTAGGTGCCAGAGTCTTGCCTGCATGCTGGACTGAGGGTAACCCATTGATCTGGGAGGCAGGGCAGTATCCTGAGGATGGAAAAGCAACAGGATGTCACCAGCAGCAGTGTGTGTGCAATGGGGCAACCAGAGCTGTTGGAACACGTCCACCCATATGACATTCAGATGCAATACGTAAGAACCTGGGTGTGCCAGCAGTGATCACGCAGAGCAGCTCTCACACGGAGGTGTGAGATAGTCATGGTGGAAGCAGCAGAGGAGGAGGAGGAGATGAACATAAGCTGGAGGAAGGCTGATTTTGTGGCATCCTTCTGTAATTGATCTGCTCCCATTATGTGTTGTAATCAACAGCATGAAGAGAACAGGCAGCCTTTAATGTCTCCCAGCTGTCTTCTGACCTTAGGATCCCACCTGCAGCAGGAGAGCTGAACTGTGAAAAACCTCACTCAGCCTCACTGACTACTCTGTCCTATGGTAACTCCTCACCCTCACGGACATTTTCAGCCAGGGAGAAAACCATTTCCCTAGAGTATGATGGGTGACATGTCTAACACTTCACACTATCAAGCAAAATTACTGTCATATTCCACACAGAGAATGGGAATGGAGACAGGAAATGAGATGCCTCAAGGCTATGGGATGAATCAGTAGTGGAAACAAAATGAAAATTCAGAATTTCCTGTCTCTTTACTCATCTCTCTGAATACTGTTGATGATTAAGCTCATAAAAAGTTAATGCAGTTGATGACCTATGGTCAGTGATTAGGGCCCCAGCACATTAAATGCGGAAAATAATAAAATAAAGACAATTTCAAAGAACTGGGGAAAAAAAAATAGAGGGCAAGGAATTTCTTTTGTGATTAGAACATAAATGTTGGGTTCCCATTGCTTCCACAGTGCCTCTTCCAGTAAGGAAGGAAGTTTCCCTAATTCTACCCCTATGGATCCACTGAGAGTTGAAATTGGCTTAAGTCATAGCTACAACCAAGAGGCAATGCTATGGTTACACCTCCTTCCCTCATAAAGCTTCTGCCCCATACTTTTTGTCAACTCCACTGCTCAAGCAGGCACATGATGAAGCAGCCCAGGGAACTGATCAATAGTAACATTAAAAGTTCTTTTCCTTTCCTGGACTAGCTTTGCTATGAGTCCTGGCTCACTGCACAGCTGTATGAATGCTTGTGCTGACACATGAAATGAGGTGCCAGAGAACAGGAATAAATGGCCAGAGAAAGGGAGGCTCAGCACCCCTCTCTCTAGAATGCCAAAACTGCTCAGGCAGCTATGGCTCCTCTGTTCCCTCCACTGCTACAAGCACAGTGAGCAGGGATGGGTGCAACTCTGTCTGAGGGTGATGGAAATCAGCACACAGGCCTCCGCTTTCTCCTGCTTTGTTCCCAAATGGATGGAGCTGGGTCAGATTTTTTGATAATTCTACTTAGTTTGTCACTAGAGAACACTGTGTGCTCTGTGTGTGGGGTGACTATCCACAGGGCTGAAATTGCCTTTTGTTGCATTTCATCTTCATTATGATTTTTGATGGCTGTCTCACTCTGTCTCCTCAGGGGTGTTGGTTTCACTGTGAAGAAGAGTTAAAACAGATCAGTCATCTTTCCAGTGGTTTTAGGTTTGATCTTTTAACCTTTAGATTTTCCAAACTGGGTAAGTACACTGTGCTGCTGAAGAGCATGACGAACATGTGAACAGAGTGGTTTTGGCCACAACCAGAGAGGCTTCTTCCTCAAGAAAGCGAGCCTTTCATCCTTCTACTTGTGTGGGAAGGAAAAGGAAGGTGAGACGGCACAGTGCTTCACCCTGAGAACTATCAGGAAGCTCTCTTGTGGCATTTATTGCGTTGTGAAAACTACATTTTCCCCTAAAGTTAGGGCATGTGTTACTTTTCAAGGATTCATAATCCTGTTAGTATTTTTGTTTCTTTAGCAGTCTTCTGGTATGATACTAAAACACACTAAAGAATAAACTCACTGTAATAAAAACATAAGCTTGAAGCAGAGAGGGGACACTATGGTGGAGCCACACCAGAGCTACAGTGGCGAAAATGTGCATTTGGGCTCAGATTGTCAGCTCTAAAAAACCTGGGCTGTACTTTTCAGGAGCATAAGAAAGATGTTACATGCTGGGTTTGGAAAACTTGCAGTTCAAAGTTTGGGCTTGAAAATCTTTCAGCATCCAGAAATAGACAGCAACAGTCTATAAGGTAGTATTAACATTACAGAAGTGGATTGTGGTTATACTAGACATATTCCACAGAACTGTCTTATTCATACTCAACAACAGCAAAAAAGAAAAAAAAAGAACTATCAGGAGAGGACTAGAAACTAGAACACCACCATGACACTGCATAGGGAACCCATCATGAACGTGATGTGGAAATCCACTTCCCTGTCTTAAAAGAGAAGGCATTACAAGCAGAAGTGGTTCAACGAAGGGCAAATATGGAATAACTTCCTTTCATAACATCACTAAAAAGACCAGAATTTGCCAGTTGGCAAAAGCTGAGGAGAAACACAACAGAAGTCTATAAAAAAATTAATATAATGGAGAAATTGAATAGGAAATGATTGATGTCCCTTCCAACAGAAGAACCACAGGCTTTTTTGGGGTTTTTTTTGCAATCTAGCACATGTTGATTCAAATCCAATGAACAAAGGTGGTCTCCATATAACATACTAGTTCAGCTTTGGAACTCTGAGTCAGAGGACACTGTAAGAGTCAGAAGCATGTATGAATCAACAAAGTAAACAAGCAATCTAATGGAAGGGAAAAAATCATCAGAGAATATGAAATACAGTGATATCAAATGCTGCTAAAGAACACCCTGAGCTATAGAGAGCTGGCAGGATACTCCAGGTAAGTATCACTGGATGCTTAAAGTATCCCTGCGATCTTCCCTCAGCATTTACCACTGGCTACGTCTGCAGACAGGATGATGGGGCAAATGGGCAATGGATCTGACCTTCTAAGGCTTCTCTTATGCATAAAAAGGCTAAGTTAAATAAGCCATGTAATGCAAACCAGGGCAAAGATAAATCTTTGTGGAAATCCATTTTTCAAAACCTACTGCATCTTTAGACCTGATCTTATTCCTGCGTGCATGCAGGTGGACCCAGCATCAAACACATTTGAAATAGTTTGCCTTTTTCTGATTATAGGTTGCTGTACAGAGAAAAACAGTTTCCCGGCCTAGGCTGGAGTTTCCTTTCTTTGTATCTACACTTTAAGTGAAAATGAAGTACACCATTAAACTGTTGTGGTAATTTATCCTTACACTTTCTGCTCAACAGGTTTGCTTTGTTTCAAAAGTATGTTTCTGTGATACTTATAGCTATGTATATGTAATTTTGTGGTTAAAGTAGAAGAGAGAGGAAAACCTTGGTTCCCACAGGAAATGTAACTCGACCTCTTTCAAGCAGGTAACATTTTTGCCATATCAGTGTGATAAAGAACTTCAATGAGAAACAAACCCTGCCAAAGTTTACACCTGCGTGCAAATGTCTGATGCATCTAGTTTAAAAGAGGTTAATAAGATTTTTCCATGATTCAGATTTTGCTGAAGGATTCTTCTGGGTGGGAATGGGGCCTGAGACATTCCTGTCTATCAGTAAATGATGTGTTAAAATATCATGACGTTTGATGCTGGGGGCTAGGATGTGGCTCTTTCTGCAGAGGTCTCTGATGGGGCAGGAATGTTTTTCCTGTGGGTCTGGGGTCTCGGGGCGGGGGGGGGGCACAGACATTTTGGTGCCCATCTCATTAGGGATGGGGAGGGAAAATATCCCTACCCACGGTCAGTACCGGGCAGCTGACGGTGCCGTGCTCTCGGGGCGCGGCGGGGGCGGCAGGACCCCCTCCTTGCCGTGGCCGGGGGCGGAGGCAGCGTGGGCTGCCCACAGCATGCGGGCGGGGCGCGGCCCCACGGCCCTGCCGCGGACACGCGTGGGGCTGCCCCCCGGCGCGGCTGTCGGGGGCGGGCGGGGCTGCGGGGCCGGCGCTCTCCCCGCCCGCCCAGCTCGCTCCCTCCCTCCGTGTCTGTGTCTCTCTCCCCGCGAGTTTACCCAGCAGTGCTCTGGCGCGGGCGCGTTTCCGCCGGTTTTTCCTGTTGGAGAAGGGAAGGGGGAGCTGTTTTCTCTCTCTCTCTCCGCTCGCAGTATATTTTGTATCCCTTTTCTCCTCCTCCTTCTCCTCCTCCTCTTCCTCCTCCTCCTCCTCCGCCCCGGCTATCTTTGTCTGGCTGGCAGAGCCGCTCCAGCCCCGCGCCGTGCCCGCCGGTGCCCGGCGCCGTTGGATGCGAGGGCAGCGCCGCGGGAAGCGCAGGGAGGCGGCGGGGGCGCGGGCCGGGAGCCGCCCCCCCATGCGGGAGCGGGGCCGGGGCTGCCACTGCCGGCTCCGGGCGTGAGCGCCGCCGGCCGGGCCGGGCCGAGCCGAGCCGAGCCGAGCCGAGCCGTGCCATGCCCGGGCGCGGGGCGCATCGTGAGGCTGCCAGAGGCTGCCGGCCCCGGCGCCGCTCCTGCCGCCGCCGCCGCGACATGGTGTGAGCCCGCTGCCGCCGGGCACCCACCGACCCACCCACTCACCCATCCACCCACCCACCCACCCACCGACCGGCCGGCCGGGAGCCTCCGGGGCACCCAGCCCCGCACTGCAGCGCGGGGAAACAGACGGACGGACGGACGGACAAACCGCAACACCCCCTCTCCTTCCTCCTTCCCTTCCTTCACCTCCCTCTCCCCTCCTCCTCCCACCATCCATCTATCTATCCATCATCCCCCCCGCCAACCCCTCCCAATGCTGAAGAGTTTCAACCCGGCGGGGCTGGAGTGAAGAAGGGAAGGGCGGAAGGGAGGAGAGAAGAGCGGAGCGGAGCCTCCCGCAATTCCCAGCTGCTCCAGGGAGAGGGGAGCGGCCTCGCTATTATTTAACAGAGGAGGAAAAAAAATATTAAAGGAAAAAAAAAAAGAGAAGAGACGGGAAAATGGCGAACGATTCTCCTGCAAAAAGTCTGGTGGATATCGACCTTTCCTCGCTGCGGGTGAGTGCCGGGGCCGGGGTCGGGGCGTGGGGGGAGCCCTCCCGTGGGGGCGGGCGGGGGGAGCGCGGCCCTGCGCTGCTTTTCCTTTGTTTGCATGTATTGGCATGTGCGTGGAAAAACAGGGCGCAACAGCTGCACGCCGCCAGCAGCCGGGCTCGCAGGCTGGGCTCTGCCAGCAGCCATCGCCTCACAAAAATGTAACCCCCGCTTCTTTTCTCCTCCTTCCCCTCCACCCCTGCCCCCTTTGCCCCTTCCTGCATCTAGGACCCCGCCGGGATTTTTGAGCTCGTGGAAGTGGTTGGCAATGGCACGTACGGGCAAGTCTACAAGGTTTGTGTCAGAATTTCTTCTCCTTTTATTGTTGCCGGTTTTGCAGGGGGTACCCGGTGCCGGCGCTGGGCTGAGCACACGGCTGCGGGAGAGCCACCCGCTGTGGCAAACGGAACAGTGAGGGCTGGTACAAGTGTTGTCCTTGTCATTGTTGCTGGCCGTGACAAGTTTGTCAGCCTCTTGGCTGCTGCTTTTTCAGAGGGCCGCAAATTACTCTCCCAAGTAGCCATCCTGAAATGATGAAATAGCTCTTTATTGTCCTTATTCCCCCCTGTGCTCCCTTCAGAGAAATGACCAAACCGAGTGGACGCTGTCAGATGTGGCTGGGTTATACAAATAGGTCCACAGGCTTATTCAGATTTGCTGCTGGAAATCCTCATGGAAGTTGCTGCTACTGCTGCAGTGACTTTAGACAAAGACATTGGCCTTAATTAAAATTGTCACTCGGTTTCCTTATTGGAAAATCTTCAGCTTGATGGAGCTGTAGAGTTGGGGGCGAGTGCATCCGATCCCACTGGGCTGTGCAGTGGATGGGGGGTGCAGAGTAACATTAATAAGCTGCTGAAGCACGGAAGCTTATTTTGTGAAAATCAGAATTCCCAGAATAACCTGTTTGACAAGTGTACGACTTTAAAAAATAGAAATCGGACAGTGCTCATGTGGGTGTGAAACTAGCCTACTTTTTTTTTGTTTCTTTTTTCCCCTTTAGTGTGCAGCCAGTGGAACAAACAAATGTTGAGATTGCATGACTTTGCAGTGAGTGCTAGCTACCAGGATGACTAATTATTCACACAGACTTAATACTTGGCTAAAGGCTGAAAGCTCTAGCCTTAAACTGTGGAAATGCAAGACACATTTGGAGAGGGAAGGAGAGATAACTGAAAGTAACTGAGGATGCCTAGCTGCTTGTTTGGGTTTTTTGGTTGTTTTTTGTTGTTGTTGGGTTTTTTGTTTTGTTTTGCTCTTTTGCTTATAAACAAGGCAGTGTAATTGGTGAGTTTCCCTGATGGCAAGATACTGCTGTGTGCAGCTCCAGTAACTAAATAAAGCACTTTGGTGCCTCTTCTGCAAATGAAACGCATGTCAGTTTGTTTTGAGGGTGTGAACCTCAGCCTTCCTCATGGAGAAGGCAGCATGTGAGCTGCATTTTAAGACTTGAGGTGGAATAACCAGGCTGCTGCTGTTGGCATAAAGCTGGAAAAAAGGATGTGGCTCAAAACGCAAGAGGAAAGGGGGGAGATGAGTAAAAAACTGCACTTTGACACAGCCACGACTATTTAATTTTTTTCCGCCACTTTTTTCTGATAATTGAAATGACACAATTTAATTTTTTTTCTGTAATCCTTTTGCTTTTAGAGCTTGCATCAGCTGAGCCCTTCTTAAAAAAAGAAAAAGTAGGGCGTGAATGTATGACTTGAAACTCTCCTGTTAATTATTGCAATTTGGTGCATTGTTTCTCGGCTAACTTGTTAATGCTTTGAGTTAATGAGCAAAGTTCTCAGTGGTTTAACAGTCTCGGCAACAGAAATACAATAGAACTCTCCCAGAATAGTTAGCATTAGAAATGAAATTCAGCACATGCATTTATGGACCTGGAAGAGTTGAATGAACACCTGATATCTGAGGGCATCGGTGTCACTCTGAGAGCAGGGGGAGCAACAGGCGGTTTCCTTACTTGCTATGGAGTCTGCCAGACAGTAGTTGATTGACAGTTGTTTAAGTTTGGGTTGGCACTGCTTCTTCTTAAGCTTATACTGTGGACACCTAACAGCTTTGCATATACAAAAAATACAAAGCCAAAAAACTTCCTTGCTGTGATAAACATCCTGTGCAGGGCTAAGAGTTGGACTTGATGATCCTTGTGGGTCCCTTCCAACTCAGCATATTGTCTGATTCTGTAATGTTCTTAAAATAATGAAGTTATGTAAAAAAAAAAAAGTTGCAATAGTATTTAACTTTTCTTGGCCACTTTTGTAGTTGCTCCAGGGACACCCAGAGATGAAATTTGTGTGTGGATGTTTTGAGGGCTTTCGTAGGAACTGCATAACCAAGGGAAAAACGTGATTAAGCTGTTTGCTTGTTGCCTTCTGCTTTCCTCCTACCCAGCAACCACTCCTTGAAATCCCTCTTCCTGAATGGTTTTATTTCCCTTTTAAGCGGTCTGTCATCCCAAGGGACCGGGGGGGTTGGTTGTAGCTTGCCTTTGAGGAGCTGTGCTCGGAGATGTAGTTTGATGTACTTCCACATTCGAGTATAGGCATCAGCGATGATGTCACCCGGGAGCGGGATTGGCTGGCTACCTGCCACTGCCGGGAGGACACGGAGGGAGCGGGAGAGGGCATGACGTTATCTCTTTGTCTAGCTCATACACCCCAGCGATGATGCCGAAGGTCGTTTGCCTTGCTGGGGAACCTGCTTTCCAGCAGCGGTGGGAAGGGGACTGCGCCGACCTGTTGAAAACCAGAAAACAGTTTCTCCTCTTTGCCTTAAACTGATCTTGCTGGAAATTGCTTATCTGTCTAGCTAGTGACATTTCTGTAGCTAGTTCTACCACAGCTTATTATTTATCTATATATAGGTGTATAGATGTATAAACAAGCATGAAAAGTGGGGGCAGCTCTCAGATGTTTGGCACCTAAATGCACGTGGAGTTACTCCCTGTCACAGAGCAGTGTGAACCCTCCTGGGATTTTATGCCATTAAGTAGGTTGGCTTATGTGAAGTGCACTGTGGGCCTCAGACCTCAGCGGTGAGGTATTAAAAATAGTAAGTTTTATGCTGCTGTGCTTAAATTGGGTAATGACTTTAAACTGAAAGAGAGCAAGTTTAGATTGGATATTGGGAAGAAATTCTTTACTGTGAGGCTGGTGAGGCACTGAAATAGGTTGCCCAGAGAAGTTGTGGGTGCCAGGTTTGACTTGGCTTTGAGCAACCTGGTCGAGTGGAAGGGCTTGACACTAGATGATCTTTTAGGTGTCTTCCAACCCAAGCCATTGTGTGATCCTATGATTCTGAAGTCTCTAGAGTTTACTTTATTTTCATCTTCATAACCTTGCTTACATCTCTCCCGTGTGAAGGAGTCTTCTGTTCCAAGAGGAACTTGTTACCAAGTTGTGAACTGCGGGGGTGGGGCAGAGCCCGAGTCTCCCCAGCCCTGAGTAGCTGAAAGAAAGGGGTGTTTTGGGGAAGCCTTTGCCAAGCTCAGGGCGAGGGGCAGCAGTGAGGATGGCTCATTCCTCCTGGGGCCAAGCAGAGCAGCACTACTGGCCCCCTGAAATCCCGGGGGATGGAAGTCCGCATGGGAGCTGTTTGCCCTTTCGTAGCTGGTTCAAACCCCGTGAACAATGGTGTGGAAGTTGCATCGCTGAACTACTTAGAAAGCAGGGGGTTAAACGCTGCCAAGTACAGCTGGCAGCATTCCCTCTGAGCCGAGGCAGGCAGGACCGGCCACAGACCCCCTGTGTCTGGAGCCTTAACACTTTCACGGAGCCCCCGCGCCCGCGCTGGAGCCGGGAGGGGCAGGTTCCCCGGGAGCAGGTCGGGGTGAGGTGCGGGAGCCGAGCGGCGTGTGCGGGCCGGCCCGGCAGCGCCTGTGCCCGCGGCGGGCAGGGAAGGGCAGGGCAGCATCCCGGCGCTGGGCCGCCTGCACAGGGGCACACAGGGCAGGGCAGGGCAGGGCAGGGCGAGAGCGGCACAGGGTCGGCAGCAGTCATGGGGCCGGCGGGCAGGCTGCTCTCTGTGCCCGCTGCCCGCCCGCGGTGGGCAGGACATGGAGCGGGGCTGTGCCGCCCCCTCGGCTCTCCTCCCCAGGGAGCCCGGTCCCGCTCCGCCTCCCTGTCAGTGGAACTTCCAGCCAGCTTTCGAAGGGATTGGCTGCCTTAAGGGCTTTGTTTGATCTTTTGCAAGTAGTGGAGAAGCATTTTTAGCATTGCTGCGGTTAGATTTTAGTTTGTCACATCCAGCAGTAAGCTTAATTTGAAGTTTGGCTCGCACCAAATGAAAACACTGCTGAAATTTGTCTCCAGATAAGGTTCAAACTGGGTCTTTGCTTCCCTTCTGGTGCTGGGTGTTTGTTTTGGTATTTTGGTATTTTTGTTTGTTTGTGGGTTTTTATGTGAAAATTACACATGAACCAAAGGCAATTGGTTAATACTTCTAAAATTTCAAAATCTTTGCCATCTGATCATTCATAGAGGCTTCTTCGTTTTGCTGTTGAAACTGCACTGTGTTAACTTGCTCACTTTCTTTTTTTCTTTTTTTTGGCGTGTGTCTGTTTTTGAAGACATTTAACACTGTAAAATATCTTTTGTGAGTGTTCTATTACATCTCGTAGATAGACATCACAATTCTCTTGTGGCAACAGTGTCGAGGGTGGGGGGAAGGATATTTTTGTGGGAGTTCTGAGACATAACAGGAGTGCACCAGGAAGATGAGAATTAGGGTTGATACTCCTAATTGCCCTCAACGTAGGCTGGTGTGACTTTCTAAGAGCCTTGTAATAGTTAATTCATAGTGAAGGCTTCTTTTGTTGATTTATGTTGCAGCCTTCCAAAACTGCATGTAAATGATGTGTATTGTCTAACTGCTGGCTCGTAAAAGGAAATGATGTAAGATGTGATCGTTTAAATGCTGATTTGAAAATAAATTAAAACTTGTATAAATATTTTCCCACACTAAGGATACCCTGTTTTTGTCTTAATGGAGTTCATGTCTTACAAGGTGACTGTGTTGGGCAGTAGGAAGAGAAGACAGTGCTTGGTATTCTCTACTAACTCAGTTAAGGGTTTTTTTTCCCCTCCCTCTCCCCTTTGTTTCTCTCACTGCTAAAGGGACATCATTGTGGATTCAAATGATTTTGTTAAACATGAATACAATTCCAGTCTTATCACTATAAAGACAAACTGTACTCAGGATCAGTGAGGTCACTGGCTTTCAGGAACTGGTCCAGACCAGCTCTCTTAAGTATGAACTGCCCTTCTTCCCTTCCTCCTCTGGCTTTTTGTGGATTGTGTTGCAAAGTGAGAGTTTGTCCTTGGAAAAGTTGTGAAGAACCAGGCAGTGGCTGGAATACTGGCATTTTTTTGGGTTCTGCAGCTAGATGTTTACCCTCCTGTCCTCCCCCAAACCAGCTGAACTTTTGACCAGTTCTCCATCACCCAAATCCTTCTTAATTAAATATACAAAAGCTAGGCAGGTGGCCAGTGGGGATTACTGATATTTATTTTTATTAAAAAAAAGAAAAAGAGAAAAGAAAGCATGTGTCAATTGTGGGTAAATCACATGTCCCTCTTATTCTTCCTCCCCCAGTCCATCTGTCTGTTTGCAAAATGTGAGGTTTTTTTGTATGTTGTCTTAAATCAAATTGCAGGATCCTGGGGCAGGGACTCCTCATTTCTTGAATAATAAATAAACCAGGACCTGGCACTCCTGGGCATGCAGGGCTTCAAGGTGATGGATGGAACAGGATCTAGCCCAGAGTTTTACGCTGACTTCTAGGAATTTTTTTCAGATTTCTGTAGGAATATATTTCAACTGGTATGGACAAAATTTCAGTTGAAATCATCCTGTAGTCTCTCCTTGCTTTTTGCATGCGTGTGCTCTCTCCTCATTGACAACAGTAGGGGTCCTTTCCCCAGGCTTGTACAGGTGGATAATGTTCCACATCGAGGTCTCTGCACTTTGCTTCAGGCATGAAGAAGATGACTTTTATCCACGAGGCCTGGAGTAGGGTGTTTTAGTAGTTTTGGGATATTGAAGAAAGAAGAGGGGAAAACCAGGGAAGTACACCTTGCATTCCTTGCTTTATTTTTGCTCTCTCCTAGTGATGTCACCTAGTTTAGTAACATGTTGTCAACTTCCAGGCACCATAGCCGTGACAGTAGTGTGCAGAAATGCTTTGGTCTCTGTGATGATGGCAGATCTGCACCTCCCACCCTAGGGAATGATATAGAGGAACGGTCCCAAAGAGAATACATCTTTAAAAGAGGTATTACCCTTTGCATTTCCGTGCCTTCAGCATATACATTCTTTAGTATAAATTTTTGCACTAGAATGCTACCTGACTTTTCTCATGTGGTCTAGCATGTGTTTGTGTATACACATTATGTTCTAGTCATATTCTTTTCAAGTGGTACTTTCTGTTGCAAGAGTGATTTCAGCTCAGTAGGTCATATATGTACCTTCCTGAGATTTGTTTTCCTTGGAGGAAAGTGGTATTTTAGTTTTTACCATTTTATGTTTCTGACTGTACACTATGGCTTTACCAGCCTTTGGTTTATGCTGATATTTAAGCTCGATAGCACTGACTTGCACAATGTGAGCTTGACTGTAGTCAAAAGTTACAGTAAGATCCTTATCTGTGTCATTATTTTAGGTCCCAGCCCACAGAAAGTGGTGGAAAGAATTCAGCTTGCTTGAATGAGAGTTGGATTTGGGAGGGGATCTCATAGCTTTTCACAAGAGTTCTCTTATCAAATACCTTGTAGCATAATGGGTCCCTGATTATTTCTCAGGTCAGCACAGGCTTGAGAAAAGATACTATTTGCTCTAAAATTGGGCAGCTCTGGGAAGGGGGAGGAAAAAACGCACAGCTGTTCATACTCTTGGGAACATTGAGGTAGCTTTGAATGTAGAGGACTTGGAAATTTTGACATTAAATCTCGGTATTATTTCCAAAGTGTATTTTCTGCTTTGGATGTGGTGTGCAACACTTTCACAAAGGCAAAAAAAGTACAGCGCTGATTGCAAACTGTAGGGTGCTGCTGAATGGTCAGTATGCTGTTGTGAAGTTCACAATACAGCCACCTAAGCCTCGTTCCTGGTCCCCTGTTGTCTCCTGAGCAAGGCTGGATGTATCTTCTCCAAGGTGGCCAAAGGGCTCTGCAGTCCTAACTTGTATGGTATCTCTTTCAGTGTTAGAAGAAGGGCAGAGCAGCTTTCTGAAGGAGAGGTGAATACAGACTGGGGACACTATAGTCCTGCAGGCAAAGCAGTCCTCTGCTCTCTCAGGCTTTGCCATTCTGCAGCAGAGTGAAATCTACTGTTCTGAGTGTAATGAATAATTACAATTTGACCTCAGTGGTGTTGGTTTTAATTTGCTGCTGACTGGGAAATCTCTGAAAAGCACCACTAAATAAAGAAACCACAGAGACTGCGGAGTGGAGATGCTGACCCTTGCAGAGGACTTGCACTTCTGAGGCACATAAGGGTTGGATAGATGTATGGATGCAGTAGGCTTCTCTGCACTTTGTTTATAAAGGGGTGCAACTAACTGCAATCTCTGGTCCCCTGTGCAGCTCAACTGCAGCAGGCATCAAGGGTGTTGTCATCTCCCAGGGGTTCTCTCATGCCCTCCTCCTGCTTGACCTTTTATCATAGTTTAAAGCGAGGTGTGAAATCTATGGGAAGATTTGGAGTTAGGAAAAGATAGTGGAACAATTGAGAGAGTAGTAGTCTCCTGAAGGCGAATTTACAGAAGATATCAGAAGGTGAAGAAGAATCTGGGTTAAATGTTGAGAATCAGTTAGTGAACTGTTCATAGTTGTGGGAAACAAAAAGTATGTGGAGTCAGGGGAGCACTTAATATAAGTAAGGAACAGCTTAACTGTCAGTAGAAGCACATTAGTATGTAAATTATATTAAAAATTTATATATGTTAAGAATGTTATATTATGGAGTTCACTGACCACTCAGGCTGTGGGTTTATGCACACCAGAGGAATGTGTATCGACACAAGTTTTTGTGCTGATTTCAGCATGGCCCAGGCTGAGACCTCCCTTAGCCCACCTAACCATGTTGTGACCATATGCCAGAAAAAGGGATGTCTTTTGGGGGAGATTGTTTAACACTAGTGGGAAAATGCTTCTTTCCCACTGGAGCTGCACCTCCCCAGATTGGTCTGGCACTGTAGGTGTCATTATTATTATACAAACAGGACACCACAAGTGCCAACAGGTCCTGATCAGCCTGTCTAGCAATAAAACACCTAATGTGGTAAAACTCCTAACATGGATGCAGTTATACTGGTATCGTAGTGCTTATCTGGTATGTCTCCGTCACCTCCCTTTGGAGCTGTCCCATGGTACGTTGATAAGACCTGCTCTCCATGCAGCAATTGCAGTGACTCATGGGTTTATACCTGCCGCTGAAGGAGTGTAGCCACTTGCTTCCTGGCACAAGGTCTAGTCCTGGAGAACGTCTGCTGTGGGCTGGGGTCAGGGATGTGTCTTGGGGGCTGTTGGTGGTGTGCCATGGCTGTTTGTCTTGTCCCCTCCACCTGTGTGCCTCAAGTACCCCAACCTGGCTCTGGGGCTGCTAGTGAGGTCCACTTGCTTAATGTTCTTCCTACCACCCTGGCTGAGGAAATCCCAAAAGATACCTCTGGGCACTTTATGTCTGCAGATTTGGAGACATGGGTGCTGCCCCACTCTGTACCTGCCTCTGAAAGTTTTCCTTCTTCTATTGTTGCTCTCCACACGGAAGTGCCAGTCCACATGTCCATCCTTGACACCCCTCTGCTTCCTCTGGCTACTCAGTCTGTGATGTATTATACCCCCAAATGGGTTCTCTTTTTGGTATGTCCACACAGTTCCCCTTAGCTTCACTGTGTATTTTAGGGCTCTGAATATTGTGCTGGGTTTAGGTGTGAATGTTTGGGTTACCTTCATTTTATGTTGACCAGTCCATGGTATGGACTTTCTGGCTCTGGTTCCTGCATCTGGCAACTTCACCAGAGGACTGAGGTGGAATGGGAGGATGTTACTTAGGTAAGTAAAAGAATGGCAGCAGCTTGAAATAATTGATTACATCAAATCCGAACTTTATTAACTTCCTGAGGACTACCAAGGCAATAGTTTACTCATGCTGGGTTACCTCAAAGCTGATGTACTTTGTTTGGGATTTTTGCATTTGGCACTGTTAAAAATTACTTGAAGTCTTAAAAATACAGCAGTCAATTTCAGTTAAGCTCCGGTAGTTTCAATCACTTCTTTCCAGGATTTTGTGAGAGTAGCTGTAGGGGATGGCAGTGGGGAAGAGTTCATGATTCTAATTTAAACTGTAAGCTCAAAACAAAATAAACTTGTCTCAAAACTTGCTCCCTAAACTTTGAACTGTCTAATGGTATTAGGTTGTTTTGTTTTCAAATTCAGGAAAGAATTGAGTCTTAATGTGTTATTGTAAAGTATACTATGCCCTACTTGGATTTATGTATCTTAGAGTCAGGGATGCCCCAACATTATTTCAGTTCATTATTTTTCTTCATTTTTGTGCTTTCCAAGGGAAATTCAGTAGAATACCTAAAATAAAGCATAACTGTACCCATTTTACAAAGCTCTTGTCAAGAGGGAATACTTGTAGCTGAGTTATAAACCCTTACATGTACGAGTACATAAAATAAATCAAAATACTGGTTGCCCCTTAGCTGTAGTCCTCTACCATGTGCTACTGCAATAATTAAAATAATTCTTGAGGGAACTGGTGCAGCAGAGTTTGAAAATAATAATGAGGTGTTTGCTGACTGTGCTTCCCAAAAAATTGATAGTGCTGTTTAACTCCAGGTATGTTATGGTGGCCTAATAGGTGAAAAGTGCACTTTGTAGTGAGAACTGCTGATAGATGCTCAGGAATTTACAGCTTGTTTCTGTACAGTGGGCTTGGATGGGACTTTTGAAAGGTGCTTAAGGAGGAGGGCTGCTTACAGGTTGACCCAGTTGTGTATACCATGTATGCAGCAGCTTCTACAGTCCATCTTCTTTGTGGGATATATAGTAGGAGTGAAGATGCCTTTGTAAGTGGAAGTATGAAAGTGATTGACATGTGAAACCCCCCTTGCACATCATGGAAGGGAAACATCCATTTTTTCCAAAAGCTCCTAAGTAAGTGACCTGTTTTTGCACTTTCCAAGAGGTGAATGTGCTTGCTCTCGGTTGATATTCTCTGCACTTTTATGTGGAGGCTGAGAACTTGCATATAGATAGGTTTACTTCTGCAGAACTTCTAAGGGATCTGCTTGAGAAGAACTATCAATGTGAAAAGCAGTCAGTCCCTTGTGTCTCTTCTGTGTGCCTCAGCAGTAAGCACTGGGGTTTTTCTGTTCAGGTAAATTAAACTTCTATAGAGAATGCATTTAATCTAGGTTACTGTTTTTCAGGAGAGAATTATAGAAATACTTTAGCTTTTTTGATGACGTTGATGAGGGTCGTAATTAAGTGCCTGACATTCAAACTGCTTTTTTTTCAAATGTGTGCTTCTTTGCAAGGTATCCTTTTCCCATCAAACCTGTTTGGTTATCTATCTGTCTGTCTGTCTATCTGTCTATCTATCTATCTAATTTACCCCCAGCTGTGTCATTGTATTGCTTCTCCATATCTGGAAGCTCAGCTAGTAGAATTTAGTCTGGTTGTAAATTTTATGTTTAAATCTTAACCTGTTGTAAATCCAACTACCTTTTCTCTAAGTAACAAGTTGGGTTTTTTTTTTTGGGGGGGGGGGGGGCGGAAATATATATAAAATCTTCCTTCTGAAGCTA
>JAWWEE010000001.1:88994248-89133777 GCA_035221455.1 Xenops minutus
CCCCCCCCCCCCCCCCCCCCCGCAAGAGAGATTCAATCTTCCTTCTGCAGCTACAGTCCTGAAGTGCTTGAAATTTCATATTCCACACTGTGTTAAACTGAACTGTCAATTGCATGGTAATCTCCTGTATAAACACAGAAGGAAGTGAAACTCTCTTGTCCTTCTCCTCTGATATTCAAATTATCCCCTGTGCTTTACTTCGGGGTAAGGGTGTGGAAGGGAAGTACAGTGTGAAACTGATGTAAATTATTCCCAGCCACCCAGGAATACATGACAGAGGTACAATCCAAACCTCTGAACACAAAGTTATGTACTTGAATCAAAACATATCCCTTCTTTTGCTTTAGTGGTAGCTGGGATCAGTTTTCACGCTTGCCCAAGCCAAACACGGGCAGACTTTGGTTGCTGACCCTCTCATAGAGTGAGTCTCATGGTACCCCTGCTTGTTTCACTTGTCTTTATGGTGGTATTGTTATGTGCCGTCCTGCAGTTGGTAAGGTTTCTGTTTAAATGGGTTTTGCAGAAAGGCCTGAAGTGAATTGCTCACACTTAACTGTGTTGCTCTCTGTAACAGAGGTGAGGAAGGTATTAGGATATTTTACCATGACTAAACAGCAGCTTTAATACCTTTAAAATTGGTATATTGGCGTTTATGAGCAGATATTACATTACAGTGATAGCTTAAGGGGCCTTCTGCTGTGTATGAGAGCTCTTGGTTGATTTAGAAATCAAATAAATAACATTTAAGAGCCACCCTAACACAATCAAGCATGCTAAATCAAAAATGCAAGTTGATGCTATATCCTTAGATTATCCTGTAAACCGCTGTTATTTCAGCAGATGAAGTTAATGATG
The DNA here is from genome assembly GCA_035221455.1 of Xenops minutus. Taxonomy (NCBI): domain Eukaryota; kingdom Metazoa; phylum Chordata; class Aves; order Passeriformes; family Furnariidae; genus Xenops; species Xenops minutus. The sequence continues at coordinate 88,995,104 of JAWWEE010000001.1, forward strand.
TACTGTCACAGGAGAAGGAGCAAAAAGTGCAGCATTGAGGCCTATGGGGGAGTTTATGGGGGCATGTGAAGGACCTCCCTCATTTCACAGCAGGTGTTTTGTACATCAGTGCCATACCTTGCACCCGAGTGGCGCATTCGGAGGAGCCCCTGTGCTGCAGGGTTTGGGGCTTTGGCAGAGCTGGCACGCCTCCAGGCTCCCTTAACTTGTCGCCTTCGCCTGTGTTTCTGGTGTGGTCTTGTGGGGGAAGAAAGAATGTCAGCCTATTAATAGTGACAGCGCAGGCTTTCTCCTCTTCATCTGTTAAAAATCGCTGGAATACTTTGAATAACAAATTAATGAAAAATTCTTTTTTTTTTTTTCTCTTTTTTTTTTTCCTTTTTTTTTAATCCAAGCATTGAGAAAGGTGCGTTTTGCACCTTCTTTTCCCATTGTAAAACACATTGAAATTCTCTGATCTGACTTGTCCTTGGAGACTATGGAGAGCACTCTGTGCAGCTCCCCCCTGTGTGTCTTCACCAAGAGTTAGGTTCTGGGGCGATGACAAGTGAATGTGGAGGAAATGTTTCAAGTCATGGAAAGAAATGTTACTTGCTAAATAAACTGAGTGTTAAAAGAAGGAATGGGAAAAGCTTTTCTTAGGCTTTGTGCAATCTTATATGGCAAGGAATGAAAATCTTTTATATTGACCTAATTTTATTTGTATTTAAGATCAAAGAGCTCTTGTGAATGAGTTGCTTGTCTTATATGTCAGTGGCTTTATGGTTTTTTGAATGGCTTGAGGCAGTAAATCAGTTCTGAGTAATGCTACCTTTCCTTAAGTTTCCTCTGAGGTAATGGAAGAGTGCTCTGGTTTCCTCTTCACGAATAAAGATATATTAGTTAGAGAGCAGACTTCTTTCCAGCTAATTGCTGAGCTTGGAGGTGCCTCCTCATGGACCAAGTGTTGTGGCAGCGCTTGTGCTGCATTTTAGGAAAGGGTGGGAGAAATGGGCAACAAAACCACTGTTATTGACACTGTCACTTTGGTTGCACATTAAGTCCTTGCTGTGATTGAGGCTGGCTTTGGAGTGTCCTTTTCTGCTGCTGCTCTGCACCTCTTAGGTCTTTGATAACAGTGTGTATTCAGTGTGTGCTGTTAAGGACTGTGTTTTGTATCCATATGCCGTGGTTCCGCTGGGCTGTATGGGAAAGGGGAAAGTTTTATTTTGTGCTCCTGACCAGAAAGATTTTCTGTTGCAGAAAGGAGCAGGGAAGGCTAGGCAGACAGATGGAACACCTTGGGTGGTATCTGATTACTTTATTCCAGGAAGTAGAGGGGTCCTGCTTGGTTACATGGTACAGAGCTGTGCTGAAAGCACTAGGTCTTGGAGATGCCTGGACTCGCTGGAGAATCTACTGTTCCAGTAGCACCATAATGTGCGTTTTAATCTTTCCCTGTAACTCAGATAGAAGAAGATGGGAAAAGGGCATGTGGACAGCATTTCAAATCTGTAAAGATGGCATCAACTTAGTTTGTAGATCCTTGTGAGTTTGGAAACAAAGCCAATAGACTTGGGTATTAAAATGTCATATTACTCCTAATATCTGTTCCCCCTGTAGGAACACTATGCTTAGGAAAAGAAATTCTTCTTAAGGGAAGAATTCTAAATTCTCTCCTTTCTTCTTTAAGAATTGTTTTTGTGGGTGCTGTCATCTCAACTGTTGGCTGATGTGAAATGACACGTGTAGATGAACACCTACTGAAGAGGGTGTGGGTGGTACAGTACCTCTCAGGTGGCAGTTGTGTCTGCTGAGCTTTGACTGCTTGTGGTTCTGCATCAGTGGTGGTGGATGCTGCTGGCTAGGTGTGCCTCTTCTCATCTCCTCAGCTCTGAAGCGGTGCTTGTTATGAGAGTGAGAGGTGCTCAGTAAGTGGGGAATCTCATAAAGTCACTTGTGTTGCTGAACTTTACCAAAACCTGGCTTTTTGTCAAGTTTAGCTGAAAAGTTGGGATTATGTTTTCCTTTCAAGAACTCTTGGTTTAAAGCTCCATTAATTGTGTGTCAGTTACCATATGTGTTATGATAAAAATCAAGAGTGGAAAAGACTAGATTTATTTCACTAAACATTTCACCTAGTAAAAATTTAATAGCTTATCCGCCTTCAAAGGCCATTCCTTTTTCTCCTGTGCAGATTGTGCACCCAGAAGCAGTACAGAGTGTTTCCCAGGGAGATGTGTTTTTAACCTGACCTTGAGATGTGGCTCTTCCCAAGAGATGGATGGGGCTGTTCCAAGGATTCTCAGTCCTGAGTTTCTTTGCAAAGCACAGACTGAGTTTGTCTCTGCTGTGCTGAATTCTGTGGGTTTCTTTTAATAGTGACTACGGACAGCTTTGAAAGATGATAAAAACAACGTGCTGAAATGACTAGGGACTTGTATCTGAATCACAGCCATCAGCAAAACTGCCTAGTTTTGGGAACTATTCTGTGTGATGGCAGAAAGTCTTGTGAGCACACAAGCCAAATTTCTCTTCAACAAATACGTGATTTCATTGTTTGAATGTTTTGAACATCTTTGCTGCCTTTAGCCAGCAGGAATGCAAAATTTAACAGATTATGCAGACCACCTGTATGTTTATAATTTGAGAGGTGTAAATGTAATTTGAGAGATAAAGTGTGGTGGAATTAGGAGCATGATAGAGGTAATCCTTCTTCTGCAGGGTTCAGTTTAGTTTAGTTGGTTTAGCTTAGATTATTTTTGTAAAGCTAGATGTACTTTGACTCTCCAGGAAGAGACCCCCATCTGCTGAAGTCAGAGTTAGCTAAACTGAGTGCCAGCCTGGCTCTGCAGTTTCTGGTTAGAACCATGTGTGCAAAGGCTGGCACGTTTTTGGTTTGAGACAATGTTCACTTGTCAGACTTGAGAAAAAAGAAGTATTCTTTCTAGATGTAACACTTTTTGGAAGTGCCTCAGGTCTTAAACTTCTTATTCTTTAATCTTATATAATGAATTTTCTGATTTTGTAATTTTTCTTAGCAGTGGCAAGTTTCTCTCCCTTTCTGGTTTTTGTCCTCTTCCATCATACTCACTTGATGTGGGTGAATTCCTCCTGGTGGCCTCCCTCCTCTGCACTCATCATTGTCTACATTTCTTCCTCTAGTCTTGTGGCTTTTTTTTTTTGTAAAAAACTAACTAACAAATAGAAAGGATATAGTTAAATCTGCGTGACCTCTGGTGTTGGCTGTAGTTCTACCAAGATGAGTGAGAGTGAGGTATGTTTATTTTTACATGAATGTGTTGCTCCACATGAATTCTGTACCTTCTTTAGATCTTTATTTTGTGGTCTCTTTTTACCCTGGCTTTCTGAAGAAATGAGCCTCTGTCCATTTTATTCTGTCCTCAACACTTTTTTAACCTCAGGGTGACTTCAGCTGGGTTTTGATTTGGGGTATGGGTCTGAAATACTTACAAATTTCATGAAAAAATAGATAACTAGGTAGACAGGAATGCGAGAGCCTGTTTACTCTTCTCCGCCCTGCTTCTTTGTGGAGAAAGCCTATTAAACTCCCTCTTTATTGTGATTGGGAAGATATGTGCCTGAGCTTCAGGCTTACCTTTGCTTGCAGATTTTTGTACTCCTGTCTTTCAGGCAAAACTGTAGTGCCATCTTCTGAAGTTGGGGTGTTCCCCACCAACAGACCAGAGCTCTGCAGGGATGCTCTGCTCTCTCCCAGGGCTCCTCTTTCTGCTGGGATTGAAGGTGTGAGGTTTGGATATGCTAACTAAAGTATATTGAAAGTCTTTGTCTAGACAAGGCATGCTGCCCTTGACACATGCTAAGTTGGTCTTGTTAAAGCCTCAGGTACTTAGTGTGTCCTAACCTCGGGTGGTAAATCCAGAGCTAGACAAGCCCCCTAAGGAGGTGGTGGACGAGGTGGGGATTTCTTTGCATTAGTCTTGGCTGTAACTTCAGCTGGTGCCTGAATACAAAACTGGTAATAAGCAGTCATAAACCCTGGATGCTTTTTCTCTTGTCAGCTCCTGTCTGAATAGGGGCTTTTTCATGACACATGCTTGTTTGCTCATGTTTCTCTTACAAGGAAAGCAGTTAAACTAGGCAATAACCACCAGTAATTCAGTGCTCTGTTAAGCATGTAATAAACCAAGCCCCAGATCCCTTGGTCTGGAACCATTAGAGACTGTGGCCCTTTGTTTCTTTTTTGGTGGGCAGGAGGGAAGAAATGGGGCATGACCAGCTTGTTTGGTGTGGGAAGGACAAAAGGGTGGCTGGACAGGGGAGAGGTGTGATGATGTGGTACTCCTAGGACAGGCATTGCCATCCTTCCCAAAAATTGCAGGATCAAGTTCTGACCTTTGCTCTGTGTCTGTGATGGCAAAACATCATGAAGTCTGCTGCAAAAAGGAATTACAGCTCCTTATGGCTGGTGTTGAACAGTATACGCGTCTCAGCTCGTCCTCCTTAGTAAAGCAAGCACTTCTCATTGACTACAAGGCTTACTATTGTATTCTGACTTTTGTTTAATCCAGGTACAGCCCACCTGTGCGCTAGCCAGTAGCTTATTCAATTTTGCTCTGCTTAACTGGTGTGTGGATACATGTTTAGGACAGGTGTCTTAGAGTTCTAGGAAACTCTTATTGTAAAAACAAAATTCAAGTGCCTTCTGATCTCTAAACTGCCTCCTTAAGCCTCAAATGCAGCCTCTGCAAATCAGTTTGCTCTTTCACAAGGAGAATGGCTTCATGCTCTTTCTCTGCATGATTCTGCAAAACACATTTCCAGAGGGAACCTTTCTTATACTTATGCAGAACAAATTTTAGCAAAATGCTCCACTTTCTTCAGATTTATGAAAATGAACTCCATCATGACTTTTCAAAGTGTGGGTTTCAGCAAAAACTCTCAAGGCATTTCAGTGCTGGTTCTGATGCAGCTGCAGCTGCTGGTTTAAGGAATCTCTTTTTTAAACTGGGGGTGGCTGTTAATTATATTCAGGAGAGGAAAATGCAGTGCTGAGCTGGATAAACTGTAGGTTAGCTGATACTTATTTTGAGCTTGGGTGTGGCAGGTACAAAAGACGTTCTGTCAGAAACATAAAAGGAGAAGGACTGGTTTAAATTTTGATACAAGTGCTTTTTAACAATATTTTCTAAAATGTTCTCCTTCTGCAATGTATTTTTACCAGCACTGCCATCTGGGAGAGCACCATTGCTTCCACTGCTTTGTTGCAATGATTCTGGCTTTCCAAAATGTGATGTGACTTTTAGAGGCTCAGTGCTGTTCACTGTAGGACAGGGACTTTGTTTCTCAGTCCCCTACGTATAAGAAGGTGCCTAGTGGCTCTGTAAATACTGAATGGCAGTAAGACTGTAAGTGTTAGGCAATTGATAGAGAGGAAGTGGGAGAACAGAGGGAGGAGAGCAGGTTGTCCTGTGGGTCTGTCTTTAACTGCTTGACTTGCAGCTTCCCCGTGGACCATCACCGCATCCTGTTTCTGGTTCTGTGGGTTAGCCTGTGTGATCGTCCCCCTGAGACTGTGTGGGCATCATGGCCTTAAGAAATGGTTCATTTAATTTGTCAGGATGATAATAACATTTGATGGGGGAAGCTTTAAATGTGGAGTGACTGCCCTTTGGAGCCTGAAGCTTAGCCACAGTTTTCCTTGCTGGTTGTGTTTCTCGTCTCTGAATGCATCCAGGGCCATCCTCTCTCTGCACAGGAGTGATGCTCTCCTCTTGGGCGCCCTCTCTTTTCCTGCCTTGCCTGGGAATGGAGTGGTTGGAAGAGCAGGGGCACACACTAAGCTTACTTTATTCATTTTCTCAGCCTGCAGGGTTTACCAGGTGAATTAAAATTAGTTATCTATTCAGAATTAAAATTAGTTATCTATTCAGATTTTCCTCACCTTGTGTATGAACTGAGATGTGCATAAGGGTGTCTGTGACCTTGTGCTGTATCACGAGCAGTGGGGGATGGAGAGACTGATGTACATCTCTCCAGCTTAGGCACACTGATTGCCACTGTATACTTACTCAGTCTTTCAGGTGCCGGACAGGAATACAAGGGTCTCTCTGGCAGTGGCAGGCAACAAATTATAAAGACGAAAACTCTCACGAAGGTATCTGCAGGTTTGAATGTACTCAGCCCTTTTTCTCCAGGAAAACCATGACTGCATATGTTTTTTTGAGGTTCCCTCCTCCCCCCTCCCCTTTTGGTCTGCAGGGAGGTGACAGTTGTGGGAGCCTTGAGCCAAGTCTGTTTTTTTAGGTATTAGGAGGTACTTAGAGGAGTTTCTGTTCAGACCACCATCTGGACAAAGATTCATTTACTGAGGAGCTGTACTGATTCCAGGGGTAAACTGTTCACATGGGGTGTGTGGTACTAGCAGGCTCAAAAGGCAGTAAGGGAAGGTATAAGCTGCTGTGTGGTTACTTTAGGACAGTGTGTTTCTTGAAGTTTTTACTGGATGAAAAAAGTGGGTAGTTGGTGCAGGTGGGCACATCTGTTTTCTAGAGGGTTTGGTGCTGACCTCTGTAAGGCACTGGGTAGGCAAAGGACTCTTAATCATTGTTAGTTGCTCCTATATGGCAAATTCAGTAATAATATAGGTCCTTGAGTAACTTTTTCCTTCCATTGACCTGGACCCATACCTGTCCCATGCAGGACTTGCTGAAAGCAGCTTAGGTTCTTGGGAAGAGTTCAAATTGCAGCAGATTTCCAACTTGACCCCTTGAAGTGTTTGGCTCTTGCCCTTGGACACAGATCCTGTTAGTCCTGCTCTGCTGAATTTTACTGGCTGTGTTTCATGCTCTCTGTGCTGGAATTGATTGCCAGGGGGACACGGCACACGTGTCCAACTCTGGGGACATCACACTGGTGGGGCTTCACGTTTAGGCATCAGAAGGATTAAAGGGCATGCTTTGAAGAGATACGACTTCATCTCGCTGATAAGCGGCGCTGAGCAGGCAGAGGGAAGGAGGGTTAATGCCCCTTTTACCCAGGGTCTGTTTAAAGAAAGGCAGTTGTTTAGCTAAAATATACAGCCACGGTTCATTTCTGTTTAAACTGAAATTACTGAGTAAAGAAATGCATCCTGGGAATAGATTAAGCCGTGTGCTAGGAAAGAAGCACATTTCTCTCAAGCTCAGTTGACAGTGATATGCTTCAGGGTTTTCTGTATTAAATATTTGATAAATCTGTAGTAGACTTCAATTCTGCATGGTTTTAATTACAGTTGATTTTTTAAGCCTGCAGGATTATGACATATTTTTTTTCATTGTGATCCTGTTTCATCATGGAATGAGCACTTGGGTATAATCAGCCATAGCCACATTTTTATGATGGGCACAGTGATCCATGTGGAGCTGGTCATAAGGCTACATTTTCAACTCTGGGAGGTCCAGAAAGTTCTGGTCCTGAAATTTGTTGCTTCAGAAATATTTGATTAACTTTATTATTTTAGCAAAAGGTTAGTTTTACTGCTATTTTCTATACTTTATTAAAAATCTACCATTAAAAGTGCAAGCATATGTATTTGGTTCTAACGAACCCTTTGTTTCTCTGCTGGGTTGTTAGCAGCCAGTGCTTGCAGGGATTGTGGGGTGGGGAGGGAGGAATGGTGGGGGAAGCATTTGCTCCTCCTATTTTCTTTGAATAATTTTATGGCAGGAAGTATTTATGTTTTGCTTGAATTTTTTTTTTTGCTTGGAGGGAGGCTGATTCTCCCTGGGCATTTTAAAGCAGGGTTTTGGATCTTCCTCTCCTGTTGAGTTATATTTGTAGGGTGTTTGCCCATCTGTGTGCTGTAAGCATGTAGGTGCCACTGGCCACTGTGCCTGTTTGCTTTTTCCCCCCCACTCCCAGCTGAGCAAAGCCGAGACCTTTCACCTGCTCCCTGCATTGCATTTCCAGCCTTTGGATGAACTTGTCTTGCTGGAGAGCCACAGATTCAGGCAATTCTGCTGAGCAGATGCACCCACATTATCTCCCTGTGTAATTTATGTCAGCCAGTGCAATGGTGTTCTCACAACACTGAATGGAGAGGGAGGTCAAGGGGAAAGAAACAAACCAACCCAGCCATAAGCAGTTGCTTGTAGCGTTTTCAGACAGTCTATTCTTGCTGCTGCTTTATCACTTGCATGCTTTGGGCCTGCACACTCTGGACTGCAGAGGATAAGAAAAAAATAAATAAATCCACTCCAGAGGGACCTCTGCTTATTCACGGTGCAAACATCTTTTCTAGCAAGAATACACATTTTTTAAGGGAAAAGCACTGATCCCATATGAGCAGCTGTGATATTTTGTTGTGAGTAGTCAGTTCATCCCTGTGCAAAGCAGGCTGTTAAAAATGCTTTCACCCAGCCAGAGGTGCAGGCCAGTAGTTGACAGTCTTTCTCCATTTCTCCTTATTATGACCAGATCTGCAGCTGTTTGTCTCTTGAGAGACCCTTTGGGGGGATGTTTTCTGTGACTTCTTTTTTCACCCCCTTCCCCTTATGGTATATTCTTGGTCTCTGAGTTTTGTGTTCTCCATCCTTCAGAATATTTAATATGTGGGAAATTAATCTTTCTTCAGTCTGTTTTCCATAAAGTTGTAGATATTTAAGAAATGCTGGAGACAGCCAAAACAAAAGACCTTCCAAGAAAGTATAATACCAAACCACCTGAGTACCTTGGTCTTCTCCAGCTGCCCACTAGTAATCCTCCTTTTCCTTCAGCCTCGGTGGCTCCATGAAGTCTCTTCCCTTTAGATTTACCAAGTGCTCTTGCCTGTTAATCACTGGTAATAAAAGCATGCTTAAGATGAGGTGAGTGTCTAGGGATACTTCTCAAGACTATGTCTCTTCAGTCTCTGCAGCTTTTTCCAACAGTGAATGTGGATGGAGTGACTCAGACCCCTAAGCTGCAGCTGAGTGGATTGCCTGGGGGCACATGCTTGGCCATTTCCCTCTTACCCCCTGCCTGGGGCAGAGACAGGTATTGGGCAGGTCCTCATTTTTCAGGAGACATCAGAGAAGTTATGTTATATATGGTTGGGTAGAGGATGTGTTTGCTGTGTATGCAACACTGGTGAAACTTCTGCTGAAGGGCTGTGGCTCACCCTGCTCCTTTCTCTGATACTAGATGTGCTTTAAGGGCACTCTGCTACTACGGACAACCATGGAAAGATGCTTTCAGTGTGGGTATGGGTCATAGGGGCACAGTCACATAGCTGATGAGTTGATCTGTGTTAGGGCTTATGTTAGCCATGGATGACCCTCTGACTGACTGCAGGTATGAAAGCTGAAGCTCAGGTGGGAGAGCCCAGTCATGCTGTCTTCCTCCATCACCTGCCTCTGCTGATGCTCATAGCACCTTAGTGTTGCCCAACGCCAGTTTAACTCCTTGTCACTTCATCTCTGTTATACAAGTCATCTGCTGACAAAACAAAGATCTGGGTCACTGCTCTTAAAATAGATTCAGCATTAGGGAAATTGCTCAAGCAAGCTCTCCTTTCCTCTGAGAAGGCAATGTCAACCCAACCTCATAGGGATACCCCTAATAAGCACAGCCTCCTACAGCAGAGGTCCTGTCAATTTTGCCATTTTTCCTAATACGCTTTTAAAATGCAATTCCCAGCTGTTTGCACATTTGACTTGTGCCTGAGGGGGCAAGGTTTTCTTGCTCTATATTAATGCATATGTATGAATCGATATGAATTGTTTTGCATCTCTTTTAATTTTTTTTGTTTGATTTGGTTTTTTGTTTTTTGGGGTTTTTTTTTTTAGTTGGTCTTGGTAAATCTCTTCTTTCTCTGTGCATTGGTGCCTGGAAGTGTGATTGGCATATTACTTTTATCCGTAACAGCTGTAATAAATGGTATCTGTACAAGCTGATTGTTTCTCTTGCTTATAGGCAGAGTTTGGTGGTGCCGCTTTCATCTTGATAATAGTCATTCAGTAACTGCTCTGAACACACACGTGTACCAAGCTCACGTATGGGTGCATAACTGGTCAAGGTTGAATTACTCATTAAATTCACTTTTAAGGTCGTAGCTGGGCTTCTGCAGACTTTGATCCTGACTTTATAGGACGACTTGCTGCACCACGTGCCCTTCTGCCAGAGTACTGTAGACTTCCTGGGCCTAGGCTACCAAATGTACTCCTGAGGTTTCTTCTCCTTGCCCACAGGATTTCTTTTACTCTGAAGAGGGCTAGTGGCATTGGGAGTGGGACTGGAAAACACTGATTGAAAAAGGGGAAGCGGAAAGTAGGATGTTGGTTGCTTTTCCTCATTGGAGTCCACCTCTCCGTTGACATTACTACGGGCATGGAAAGCATGTTACTCATTGATCTGATGACCTGGGAAGTCTAGGTGGAATTTCCATTTATGAGGCAGATATGGTTTGGTGTCCCATGAACGTGTTCCCTGCTTGACCCCTTTCCAGTCTGGGTTAGCAGCAGCAGAAAAGTCCCTCTAATGACAGGGTAGCTGGCAGTTTTCTCCTAATTGTAGACTCATAGAATCCTTTAGATTGGAAAAAACCTTCAATGTCCTTGACTACAACTAGCAATCCAACATTGAATCTAATCTAACACTGCCAAATTATGCCTTAGAAAACATGGTATGTTTTTGAGGGAGTAGTGGGAGGTCATCTTTCTAATGTTATATTCATAATACCTGCTTCTGTTTTGGGTGATACCCCAGGTAGATGCTAGACAAGGTTGTGGGCAGTGCCTTGCTATCATGTGAAATCAGCACAAGCTGTGTACTCCAGCAAGACTTTAGGGGAGCAGATGCCTTCAAGATGGATCTAACAAAATGAGGCTGCTGACCAGAGGGCCGTGTGTGCAGGAAAGTAAAATACCGATGAGAATTGTGTGCAGCAGCATTGTAAGTGGAGTTTCAGACTTATGTTTGGGCAACAGAAGATTGCTCTCTGTGTGAGCACTCTGCAGCCCTGAAAAGCAGTGGTGTGAGCATTCACCAAATATTGGGCATGTTGGCAGTTCTTCTCTAGTGTATTAGAAAGAACACTTGGCTAGCGTGGAGTTCAGATGAAAGGTCTTCCTCTGAGATGTGATCCTTTATCTCCTTCCCCCTGAAGGCTACTTCAACTATTGTGCTGTAGAAAAGTCTTGGTAGAATTGATCCTGTTCTCCTTTTGAAATTTTAATACTTGTATGAATAAAGGTTTGATTGGTTTGGAAGGAGATGATACAATGTGTACGACTTTGTGTGATGTCATTATGTGCAGTCTTTTTTAAGAATTTCCGAGTCTGTGCATCTAAGAATGTTGAGATAGTGTTCATGTGAAAGAGAGGATGAAGGGTTGGTTGTTAGTGATAGTTCTTCCACTTGGAAGAGGAGAGGGGGCATGCTAGCACCGACTCCAGCCCCCTCCCGACAGTGTGCTTTGAGGAAAAACAGAACGCCTCAATGCTTCTGAGGGCTGAGAGGGGAGGGCAGGCTGAATTGAGGAGTGGCTGTTGGCAGGTACCAGCTTTACCCCCAGTGAGGTACTGAGAAACAGAGGGAGTTGAATACTTCTGTAGATACTGTGCTCGATGGGAGCAGAAAGCTCCCTCCCCTATCAGGCCTGTATGTCCCCAGTAGTTTCTAAGTCCAAACTGTCTCTTGCCTGTCAGCTGAGAACAAACCATTTCTTCAGACCAGAGGAAAAATTCAAGGATCACTGTGGTAACTTTTAATAATGTTTCTCTAATTTCCCTTGATGAAATGTTTCTTTATTTCTTTTTACTTTGATGATGAGAAAGCAGAAGTACCAGGCACTGATTTTAAATATCCATCTCCAAAGGACATCACTGCTTTGGAAATTAACTCCTTTATTTTGCTGTGCTGCCATTGAGGTTAATCCTTACCTGGAGCCTAGCATTTGCCTTTTCATTTTGGATTCTTCCCATTCCCAAATCACAAATCTAATCAACTTAAGCAGAAATTAAAGATGGCAAACCGGGAGAAGACTTTGCAACTATTTTCCTAAAGTGGATAGTGCTTGTCCTGCTGTAGGCTTTGTCAGTGATGCATTGGGAGCAGAAAACTCTATTACTTATTTGTCCCAAATCATTGTCAGGAAGATGGCATGAATGCAGGTCAAAAATTGTTTCAGGTGATTGTCACTAGTTTTATTTATAGCTGTGCTGAAGTTTTGCTGTTCTGAGCCCAGCACTAAAGCTGAGTGTCCTTCAGCTGCTGCTGCACCTTCATTTGTGAGCTGAGCATAGGGCTTGATGTTTTGCTTGAACGTTTTATTCAGAAAGGGTGAGGACTGAGATGAAGAATGGTTTGCTGGCACATGGATGTATTTGTGAGATGAGGCCTAAAGTCATTCACATGACAATACTGAAGTACTATGATGCACAGGGTAGGATTTTTCAGCAGAACAATGCTGAGGTGCTGTACACTTCCGTTTCTTACTGTATCTTTAAAAACCAGTTACCTTTGTCTCCCTCATTTCAGCATTTCTTTTACAAAATTACAGTAAATTTGGCCCAGAACTAGTTCCTTCTTCTCCCCGCCCCCCCCGGGAGTTGAAGATTCATATGGGCTAGAAAAATAGGAAAAAGTAAATAGCATTTTGCTGGAGTGGTCTTGACGCTTGTGCTGTGTCTGTAGGTATTATTCTCTTGCTGGAATTGTTGAGCTAAATCTTAACTGGGGTTTGAATGGTGAAATCACATGAAGTGCTGATTTTGACTCAAGAGGTAAGACAACAAAGGGAAGATGAATAGAATGGTAGACATAATGCAGAGAGATTGAATTAGTATGTTAAAGCTACATGTGAGATATTCCTATTCAAGTGTTTTCATGCAGCTTCTAAGATCTCTCTGTCGGGTTGTTGCTTGGTCTCCTCTGTGTCATTATTATGAATTTTTTAGTGTATGAGAGAAATGTGCGTGTACTGCACATCAGAATAATATAAATCATGCATGTTAACATACTAAAGGGATAACTCTAACTGCTCTGTTAGGCTGATAGTGTCTTTATAATCAGGACTTCTAAATCAATGGCCTCTGCTCAGTGCATGGAGCTGTGACAGCTGTCCCTTGGACATTCATGTGCATGTATTAATTTTTAGTTCCTGTATCAATCACTAGCTTTATGCAAAGCTTGATCAGGTTGATAAAAGGCAAAAAAGGATCCTGTCTGATACAGCTTACAGTGAAAGTGGCACAGTGAGTTCCTCCTGCACGAACAGCAGTCTCCTGATGTATCAAGGAGACCTGATTATACAACAGGACTAATCAGCTCTGGATGCTGCCATGAATTATGGGTTGGCTTAAGTGCTGTGATACACATTTCTGCCTTAAATTGATGTCAGAATCAAAACAAAAAAACAGAGCTGAAAGTCCAAATGTCAACAAGGCTTATCTTCTTTAGGTCTCTATCAGGGTTAAAGAAGAGGTTTCTTAATGTAATTATAACCCATCTCTTCTATCCAGGCTAGCAAGAATAAACCAGGTTATATTGGAACTTTCCTGCATGATGTTACACAACCATGCTTATTTAAATGTGGCTATTTTTGTAATGTGCATTGTGCCTTAATGGAAGTAGTGGATAAAGAGTGTTGACCCACTGAAACATAGCTGAATATAGAGGTACAGTGTCTATGTGTGTTTGCATGTAGGGCAGAAAAAAAGGTAGAAAACAATGAATGTGGAAAAAAATCATATCTACTGTAACTATAAGCCTTTTCATCCTGTGGAGAACCATTGATTTATTTCCCCTCTCCCTTTTTTTATTTGATTGTTTTCCATTTTTATTTTGCTGTTTACAATGGTGTAATTTTGTCACCTTATGCACACAGCCTCCTCACTTTTTAATTTTGGACACCTGCAATTAATGTCTAAGGCTTACCTGTTTACTCAGACTTAGTTGCATCTATGATTGAGAGAGGAATAGGTGCTTCCAGATGATTCATCTGACCTAATCAAAAGGTGACTAGCTGAAACTAGGAGTTAGGTGCCCTGAATTAGGACAGATGTGTTCCTTCTTTCTACCCCCATAATTTCACCAGCTCAGAGTGCTTTGTGAAGAGGATGAGGAGGGTGACTTTGGTCCATCCCCAGTAATTCCCAAACCAGGTCCGCAGCTGCTAGGTGAGTTTGGGGGATAACTGTGCTTGGGAGGTGGTGATTGAGACCAAGTGGCTTTCAGAAATGGTACAATACTGGCTGGGGAGAACTCAGCTGTTTCTTAGATATGCAAATAGGCTCCCTCTGATTTGGCTGGGAGAGCTGGGTGTCTGTGTCTCCTCATGATGAGATTGTTTGTTTGTTTATCTGTATGGGATTTTCAACATCATAAATTCTGAGTATAATTATAATAATAGATGACATGGTTATTTCACAAACAGTGTGCCCTCTGCTTCCATCAGCTACTGCATTCAAGAGCCTGTGTGCCCATCTACAGCTCCTGCCCTTTTGCTGTCTCTGTATTCCCATTGTTCCAGGTTTCCCCTTGCTGAAAGCAGCAGAATTTTTAAAACATTAAGAAAAAAAATATAAAAGGAATGCTAACAGTATTTTTGAAATTGTCCTGTCCAGAAGCAGAATTTAGACTCAATGATTCTTGTGGGTCCCTTCCATCTCAGGATATTCTATGATTCTAACATGACCTAGTAAGGAGGAAATTATCAATGCATTGGTAAGAAACAGCTCTCCCTTGCCTTATTTTTGTGGAGGCTGGGAGTAGTAAGTGACACAGCCCCTGTGACGTATGAGGTGTGTCTGTGGAGGAAAGCTGGCACCTACCTTGCAAATAATTACAGTCTAAGCAAGCTTGGAAAAGGGGTGGAGTGCAATGAATAATTCAGTTTGTGAGGGATTTGTTGTACAAGAAGATTGACTTCACTTGGGTTCCCACTTAATTCTTCTGGGTTTTACCCTTGCAGGATTCAAGTCACAAAGTGAGGGACACTGCCAATTGTGTGCTTCTTTTTGGAGGGGAGGCTCAAAATCTGAACCCCCCGAACTTAAACCTGGGTCTTTCTCAGGCGATTCTTTCAGCAGCTGCATTGGCTGGGAGAACTTGGCCCTCACCCACCACCATCCCCTTGGCTGAGCTGGTACAGCCCTGGCAGGAGCCTGAATTTCAGTCTCCGGGCAGCTGTGCAAAGTGGCACCGGGTGCAGGAACAGTGGGGAGAGAGGAGGAGGAGGTGAAGGGGTGCTGGGCTTGGCCCTGCTGTCGACACGCACTTGGGACACTGTGGTTGGAGACTGGCCTTTTGTGAAAGTTGGGTTTAGGGCTTTTTAGTGCTGAATTAGAAGCATCCTGATCGGATCTGAATGCTGGGTGTGCAAACTCTGCTGGTTCCAATCTGTTTGCATTTATTTATTTAGTTAGTTAGTTTGAACAGGTTGACTTCCAACTGATGAGCCTTTATGCAGGTTTGGGTGTCTCTCTCCTCCTGCAGCCAGCAGAAAACTGGCAGGGTGTCTGAGCTTTGGCTAGCACAAGAGCAACATGACTGGCTGGCTGCTGGCTTCTCACCAGCATTTTGGGGCGGGGAGGTGGTGGGCTTTGCTTGCCCCAGGGGTGCCTGCTGGCTGGTTGGTGCTGGCAGGCTCGTGAGGAAGGGTATGGTCCCCAGCTGGCACCATTGCGCTGGCAAAGCCTTGGCAACGTGTACTGCTTGCATGGCTTGCTTTGACTGGGGACAGCCACCATGGCGTGTACCCAGCCAAAAGAGGGTTTCACCTGCCCCTATGAGCATGTTGGGGGTGCAGTGTGCTGGGTGGGATGCCCTGGGAAGATGCTGCTTGTGCACGTGAGGTCCCTTTTACCCTTGCTGGGTGCCTCATCAGCTGGAAACTGTTAGCTCAGGAGCTGGAGCACTTGAAAACACATAAAACATAGATTAAAAATGTCAGGCTGGAGCGTTGAAGGGAGATCTCTCAAGTCTCACCTATGCTATGAAGATAACCATCTAGGCCTCTTTCCCCAGGGTACAGCGCAGCTTGAGTAAATGGTTCTTAGTGTTGCTGATGAGGAACACCCCACAGACATCTTGTCTCCCTCTAGCAGGCTCACAGGGCTGTGCTCGTGGACGCTTTCAGCTTTGTTTTGAAAAGTTTCATTTGTATGCTACTGCTTCTGAGGGAACATCATGTGGGCCTTGTTGGAGTGAGGCAAAATCCTATTAAATTGATAGCTTCTCTTGCCCCAAAGAGATGTAGGAAAACCTATGCCCCTTCTCTTCTCCTTCCAGTCACTATATCTGTGGGACAGCAAATGTACTAGCTAGTACAATATCAAATGAATTCTTTTTAATTTATTGTTGTGTCTTGGTGGGAGATTAAATTGAGGTGGAAACACTGTATCAGAAAAGTGGTAGAGCATTTAGTTTTACCTGGATGCCATAGTAAGGGTATAAAAGTTTCCTCATAAGTTTGTCCCTGAAATTGTATTTTGCTGTGCAGCCCTTATATTTGTTTGAAGCAGGGGTGTTCCCTCCTTATGTTTACTGATTTTTCCTTTTGCAAGCCAAACATCCCTCAGGTGCGCAGCTGAGCCAGCCTGCGGTGGGTGGGACTGAAGGCAAGAGGAGGACAAGCATATGCAGGAAGAGACATATTCTGGATTCCTGTTGTGGAGATGAGTAATCAGTGGTGGTTAAAGCAAAACAGCAGAGTTACAGATAGAGTTTTATCTTTTCCTCACATCCCTTTTCCCTACTGGAGAGCTGTGTACCTTTTTGTGATTAAGGTCTAAACAGCTGAGCCCCAGGGTTGAAGAAAAAGTTGTAGTCTCTGTTTTTTGTTGGCATTGGGAAAAAACTTGCAAATTATCTAACTATTTTTCTATTTTTACTGTGATCTTTGAAAAGATGATCTGTAGCCACATGCCAAATACTGGATAATCTGTGAAAGGGAGTGTTGCATAGGAGGTGAGGGTGATTGTGTACTGCCTGAGTATGAGGATATAAAAAAATTCTGATTTGTTTTTTAGGACTAACTTGGACTATATAGTATATTAGGGAGCACAACTATGAACTGAAGCCTACTGACACAGTTGCCCAGCCTGGTAGTTGTAAAGGTTTTGTGTATGAAGCCATGAACAATGGCTTGGAATGTCATGCTATTGATTTTTTTTTTCCCTGCAGTGTTTCATAAATACTGTGCAGTTTAACTCAGCTTTTAACCTTGCGTGCAGTTTGAAGTGTGAGGCTTCTCGCCTGGCGTCAGATGGCTCACTCAGTGGAAAAACAGCCAACCACCCTACAGCTCAAATCCCATCGGTACGTGAAAACGTGCCCATTCTGCTGTCCGATTCCCAGCAAAAGCGCCTGGGTGGTGGCAGCCCTCCGGGGTGGTCCCTGGGAGGGCTTGCACAGCTCACTGAGAGAAGTGAGTGCTGCAGGCTCCACACTGCCTGGAGCGTCAGCCTGCAGTCTTGGACGCCTTTGTTTGTCGCCTGGATCGCTATAGCATCTGTTTGGACCTAACGGGGTTTTGTAGTACAGTGTGACTCTGCTTGCTGAGTTTTAGACTGCATGTGGCACTCAATGCTTGCCGTGAAAAGATCGCCATAGAGTGCTCTGAAAAAAAATCTTACAGCTAACTGAGACTTGTTTTTAACCAGTTACCATTTCACTGACTATTGTGTTGCATAGTCATTAAAAAAAAAAATGTAAAAAAATCCAGTGGGGGAGCTTTGTACCATGTTTTTATAATGTTCACATTTTTTCTGGATGTGCAGGTGTCTCATTTACATTCCTAGAAACACAGCATTCATGTTTCCTTTAAAGTCAAGGTTTCTGATCTGTTGTACTTAGCTTAAGGCACCCTTGGCATCGTTCAGGAACACCTTTGAGAGGGGATTGTTTCACAACGCAGTAACTACAGGTGGTGACGTCAGGGTGATACGAGCAAAAGAAAAATGATCAGAAGTGTCACCATATGAGTTGGATTTCTCCTGTCTGCTGTGTCACCCATGAATGTGTCTTCTTGTGTGTTGAGTTTCTGTCATAGCACGTCTTGATTTGCACCTCTGTGTTCTGCTGTGCCTCTCATACAACCAACCTTTTGTGCAGGTTATTGTGCAGATACTGCTCCCAGTTGTGCAGATCTGGATTTAGTTAGTGCTACAGTCCCCTGTATAACTTATTTATTGCCAATCACATGGTAGATTGGCAAATAGGGTTGAAAGACATGCTTGATGGCAGTATTAGGAGAAAAGCCAGTGCTGATCTTGTCTGTAGGTGGAATGACTACCCCTCATAAATAAGACGATTAACACATGCACACACCAGAAAAAACCCAACAAAACCAACCAAAAAAACTAAAAGGCCTTGAAATGTTCACTTTTTGCTTTAGACAGTACTCTTGACTTGCTTGGGGCAATAATCTGTGTTGTGAGTCTCAGACGGGTGACTCAGAAGGAGTGCTGATGATAAAACATCTGCTGGGAGTTTCTGGTTACGAGAAGAGCATCCTGCTTCTGCTTCCCTCTACCTTGCCTGCTTAGCCATCAGGCAGCTGGAGACGTTGCCTGTATCTGCACTAATAAGTGCTCTGAGGTTACCCCAGAAATTAATTATATGCTGAACAAACAGTGGAAATATAAACATATTTTTTGTTTCCTGGAGTAGCCCTCTTTGAACTTTGGTGAAGCAGAAAATATACTGGAGGCTCTCACAGAGATTGTAGAGGGAAGGTTTTGCTGTAGGATCAGCTGAAGGTGAAAACGCCTGACCCACAGGTGGTTGAAATGAATGCTGGCTAAAGTTAATAAAGTAACACAATGTGCAATTTTGTGTCTTTGTGTTTTACATCTCCGGTGGTTTATGCTTCTGCCTGAGCTCAAGTTGTCAATGAAAGTGTCTAATTCCAAGTGTTGCTGAAAGATTTTGATATTAAATGTGACTTTTAATTTTGAGCTGTTTCGGGAATCAAAGTGTGTAGTTTTATGATGGAATGATTCTAAGAAAGGGCAAGGGCTAGGTTTCCCTCTGTTTTTTTTTTTTTAATCCACCCCCCTTTTATTTTATTTTCTTTTTTCCTTTAAGGAGTGTTTTGTTGTTGTTGTTGTTGTTGTTGTTTTTTTTTTATAAATTAGCACTATAGTAAGTGAATTGCAGCTGTCAGGATCCTGGTGTGTTGCTCTCATGATTCCAAGACAATGTTGCCATGATCTAGTTGTTGCACTTAAATTCTTTACATTCTGATAGCACTTGCAGTTTAGCTGTTGGGATCTGTTTGAGTGCAGAAATCCCCATGGTGGGAAGGCATGCACATAGGCTCTCTGCTGAGAAATCATTTGATTGTCCTCCCCAGTGGGAAGCATGTGCATGTACTTTCAGAGGATATTTATTTGCCTTGCAGAGGGTCAACTATAAAACCCTTCTGAAATTATGCTCCTTGAAAGCCTCTTGAAGAATGGTGGTCTCAAAACAGAAAGGTCTTGTTTTACAGCCCCGCTGTCATGAAAGAAATCTAAGTGTAAAAAAAAAAAAATAGCTTAAATACCTCAGGTATTTATTTTGCCTTTTTATTACGCAAACATTCCCTCCCTCCTTAGGTTGGGAGGTCAGGGCATGTGTGTATGTGGGACTGTACTTTCGAGGGGAACCCTGCTGCACAGGCACTTGTGGGCCTCCTCTGGGCTCTGGTCCCCTTATTGTTTTAACAATTAATCTTTCACCCATTTATAATTTAGAACACTAATAAATACATCGTTCTCTTCCCAATTCTCAGGAATCTCTCCAGTGTCCTGCTTCATTACGTATCTCCAAGCTTACACAAATAAGTCCTCCAGTGTTATCTAGCCAAATGAAACCTTGGGGGAGATGTGTTTGACCTTGGTTTGTTCAGTGACTGTACCTTAGCCACTTGTTTGGAAGACAGAAAAGAATGTTGACATTCACAATGTGAAAATAAATATTTGAGGATAGATTTTGGTCTGTCAGCATAAAAAAAAAATCCTTCTCTTGTCTGTGTTTTAAGGGTCAGTATTGTAGCCTTGACAGTACTAGCCTGTGTTATCCAAAAGCCCTTCATAGGAAGAATTTTAAATTGGAAGTTAAAACCAGAAAACAAACCAGAAGCAAAACTACTGTACTCCTGTGATTGCCTATATTCCTTTCTTCCTTCTAAATTGATATGTACTTTTTTTCTTTTATGTTTTTGCATGTTGTCACAACAAATGAGATGTTTGCTACCCCACTTGATAGCTCAAGCTCCAGCTCTTGCTTTCCTGGGAGGCCTTAATTTGAAAGAAAATTTGAGAGTATCTGTAGGCTGCTAAAGAAAAACTGGAAGGCTTGCTTCGTGTTAAGAGCTCCCACCTTCATTCTTAGCTGTGGAAATAAATAAAAGACTTGTTTTTATGACCTGACATATTTGCCTGAATGCCTTCCTTGTCACTTGATGGATGGAAGGACAGGCTTGTATCTCTGCGTAACAATGGGCCATAGGAACACTGCTTTCCAGAGGACATCTAATGACAGGAAAGGAATAAATGCCCAAATATCTACTTTCAATTCTCTATGTGTGCATCTGCTCTGGAAAACTTCAAGATGGAAATAAATTAAGATTTAAGGACACCTGATTGGTAGCTCTGTTGATACGTGATCCTATATGTAGATCCTCTCCTTTCTCTCTCTGTATTGTTGAAAGAGCATAAGCCCTTGTTTTAGACTCATCCCCATCCATTAGGACCTCCTAAAAAAGTGAGGAGTGACATACTGAATTTGGACTGGGTCAAGTTTGCTTGGCTGAGGCCAAACAGAGAATTGTGCAGTGGGCTCTATAGGAGTAATCTCTTGAAAAGAAAATGGTTCCTCAAAGGGTGCTGCTCATTTCCCATAGTGCAGCTTACATGAGACGAGGATGTCCTTAGCAGTGAGGTGCAGTGTCTCTTGGGCATCCTCAGATAGATGTGCCAGTGGGAATGGGCTCCTACTGATGGAGATGTCACAGTGCCTCTGAAAACTCTCCAGCTAATATTGCAAAATTTCTTCTGGAGTTTTGCTTTAAAGGCTAAAGGGAAACAGAAGCATTTGGCCTTGGGTCAAAATGGTGCGATTATTGTTCTACTTGCTGTGGTTTTATATTTCTAAAGCCAAGTGAGATTGGTAGTGGTCTGTGGTATGTGTTCACTTGATTTTGAGAGATTTCCAATGTTACTGTGCCTGCTAGCACTGTTTCAGACCATCAGGGTAGCGTCTGAGAAGACTATAGAAGAGCAATTTTTGGTATCAGTTTCTGCAGTTCACTGACAGTCTGTGATGCATGCAAGGACCAGACCTAGTTTTGATCTGATTAGCTTGTTTATAGCTTAAGGTAGAAGAGCTGTAAACTACCTGGAAGCCACTTTGCCATCTTTTCTTTTCCCTGGTTTCTTCAAAAGACTTGCTTTTCTTAGGAGTTGTTCTCATTGGTGGGCAGCCTTTCCCGCTCTGTTTGAAAGGTTTTATGTTTGGTGCAGTATTTGTAGAAAATCTAATGTTGACAGAGAGTAATATGTTTAAACAACTTTCCTTGAAACCTTTTTTGTCATGGTTGGACTATCTGGCAGGCTGATTGCATTGTGCAGAGAGGAGCGGTGGAGTCAGGTTTCATGTTTTGGTTAATTTGCAGGTCATTTAGAGCTCAGGGTATTGCAAAAAGACAGCAGAACTGTGTGAAAAACATGGGGTTTATTACTTGCCCCTGTCTGATTTTTTTTCCTTTTTTTTTTTCCTATCTTATTCAGAGAATTAGTTTTCCTGTCTTTCCTGCCATTCCAGTTCACACCCTAAAAATCACTGAACTTTCAATGAAGAGGTGAACTTGAAGTCAACCAATTGTCCTTTTTTTGTGTTTGTTTGAAAGAAAGGTTTAGTTTTTTAAGGTTTAACCAACTAACTCTCACCAGTGGTACTTCCAGCTCATCCCTGATGGCCTTTGCCTGATAGTGTCCTACTTGCAGTTGGTGTCCTGATGGGACTGGCACCTTGGCGGTGGTTCTTAAGATGAGTAACACTCAGTGTAGGGTTGCATCTGTCCTATAGCTTTTATGGTCTCTGCTCTAGCTCTACTCTGGCCATAGTGAATGAGAAATTTGGTTCTTGATGGTGTGGGAGGCCAAAAATGGCACTGGCTACTTTCTGTTCAGAGAGCAGGTCACCCAGCTCCTGAGGCATAAACACCTTCAAATGGTAGTTCTTTAAACTCACACTTTGTGTTTTTGCTTATTCTTTTCACTATTGAGATGTAAGTGAAGAACAAAAAGTAAGCATCACATAAAGTTAGAGTTGCGATTCAGGAGAGGTTTTCTGTCCCTTCCAGTGCGATATTAACCTTGTAGTGGTCTTAAGGGTAAACAAGTGCTGGGAATGGTTCATGAGTCTGAAGTCTGATCACTTTAGACAAATCTGTGGTGGAAGCAGTGACAGACAAGAGGATGGACCTGGTGCTTGCTAAGCTGCTTTGCTTTGCTGGAGAGTGACGCCTGCTTAATCTGTCACTGCTGTGGGGTACCTGGCTGTCCCCCCAGTGGGACCGTGTCACAAACTGCAATGAGTTTGGACTCAAAAGCAGGATGAGTCTGAGAGAGAAAAAGTCCTTGCTTGATTTTGGCAGCTTTTGAGACACTACATTGGTGTGTCTGGTCAAAGCCAGGTATCTTACAGATGAAGAACATGCTCCCTTTGAAAAGGGGCAATGGGAAGCTTGTGAGACAGAACACTAGAGGTAGCTGTTAAGGAGAGGCTGACAAGTTTGGTATGAGTCACCCAACATGGAGGAAAAGCCCTCATTAATTAACTAAGAGAGAGATAAGTAACCGGTTCTGAACCCTGTGGTGTAGACCTTTTCTCAGGCACCATCAGCTCAGCCTGCTGGCCGTGGGAGATTGTGTCTTGCTTCAACACTGATGGTGTGCAATCCATTTTCATTCTGCTCTCAGGGTTTTTCTGTATTGATATGACAGGCAGAACCTGGGGGAAGTTGAAAACCAGCTGTTGACTATGGTAGTTTGACCTTGGTTGGATGCCACATGCTCACCAAAGCTGCTCTATCACTCCCGTCTTCAGCTGAACAGGGGAGAGGAATAAAAAGCTCTTGGGCCATGATAAGGGTGGGGAGAGATCACTCACCAGTTAACATCATAACAAAACAGACTCAACTTGGGGAAATTAATTGAATTAATACCAATCAAATCAGAGTAGGATAATAGAGGTAAAACAAATCTTGAAAACACCTCCTCCCCTTCTCTCCCTCCTTCCTAGGCTTAACTTTATTCAAGATTTTCTACTTCTTTACCCCAGTGGTGCAGGGAGACAGGGAATGGGGTCTGCCATCAGTTCATCATATGTTGTTTCTGCCACTGCTTCATCCTTAGGGAAAGGAGTCCTTCCCCTGCTCCAGCATGGAGCACAGGAGACAGTCCTCCAAAACTCCTCCAATGTGAGTTCTTCCCATGGGCTGCAATTCTTTGTGAATTGCTCCAGCATGGGTCCATTCCATGGGGTGTAGTCCTTCAGGAACAGGCTGCTCCAGCATGGGTCCCCTGTGAGGACACAGGTCCTGCCAGCAAACCTGCTCCAGCATGGGTTCTTCTCTTCATCGGTCCCTAGGTCCTGTCAGGAGCATGCCTCCAGTGTGGGCTTCCCCACAGGCTCACAGCCTCTTCCAGGCATCCATCTGCTCCAGCGTGAAGTCCCCCAGGGGCTGTAGGTGGATATCTGCTACACCATAGACCTCCATGGGCTTCAGAGGGACAGCCTGCCTCACCATGGTCTTCACCATGAGCAGCAGGGGAATCTGCCCCAGCATCTGGAGCCCCTCCTCCCCCTCCTTCTTCACTGATCTTGGTGTCCTTGTAGTTGTTTCTCTCACATATTCTCAGTCTTCCTTTCTCTGGCCACAATTGCTTCCATGCAATATATTTTTCCCCTTCTTAGATATGGCTTGGCCTTGACTAGCAGTGAATCCATTTTGGAGATGACTGGTTTTGGCTCTCTTGGATGTGGGTGAAGCTTCTAGCAGCTCCTCAGAGAAGACACCCCTATAGTCTGCTGACTGCCAAAACCTTGGCATGCAAACCCAATACATTGGCCTGTGAGATATTACTGGTGCCATTTATACTGGTGACTTTCATCTGCACAGTTTCTGGGACTTGGCTTAAACCTGGGGATGATGAAATGTATCAGCCTATGGATTACTTCAAGTGCTTTTATGTGTGCTTCTAATTTGCTTTACTAGAACAGTGTTTGTCCTTTTGTTTTTTCTTCCCCCTTAGTATAGTGATGGCCTTAGTTTTCCAGAACTAGTCCACTGAGAGGAGGGAAAAAAAAAAAGGTTGTGCTTAGACAAATGAAGGCTTCAGCAGCTTAGTGCTTGTCTACATGGGGAAGTTAGTGCGCAGTAAGCTAGGGTGTGAATTTACAGCACGCTAGCTGCTCTGCACTAACTCCCCCTGTGGATGCTGAGTGTGCACTAAGAGCGCCTGTTGGGCAGGTTAATTTAGTCCACTGAAAGAAAGTGTGCTGAAAATTCACATTGCCACTTCCTTCGCCCTGACTTTCCCATGTAGACAAGCCCTTAGTAAGCCTAGGATAACACATCTTTGTTCAAAGGTCTGGCTTAAATTCTTTCCTCCTTGTTCTTTCTTCCCTGTTCTTTCCTCCCTCTCTCCCTTTTCTCTCCTCTTTGTTTTCTCTCCCCCTTTATTCAGTGAAGATTAAATGTAATTGGGGCTTTGTCATCGTGGTGAAAACTGTCTGTACACATAAATTTAGTGGGAAGAAGGGAGTGACTTCAGAGGGAGGCCTGAAGGTGTACCATGTACAAGTGTAAAATGTTTTTGGACCAGATGCAGAAAGAGGCATGTCCTTCAAAGCATAAGGTGGGTTTGACTCAGCCTATATAGTATAATAAAAACTAGTGCATAGTGATTTGGAGGAAAATACTTTCCCTTGCTTGGAAGACAAAGAACTGTTCATACATGAAACTGTAGGTTTTGTAGACATATTCTTAGATTTGTTTATTCTTCAACAGTTAGGGACCCCATAAAAAACCTTTTAATAAGTACAGACAGTAATTCTCTTATGATTCTTGAGGTATCAGGGAAGATTAGTGTTGTGGAAATTATGGAAACAAATTAATTTCTTAATAGGTTGTACTCACTGATGGTTATTTCAGCACATCTCACAGCCTATTATCTGCATTTATTTCCTCTTGGGAGGTAGGAAATGTGAGAAGGAAAATTGTATGTGCTGGTACAAAATGCTGAGCCATTAGTCCTCTTGGTTTTAGATACAGTTTAGCATATGAAATTTTGACTGTTGTACTGATTTTTTTACTATCTAGATTTTGGAGAAATAGGTGATTCTGGTGATTTAAATGATGAAATGAAAATTTGCCTTTCCTCCTCTTAAGTGTGAGGGTGAGAAGGCATGATTACATACATGTGTAAAAACAAACAAGTCTTTTATAGCTCATCTCACTGTGCTAAAATAAGCCCAGTCAAATGGGTGAAATAGGCCAGGTACAGTGTTATGCCACGCGGGCTCTTTGAGCGTGTGTCCTGGTACATGGTGGAGTTTCACAGAGAGCTTTTCCTGCTTGCCTGCCCCAGCCCTGATGAGAAAGGAGATACAGGCCCTTCCCTCTTCCCTCTTTATGGTATGCATTTGCTCACGTACAATTCATGCATGTGTGGTTATGCTGGATGCAGTCCATTTCATCCAGTGTTTCCAAGTGCAAAGGAGGATGAACAATTTGGGGATAAAAGAGTAATTCCAGGGTTGTCTTTGATTTAGAGATCTTACTTTAAGGATTTGCACAAACACAGAACTATAGAAAATGTACTTTGTTTAGGGCTTGGTTGGGTGTTTCATATCCTCCCCATAGGCCCTGTCTATGCTGTCTTTATGGTCCACCACTGTCTTAATGGTCCATTGCTGTAATGACTTAGAGGTATTGCCACAGGGATTTAAAGCAATTATATCATCCTTCTCTTTTCACCAGAACGTGTGTTGTCATGTAGTTTGACTTTAAAGTACAGAAATTACAGTGGTTCTACTCAGTGTCCTGGCTCATGTGGCTGTGAGTTTGTGAAGTGGACTTTGTCCTCCTGTAGCAGAGATCAGGAGCAGACGCTCCAGTGCTTTGGGGTGACAGACTTAATTCTTCCTACTGCTGTTCCTTGTTGGCTGCATTATATCAGCTGGCAGTTTGTCAGCCTGTAAACATATATTTCTTTATTTTATAGAGAGTTTATAAAACACAGGAAAAAGTTCCTGTAGGGTTTGAGAAGAATAAATAAACCCCCAATGTATCTGTGCAAAGGAGCAGGAGTTGTTCCTTGTATTATAATTGTAACATATTGTTGATGGATGTCTTTTATATAAACAAACCTTTAAAAAAGGGGAAAAAAATGCAGTTTGGTAGGTGCTCTTGCTGCAATTTCCCTTCTGAATTAAACTAATCTGTGCCCTTTTTTCCTTGCCTGGTGTAACCTCACTTAAATAGCTTTGAGCAATTTTATTTATTTTTTTTTTTAGATCTGTCTTGTCATTTCCTTTCTTTTCTGGCATCTGTGGTGGGAATATGTCTTTGTTTAGCCACTCCCCCCCTCCTTTCCATTTTTGGGAGACCCTTCTCCTGTAAATGTTCCCAGTGCCAGCTTCCCTGTGCCGCTGCTCCTGGCTGTGCCAAGCAGCAAACAAAGCTGAACTTCAGCAGTCTCTTGGCTTTCCAGGCGCCTGCCAGCTTCTGAATAGCAGCCGGGGAGACTGACAAGGCACTGTTCTCCTCCCGCTTTCCTGCTTTTTGGCAAGGCAAGGCTGGCCACTGGGACTGTGCCCTTGCAGGCTTATGAAGACATTACTCACCTTCTTTTAGCCTGAGTTTGGTTTTTGAGTGACTCCCTTCATAGCTAGCAGGGCACAGAGGTGGGATTGTGCCGTGGTTGAAAGCTTGTGCTCTGCTGAGGTTGGGAAGCTTGCACTGAGGTCCTTCCTGTTTGCTATGGGTGAGAAGAGTCAGTTAGAGTATTGCTTTTGCCCTTTGAGCATTAAACTCCTAAACATAATTAAGCGGGGCAAGAAAGAGAAGGACTCTTTGCTTTCAGTTTTCCTACCTAGAACTGGGAGATTCAGGGGACACAGTGCAGCAGGAGCCATGGCAAAGCCTTGTTGTGTGTGGGGCAGCTAACTCTGCACACTGGCTGGTGCGCCTAGGAGGACTTTAAGGTGACAGAGATAAGGCTTGGATCCTAGTAACGCGACTAATAAAAGACTTATTCCAGCCTTAATAAGCTCCTTGGACAGATGGATTCTGTTGGACAGATGGATTTAATCTGGGAAAATGATTACATGGCTTTTGTACTCATTAGTATTTTTGATCTTGGTATTTATGTGTTAATATTCTTGCGGTAGGTTGGTGAAAATATGGCTGTGTAAACCTGCACTGCTTTCTGCTTGCAGCAGTGGGGCAAGGTGCCTTTTTGCTTCCCTTCTCACCCAAGTATGTAGTGTCTATTTTATAGACAAACATCTTTATATGTACATACAGGTATGTACATATGTATATAGACATATATCTGTAACATGTATGTAGACTGTGTGTTCCCAGATTCTTGCAGGACTGAGGTGCTAGCTCCCATTTTGATAGGGCTGTGCAGCCGTGTATCCCCTGAAGGTGCAGCTTGAAGTGATTTTCTAAGGAGGAGTATTCTATCATTGGTTTGTGTGCAGCCACTTTTTTGAAGGAGATTTGGCAGCCCTTTGCAATAGTGTGGGAGGTCAAAGGTGGGACTGTTGAGTTGTCCTCATGTCCTTAATAACATAATAGACAGCATGGTGGACCAGAGGGTAACTAAAAAGATTCACAGTCTTCATATAACAGAGGAAAGCACTTGCACTGGAGTGGGTGCATAATAGGAGATGGTTTGGGAATAATTAATGTTAGGACAGAGAACAATAGTAAGAATCATCTCCTCCCTAAGGTTTGTTCAAAACAAGAAGTTATAGAAACACAGAATGAGAAAGAACATGCCAAACATTTTGTGATTGGACTTTTTATTTTCTTTGCCCTAAGTGAGAGGTACTTAATTTTAAGCACTTAATTTTCCCATTATGGATGGGTGTCACTTGCAGCTCTGGACTGGCTGGGGATTTTTGAAATAGCTGGAGCATGATGAAGTTTTAAATGAAGTCAGAAATGGAATCTTACAGTGGAAACTTTCTTCATATATTTAATTTACTACCTCCAGAGCTAGTGGAAAAGGGCTGGGGGCAGATGGAAAGGGAAAAATGATATTCATGAATTGTACTTTGAATGTGTGAGTGGGTGTTTTAATGGAAAAAAAAAAAGCAAACAAAACCCAAGTTAATTTCACAAGGTTTAGCAACTTACTTTGCTATAAACCAAAGCAGTGTTTGCCAAATATTTGTTTTTTCTTCTTCCCCAGCACTTCATTTTCCTATAAATGCTTTATCAGTGCTACCTCTCATGGAGGATTAGCTTGGCAGTTTTGCAGACTTTGAGGGGATGGCCATTTGCAGTGGGGGGCAGTGAGTTTTGTGACCTGCCCTGGAAGTCTGGCCTGAGTTGCTGGCAGTGTGAGTGTGCAGGGTTGGGCAGTGCCCACCCTGTCTGTCACCTCCCTGATGCCAGGTTACCCTGCAGGATGGGCAGCCTTCTGTTTCTGGGATTGCCCAGAAGGAATCCTCTTCAAAATACTTTCGCTGGTATTGGCATCTGCACTTTTGGTTTTCACAAGGAATGTGCTAAGGTGAAAGTATTAGTATTTAAAATGTTTCAGTGCTTTGTCAGATACAGTGTGTCCCTTTCCTTCTTCCACAACCCTGCGGGAATAGGAGAGCTCTTTACTCTTTCTATAGGTGCCTGGATGCCACAGGTAGGAGTGTCTGAGTCCCCTAGTTCAGCCCTTTCCTCTTGCTCCTCTAAGTCATGGGGTGAGATGCGGTGTGCACAGCTGGGGCTCTGGCAGTACCAGGTGTGTGACTCGGCACAGCCAGGTGCTCTGTGACTGAAGCACAGGGTGCAGGTTGTGCTGGTGCTTCTGAGGCTTCTCTGCCCCGATAATGGTCATACTAATGTGGATTAGTGTTGAAATAACACAGACTTCTGGGTGGAAGGTGCTCATATTTGATGTTCTGATTTTTTGTGTCTGTGTGTCTCTGATGAATTGTTCAGTGCTTATGTGTCTAGACTTTCTTGATTCTGGGAAAAAACCCAAATGAGTAAAAGACTTCAGAATGATTTGCTCGTGTTTCAGGGTCCTCAGGGCTGTTGTGGTGAGATGCTCAAGACCTGGTTGCTGTGAAAGGGGGATGGGGTTGTCAAGCAAAGAGCAATTAAAGAATTCTTCAGGGAACAGATGATCCCAGCTGTGTAATTAAAAATAGTGGCCTGCTGCTGTCAGAGCTGTTTAGAAGCAGAGCCAAGGAGGGCAGAAGACTGCTGCCCCTCCCAGGTTCTGGTTGCAGGATGCAGAGGCCTGTCTCCTCAATCATTCTTCCCCGTGATACTTTCTTTCCCCCTGCTTTCCCAGCACACCAGCAGGGAAGCCCCGCCACGGTCAAGGGAAAGAAAGGCTGGTACTGATGGCTGTGCATGCTCTGCGATGCTTGTTTCTGTGCAGCCTGCTTCAAAACACCAGGCACCCCTGTACGTAGGAAAAACTCTCAGTGTTTGACTGGGTTCTTCATGGGTTTCTCTGAAAAAAAGTGCTAACACAAGTCTTCAGTCACAAACAAAAAACAACAGAAAAACAACTGCTGTGAAGCAGCATCATTTATACTGGCCAGCAGCGAGTCTTAGAAATGGATTTTCCCTCAAGTTACAGAGTTTACTTTTCTTCTTTTGCCTTTTTTTTTTTGTTTTGTTTTGTTTTCCAGTTGGGTTCTATGTTACATATTGTATTAATAAAGTACCTTCTAGATGAATCCCTTTATTTAGGGAAATATCCCCTCAGCTTCTCTCCTTTATCTTTTTTAATGATGGCTTTGCTTTGCTTTCCGACTGGTGCCATGAATCATGTGTGTGTTAATAGATCTCTGTCAAGGTCTGCTTGCTCACAGAATTCAGAAGGGGAACAAATGATGAGATGTCTTGTAGATGAAGAACTGCTGTAGCCATATTACAGGTTGAAAAACAAAGAAACCCCAAACCCACTAGCATGAGGTAATTTTTCTGTGAGGAAAGGTGATTGAAAAGGCAATAGAAAAGCAAGTCTGGCGTAGCTGCAACCCTCCAATTCTTTTAAGTCTTGTCCAACTGCGTAAAGGAGTGCAGATGGCATTGGTTTTTTCATCAACCTTTTCTTTGCTTGCTTGTTATCGTTCTTCAAGGATATTTGCATCCCTTGCCTGCAGCAAACCAGAATTTGCTTTTATGGGGAGATTTGAATGACTTAAAGAAATTTCTGCTGTAGTTGCATTTAAACTCAAAACACCTTTTGATTAATTTTGATTAAGAGGGTTCACGTGATCAGTATCCTCTGTTTTGCTAGTAAATTTAATGTGTTTCCCATATGCAGCTTGCAAAGAGCAGTTGCCAATGTGTTGAGTTGCTGGTACTCAGCTGTGATGAATGTCAGGGTTGCAGGATAAAGACCTTTGGACTCTTGACTAAATTCCTGTACTAAACTTGTTGGCAAAGCAACTAACTGATCTAGCATTTGTGAACTATGAGGGGACAGCCAGGCACTTTCTTGACTGCTTACAGATGAGCCATGAGAGAGGATGGTGTGCTGCTGGAAATGCTTTCTAGGTGACAACCTAAATAAGGGGAAGGAGCGCCTGCCCTGCAGTGGACAGAGCTAGAGCTTAGATTTGGAGCAGACAAAGCATGCATATAGGTGGATTTCAGTGGATGAATTTTGCTGCAGAGGCATAGGGGGGTGGCAGACACCTGGGATGAGCTACTACTGTATGACCAGCCAGAGCTTGTCTGTCTTTGGTCTGTTAATAAGTGTGTTTTGGTAACAGTGATGGAAATGAGAAATTATCCTCCACCCCACAAAAATACGCAAAACCCAAGTTAGTATGTTGAATTTCTTTGCTCAGAAGTTAGGAATCGGTAGATGCACAGTTATTCTTGCAACATTTCTCTTTTTTCATCCTTCCTTTGTGTAGCCTAAAACATGGGCAAGTGGAGTGTGATAGCACTTTATTGTAACAGGAATTTGTAGAAAGACTGAATGTAAGCTTGCATGGATAAAAGAATAGTCCCAGTGCATCCAAAATTTGGGACTGAGAATTAGATAGCTTTAGCACAAGGAAAAAAAGGTTTTTTTTGAAGATTAGGGTAGGGGACATTGGGGATTTTTTTGTTTTTCAGTGATTGAAAAGCATTGTTTTTTCACAGCATAGATGTCATACACTTCTCTTGTCTTCTGGTCTTTTAGAAATAACAATTCTTTAGGCTAGTCCTGCTCTGTAAGGTAACTATGCATTTTCTATCCTGTCCTGCTATGGACCATACTGGCCAAATCCCAAATAATTCCCAGATTTAGTGAGATCTGAGTCCCAGCCTGGGATTTAGCAGTGTGTTACAGGTCATGTGTCTGCATACTGGATAGAGCGGGAAGCTGCTCTTTTTAAAATGCCTGCTCTTAACATTGTTAAGGTCTTTGCCTCCTGAGCCCTGTTCACTGTTCTGGGGATGACTTTATCACTCTCCTTGGAGATTATTTACAGTGGTTTAAGCTATGCTGATTGCCACAGGGTGAGGCTGTCAGTATTATTTGGGGTGTCTTTGTAGCTAAAAAGTAAGTATTTTTATCCTAGCCTGTATTCTTAGGAGCTGCATGCACAGGTTAACAAGTCCTTGGAAACACCTTGTTGAAGGCAGTGCTGAGAAAATACTGTAATCTCTGTTAAAAATGGGTAATTTTAGTCTGTTCATTCTGCCTTATATTTCTTTTTCAATGTTTTCCAATGTTTTCTAGTGTTTTCCAATGTCAATTCCCCTTGATTGCTTGGGAGCATGCCTTTTTCTGGTGTATGTAGAAGGCTCCTGTATGAAGAGTTATCTTTAATTTTAGATGGAAGTGCTAGAGCATTGATACTGAGGAGAATATAGGCGTGGTCTCAAATTTATGTTCGCAAATAATTTCATTGACTAGGGGCCTAAAGGGTCAGATTATTTCCATTTATTCATTACATTTTTGTAATCCTAGATTTGAAGAACTTCCTGTTTGAATGACATGCATCACAAATGGGAGAAAGCTGCATCTAGTTTATTCTACGTACTGAAGAACTAGAAACATTTGGATTTGGATTAATTAGAGCTAGCAGTACTAAATTGTTTTACCCACAGCTCTTAGACTTTGTCTTGAAGAGCAGATTCGTCACTGTGATTGAGAGTGACATGAGGACTGAATCATACACTCAACCCCATCCAACATTTGCATATAATACATATTAATTACTTTTAAATTTGGAATAAAAACCCATCTCATGATGATCTCTATGCTAAGAGCATGCTCTGTGTTTTACAGTAAGATTGCATTTTGGTGATGACTGCATGGTGTTTTGATATAGTTTTTAACAAGGAATTTTTTCTACAGAAGCTTTGCTTTGCATTTTTATATAAAAAAAATTTGTCTTTTACTTGTAGACTAAGCTAAGAAATATTAAACTGAGAAATAATTTGCCTTGTCTTTTTAATGCGGTGTTCTTATGCCCTATCTCAGTTTTGAACAATGTTATCTTTTGGTACGTGATGAAGTTGATGACAGGTCGATGAAGTATGACGACAAAGTTAGGCTTAATTTTAGCATGTTTTGTACTCGGAACGTTTACTAAGTTCTTTTACAGTCTGATTTAAATGCATCTGTTAGTTTCTTAAGCCATGTTTGAAGTGGAAGGACAAACTTCTGATTGGGCAGAACGTGTAATCATGGGAAGTGAATAACAGCTTGTGATTATGGAATTGAAACTACGGGTGAGAATTTTTATAGTGGCATGTAGTTTATATAACTAATCGAATTAAAATTTAACCATATGTGAATATATTTCCTCTTATGGAATACGTTTACTTTAAAAAAAAAAATAAAAAAGGGAAAAAAAAAGAAATAGAAAAACCCCAAGGGAATCCAGCAATTATAGAGACTGCATTGCATTTAATCTCTTACCAGTCTTTCACTAATAGTATTTTAAAGTATGAATGTAATCCTAATGCATACATAATTCTTTCCTATTTCCACTTGTTTTATTTGGACTGTGAGAACAGAGCAACAGCTAATATCTCTGTTTATCAATACCTGCTTCCACATCACCCCCTCCTCCAGGGAGAGCTTTTGCTTTCAGAGCAGTGTTTTAAAAGCACTTTGCTAAGCTCAGAGCTGAGCTCTGCTCCCAGAAGCTGGCAGGCTGACTGGTCCTCAGGGGGATGGAGGACTGTTTTAATTTACCTGTTGGTTTTTCCGTTAAGAAGAAAACATCCGAAAAGAGGAGGGGGGTAGGGGGAAAAAAACATTTGCTTTTTCCATGGAGCTGTACAACTCCACTTAGCTAACTTCATACTAAATCCCAATAAAGGGAAAAAAGGAACTTTCTTCTTTGCTTAGTTGCTTTATATCAGCATTACATCTTCTCAGCTTCACTTAGGGCTCTCCTACTCTTTAATATGCCAGTGAGCTGCCACTCTTGATGGAAAAGCCTGTTTCCAAGAACTTAAGCTTTTTCTACACAAAAATCTAAGTGTATTTAGAATAGCCTAAGAGCTTCCATGTGGGATCAAACTACAGATCTGCACTGCCTAGGCTGCTGTGTCTAGTACTTGGCAGTGATGGAGAAAAGGATTAATATGTATATATACAGAGAAAGAGAGAGACCTCCCATAGGATATACCAACCTTTGGCAGCACATGGTGGGGGTGTGGGGTGAGTGATTTATTTCTTTTTTTTTTGACCAAGGTTGCATCCAGTTCATTCATGCATAATAGCCCTTATGGTATAAACCATATTTCCACCTTTGGCTTCAGAGGCATCCTGTGGGAAGGAGTCTGGCTGTGTGAAAAGGTACTGGTTGAACTTGCTAGTCAATAAACAGTGGTAGAGGCACCATTGTGTGGCTCTTCACTGTGGATGTCTCTGCCTGGGAAGGAACACTCAAGGGGCATCTGCAGCTGGCACAGCCTCATCTTTCCTGCTGTTCTTCTCCCCTCATTTCAAGGTAGCAAAGTTACCCCTACACCTCAGCAGCTTGATGACCTGTGGGTTGCATTGCATGTGTGCACATCCCACTTCCATCTGCCAGGAATAAATAATGATATGTGTGTCCATCTATTAAAGTATCAGGCTAGTGTAAACAGTCCTTTTTCCTTGGGAAACATGGCTGCTCAAAAGCATGCTATCACCAAATTGGTATTTGTTTTAATACACAAGTTGGAAAAATGTGTTTTTCTGATTTATTAGTCTGTCACGAGGGCTCTGTAAGTCAGGCCTAAATCTTGCTGTCTCTTGCAATCTCAGCTGGGACTCCCTTCCAAAACTGCTGGGAATCCCATTTTTACTGTAACAGTTACATGTGTTCTGCAGTTAGGAGAAGAACCCTGGAGATGAAAAGTTAATTGTTAATAGTAAATTTGGGGCTTAAGTAAATAAGTTATTTCAGTTTTAAAAATATTCCTTAGCTCTGAAAGAGATCTTTTTTGTGAATTTCCGCAGTTGCTTTTCTGCTTCTCAACAAAATATAGGTTGAGTTTTGTTCAGAATCAAAGCAAGTGTTAGGCGTTGCTTGCCCTATAGTGTTTGTTTGGTATAGTTTCTCAGCTGTAGGGTTTTATCTGATGTAGTTTTCTAATTTGGATCTCCAGTCTGTATTCTAAGTGTATGCATTTTGTTGCCAATCTATTTTCACATTTTCATGTATGGAATTTTGTGCTTCAAACTGCTCTTGCCCTTTGTGGAGGGAGGGAAAGAAGAAAAGGAAAAAATGCACAAATAAACATTTCATGGTATAGTCTTATGTATGTAAACTCAGATGTTCATCAGATCAGTAGGGAGCGGAGTTTTTTTCTAATTATGGTGTCCACCAAGAAATAGCTCAGCAAATTTGAATAGCGCAGGAAGACAGGAACAAAAGGATGTGAGTCATGCAGTGTATGTCTTTCAAGGGAGACCAATGAAAATGTGAAGAAAAACTGTGAAATGTTGCGTATGTTGTTTTTGGCATCTGTTTGGACCTGCAAAAGACTTCAGTTGCTTTTGGCTATCTGTTTTTATCTTCTGAATATTTTCAGCAGCTTCAGGAATCAGCATTTTGCAGAAAAGAAGTTTGGATTATGACAACTTTTCTTTGTGTTAGTAAAGAGTGAGAATTATTAGGATTTACTGTAATAAATATTTTCAGGATTTACTAATCTTCAATGAAATATAGCATGCATTGAAGGTTTCCCAAGATATGGAATGCATTTTTCACGTTTCTCAGAAAGTGCGTAATCTTACTTTTTTTCCAGAATGGAGATTATTATTAAAAAAAGAAAGTTGTTTTTTTGGTTTTATTTTTCTTTTTCCACACCAGCAGTTGGTGACATAGTTTGCCGAGCATGCAGTATATAAACAGATGAAAGCTATTTTTGATGTGTCATTGTCTCAGCAAGATGGGAATTGGCAGCACCGATGAAATGACAAGTACTTGGCGCTGTCGACTTTACCACATGGCTGTCAGTCTAGCGATTAAAAAGAACTGGCAGGCGAGGATTGCTGTGGTTTAAGCAGGGGAGCTGATTTTCTACTGTAGGGCCTGATTCTGCACATTTTGATTAATTTTGAGGTTCTGAAATCAGGTGACTTGGCCCCAAGTGAGGTAGGGCTTGATTGAGCATCTTGCAGGATTGAATCCTCAGGACCAGGTCTGCTAATCCGCAGACCCTCCTGTTGTGCTGCAGGGCTTGCCAGTACACATGGACACATGGACACACGGACAGACATGCACACATGCGCAGTCAGGGTGCTCTGTTCCGAGCCAGAGGAATTCGGGTGTTGTATTGATCCTTGCACAGAAATCCTCTCAGTCCGTGTCAGGGCTGAACTCTGGGCTGAAGTTGCATTTGCTTTTTATGGCATTGTTTCTAGTTAGCGTTGGAATAAGGAGGGTAAGTTGGGTTTTACTGCTCTCTCTGAAATGAGGATCTAAAATAACTGACTGTCCTCTTCAAGATACCATGCAGGAGTAATTTCATCCCTTAAATTAGCAAATTAGATGAACACTGTTAATGAAGAGCTTGATCTCTTGATGGGGGGGCAGGGAACATGCCTAAATTTAGGACTTTCTGTCCCTGTGGTGAGTGATGTATGTGCCCCAGCCATGACATAGTGAAGGGGTAACATTGTTGCAGAAAAGGGCTTTCTTTATTTATTTTGGTGTCACAGTTTAAAGGCTAATTGGAAGGATACTCTTAGGCTGTGCTGAAGTGCTTAAAGGGCTCCTTGTGAATGGTTAAGCAAAGGGGGCCTTTGTTCCAGGCTCCGCTGGGCTCACGTGATGGCAGCCAGGGGATAAATAGCGACAAGACATGTGCAAAGCAAAGGATTGACTTATCTTCACGGCCCCCCCTCGCCGCCATCTCCACCCTCCCACCCTGCTGCAGGCCTCTGGCTGATTTTTTTGTTGAGCACAATCCAGTTTTCTCTTCTGTAGTTAAATTCAGGGTGACTGGGGGGGAGTGAAGACGAATATCTCCATCCCAGTTAAGATGAAGTTGCCAATGACTTAATGCTGCAGAAAGGGCAGTTCTCCAGACGTCTTTAGGATTTTAATGAGTGTAGCTGATGGTTTGGTTAGGGCTTTTCTTTCCTATTATGACAGATTGCTGATACCCATCCAGGAAACCTAAATGCAAGAGTAATTTGTGGCCGCACCGTTGTTCTCTTTCTCCTCGATCTCCCCAGGTCCAGACGTGCTCATGCTCGCTGTGGCAGCACCCATGGGTGAGCTGTCAGCAAAGGGTGGTGGGAACTGGGTGTTCTGTCCCAGCAAGGTGCTGCACACCAGTCCCGGTCATAGTCCCTCTTTCTGCCCATTGGGATCTATCCCTGCCAGCAGACGCCTGGGTGATCGATGCTGGTGCCTGCGTTTCAGAGGAACATGCTCCTACCAACCCTCTGCATGAGTCATCTGTCTTTAATGACCTCTCCAGCGGGGGTTGGGTGGGGTTTGTTTTTTTTTCGTTCCCCCTCTCAGCAGACAGGAAATTTTTCAGTATTGTGCCTGGTGGTTTCATGTTTCAAATCCTCTCAGCTGGCTTCTTATTTTATTGGCCATTTTTCTGACCACCTTGTACCAGCTCTAGGGAAGGGGGGAAAAGCCACTCTCAGGGTCTGAGTCTGGTCTGCTGCCCCTTCACTTTTACCTTTTCCTATCTCTGTTTCTCAGGCTCAATTTTAAGTCTCAGTTGCCAAATGTATGAAACAAGATGGCTAGACCTATTCAACCCTGAACTCACTTTAACATTTTAAACTTATTTATTAGGACTGTGTTAAGGGATTCAAAGTTGCATGGCCATTTCAAAAGTGCATCATCATGAGCTCCATCATGATTTTTTATGGAACTGGACTGCTGCACATTTTTGACCTACATTCCCTACTTTTGATGAAAGGAAAAGGGGATAAAATGCAACTTAACATTTGTTTAATGCAGGTCTTATTTTGCTTTGTTTTGTGAAGGCATCAGGAAAGAGATTGGAGGGTGGGTGGGAATGGCACAGAGTTAGCTGAAGCTTTTGAACTCTTTTGGAGGCCAGGAGCAACATGTATGTGAAGGGAGGAGTGTGAATTCTTGGCATCACTGATCTCAATGATTTGCAGAGCTTACAGCAGCTTCAAAACACTGAAAATACATGCTTTATGTTATGCATGGGTTTTTGTTTGAAATCCTTTTTTCAGAAGTTTAGGACATGTCTTTGTTTTGAGGAAGAATGCGTAGACATTAGTGCTTAGCATTTCCCGTGTTGCATACTTAACCAGGTTCTGTGTAAAGCTACTAGTTACTACTTTTTTATTCAGGCACAGTATCCAGCCGCTCCTACCTCTGGCCTCCCAGTTTTCCAGGCCTTTGCAAGTTAGCTCTATTTCAGGTATGAGTTGGACTTACTGCTATGCTCCCTTGTGAAATATTGTTATTTGCTCAGCACATCCATTTTCTCCAGGTGGCTGGGCTTCAGGGAGGTCCTGAGCTCTCACCATTCTACAGATCCTCATAATAGGTTAGGCCAGCCACGAGTTTTGAAGAAAACAGACCTCTGCACAGCTTTTTATACTAAAGTTTAGCCAGAACTTCTTGCAACTTAGACTTTCAGAGCTCTCTGCTCTTCTGGGAAGGTTTATATTTAGGGGAAGAAAGCGGGCTACTGACCCGCTTTCTATAAGTGCCATCAGAAGAGAAAATCCTCTATGTAGTCATTAGCATTGATATTAGCATTTGTTACAAATGCAACATTACACATTATTGTCCCTTGGTGACCTGCAGTTCCTACTGGAAGTGCCGGTGTTTGGTCCCTGACTCTGTGTGGGAGGCTTGAAATAGCTCCTGGTGATGCTTTCATCACCCAACTTTCCATATATTGCCCCCATCACCCAGCACTGCGGAGCTCAGCAGCTGTCAGCATTTTGCCTGTGTCAGGAGGAGTCCTGGAGAGGTGACTGTGTTCAGGACTGAAACCTGAGGGATTAGGAGTAAGCTATATTTTCTCCTCCTCTGGCTGCCCCAAGCTGGTATTAGGGAAACCTTGGCTTTCATTATGTGTAAATTGCATTAAATGTGCTCTTTTCACTGTTGCTGTCGTGTTGGGCCAGATAAAATACCTGGGTTTGGAGGGGTGTGGAGGAGGCAGGTTGAAGGAAGGGGATTTTGTGTGTGTGTGTGTGTGCGTGGCTTGGACTAGAAATCTTCAAATCTCTCATGTAATTTCTGATTTAATTCCCAGGGAGCATGGGGTCTGAAGCTCAAACTCAGACATGAGAAGTGTAACTATTCACATGCCTTCATTTTTGGGAGGGCTCAAAGAAACTTGTCTTTTTTGAGTGTTCACAGTATCTGTCTTCTGAAAATCACTGACTGCCTTTTTTTTTTTTCTTTTTTTTCTTTGAAACCTTTGAAGTAACATTGAGTGTTAGCATTCACAGTGCTGATGCTGACAGAATGCCATGTGATACCATTTCAGAGGCAGTGAGGTTTTAGGGGCTGCTTGAACGAGGGCAGCAGCTTGTTCTCTTGGTTTCCCACCCTTCACACTGTGCTCTTGATGGGAACATGGCTTGTTCTTGCACGCTTTACCCTTTCTGGCATGAGAAAGCCTTTGGTGATGAAGCTGGTGGAGATTTTGGGGTGCCCTGAAGGGCAGCAGAAGCCCAGAAGGGTAGCTCAAAGCCACACACACAATTTTGTCCCTAAGTACCAACCTAGTAGTCCCTAGGCCCTGGTGTCCTGCAATGCTCTGGCATCGCCCCCAGCAAGATTGCTGATAGTACTGTAGGATCAATACATCTCCCATTGCTCTCCCAGTCAGTGCTCTTGAAAATACCAGACTTCTTTTCCTGACTTGAGCAAATGTCAGGTCTTGTTACTAACGATTTTTTCTTTTCTTTTTCCCACTAATCTTCCTGTGAGAAGCCCCTGTTCTAGCCTTAAGAAGTGGATCAGTGCTAGAATTCTCATACTGAAAAACATGGTACTCCCATGCACTGACTTACAAATCCCTTTGAAGCTTCTTATGCTGTTCTTTGGTTTTGAAATATTTCAGATAGACTCTCATTGTCTGTGGCCTCACGCTTGTTTCTTTGCTTATTTATATGGGGTGCCCTTTGCCTGGCTGAAGGGTTTCAGTCATTTTTGGCTGCACTTTGTAGGTCTTTTGAGTGTGGTTAGCAAGCATGCTTAAGCATGGTTTAAAATTCTTCTGGCTGAGCAAAATTACAGTATGCTTCTGCCACCGTTATAGTGGGAGCCTACTGGTGTCAGGGCTGTCTGAAAAAAACATGATTTGAAATGAGGGAGAGCTGCAGCAGTCAGGGATGCTGGGGTCGGCTGACCTGTCTTACAGCCTGGGCTGACCACAGCCACTTCTGTGCCATCAGTAGCTGCCCTGCCTCCCTCCAGGGAGAAGGAGGCTTTGGAGGTGAGACATGAGTTGATCGAGACTGATGGAGAAGAGGCAAGAGAAAGGAGCAGAGGGTCTTTGACGTCGCAGAGTTTATTGTGATTCACAGCATTGGATGTTAGCCGGAGCAGGAATAACCTCTATTCATCTGTGTCATCCTGTGCTTCAGAAGGCACTTTCCATAAGTGTTTTTTATAATAGCAGGTTAACCTTCCTGAGGGAAAAAAAATTGCCAAGCTGCTTAAGACTAAAAGTCTGGCTGTTGTAAAGGAAAATATGTTTGTAGCACAAATGGGTAATTATCTCCCAGAACTTGGTCTGATCTTTTCTCTATTCTCAAAGGATCTGATGATACCATCTCGGTGGCATTTCCTCAGGAAAGTTTGTAGCTCAGATCCTCCGCCACCCTGGCCTTGTCCAAGCCACTGGGAAGGGAAGGGGAGGGGGAAAAGGGACGACCATATGAGCATGTTTTCTAACGGAGACAGGAAACAAAACAGGATTCATTGCCTCCTTCACCTTCCATGTAATGGGTGCAGGCAGAGGTTTGCATTCCCGTCGGCGCCTTCGCCTGGGCTGTTGTGTTATGGATCTACAGTGTGCTAATCTCCTGCATGTGATCTCGTCTCCTTTCTGTGTCTGGCCTAAGTTACTTAACAACCAGAAGATTAACCTTAGGAAGATTTTCTCTGGCTTGAGGGGGAAGCCTGTTCTTTTCTTACTGAACAGGGGACTCTTACATAAGAGACCAAAGGTGTTGACTGCAGTCCTTGGGTAGGGGTGCATGGTACATGTGTTCTGTTGCTGGGACTTTTTTATAGTGTAGGTTATTTGAAGGGGTTTTGGACTTTTTTTCTATTTTCCTCCTCAGCAAGATCAGTCAGCTGCAAACTGTATTAACAAACATATGCCATCGTTCCTTGCCCCCAAATCAGTTATTTATGTATATGTGTTTATGTATGTATGTATATGTACACATATATGCATGTACAGATATACAGTCCGTTCACATAAAAGAGTCTCAGGAGACCATCCAGTCCTGTGCCCCAAGACCAGAGTGTTTTGGTTTGTCAGGCTGTTCCTGGTGGGTATTCCATGTAGTTGGTGGTCTCATGGTACTGCATCCGTGGAGATAACCATCACTGATACCGAGAACCCTGTAGTTTGTGGCATGCCCTCTGATTTCCAGATGATAAAATGAAAACCATCAGGAGTTTGTGTCTTATCTGACACTGGTTTTGGTAGGAATGCTGCGTCCTTCAGCCCCTCTGCCACTGCTTTTCAGGAAGCCTTGACCCTGTTCAGTTCCTGCTGACAGCAGGTGTTCAGCCTCTCAGTGCAGCAGTGCTGGTCTGAGCTGTGGATCTTCATTTTCTTCACCCTCTCCTTGACAAAGAAGCAATTGGAGTTTTCTGCCACTCTGTCTCTCTGAACTGGCGGTGGCTGCTGCTGCTGTGCCTGAGGCTGGGGGCTGCAGGTGTGGAGAGGGGAGCCACCAGGCACCTGCTCCTGGTAGCAGTAACTCACCCTTAGATGGGTTTTTAGCTGAATCCCAGAGTCACACCCACAGACATCTGCTCAAGTCTTGTCTGAGTGAAGTGTGAACCTCTGGTGCACTGGTGGTGAGGTGCAATGTGCGTCTAAGCTATGACTTGCAGCAGTACGGTCTGATAGGTGGGCTTAATTCGACAGCGAGGGACTCACGAGGTGTTGATGCACATATGTGGGCTTCCCATTCCCACTGGATCCACACCCTGCTTTCTGCTTACATTCTCAGATGCTTTCTTACCCTTGGCTTTTGCCCATTTTTTGCCTGTTCCCTCTTGCTCATGTAGCGGCTTCCCTGCTTTGCCTCATTTTACCTCCAAACAAGGACAGGAACTAACTTCATGCATCTTGGCTGAAGCTGAAAACAAAAGAACCTTCTCTCAAATACCCTTTATTTATTTTTTTTAAGTGAGATGGTATATGTCTTTGAAAGAATGTTTTTACTACTCTTGCTTTTCTCTTTGGGAATCAATACTTCATCAAATATGCTTTTGATAATTACTGAAAGTGATTAAGTCACCTTTGACTTTTTACAAGTGATCCTGTACATTAAGAGAGTTCACTCCTGGAAAACTAGACCTTTTCGTTTCTTTAGGCATTTAAAAAAGGTGACTTGTTCTTCCCATAAACAGTGACAGCCTTTCCGTTTCACCAGCTTTAGCTGAAAGAATGGAGTCAAGCTAGGAAAAATAGTCCTGCGTTCATCTGGCTGATGTGAGAGAGCTTGCTTTTATAGAGGCATGTTTTGAAAAGGCTTATGTTACAGTTATGTTGTCCTCAAAAAAACAGTATTTGTTTTTATAGCTGAGCATGGAATAAATGGATTTCTTTAAATGGTGGTATTTTTAGTAAAAATGTGGGGAGTAGAGTAGTAATAAAATTGTCTGCAGCTGAGATAACATTTTATTTTATTTACTTATCTGTTTTTTTTCCCTGGTTGAGAGCTAGAACAAGGCATTGTCATTGCATGAGTACAGTGAGGAGGTCAGGTGTTAATTTCTGTTGTCCAAGAAAGGAACAAGAGCTGGAGTAGCTCCACTTTCCTTGTGAACTCCTGGTTTTTATCAGCAATCTGTGATCTAATCTGCTTGCTCTTCTTGTTAATATGATTTTCTTCCTCCTTACTGTGTTACAAGATCAGCTGAACATCCATCCATCCATCCATCCAATCTTTGAACTCCATAACTTTGGTAAACATCATGGGAGGAAAACTCTGCCTTAGCCTTTTCAAATTACTTCTCTGTTCCTTGGCACCTCATTGAATACCCCTTTGAGACATGTCTAGGGAAGGGTGGGTATTTTTCTCCTCCTGACAGGGTTCATCACAGTTCCAGTCACACAGCACAGTGGTAGTTAATTGTAAAGCTGTGCTGAAAGTTATGTACTTGGCAGCAGTAAGTTTTCTTGTTGAACTTTTTGGCATGGTAGTGGCTTTTAGCAACCCAGGACTCATGAACCTACTTCCTTAATTTATAAATATTAAATTAGAAGAATTAAATGTCTACTGATTTTAGTCTTAAGCTAATGAAAGTGAAGTAAATCATGGTTATGGATGAACTGCTATGTAAACTTGCTGCTGTAAAATACCCTGCCAAGTAGAGTACTATAACAAAGTAAATCCTATAATCCTAAAGCTTAGTTCTTGATTTGATTTAGGCATATATACAAATGCTAAGAAAATACTATTAATTTGGGTTCTAGTATAAGTTGTAATTCAAGTTGTAAAACAGTTTCCATTATGAGCCTCAGATTGGAGACCCTCGAACTAACTGTGTTTTTTTCTTCTTCCCTGTTTCGGCTGACAGTTTGCATCTGTCTCTTTCTCCCTAGAGATTGCTTTGAATGTTTGTGCTCTGTGGTTTTGTTTTGGTCTTGGAAATCAGGAGGGGTGATAGGAGGAATTAGTTCCCCTCATCTAATTGAACTCTACCCTTTGTTTTATAGGTTGGTCTATAGCAAATATTTTAAACTAGAGGAAAAATTGACATTAGGGAGAGCTTAATAGCTCGAGAGCTAGAAATATTCTGGTATTCAGCGACCGGTCCTTCAGCGGAAGAGTGCCCTGAG
Organism: Xenops minutus; assembly: GCA_035221455.1. NCBI lineage: Eukaryota > Metazoa > Chordata > Aves > Passeriformes > Furnariidae > Xenops > Xenops minutus. The sequence goes on from JAWWEE010000001.1 coordinate 89,038,785, forward strand.
AAACTGGCTCCATCAGAACCTTACAATATATTCTTAAACACAAAGACTGTAAATAGTGTCACAGACCCTATGGGTTAGAACTGTGGCAATTCAAACAAAATCATATTTTTGGGGAGACGTAGCATGGTTGATAAACATGGTCAAAATTTGGGCATGAAAAACTTCCTCTGAGCTCTGAAACAGGAGGAGCAAGCTTCAAACTATATGCAAGTCGAGTTGATCAATATACATTGCTGTCTAAGAAGTGATGTTGTTTTGGGTTGGGTGTATTTTTTTGAAGTATATGCTTTGTTTTTGTGGATTTTAATGCTTTTCTTATTTGCATGGCCCTTTTGAATACCACAGCTGCATTTTGGTCACTTTAGGGGAATAGTTTACTAATCCTAAGATTGTTAGGGTTTTTTTTCTCTTCCAGTGTACCAAGTGGTTGGGAACTTTCAGGGCCTGAAGTGATGGACATGAGGCAGCCAGAGGAAAGAGCTGAATTTGCAGCAGTGTTTGTTCAGGACAGGCCTTTTTCACATGGAAAAGTTTCTGCCCTAACTGGGGGAAGATTGAACTCTTGGAGTATTTGCTGTCTAGGATAGCTTGGGTGCACATGCTTTCCTGAAACAAGGACACCAAGTTGTAAGCTCTTTGGACTAAGTGGTTTGCCTATGTGGGTGGTTGAAAGGCGTGTGACACAATGCCACTTTGGTCATGATTTGAGGCCACTGAGTGGTACTGCAGTGTGAATAAGAAATAAATTGTCACAGAGCTGCACTCCCATGCTGAGCCTGTGTAAATCCATTCAGTCCCAACAGGTTGATGTTCTAACTTTAATTACTGTTTAGTGTGAGCTTCCCCCAGTACCCAGACTGCATTGATAGCTGGTGGAGAGGCTGCAGCCTTATCTTCCCACTTACTTTGCAAAGTTAGCTCTCTGGTTCCCTTTTGCTCCTAATCGAAGAGTTCCCATTGAATTCCCATTTGCCACACATAAGTTTATGCCTGTCTGAGCTCAGGGGATGTCCTGAGCTCCTCTAATCTGCCTGGAGCACAACTCCATAGGAAAGGGCTTCTTTGGCTTCCTGTGCTTCATGCCTGGTCGGATTCTCAGGATGTGGCTGGTGGGGAAGTTGTGTGAGCTGCAGGCTTCCTTCTTCTCCCCTGCCTGGCTGACACTGGCCCTCTAGGGTTTCTTCAGCTGTTTCCCATTGGGAGCTGGTGATGTTCCGTGTATTTTCAGTCATGTAAAGAAACTGCTGTCAAACCCAGGCTCGTTCATTTGTTCCTATGGATGGCTTGTACCTTGAAAAGTATTGTGTAGAACACCTGTGTGCAAGGGTGTATTTACTCACGCTATAGATACCCGCTATGAAGTTTCTCCTGTCTGTGCTTCTGCCTAGATGGATTAATTTAATTTATAGCTTGCAGCAGCCATAGCTACAGATGTGGGAGTCTCTCCATTCTACCCACAGACCCACGGCAGACTCTCACTCAACCTTTGTTCCTTTTTCTAGCATTTTACTGAGATTTAGGATCCTCTTTGATCCTTGACTGGCTTAGGAAGGAGTGAACTCTGTAAACATGAAGGTAATTGGTTGTTCTACTCAGTAAAAAAGGCTGTCTTTTTTTTTTCCCCCCTTTATAGTACCTTTATTTTTGCCATGAGTTTCCCCCTGGCTTTGCTTTGACTGTTGATGTTTGGGCATAATAATATAAAACAGATAACCCTGGAAGTACAAAATATTTATAAATACTGCACATGTAACTTTTGCACCCTCCACAACTTCTTTCTGTAAGCTTTGTCTTCTTTTAAAATGCAGGAAACTTGATAGTTTAAGATAAATGGGATAAAGCAGATTGTTGGTGTCAAACTCAGCATTGGAAAGAGACAGGAGAGGGGGTGCAGGAAGGAATTGTACTTGGACTTTACGTTTTCATGTGATGTGAGGTCAGGTATGCATTTGCGCTGGGTGATGCTTTGGTGACCTCTGTCATTGTATTGAATGACTAATCATCTAGATAGTTAAATGCCTTACAGTTCAAATTGTTAGTCCTCCTTTCCCAACAAAGAGAAGAATAACACAGTTTTAGCCTACTGTGCTGCTCCTTACTGTGCTATAGTGTGGGCCTTGCAGAGAGCTTTATTTGGAACTTGGCGTAGGGAGAAGATAATTGGACTGTTGATCTTTTTTTTCACTGTTCTGTTAAATTCAAGATGCACTTCCCTCTAACCAATGCTCTTTTTATGTGATCTTGTAAACTGCCCTGCTAACGTACCTTAGTAAAGTTATAATGAACCACAGACACACAAAAGCACCAGGCACAGGGTGATATTAGGACCTAATTAATGATGTCTGCCGCTCCTAGAGGAGGTGGGGAGGAGGGTGACAAGTCCTTCATGCTGGATGCGTGGTGCAGTTTCTTTAAATAGCTATTGCTCTTGCAGCTGAGCGAGGAAGGAAGATGAGACTGTGTGCATATTGGAGGGTCACGCGAGCGGTGGGCTACCCCAAGTGCTTGGTGGTCCTCCATCACAACAGTGAATGAATTGTGATCCAGGGATTTAAGGATATTTTGCTTTGCAACAGTTTCTTGGGAGTCCCACCTTGCTCTGCAAAAATTTCCGTTTTAAGAGGAGGATTTAAACCTGCAGCAAATGCTGGGTGGGCTGTGGGGTACAGAAGAGGGTCCCTGTGGGTGGAGAGTGCTGCACGGCCCCAGGCTGCTCCTTGTTTCTGGAAACTTCTTCCTTGGATTTGCAGAATTTTAAAATTATTTGGCATAGAGTGAGCCATCAGTTGCGAAGTGTGGGAGGAGTTGGCCTGTGTTAAAGGCAATTTTTTCTCACCACCCCTGAAACACAGAGCCTTTGGAGGATCTAGTGACTTTTAATTTTGGAAACAAGAACACCTTAGATCTGAAAGTACACCAACAGCTCCATTTCCGAGCCAGGCAAGGTGCAGAATTGACGGTGCTGAAGCAGTGGAGTTTTGTCCTGAAGGACAAAATGTCTCTACACAGAGAGAATTCAGAAATTTATTTCATTTTGCTTTGCTTTCAGGCTTATAGATAAGGATCTGCATTTCCTCTACATCACCAAATCTTGGATTTACAGTGTCTTGAAGACATCCAAATGATGATGTTAATATTTGTTCAACAGATCTTCCTTTACTCAAAAAGCTACTTTTTCTGAAGACTGTCTTAACTTGCTCATTCCCTTTTGCTGTACTAAAGAGGAGTGAAAGAATTAAGAATAATCCTATCCATAAACCCCTTTCTTCCTTTCCAAATTTAATACGTAAAACATTAATGCTCATAAGATGAAAGTTATAATGCATATACTCCTAGAAAAATCAGACCACCTCTTCAGGAATAGGAGATTTATTTTATTTTTTTTAATGTATGTGTGTAAGAGTGAAAAATTAAAAAAGGTGGAGGGACCTTATCTCATGAAGTGGTAACAAACAGTAGCCTTTTTGAATAGGCACTCCTCTTTTTGTTCTGTCTGCCAAATTGCAGTGTTGTTTGCAGTGTGCCTTTTTACGAAGGCTGAGAAGCCATGCCTGCCATTAAGCTGCTCGTGGGTCCTTTGTTCCAACCATGTCAAGGCACTTCCACAAAGTCAAAGTGGTTCTTCTCACTTTCAGGGGCCACTGCAGCCCAGCTGCCTTCAAAACCAAGGTGCACCCAGCTGGGATACTGCCTTTGAGCTGCTGGACCAGGGGGAGTGCTGATAGTGACATTGTACCTCAGGGACAGTGGGATGGGACCTGTGTTCCACACTTCTTTCTGCTCCTGTTCCCCAAGGAAAGGTATGCTGGAGTACCTTGTCCTGCCTAGCCCACATCGTCATGCTCCAAAAGAACATATATCTCTAATAGGTCTCGTGATGTTTTCTACCTGTCCTGGGATGTCCCATAGGGCATCAATCACCAGTATTTAGACCACAAAAATGGAATTGTAGTATGCAGGCAGTCCAGTCTCAGCCTCTTGCTGGAGGAAGAGGAAGTCTGTCTCCGTTTCCTTGGTTTTCCCTCAGCACCCATGATCTTATGTCTTGGCTTTTGTGGTGTGGTCTGCTCTTCTCCGGATCTGTCGTGGCACTGAATGTGCCTGATGCTTCTGTGGGAAGTGTCTGCTGTTGTTTCCTGGTCTCAAATAGCTGCTCAGTACAGAGGAATTGCAAATATTCATGTAGGGCATCAGTCCTGGTAATCTGTAGCTGTTCTTTAATGTGTGATCTATCTGTAGTGGCTTTTACCCAGGAACATCAAAGCACTTTTAAAAATAAAGAGTGATGAATTACGCCTGACAACACAACTATAAAGCTAGTATTTTTATGGATTTAAAAAACCCCCAACAAACAACAATACCCCCCTCACCCCCCAAAAAAACCCATTGAATTTCATGTTCAAAATTGCACAGGAAATCTTCAGCTAAAGTGGAAATGTGTCATCTCCTTCCAGACCTCTCTTGACATGCACACTCCCATCTCACACTGTCCCAGGGTGATGAACACTCCAGATTTGTGTGTGTGTGTTCATGTATGTTCTTCAGTGTGCCTCAAGCTACTCAAGACAGCAATTCCCTTTTGAACTTGGGTTTTGAAGTTTCTCCTAGTTTTCATGGCAAAGCTGGAAAACTGGAGATGAGGGATGGAGTGGGAGGATCAACATCTGGAGTTTATCCTGGGAATCAGGTCCCTGTTGGATTCTGGGAATGTTCCCACCTCCATTTTGTCTTCCAACCCCAAACTCATTGTTCATGGGAGGACCTGTCTGATGCTTCTGTGTTCTCTTGTAAGCAGAGTGTTAGAGGTACCTGCTGAGTTTAACAGGAAAAAGAGATGGTTGGCATGTTTTTCTCTTTCAGAGCAAATGCAAGATGCAAATGTGTGCTCTCTATCTACTGGATGCTTTGTGTGAGGAAATGAAAGGTGGTACAAGAAAACCATTGCTTAATTTTTAAGCAGAATAAGGAGACTTTGCAAGATGAGGCTTGAAAATAATAGAAAGAAACATTTTCAAACTGAGATTTGGGGAAGTGGTCATAAGGCTGGAAATGCAGTTGCTGTTTGGGTCAGACTGTCACTGCATGCATGAACTAATGAAAAATGGTAGCAAAGCTAACATCTAAATGCATATAGAAGTTTCTCCACAAATAATTTGTGTGTGAAAAGGTCTTCTGGGACAGCTGGTTTCAGAAGTAGTTTGGCTGAGAGTTTATGGTCTGCTAGAGTTCTGCAAAAATATTCAATGGATATTTGTTTCTTAAGTTTTAAAGTTTTTGTTGCTAGTACCTTTTCTTGGGTCTTTAATGATCTTGCTTTTGAAGGTTTGAGAAGCACTTTGAATATTTTGGATGTTGCAGCAGACAAACAATACAGAGATTTGCTTTTTTCCCTGTCTTTGAACATCGGGCCATTTTTTTTTATTTTTACACCACTGAATTTGAGGTACATGTATTTTTAGGAAGATCTTTTAGTCACAATCAAAGTGGTGGCAAGGACAAGTAGTGTCCAGTCCTGGCAATGTCTCTATCTAGCTGTCGTGGAGAGAAGCATCATTAATTCTCATTAACGACATCATTAAGTGGATAAGCCTTCTTTAAATCTAGCTTTGAGGAGCCAAATTATCTTAATCTTATATTGGCAGTAAGTCACCAACACTGTTTAGGCAATTGTTTTCTTCCCCTTTAGGAATGAAATTTGGTGCTCTGAAAGGAAACTTCTCTGTGCAAAGAGCACTTAGGCAGCGTATGGTGGTAGTTGGGATTAGTGAATGCTGGCATTTCCTCATCCTTGTAATCTGTTGTGTGCACATTTGTTTCCTGAGCTTGTCTCTTTTAATGGCCTGCCAACGTGTGTTGATGTGTTCTCCCTACTAGTGTCTAGGCAGGGATCCTTTGTGAGGACTAATGGTGCTGGAACAAGTCCCCTTTTTCTTCCACCTCTTGCCTTCCCCCTGCTTTTTCTTTGACTGTTCCTTCCAGCTTTATGGAGTGGGTGCCACCTCTTTGTGTCATGGTATATCCATAAGACGGATTTCTTTGAGACTGAATATTTAAATCATGCAGAGACCTTAGGAAAGACGCTCTCTTGGGTGTTGCCACCCTCCCCTCCCCCAGCTGATTTTTGATTCCTTGGCACTCTGCCTGGGCCTGCCTGTGAGCGTCACATGGGATCCAGTATCAGGTAATCTTGATTGAAAAAAGAAAGGCTTTGCTCATCATTCACAAGCTGGGAGGAACGGAATCCTAGCAATACTTGAATTTATTAGGTATTCTCTTTGGACATCCTGTTTTCTGAGATGAATGGAGTCATCATGGCTCAGAGTGCTGAAGATCTGATGTGGAGGAAGAGGCGAAAGATAAGGCTTTACTTGTGTTTATATGCCATAATCTTCAACTCCCTAGCCATTGATCTATCAACCAAACTAACAAGCTTTTGTTTGTTTGCAGTTGTTACCTCCTATCTTCCAGGGCTCTGATAAAGCAGTAGCATGGCAGGATTCCCCATAGTGGCTGTGCCAAGCTGGACATACAGATCTCTGCCCTGGTTCCTCCCTGGGGCTCATCTGTCCTCTCTGCTGTGTTTTTGACCCACGCTTTCTCTCAAATCTCTTTGACAGCACAGCCTAGAGACATATAGCCTGAAAGCCACCTTTCTAAGTGAATTTCCTTGAAGGAATCAGTCTTGATTTAAACATATCATGTATCTTCTAGTTTGTTTGCTTGGAACAGGCTTGCCTATGCTTTGAATGATTTCTGTCTTGAGACAGAGCTAGCTAAAGCTTGTCACCAGTAAGAGTGTACTTACCACTGAGTGTGTGACACATTCGCAGAAGTCATAAAAGTAAACCAAATTAATTTCTGCCTGAAATGAACATGAAAATGAAGACTGGAAAGCTGGAGTGATCTACTTCAAATTCACAGTAGTAGGTTTTTCTATTAGTTTGCAGTTGCTTTTACTGAAGCCAAGGATGGTTCTTGAAGACTTTCATGAAGCAGTCAACCGCATTGTTCACTTTTTCTTGCTTGCTCGTTTTTATTGAATTTCAGTTGAAACCCACTGATTTCAACGCTAACTGTATATGCAAGTGGCAAACAGTATAATTAGGTAGATTAAATCTTTTTCAGCTACAGACTTATTCACATAGTGGAGAAATGTTGGTTTTCTTCTATTTTTTTCATTTCTCTCTGGAATATTGTCTCTTGAAATTCCTAAACTAATGAGCAGACTAAATGGAAACTGTGCATTATAAGTTTTTAAATGTGTATTATAGAAGATGGTTTTTAAGCTACTGGAGTGATAGTAAAAATGAAAAAAAAAAGCAGAATCATCAAAATCCATTAAAGTCAAGTACTTGCTAGTTTTGTTTAAATGGGGTGCTGGCATTTGTCAGCAGCTTATATCTGCTTCTTTTCTCTGCCCCAGTTGTTCGCTTGCATACTGAGGAACCCTTGCTCTGTGCTCCCTGCAGAGACTTGGATGTTACATCTGGGTTTTAATATTTCGGATCTCGGATGATTCTACCTCTGATTCTCTTAGCTTTTCCTCTTTCTTGGTTGCACTTAGAGTTTGTGGCAAAAAGCAGAAAAGGAAGCTGCTGTAGCTTTCTGCTGGTAGAAGGTACAAGCTCTTTCCCTTCTTAATAGCATATGGGCATCTTCCATGGTTCCAGCTTTGAATTCTTGTGTTTATTTGAACTCAAGCCCAAATTAAGCTCTGGGGGTTTTCTTGATGTTTCAGATGGAAATTAATTGGTGGCTTTGAGCTCTGTTTTGTGTATTTTTGTTCCAGACATCTCAGTCTGAGATGTGGTGGAGCTAGAGGAGAAGAGAGCACAAGAACTCTGGTTTTTTAACTTGTTTTTGACAAAACAGCCTCTCGGGCCCAGATATACATAGAATAAGACCTTTGAGGCAGACCTGTGTGTCTGTGGTGACCCGACTGCCCTCCATCAGACTGTGTGCAACTGCATTAGGTGCCTCTGTGGTGCCTTTGTGAGGGTCAGAAAGCCACCAGCTTTCCCTTGAAAAGAGACGGTTGTAGGAGCCTGTCTCCCTGCCATAGACAGAGTCAGGCAAGGTGAGTGCTGATGGAAAATGTGTTGTGGGCTGTATGTGTGTGACTCTCTGTGTTTTTCACCTTCAGTGATAGTGGAACAGCATTCCAGACAGTATTTGACAACTTTGCCAGAGATGGGGCTGCCAGGGCTGCACTTTGATGGCTGCCTCCAGCCCTCCTTCCCTTTGTACCCTGTAGTTCCTGCATGTGGGCAGTTTCTCTGTGTGGTAAAGCACCCTCATCTGGTGGGATGGTGGGTGGGATGGGATTCTGACTCTCATCAGGGTCTTCTTGAAGTAGGTGGTGTGCCCGATGAAGTGGTTGTTGATGCTCAGGTTTAGAGCATCGTGCTGTAGTCAGCCTTTAGTTCGGCTGTGTGTTTGATGCGGCTGCCCCACACTTGGCATAAATGTGTGTCTGTGTCTGTATATGTGTCTTCAAACATGGTCCATAATTGACAACACTTTTGGCTAAATTTTGTCTTGCCTATGCTTGGCCTGGTGATCCATTGGTTCAGTGAAAATGCTTTAAGTGTTAAGTATTGCTCGTGCTTGTGTTTTGAAACACAAACCCTTGGATTGTTTATGAATTCCACTTTGACAGCAGTTGCAATAGCTGTGCACTATATAATGGAGCAATCTATTCCAGCATTCTATCTTCATGTTTTCGGTGCAGACACATGATTATAATAAACTTCAATGCTCTTTCAGTAATTAGACAAGTGGCTGTAAATTTATAAGGCAAACTTTAAAAGCTTTGGAACTTCTGGAAATCTAGTTTTATTATGATTAAAAAACCCAGTTATTTTGTTTTAGCTGTCTTCAAAGTGCTGTAATTTGGGACAGGCACATCTCGGGTGCGTAGACCCCTCCCCAGCATCTTGGACATCCAGTCCTGCTGGTGATACAGCATTGAGACTGATTGGAAGGACCTTGTTTTCTTTCCCTGATGGGAGAAGGGAGTAGAAGTGATAGGGCAGCTGATTTAATTTTGCTTTCAGTGCATGACACTTAATTGGAAGATTGCTTAATTCTAGGAACTGCTGTTCTGCACCACCATACCACATAATGTATTTAAGTCATGGCTGTAGTGTTTGGTCGGAGTACCTGATTGTGATTAACACGACTATTTTCCAGATTCAAGAGGTGATTTATGAAAATGGTGGGTAGCTTTTGAGGCAGTGTTGCTCAAACTTTCCTCTATAGGTGGCTTTCCATACATCCTAGAGAAGTATGACTGAGCAAATACCTTAAAACAAGTGGAAGGCTTCTACTTTAAAAAAAAGCAAACCAAAAAACCAAAATAACTTTTCGAGTCCCCCCCTCCAGTCCTTTTAGTAAGGTTGGAAGTGGTGCAAAGTAATGGTAAGAGATTAAATTTGGCTACACCTTTAGCATTATGTACATCTGTGTTTGTAGGATTAAAATTTTTAAACTTTAAATTCTAAGTGAGATTAAGCAGTGTTTTCACTTGTGAATCCCTAACCAAAACTTGCTGGAGGTTTCTGGGCTGTTCCCCTTCTGGGTCGGACTCTGAGCTGCAGTAGCTGAGGCGACTGGTTATTTTGTCCTGGCCCCAGCTGTGCTGCAATCCTGGTGTGTCTGGGTGCATCCCTCACAGTCAACTATGTGTGCTCTTGGACACACCAGAGTATCAGCAGATACATGGGATCATCCATGACTGTCTCTTTGGAAAACAGCCAGCCAAGAATGGAAACTTTGGGTGTGTAGGGTGCTCCTGAGTCAGGGCTGAATGATTGCTGGAGAGCATTGTTGTTGTTGTTGTTGTTGTTTGCCAGAGTCTGGGACTTCAGTCTGAACGGTTTACAGACTCTCGTCTCCGTATCTGTTTTTGGAGGAGATGAGCTGGTGGGCCAGGATATGGTCAGCTTGCTGTAGCCATCAGCAGGGCTGGCCCATTGTCTGCCTCCTTTATGTTGTGCATCTGCCCTCAGTGAGATGGGACCCTGTCGAGGCAGTGTCCCTGCTGCCTCTTCCCTTTATGTGAGCATGGTTGCCAGGATGCTTGCAGGGCCAGAGGGACAACCTTGTTGCCCCTGTTGGGGGAGCGTTTGGAGTTGAGATACCCAGCACCCCCTTCTTCCTTTCCCTTTGCCACTTGGGAAGTGGTGCAGGGGTTTCATGGATAGTTATGCTGGGATAAGCTCCCTGGCTTTGATCAGCTACAAAATATATGAGTCATCCTCAGCTGAATTTTGATTCTCGCTCCTCTTTTACAGTCTGGGGCAATAGTAAGTTGTCCTATTTGTTCCAGTTTGCTGAATGATTTACAACCAAAAGCTTGGCCTTTCCGACTAGCAATTTTTATATTATGTCTAATGACAGTTGTGGTCCAGAGTAGTGACTTGTGGTTTGCAGGAATGGCTGATGTTGGATCATGAGCTGAATAATACTTTTGTGTAGTCATGGTGTCATGAGCTAAAAGGTGTTTTTTTTTCTTAAAGTGAAGTTGTTATTAGAAATCCCAAAAAACCCCCCAAAAGGTCTGCAGTGTATATTCTACCTACAGGTACAGAAGGTGTGTGTGTGGTAGGGACTAAAATCATAGAATCATACAATTGTTTAGGTTGAAAAAGACCTTTAATATCAAGTCCCGCTGTTGACCCAGCACTGCTAAGTCCACCACTAAACCAGGTCCCCAAGTGCCACATCAACATGCATGCCTTTTGAATACCTCCACAGATGATAATTCCACCACTTTCTTGGGATGCCTGCTTTAATGCCTGACCACCCTTTTTGTGAAAAAAGTTTCCTAATACCCAACCTGTATCTCTCTTGGCACACCTTGAGTCCATTTTCCTATAATCCTCTCATTTATTTGGGAGAAGGGACTAACCCCCACCTTGCTACAGCCTCCTTTCAGGTAGCTGTAGAGAGCACTAAGGTCTCCCCTGAGCCTTTTTCCCCTGGCTAAACAACCCCAGCTCCCTCAGCTGTTCCCTGTAAGACTTGTGCTCCAGATCTTTTACCAGCTCCATTGCCCTTCTCTGGACATGCCTCAGCACCTCAGTGTCTGTCTTGTAGTGAGGGTCCCAAAACTGGCCTCACCAGTGCTGTCTGCTGGGAGGGGACACCAGGCTCACAGCCAGGTATTGATCTGCTGACTCCTCCTGTGGAAAGAACTCTCAAAAACCTCTTTGCACCAAAATAACTTGTTTAATCTGCATTTTATTTGTACCCTGAATACACAGCATGGCAGGAAGGAACCAGCTGCAGTGGCAGCAGTGCTGTGGCCTTGCTTTGAAAGTTCTTCCAAGGAATTTCTTTCCCTTTTTGTTTGCCACAACTTGATCTGTGTGTTATTTAACATGGTGGTGAACATGTTTTGACTAGTTTTTGTGAGGCACTTGGTGTATTCTTGAGTACTCGATAAAAAGTCATTATGGGAGAACACGCAGGCTCCATTTCCTTAATGCTGTTCTTTTCCATGGATTAACCTGTGAACTGAATGTATTGCATAATGGTTTTTCTGTCGTGTGGCCCTTTGGCATAATGACTATATTGGCCACATGCTTTGGGTTTGCATATTAAATACTACCCAGATATCAACTGAGAGGAATTTGTATTCATTTAGGTTCTTCTGATAAACAGACAAACAAACAAGTAAATAAAGGCTCTGCAACCTCTGAGATTGGGATTTTGTTTTTACCAACTCTGGTACAGAAAGGGTTGTTAATATAGGCTTGGATTTCTGAGTTGAACTCCCATGCTGATAAAGCAGAAATAATTTGAGGTCTGAAAATACTGCCTGAGTATTTGAAAATAGTTTGTGTGGACATAAAGCTGTTTACAGATCGCTCACTGGCCACCAGCCAGTTTCTCAAGGACAAGGTGGTTTGGATTTTTTTTTTCCCCTTAGAATCACAGATGTACTTGGCAGGTTATCAGAAGATAAAAATGCTGGAAATAGTCTCCTGGTGTGAGTCCTCATTTAATTAAAATACATACAACTTTAGGCTATATATGTGTGTTTTGCATCTTGCAAGCAAGTTGGTAAAATATTTCTTAATTTGTTCTTATGTATGTGGTTATAGAATAAAACATGGTCCCAATTCTTTTCAAGAATGCCTCCTCTTGTTGTATTCCTGCAGCATACGTGGTGCTCTAGAAGATGTATTTTAGTTTCAGGTGTTCCTGCCAGGTAAGTTATGGCTTTCCAGTCCATAGGAGTGAGGAGATGTGACTATCTGGACATGGCACTGATGATGTTTGTAATAGCTAAAGGAAAGAGAATAGAATAGAAGAATAGAATATGCTGAGTTGGAAGGGACCCACAAGGGTCATTGAAGTCCAACTCCTGATGGCAGTCAGTGTCTCTCCTGAGTAGGAAAAACAAAAAGCCCAAAACCACAAAGTTGCAGCCCATCTTTGTTGTGTGGTATAGAACTGGAGGAATATTGACAGTTGGACTGAAACTAATTTTTTTATATATATACATATAATATGTATATAAAGAAATGTATATTTAAGAGTTCATTAACTCTTCTGTAATGTGAATGTTCTGGAATTTTTTTAAAGGCTGCTGATACAAAATCTTTAATTTTAACCAGGTTGAAATAAAACTTGTTACATAGCCTGAGTTCCCTGCTCTGCTCGGCTGTATTATTCTACTGGGATGGTATTCATGGAAATAGTTCTCCTCCTTCTTGCCCTTCATTATTATTAAGCTGTCCAATACTACCAGATCTTCCTCACAGAGTATGTTAGCATCTTGTGATACAACTAGGTGGAACATGGGACTCTCTTGATAGGGATAGCTGAATGTGGAATTTGTGTTGGGCTCCTTTGTGTCTAGTGGGCTGTATCAATAGCAGCAAACTCAAAAACATACTAAAAAGGAAAATAAAAAGCAGTGAAGCAAATTGTTCCCCCTTTTCCCTTCCTCTCCCACTATGTCTGTTGCATTTGCAATGAGGTTTTATGCCTTCCAAAACAATTGCCCCATCCATTTAACTAACTTGAAATTAAGAAAAACTTGATTTTTTATTTATTACCCCTCCTTGCTGCTCTCCAGGAGACTGGTGGACACTTCAGGGTGGTACCTCAGGCAGCCAGGCTCTGAAGCAGCACAGCTGGACGCATGCTGTCTGTGACTGCTGGATGCTGCCCAGTGAGGGACACTGACTGCTTGCTGCCTGGTGATGGCCATCACCCATTTCTCAGAGCTGCTTTTTTTTGTCAGTAGACTGAATGCAACAAGGTTTAGTAGGGTGTGTGAGCTTGGTTTTTCTTCTGTTATGGTGTATGACCTCTGACGATGCTTCCCAGGAGAGTGCAGGCTGCTTATAACAGTGCTGCTGCATGGAGGGGCAGGGACTAACCAGATCTGGATTACTTCTGCTCTCCTCCGCCCAAGAAAAGTATGAATTTATGGCACTTCTGTGTACCCAATGCCTAAATACTTAAATTCATTGGGGGCATCTCGCTTTCTCCTTCAGAAGGGGTGTGCCCAGCACTGAGGTGGTTTCTCAGCAGCTTCTTGGTGGTGAGCAGAGCGAAATAGGTGCAGAGTTGCCTGGGTATGCAGAGGGCCTTTAGTCACAGGGTGTCAATTGCTCCTTTCAGTCGGAAAGCTCAGCTTTGCATGTCCGGGGTGATGAGTTAAATGTCAATACGAATCCATTTAAAAAGCAGTCAAAGAGAAGCAACCCCAGGCTTTTTTCATACAGGCTTATTTTGATGTCACTCTGGAGAAGCGATGGGGAGACTCTGCCCTTTATCTGCTGTCTCTCTCAGCTGCAGAGGTATCTGCATTGTTTTAAAGCCCCTGCCCACCTCTGTAGGGACCCTGGCAGGTCAGATTGGGCCATGCTTGGGCTGAGTTAGGAGCATGGTGTGGTGCATGATGTCTCTCTGAAGTGACACTGGATGGTTGTGATGCCATGTGGCAATTAACAGGGCTTCCTCTTGTGACCTGTGGTGGTTCCCTTCAACCTGATTAACACGGCCCTTGTTGCTGGCCATGTTGTTGGCCATGACACCAAACTGTGCCTGCTGCTCCTTCAGGCAGTGGCCGATATCCAGCAGAAAGTGTTTGGTGATGGAAGTGCCTGTCTATCTGTAGACCATGTAATTTTGCACCTACAAGTACATGTTTTATCATTTTGGTCTAAATTCTTCTCCTGGTGTTCTCCATCTGGCTCATTTTTAATTATAGTTGCCAGAAAGAAATTGTTCTGTTTAAAAGAGACCATTGCAGGGTGTCCAAAGAGACGAATCAGTGTTAGGAGGGGTGAATTTAGTGACTGGTAAAGCCATTAAGGTAGGGTGAAGAACTGGTTTGAATGAGAGCCAGACATAGCTGATTTTAGCTGATGTTTCTAAAGGAAGCCAAATGTGCTCTGAGCCAACAGTGTCCACGTGGGAGGTATGCATCTACTCTGGTTTAATTATTTTCTTTTGTTTTAGTTTGGGGTTTTTTTGGGTATCTTTCAGTAGTGTGCCAACTAAATTAACTAGGCAGGTTTAAAACCAGAAAAAAAGTGTAAGGATTAGTAAGGTCCTTCGCTTTTTGAAGAGGGCTGAGGGCACAGACTCTGTTATAAGAGAAAACGAGTGATGGTGTTTTTAAAAAAGATACCTAAATGTGGCCATACTATGGTGGTGATTGGGATGATGATATCAAGGATGTCTCTTGAAGAGGGTATTTTCCAGGCTGAGGTCTCAAGCCAGTTAGGTCAGGTCTCCCTTTAGAAGAAACATGTAATCTGGGGCAGGAATCTCTGGGTGGCCACCTACAGAGCAGCAAAGCTTGATCCAGGACACAGCTGATGACTAGGGTGCCTGGCAGAGGGGCAGCACTCAACACAGCATATCTTTCAAAAATTTTCAATGGCCTGAAGTTGAGGCCTTATGGGAAAACACGTGGCAGCTTTGCTGCCAGTGTTGCCAGCAGACCCTAGTTTGTCAGCCTTTCCTGATCAGTATTTGTGAGGAATGAAAAAGAGAGAAATCTGCAGGGTCCACTTGATAAGGGAATGTTTTGTGCCATTTGAGCCTGGAAATATGTAATCTTGAGGGATCCCAGTTGACTGAATGAATTGCGATTGGCATGACTGGGTAATGAAGGGCCAGCCATAATCTTAAACTGCACAGCTGCTAGACCTATTACCTTCCCCTTCCCCTGCAACATCCCCTTCTTTTGCTGTTTTTTAATCTGTTGCCCAGTCAAATGTCTCAGTGGCCAAGAACTGAAATGGGCATAATCGTCAGGCCTCACTTAGGCAAATCTTTCAAAGGTCATATGGGAGATTGGTGTGGTTTTCCATATGAATTGTCAAGAAAACTGTCTACCATTGCAATTTGCTTTCTGTACTCTCCCATTAGACAAAAACATCTCCTCCTGATCAGTGGGGTGAGGTGAACTGCTGGCAGGATGCTGGGAGTCAGCAGAGATGCCTTCTGACTGAGCTCTGCCATTGACCTGTTGTGATCCTGGGAAAGTTAACTTGTGGCTTTCTGCTACAGTTTTCCCACCATCCTTTTTTCTTTTAACTTCTCTTTTTCCTATTTGAGCAATGAGCTGTTTGGGAGAAGGAAATGCCTCTGATAATGATAATGTATATGCAGCATCTTTCAGAGTGGGAAACCTACCACAAAACTAGCAATCAAAATGAAAAGTTAATGCACAGAACTCCCTTTTTTTTCTCCTAGTAACACCTTTTCACTCTGTCCCATGAAGAACAAGACTGATAGTAACTGTGCATCTTTCTGTGCATTATCTCACAGAATGTAGTTCTATGCATGAGTAAATTGTCATTATTATTTCTTTATAGAAAACTGGTGAGCCTGTGGATATCTAAGGCAGGATAGAGAGTATGTTGTTTTCTGTTTTGCTTTCCAGGCATTTGATGTCAAGAGTAAACAGAGGGAAAACACAGAGCCCTGTTCTGTCTTTGTCTTAAACAGTGCAAGTCTTTAATAGCTTTGGTTTATTTGGATTTAGAAATCATCCAACAGGATGACTTTTTGTCATGAATTTCTGCATGATTTTCCCGGCTTTTGTACTGAGGTTGGTTGCTGATTTTTATTCTAGAAGTAGTCCTCATGTCACATAAACATTATACCTTTCTACAAATTTATCTCCATCACTGGAGCCTACAGAATACTGTATCAGTATGAACAGCATTATTTTGGCTTCAAATGCAATTAGGTAGACCTTTTGCTTAAGAACACTTCATATTTAATTATTTGGTTTTGACTGGAGAAGTTGCTTTCACTTTGTGGCATTCTTTTTTCCTGTCAAAATGTGTTCTGTTTCCTCCACAAGCAGTACTCCCATTGCTTTTCACAGGGTAGACCTAATTTTTTGGGGAGTGGAAAGAAGTGTCGTGTAGAGTCCAAGTTTTCACACTGCAGAGTTGGTTGGTCTGCAACTTTCTGTGTTGGTGAGTGACAAAAAGAGGTGATGGTAAACGACTTGGAATAATAAGTTATCATTTATTGCACTGGTGTGTGCAACCTGATAGCAGAGCGTTACTTCATGGCCTATTGCCTCAAGCTGGTAGGAGTTTACAACTGAATGAGAAGCAAATTGGGAAGTTAAGTTTAGCAGGGGGACATTGTACAGCGCTACTTTGACATGGTACTGTGGTGAGTTTTTATTCAATAGCATGTCTAAATCTGGTCTGCTGCTTCTGTGTGCATTGTGGCAACTGAAATTGAATTAGTAGATTTTTTTTCCCCCCCCAAATCAGTTGCTCTTCTTTCTACAGATGTCAGCACAGAATACTGGGAACTAGGAGAAGTTTTCCAAAGACTTAATTGTTTACAGTGCACAGGACAATCCAAGTTTGCTAGTCATAGTCACATAGGCTGTTTTCCTTCCTTAATGTGTGATGTTGCCCCATATTCTCCTTCCATGCCATTTAGCTGGGAACAGAGCTTTCAGGAACAGTCTCCCAAAGGCACATTATTACACAGGGCTGAAACTGTGTTAGTAGGAGAACTACATTACTGTGAAATATGTATCTTGGATAATTAGGAGGGGTTGGAAGTAAATGAGCTGGTAGGATTTCTTTTGCATTTCATTTGCATAGTTCTTTGATAACATTAAGGCAAAAGAAAAAAAGCACCATGAAAAAGAGCACATAACACCACTTGCCTCTGAACCTTTCCAAAACAAAAATTTTACAGTAATAATGTGTGCCAAGGAAGTAAGAGGCAAGAAGTAGGTGTATTAACTGACTTGGAGAGGGTGGGTAGGCTTGAAATTTATGATATTTTGCAGATCTTGGCAGTCTACCAAGGATTCCCCTTGTCCCCTCTGCTTTTCAACATGCATAAAGCCCACTGAGACGAGAAATAAACAGCATATTGCTATCAGACATGACTGAGGAATATGCTTAAGTAGTGGATTCAGTTTAAGATGCAGTTAAATTCTGCAGTGTTGTCGTGTTGATAAGAAGAGCTATAGTCCTATGTAAATGAACTTCCTATCATCTACACGAGAAGAAGCAGGACAAAATTTAGGGCTGACATTCTCAACTCCATTGACTCTATTTAAAAATGCAATGGTGCGAGTAGAAGTCTTAGAAATATTCTTATGCTTCTACCTTGAGAGGATAAACAAATACTTTAATCTGAATAGAACCATGAAATAAGAGAAGGAAAGGTAGTGAGAATACATAAGAAATGACAAGTAGTTTGAAAATTTTGATCAGTAAAAGCTTAATGTGGTCTAAATGAAGGGAAAGTATTGGTGGCCTCATTGACATGGGGACGAGCTTACAGAGCTGATGTTTTCTTGTGGCCCCTATCTGCAACCTGGTAAGAGGCAAACACACTACTAGGATGATGTAGCCTTTTCTACCTGTTGCTACTACTATGCAGTGAAATCTCTGCAGCTTCCTCAGTCCTTTGGCTCTGGAGATAGTCATCCGAGGCTTAGCAAGATGCATCTGGGTTGCTGTTGTCTCCATTGCATATTTCGTATTCGTAGTTAACATTCTGGCCATGGGATCCCTAGCTTCTGATATTTGGCATGTAACATGATTTAAGGAAACTGCTGTTTTCAGTTAGCATGGGTTGTGTTTTGCAATCTTGCAGAGTTTTTCAGATATCCAGATGGTACTTGACAACAATTTGCCTGGAGAAACAAAGCTGCAAAAACCTCTGCTGTGCTGTGGGTGATCCCGTGATGCCCTGAGGGGCCATGAGTCCACACTGCACTAAAGCAGAGGCCTTATTCCATATGAAAAATATTGTCCCAGTGGAGTGATGTTGCTGAGATATGGTGTCTGGATGGAGTCTTAACAGTTACTGCATTTATGAAATGTCCTGTGAGTTGGATTTGAATAACTTTTAATCCCAGGAGATTGAGTTCAGAGAGTTTCTCCCATCTATGATTTCTTCAGTTCTTTCTTCATATTCAATCATTTTGCAATTTAATTATTACTCTTCTTAATGCAGACAAATTTTTCCAAAGCAAAAGCTGACTATGAAAGTCTGAAGACTGGTTTCCAATATAGGAATGCTTAGCCATTTTCATGTTACGAGCAAAATTATTACCAGCATGCTAATAGTTTGACAAGCCTGTTCTTGAGCAGAGCTGTGAAGCAGATAAACAAACAAATAAAAACTCTGCTCATGCTTATATTCTGTGCTTGTGATGTTTGCCTTTTCCCTCCATCTGAAAATATTTTTAATGAAAAGAATTTGGCTTCAAAATGTCCTTTTACTTCTCTCATATAAATTAATGTCATGCAGGCCTCCCCACCCCCACTACATTGTAGATGCTTAGAATATGAGTGCTCCATACATTACGAAAAGGGTATTTGGAGTAATTTTAAACAATATTTTGAAGCGACCAGAGTTTAAATTTGGCCTGGGATACTGAGAAGCCCACACTTCCCACACTGCAGTTCCCTTGCTTTCAGTCCCTTAGGAGGGTTCTGTAGAAGCTTTTCCTGTCCCAAAAGAAGCAAAGTGAAACATGAGCAATTGCTGTGCTCTGCTGTAGCTGGCCCAGGTTTTTGTAGGGACACTTGTGGAGGCACCAGCAGGATCCAGTAAAGCTGCAGGGGAAGGATGGTTGGGCTGGTGCACATTAGTCATCCTGAGTGGGCCAGTCTCACAGGGAGGAACACTGACTTAAGAAAAGCTCTGAAGCTGAGCTGGGAAGTTTCAGGCATCTCTCTGGAAATAGCAAGCCCACAAGTAGTTTGCAGATTTAAAGAGAAAAATAGAGAAAAAAAAATCCATAAAATATGTGATGTCCTGTGGATATCTTGCTACTTTTCTCTTCTGTGTACCACATTTTCTGCCTCTCCACTTTGCTGCAGGATGAATGGTGAACAGTATTTCTATTTTTTTTTTTGAGGTTTCTTTCCTCAGATATCCTTAATGTTGTGAGCTTTTTTTTCCTCTGAGATGTGCTTGTTACTCTCTTATCCTTAGCATATTCTTTTTGTACCTCAAACTGTGCTTCCCACGTCCTTGGGCCTTCAAGTGCCTTTGACAGAGCTGTGGAAAACAGAGGCAGAGCTGAGAGTGGGCATTTTTCTGCCTCAGTGTAAACCATTTTCCCCTCCTTCTTTGTGGGATGGTAAATCTTGAGGAGGAGATGATCACAGGCATCTCTCATTAGGCAAAGGTCCAGGGTGGGAAACTGGAGTTGGAAATCTCCTGGGCTTGCTGAAAGGCTTTGGTTCAAGAAGTAGTAAGGTCAAGGTGAGGTCAGTCTTGGCTACTGCACACCTTATGACCCTAACTTTGTTTCAAAATCGAAACCAGCTTGAGACCAAGCTGTAAAAAGAAATGCCTGCAGTAAAAAGAGTTTACAGAGCAAGCAAAAGCCTAAGTACAGTAATGTATTTATAGAAAGCATCTGGACTGGTTAGTAAGGGGAGAGCACAGCACAATAAGAGTTGTGAAAGAAAGCTGAGGCAATCAGTTCTGCAGCATTTCATCTTTTTGAATGCACCAGCAATTCCTGACCATTACCTCCATGGAGGGCATCATAAGGTGTGAAAGAATGAAGATTTCTCCAAAGAGACTAGTGGTTTGGGGTGCTTCAGTTATTGCATGGCAGTCTTGAAAGAATCTGTAAAGAGATTAATAAGTTAGTCCAGGAAAAATAATGCACTTTTGATGTCCATCAGCTATAGTGGATGCTATATAGAGGTTTCTGCCTAGGAAACTTAGAAATTCGTAAGGGAAGAAATAAAGGAACTACAACTTTAGTGAAATGTTTTGTTGTGTTTTTATCCTTACTTGTGATAGCAGTGAAGAAATGTAGTGGGCATACCTCCTGCTGGAGAGCTTGACTAATGCATACAGGAGCCTTTGGGGATGATGCTTGTGAGAGCTGTTGGGAGACTGGGCTGTTTGACTGGAAGTCTCGAGGCAGACTGCTGGATGTTAAGCGGAGAGCTGGAAATTACCAGTGTAGGGACCATTTCTAAGTGCCCGTTTAGACAAAAAGGCAAAACAGCTAATTGATATGTCCCCACTTCATGTAAAAATATAGTGGAGAGAAAAAGGTTTTTGTTAGAAGTCAGCTGAGGGGAATTATAGCCCAGCAGAGCTGGAGGGGCCTGCTGTGCCACATGCCTTCCAGCCCTGCGATCTGCATCCTGCCACCTCTGTCTGTGTTCTGACTGCAGAACAAACCAGTTTAATTTCCTGGACTGCAATCCCCCGCCCCACCCTGCAGTTTGCTTTTTCTATGTTAACTTTCTGCCATTTTAGTGATCTCAATCAGCTTATCATATGATACAATGAGTGCCAGAAGGAGCTCAGTGCTCCCGGGAGAAATATGTGACAGGAGGCAGAGGAAGGAAGGGTAGGAGCTCCCTGCTGCAGGAGCTGGGATCTATTAACTCAACTCCAGCTGTACTGAGAAACTGTACCCTTATCGTGGTGTAGCTGAAGAGAGATGACGTCTTGTTCTTGTCTAGCTCTTGCGAGACAAGCAAAGAGACCTCTTGCAGGTCTGATACATCACTTGCAGAAATCTCACTTTTTTTAACTATTGAAGACCAAAACAAAGAGAAGTGTCCCTAAGCCATAAACATGGGCTAACCCCCTAAGCATGCTTGCATTTACCTAGCAATATGTCACCCAGATACCAGGCACTGGTGCACAGAAATAAAATATACAGCCTGTGGAGTTTATCTATTCTGACATGTTAGTAAACTATCATTACTGACTATGAGCTTTGCTAAAGGTAACAGAAAGGAAGCTGTGAATATAATCTCTCTACTTGGTAATCGTCATTTTGATGTGGAGAAAAAGAAATGGGTTCTAAAATTTGCATGAGAACAATTTAAAAAGAAAAGTTTTTTAGACATCTAGAATATTTTTTGGTTTTTCCTAGGACGTATGAGAAGGGTCCAGCACATTTGCAGAAAATCCAGTGACCGAAACTTTTGTTCAAATGTTTTGCTCTGTGTATGCTGAAGAGATAGGTGAGATGCCAGTACTGACAGTTCTCTCTCTCTTATTCAGGGTCGGCATGTCAAAACGGGTCAGCTGGCAGCCATCAAAGTCATGGATGTTACTGAGGTGAGTAGAGGAACCTTCTACTTTATTAACAACATGGGTGAAATTTAATAATGAGAGATGGTATATGGCTTACCTCATACTTCTATTGAAGGGCATGATCCTTGGATGTGAATGTTTGCTTTCTGCTTGCAGGACCTGACCTTTCAAACCCATCTGCCCTTGACAAGATTTCTGTGTGCCAGGTGCTCTGGCCTTCACAAATTTCTTTATGTCCCAGGCCACATGAGCGCACGCAGCACTCCCTTTTCAGAAATTTCTTAGAAGAGTGGAAAAAATTGAGATTTCTTGCTTCCCACTTTATTCTCTTTAATGTATCATCTTGCTTTTGCTGAAAAAGAAGGTGAGGAGGCTGCTTGACGTAGAGGACAGTGTTCTCCCTGCTACATTTGCAGCCTACAAAAGGGTATATGTTTATTCAAAGGAATGGATCTAATAAAGTTCCAAGAAGCCTGAAAGCAGAAACATCTGCAGGAATGATGAGCAGATTGCTAGCAGAATTCAGCAATGTAAAGTAGTAGTAGTAACTGACCCAGGGGATTTACTGTGAAGCTTTAGATGGAAAAGAAGGGAAATTAACCCAGACAAAGAAATAAAAAATATGTGCCTCTGTTTGAATCCGTAGATGTCTTGCAGTTTATGCTGTTCAAAAAGCAATCAGTTTAAATTAAGTCTTAAAAACAGATCAAGAAAGCACGTGTTTCTTCCTGTTGATCCCAATTGTGTTGTATAGAGCTACATCCACTAATTAACACAACAGCTTCGGATTTAAAATTGAATGAGAGCCTCCCATGTGCAATGCTTGACTGATACTGCTCTTCTGTAGAGAGGTTGTGCCTTTTCAGACTAAGTGTCCTATTCTTCTAAACTGCTCAATCTTGCACAGATATTAGGGAGAAGAATGTTAATGTGTGTGCATTGTATGGAGCAAAGGGGTCTTTGGCAAGGCTGGTTATATTAAGCAAAACTCCTACAGGAGTATTGCTGCAACATATTTTATAGTTTCGTGTGTGTATAGATGCAACAGGTAAAAGTGGCCTTGGACACAAGGTCCTAGATGAGAGGTAGGGTGTAACGGGTAAATAGGCAGACCAGGAGGAGGAAAACAAGAAGGCAAGGCTAGGTCAACTGATAGGACTTCAGTCTTATCTCCAAATCTCCTAGTGATCAATGGGCAGTGTGACTGCTGCTCTCTAACTGAAGCTGTTGTGTCTGCCAAGAGCTAGATATTCTTGCTTTGTAAGATGGCCTGATAAAGATAAATTTTTAGCTGAAGTTTTTCAAAGGCTGCCTTCATGAGGAGGCAGTGCTTTTTTGCTGCAGTTAACAAATGGAGAAAACAGAGAAAAATGAAGGTGCATTGACACAAAGTGAATGTTCTTTGCACAGCAAATGTTTTCATTTGTACAGTGGTTTTACACAAGGCAGCTTTGCTGGACTATGCATGAGAAAGGCTTCTTCCGTAATATTAAGATGGGCTGTACTGCACACTCCCTGTTTTTTTAATAGCATGTATTAATCACAAACAGTTGTAATGGAGAGGTTGCACAGAAAAAGGAAGACAATTGAAAAATGCTGTCTATGGTATAGCTAAGCTCATGTTGCAGGAGATGGCTTAAGTTTTGAAACTTTCTGTAATTTTCATCTGGTTTTGAAAAGCGAGTTTTATATTGGCACTGTCTCTCATAAGCACAATGCTTTTTTAGGGGATGAAGGGCAGTCAGAGGGAAGAGCTGGGAGATTTTAGCCCCATGCAGCTTAAAAAAGCATTGTCATTCCTACCAGTGCAGCTCATGTGTTTTGCTTCAAAGTAATGAGCCTGTGGAGGTTAAAAATGTCTAAGTTCTTCCAGCTTGCTTTAAGTCAGCTCCACTTTTTAGCACCCGGCATGGGTGATCCTATTGCATGTGCCATTTTCTCAGTGGCAGATGTGACCATAGAATGTTCCTGTCCAGTCTTGGTTCCTGGTTCCTTGCCCATTTCCCAACACTTGTGCCAACACGACTGCCCTGGGGCCAGATGGTGACTTGGATCAGTGAATAGTTTAAAAATACCCTCACTCCTCTTCTTCCCCTGGTTATTTATAATCTGGATTGGTTCATTGATCTAGTTTAGCACATGATGTTACAAACTGTTGTGCAATTGCTATGAAGAAGATGGCATGAGACCAGAAAAGGGCTGCTGCTGGCCAACAGGGAGAAGGGGCAGTAGCTCAGATTGACGTTTCTGCCAGAGACAGGCATATCCTCAAGCCATGGCTTCAGTTCCTCAAGGGATGGTTTCATAAACACCTCCTTTTGCTGGCAAACAATGCAGCTCCGTCCTGGTTCTAGCTTATAGGGACAGTGGGAGGTGAGGATGTGGGGACTGTCCCAAAAGAAATGCTGAAGGACCCACAGCCTCAAATTTACCTTCTCCACCTGCTGTAAGAGCTACAGTTAGATGAACTGCTAATGGTAATACTAACTATGTCCATGCCCATGGAGAAAGAAGCTTCAGTGGAAACTTTCACAAAACTGAAACGGTGATTTTCCTGTAGGTGATTTGTGCCTATGTGCCTATTTTATTGGCTGTGTTATGCTTTTCTGCTTAAATTCAAGCAGTACTATGGGAGATATCTGATTATTTTGACTAACCTGAGTTGACAGACACAAGACTTTCTTTCTTATAGAATATATCTGATCCAGTGCTTGCATGGCCAAATGCTTAACAAATTACAAAACCTAATATGTTGGCATGCTCTGTGGGCACACCCCAAATGTTCAGTTTTCAAGGCCACAATTCTGCAATTTACACGTTGCTCAGGATCAGTGAAGTTGCCTGAGCTCTGGGCTGTAAAGTTTTGACCACCCGAATGGGAGGAATGTCAAAGTCAGAGTAAAGGGTTTTCTTTAAACATTTTGGTTGGCATGAAGAAAATGAGGTAGTTTAACCTCTGACTAGAGATATTGGAAGAAACATTACAGCTCTGTAGTGTACATGTCAGTATGGAAATGCTCTTCATAGTTCTCATCTTTTCATGTGGTTTTCTCTTTAGATTTTAATTTTGAAAAGAATGGTGGCAATCATGAGAAAAGAGGAGGTGGGCTGAAGCTATCAGCTTGATCTTTGAATATATTATGACTAGTCAGTACTGCTGCCTTAAATGTTGGGGGGGGAGTGTTGATGTGCATAAAACTTTCCTGCCTCTTCTATTTTCCTCCTTTCTAAACAAAATGAGAAAAGACTTAGAAGACTGTATGGATCTTTACAGATCTTTAGGTCTACATCACTAAAGCAAGCACTAAGGGATCTCTAAGACCTAAAAATCTATAGGTTTTAGTACTGAATGATGCATCTACAGGTCCTATTTTCACTTCCTGAGGGCAAAGCATGAGGAATGTAGGCTGAAAAATTTTCACTGGAGTTTAGAACAAATAAAATCAAAGACCTCACCAATCTTCATCAATGGAAAGCTATTCTCATTCCTTGTTGGAATGCGCCCAATGACCGTAAAAGGGTAACAATATGAACTATGAGCGTATACACATTTTAAAAATTGTTTTACAAAATGCACATATGTAGGATGAATCTCATTGCTGCACACATGTTGTGGGGGAGGCATTATTTGAGAGATTCCTGCAGTCTGTCATTAATCTTTTTATTGTAGGGCCTCTGTTTTCTTTGTGACATTGTTTTGGAGAAAGCGGTGATCTCAGTCCATGTTGACCTCTTCCACTCACTGACCATGCTGTTAGGTTTCCATGACTGTAAGATTTTCACGATTTTTAAGATTTGGTAGTCACTCTTCAGTTAGAAGAATTTGTCTTCTTGTGAAGTAAATAACATTTAAAACCTTAGCAAAGCTTACTTGGCAAATCTGCCTGCATCCAAGCTGTTAACTTGCATTACGCCCTAAAGCTTGACTCTGCTTAACTCTTTTGGAAGCTTTCCTTGCAGCTGCATGGTTGTTTCCAGTGTCACTCCTGTGTTCCACTTCCAGCGATGCTTTTCTCTTTGAAAGGTCTAGTAACTGATTTTGAGGGAAAAACACAATTGCTTCTTTTCTGTTTGTTATAACCCCTGATGCTGCTGCTTCTTCCTCCTACCTCTTCCCACACACGCGCTTGGCATCCCTTGGGAAAGTTTTCCGCATGCCTTTTTTAATAGCAGCATTTCTCAGCTCTTGTGCCCAGTGTTTCATGACTTGTCCAGTCTAGTCTGTGTAAATTATGCTAAGTAAACAACTGGATACCGTATCCTGCTGATTTATGAAAGAAGCTGGATTGCTTTTAGAGCTTGCCCGTCTTGCTGTTTCTGTACGTCCTCTGCAGAAAAATTAACAACTTCAGACCAAAACCTCCAGGCCTGCAGAGAAACATGGCACATCTCCCATGCCTAGAACAGGAAAGGTTACCTGAATTACTCATTGCCATCTTCCTGTCTCCGCTGACTGCTTTCCTCTGTTGCAATAGGCGAGTCTCTTTGATTCTTGTGAGTCTATATGGCCTACATGGTGTAATAAACTGCGATCATGTGGATGATCTATCCATGGTCCATAGGACATCCCAAAAGCAGTCTGCAGAAAAACTGCAGATAGATAAAAATGCGTGTATGTTCCCATACAAACTGGCAGACAAAATAGGGGGAAAACAAAGTGCGAAACATGAAAAGTTTGCCCTAACTACTATGTATGTTCTTTTATTCCCCTTGAAAAGCCAAAGACAATCCATGGATTTTGATCTCTTTGGAGGGGAAAAAGATTAAAAAGTTGATGGCTTACTCTAGAAGATTGGGAAATGCAGATCCTTGCAGCCCTGTGCAACAGAACTGGGTCAAGTCAGTCTGGAGAAGCTGAACATGGGCCATCCTTTTAGTGCAGAGATATGAAAGCACTGCTTTACCTGGCTTAGTGCAGCTGCCTAATAAAGTACTTATATATCAGTCCATGGCTGTACTTACTGTGAAGTTAGCCAAAGCAAACCTGAAGTCAGTAGAGTTACCAAAAGTATTTGCCATGTCAGTTCTTCTTATGAGTCACTTCTTAATATGAATTGGGGAAAATGGATAAGGGATCTAAAAATCCTGATTGTTTCATGGAGCATACTGGCACCCTGCTTGCTTGTCCCTCAAATACGAGGTTGCTTACTACTAGTCTGTACAACATTTTGTAGTCTTTGGTTAAACAGTTACCTGCCAAAAGAAAGAATCATTCTGAGGAAAAGAAATAAATAGAAAAGATATTTACAATGTGGATAGCCCTGCTGTCCAGTCTGTCCTGAAGCTGATTAACCTCTGATCTCTTCTATGGATTAGGTAACCAAAAGAAAAGGGCTGCTGGGAACTATCTATTACAGTTCAGGGGAAAACAGAGCTGGACAGAGTGGTCTCTTAACACCTGGTTTGGGAGGAGGTCGAAAAGAGCTACGATAGTCTTGCAACCAATAGGGCACCTATTTTGAGCTTTAGAGCATTTAAATAATTGACAGTTTCTCTCCTTAACTAAGATCCTTCACCTGCCTCTGCTGCATGCCATTGCCCAGCAGCTTGGCACAGTTCTTCTACCTGCTTTACCACAGACCTGATGCTGGGAGGTTCAGCCCTGGGTGCTGGCTGATGTCTGTGTGCGACCAGGCTCTCCTGCAGCTCCGTGCTGCCCGTTTTCCTGTGAGACCTGTATTTGGATCAGGCAGGGGTGGTCCTGTCCGTCTTCAGGGTGATGTGGTGCAAAGGGCTCAGGGGGTCCCAGACACTTCACAGCAGCCCTGTCCTTTGGTGGCTGGGCAGTGCTTAGCTTGCCAGCTCATAGTCCTAACAGAGTAGAATAACATTTAACTCTAAAAAGCCTTTTGTTCTTATAGTCATACAAGGAACAGTGATATTATCTACCAGCCAGGCAAATAGATTTAACAGCTGGCTTGAGTCAGATCTGCAGTTTTTGGATACGATCTAAGAATTTTCCTGGAGCAGTGCTGGCACTAGTTTAGATAAAGGGCAAACTTCCACTCTCTTCATCTGAGTACTTAGGTGGTTAGCAAGACTGCAAGGCTGCAGAAGCTTATTTGGAAAGGGGAGGATGTCAAGTTTGAGGCAGTTGCAAGGAGGAGAGTGAATAGGGAGCTTCACAGGCGGTTTGAGGTCAGGGCAGAAAGCTGTGGCTGCTGTCAGGCAGCTTGGGAAATTATACCACTGGAGAGAGCTGGTGTCAAGTACTAAGGCTCTGCATTGCTGTGCCCTAGTGAAGAGCAACTTCACACTAATACTGTGTGATTGGAAGAAAAATGGACAAGAGGAGAGGAGAAAATGTGTAAAACATTTATACATGCTTCTTTCTCTGTCTGCTTTTTTCAACATGTTTTCTCCTTATGCAAGATTTCCATGTAAGTGGAAGACCACATGCACAGCCTGTTATAAGTTGTCCTTGCAGCTGTTTTAGAACCTGACTGTTTCAAGGCTGGAAGAAACAAATGTTTTCCTTTTGCCATGAAGATCCTTGAGGACACCATTGCTGCCTCACCAGCATGTATTATCGGTCAATGGCAAAAGAGCTTTGGCTGTGAAGGCTTCATGATACTCACTTAATAGTATTCCTGTTGCATGGCTTTTCAGGTGAGGTTAGGAGATGGCTTCATACTCAAGGTTCATTGTGGAACACTGTGTTGAGAAAGTGTAAAGAAAGCTGTGTTGCCTCTGCCTTCTCCTGGTCTGTACGCTTGTGTCAGGTCTGACATGCAAGGTTTTTGTCCTGTCTAGCAGAAAATGTTTTGCCAGTGCTCTGTAAATTGTAATGTAGTTTAGATAACACACATGAATTTATGGCCATTTATGAATTTGCTTTAGTATGGAGCATTGAAGAATCTCCTTGTTTTTGGGAGACAGCTTTAAAAATTTGCCTACCTGGCTTTAAGAGAACCAGATAACACTCTTTTGTAGCACAACAGATGATGCTCAGGATATACTCTTCAGCTCTGGCATTGAGATCTGTTACTGCTTTTCACTATGTGAGAGTGCATGTTTCATCCTGAGGCATAATGGAAATGGCTACACCTGACTTCCATTGGCAGAAGGGCAGGATTGTGTATTAAGATTTCTCTGCAAGTCTTGAGCTCTTTGGACAAGTCTGGACTTTTTCTTTAAAAATTTCTTTCCTTTGGTCTGATGGTGCAACTCCACTGACACACTCAGAAGGAAAGGGTAAGTCATCTAGGTGAACTTACTGACATCTCTTACCACCCTCAGGCACTGTTTATCAGTCCAGGTGGCCAGTACTCATGCATTTAGCTCTAATCCTGTGCCTGTTTTTCTTCAGTCATTTAGGCTTGGTACCTGCAGTCATCTAAAGACCTACTGTTAGAGAAGTCACTAATGACAATGTGATTTCTTATTTATATGAATGACTGCTAGCATCTATATATGTTAGGGAAATCTGGACCCTCATACTAACAGTGGTGAAGACTCAGTGAGGGTAGTGTGCAGATGCTTTCTCAGTCCTGATATTTTACCTACCAGTCATACCTGCACTGACATGCATTTGAGCAATAATAGCCTGTGAAAATTCTAGTATGGAGCATTTTTTCCAAACCGAGGGGAGTGTTCATGCAGGTGGCCTTGATCTGGGTGATTTGCCGCTGCCTTCCCCGGTGCTGAACTCTTTGAGCTGTTTGAGGAGAACCAAGGTCTGATGGGAAACAGAAGTGTTTTGTGTGCAGATAATAGCAGAAAGTATGGGGCTGCATTTTATATAATTTCTGTCAGACACAGCGCAGCTCAATTTACCCCAAGTCAATCAGACATATTGTCTACTCAAGGAAAACAAAGCAACCTTGTCAATACAGTGTTAGAGCACGTGTGCTCTTGCCAGTTTGGGCAAAGTAAAACCAACTAAGGTTGTGACAGAGCATTGTGCTTTCATTTTAGCAAGTTTCTGTGCTGAACTCTGGTCTGCAGTATATTTGTCCTGCCTGCATAGGTGAGCAGATCCAGTATGAACTGCTGTCTTTCAGAGTTGCACTTTAAAATCTGGCTTGGGCATTAGGATCAAAGTCAGGGAAATTAATTCTCTGTTTATGTTAAAGGGAATATATCTGCTTGAAATGTAATCTTTCTTGACTGTGTTTAATTGTAGTTTCATAAACCGCACCTGCCTGTGGGCTCCTCCTGCTTTTGCTGCAACATTCCATATTTTTATCTTGACTTCCTAAGGAAATGAGGCTTCTTGGTGGTACTGAGTGTGTACTGCCTTCTTTTCCACCAAATACCTTTTGGATCTGCTGGTCGACTTCAGCCGAGTTTAATGAGGAGGAGAAATTCCAAAGATACAAAGTCCTGACATGTTATGTGAAAACTGGCAGGCTGCACAGAGAAGGGAGAGGCTGAAATTTATACCCTCTGCTTTGAAAATGGTAGGCAGACCTTAGCCACCTTTCATTATCAGTCAGCTGGCCACTGTTTTCTGGTAAATCAGATGGAGAAAGTAGATTACTTCTTTTTTATTTAGGAAGAAAATTGTTATGCTTCACTTTTCAAGTAAGTGCTGCAGCTGTAGGAATGTTTGCAGAGTAGCACATACAAACTACTTTCAAGCATTTTAAAGTCTCTCTCTGGTTCTTTCTTTAGCTTATGGGTCCACAAATCTAGTACTGTACATTTGAGATTGCCCTGTGTGATCACTCTCCCCTTCTTTCTTAACGTGTGTATGTATATATAAACATAAAATAGCAATGTTATTCTCCAGCATTTAATGAGACAAAAATGTTTTCTCTGAGTCCCTTGACAGTGCTCCTTTTGCAAGACACAGTTTGAATGATTATGCATGGAGTTGTTGGCTAAAACAGTCCTAAAGTCCATCTCCTAAATCTAGAGATTATGGTAGCAAGTGCTAATGCTCAAGGACCTGGGAATTCATTATACTCTAAGCTGGCTTGTAACCACGAGAAATGCTGCCCTTGTGCCTAACAGAAAAGCATTCTCCTGCTGTGCCCAATCTCTTAAATATGCAATGGGAAGCACACAGCTGAGCTAGTGTTAAAAGAGCCCTGAAGATGCTGTGCAGACTAGTTCAGCTGATCAGTGTAGGAGAAGATGCTGTTTGTCTCCATAGCCTACAAGTGTCTCAAGGCCTTTCTAACAAGGGTTCTGTGTACATACCTCTAGAGAGAGAGTAGCCTCTCTGTCAGAGAACACTAGATAAGATGCAGAGACCACTCTAAATAGAAGTGCAAAGGTGTTGTCATTATATTGCAAAGATTGGCGCTTCATAATAAGCACATGATTTAGTTTTGTTCCCTGTGCTTGCCACCTCTTTTAGCATGATTAGAGCAATGGGAGTCTGGCCACGGAGACATCTTTTTGTTTTGATGTTTCCCCGTTGATTTTTTTAATGTCAGGCTTTATTTCTTGAATGTTTTGTTCTGAAAGGTGTGTCTGTGAGAAGTGAGCATGCTAGCAGCAGAAGTGCTACTGTTCCTTTGTGGACAGCAGGCACATGGGCTGTTGTGTTTTGCCTCACATCCATCAGGTAAAATGATAGTTTCTTTACTCAGGACATCACTGGTACAAAAGATGTGGTCAGAGTTCGACTCTTTTGCATGTTTTTCTGTGGGATTATGGGAGCCTTCACAAGTGTCTGTCTCTCTGCCTAGTGGAATGGTCAGTTCCAGAAGTGAGCTCAGCTTTTTGTGTGTTGGTTGGTATGTGAGGTGTTTCTGCAGTGTTTCACTTAAGCAGGGATATTTTCCATTGTAGCACCGTCTTCCTGAACTGAGTTTTAGTGTTTGATTATAGAGCTAGTAAGAGCTAAGTGGAAATCCTAGTGTAAATGCAGTAGCCTGTGAACCTTCAGATAACTATTACCAGGCTGGCAAAGCATTTTGGCTCTGCCTGCAAAAGCAAGAAAGGAGAGCATCCATGATCCTTAAAAATAATTTTCTTATGTGGAATATTTTACTGAATGGAAATGTCATTGGGCAGAGAGACTACAGGCAGCAGGGAGGGAGAGCATTCCCATGGCTGGCAACTGGCTGCTTGACTCCCCCTGCACTAACCTGTCCTCCTGGCCAGGGCTGCAGGCAGACATGCAGCCCTGAGTCACTGCCATGGAAAGAGTGATGCAAAGGCAGTATTATTAAGGAGGGTTTTATTTGTCTCTTGCATATTTTAGTTAGTAGCCTTTTCACTAGCATTTATTGGTGTTGCCTCTCTGAGCCTGTGGGACAAAACTGTTTTTATTGAGTTTGTTGTTTTTCACTCTGAATTTTTCTTTTTGCTTCTCTTATTACACCCCTTTGCAACAATTTTTTAAATGTAAAGCATTGCATCAATTATAAAATGATAGCATTGCACTGATTTATAGATCAGAGGGGGCTGCACGATCAAACAAGTCTCCATTCAAATTGAGTCCCTGAGGAAGATGTCTGTTCCTATTTCAGAATTGCTGCTGCTCCCCAGTTCTGACTAAAAAGTTTGGGAAATGCACCTAGCCTGGTCTTGATTTGCAACACAAATTGATAGAGTTTGCACTGTTCATGTAAAAGTGAATGGATCAGCATGTAAATGCAAACTCATTCACTGTGCCTCCAAACAAACTGTGTAAATTCAGAAAAGGATTTCTCACATTGGCAGGAAAGAAAAGAGGAATAGTTGCATTTTCTATTTGTAAATGTTCAGATGGCATCCTGTTGTGATAGCAGTTCTTCCTCCTGACATAGATGTCTATGGTTCTAGTTACTTCTCCCTTGAAAGAAGGATTTACAATACAGCAAAGATAATTTGATGCATGGCTGCTACAGCAGGGGCAGCCCTGCCTCTCTTCCCCTCCTTTACAAGCTCCCTTTGTACCAGCATCTATCTGATCCTGTCCTGTAGAGCTCCACTGGAAACAAGTTGGGGGGGGGGGAGGGGCGCTTTGGTGGTAAGTTTTGTTTGTTTGTTTGTTTATATTTTTTATACAGATTAGCTTTCTACTGGTTTTGCTCTCCTAAAGGTGGCCAGGGAGTGGGTGAGAGGGGTCAGGCAGGTCAGGGAGTGAGAAAGGCAGCATTTGGGAGCTGGCCTGCAGCAGCTCCACAAGGTTAGTCATGAGGCTGCCTGAGGAACCCACAGCCATCCCTTTGCAGTGCAAACCCAGAAGGAAAGCCAATTGTGCAACACTTTTCCAGCATCCTGGATGCATCTTTCTCAGCTACCTGTGGTGGCTGCTAAGGAACTGTTTGTAGTGTTCCACACCTGCAGATTTGGGAATAAAGAATGGAGTGTAAAGGTCTTCTGCAGGGATTCCCCGACCCTCTCATTCCTTCCACTGTGCAACAGGCTATTTTTAGTCTGCTTACTTGCCTCAGGAATTACTTCACTTTCTTCTTTGGGCCATTTCCATAACATTTATTGTGATTCTGAATTCCAGTGTTCAGGATCATGTCAGAGCAAGGAATCACTGTGTGGAAAACTCAGTTCCAATGCCAGAGCCGGGAAACCTGTGCTGAGGATGTGTGATGCCAAGTGACTCCGATCTGGTGACCCGTGGGAAACTGGCTTAGCTGAACCACATTTTGCCCCGTGTCCCGTATTTGCAGGCAAAGAACCTTGTTAACCCTGAATTTAATGGTGCTCTAGTTACTGAATGGCAAAAGAAAACAACCCTTCAGTGGGCTAATCTTGGTAGCCAAAGTAGATCTACCTCTGAAAGACATCTATTTGCTTTAAGTGAAGTCCGGAATCAAAAGCCCAGCCTGCCCTTGCTGTGTATGCTTGGGTGGTACCATTGCTGTTTCACTGGAGGCCACTTAAATCTTATCCAACTACTATACAAAGGAAGAGTAAGTCAACAGTTTCTTTGGTAATAAAGTGGTCTTATAAGGTGTTAGAGCAGACTTTGCTGTGGGAAACAAAGCTCATTTTAACATATGATGCATCTGCACTGTAACCACTAAACCATACCACCCAGCACCAGATCCAGATGCCTCTTGAACATGGCCAGGAATGGTGACCCCACCACCTCCCTGGGCAACCTATTCCAGTGCCTGACCACTCCCACAGTGAAAAACTTTTTTCTGGTATGTAACCTGAATCTCCCATGTCTCAACATAAGGCCATTTCCTCTGGTCCTCTCACCGTAGACATGGCAAGAGGGACTGGCCCCGAGCTTACTACAACCTCCCTTCAGGTGATTGTAAGGAGCAGTGAGGTCACCCCGGAGCCCTCTCTTCTCTAGACTAAACAAACCCAGCTCCCTCAGCCATTCCTCATAAGACCTATTTTCTAGACCCTTCATGAGCCTTGTTGTCTTTCTCTGGACACGCTTCAGTACCTCAATGTCCTTTTTGTACATTTTATGTAGCTAGTTCTGTAATAGGTGAATTTCATATAACTGGTTTATAAAGCAGAAGAATGTGATTCAGTGGATTTAGGCAACATGTTGGAGTTTCATAGGAAAGACCTCCAGACACAGCATCCCTGAGGCAGTGCTGGATCCGGAGGGAGACGAAGACTGACTGGGCAGTTAATAGGAAATGTTCTTAGGAAAAAATGGAGACATTTCTTCTACTGGTCTTCTCTGCAGCCTGAT
This sequence comes from Xenops minutus, assembly GCA_035221455.1. Classification (NCBI taxonomy): domain Eukaryota; kingdom Metazoa; phylum Chordata; class Aves; order Passeriformes; family Furnariidae; genus Xenops; species Xenops minutus. The sequence goes on from JAWWEE010000001.1 coordinate 89,072,902, forward strand.
AATGCATGGAATGAATACAGTTGTGGAAACTTAAGTATTCAGAAACTGTCTATTTGGTGGAGAGCAGAGATTGTGTCTATTGCTAAGGATCAATATAGATAAAAAAGTTTGAATTTGGTGTTAGAGATTGGATGGGGTGGGGAAAGATATTTAATATCAAGCCTGTATTCTTATGAATTTTCAACTTTTTTTTTTTTCTTTTTTCCCTGAGTCTTGATTAAGAACCACTCAGGATTGATTGATTCCTGTTTTGGATTAAAGGTCTAATCCATGATTGTTCACAAAAATATCCATATTCATCAGCCTTTGGAGGACAAGTGGCTACTTAGAGTGTGGATAAACTGTCATAAGCACTTTGCTTAGTGTGGTTCCACAAACTGTTTTGTGGTCCTTGAAACATGGCCATCTTGACCTGGTGTGGCTGTTGAGCAGTGATCTCTTATGCATGTATTTGTCTGCATTTTTCCTCCTGGTTGCACTCAAAGTGAATACTTGTATAACTGCTCTTCTTTTGACCATCACTAGAGGGCTTCAGAGGGACAAACCTGCTTGCCTTCCACATGATGTCAAGAGCCAGAAGTTTCTTCTGAAACCTGATACACGGCATTGTAACAGAGACCTTTGAGTTATGCTAGTAGGAGTTTACTGGTGTTCAGCAGTTTTTTTGCAGCTGCCATTCAGAGTGCTTCTTTCATCGTTATTTTTTTTCCTCTTTAACCTTCTCTTTTAATCATCTTTATAAGATGAGTGGTAAAACAGGCTCTTACCTGGCCCTACAGGTGTGAGGTGAGTAGGGCTGGTGGGCAGATAACAGCACTTAAAAGGTTTTGTGGTGCCCTGCACTTTCCTGAAGGTGAAGCAGCTGGAACGTGCGGGTTTGTCAGTGTGCATGGGCATGTGCCCACTCTCCAGGCCAGCACCGCAGTGTTTTTGCGTTGGGAAGAGCTAGCCAAAACTGGGTCATGACTGTTGCATGGCTGTACATGCTATGGTTCCTGGGGAAAAATATCTGCTCACAAACCAAAGGCGTGAAGGAATAAGGGTTGTATTGTATGAAAGACAACTGTAGCTGGGTGTCTTGCTTTGAAGAGGTTTGCCAGTGAGTTGGAGAGCTGCCCTCAGCCAAGCCCGCTTTCAGTCAGTAAGTTTTATAGGTCATGAAAAGCAGCAGTGTCCTTTTTTTCCATCGTGCCGTGCCTTTATATGCAGCAGCACACATGCACAGCCATCATCCCTTGTGCTTTGGATCAGTGGCTCAGCGTTAGCCCAGGGAGGCTTGTGAGTGCCTCCAGTTTCTCTCTGTGGTGTGGGAATGCTGAAGCACATAATGGCTACGGTTCAAAGACAAATGCTTGCTCTTTGCTACTGATCACTTTGGCAGAAACCCCCAGATGCTCAGAGACTACAGATGGAGCTGTTTTGGGAAGGGTATTTTGTTTCAAAAAAAAAAAAAAAAGACAAAGAAAAAAAAGCAGTCACAACCTTAGAATTTCCTATTATTACTGATTGTACTAGTATTATGTTTTTCTGTCTTTCTATTAGCCTCCCTATTCTCCCCTTTCCTATTCTATGCCCCCCACCTCTCATTTTTTAATTCATGCCAGCTAAAAGCTTTTCCTAGTGGTGCATCATTTGTTAGTAAACTGGCTAAGACAAGCTTAACCAATTTAACCAGCAATTTCTGCAAGGCTTTTTGTTTTGAATGGGCTTTGGGATTTCTCTGTGTGTCTTTTGGAGGGAACAATCTGCAGAAAACTGCAGGAGAGGAGCTTCCAGCCACGATGGGCTTTGTTCAGATGCCTGTAGTCTGGCAGAAGCTGAGCTCCGCAACACATGGTCTTTCACTTAGTTGCCTCTCTTCAGCTATTGGAGAGGTCCGATTTGCTGTGTGTGGGATCTCTGCTGCTTCCATTCTGCTTGGTAGTGTTTCCAAACCGAACAGCGGATCCTTGCCTTGGTGGTGGAGCTGGAGCTGGCAGGGTTGCTGCAGCCTGTCCCTTTATGCATGACTTCATTGTCCCACAGCTCTGCTCTGCTCTGAGCAAATCCGGTCCCTTGAACCATATCCTCCTGAATTTCGAAGCTCTCCAAACAATCTAGGTTTCCTCCTTCAGATGTAACTGCTTCCCGCCCCACCCCCCCTCACGCTTTGCCTGGGCTAATTGCTCTTTGTTTGGTTTCAAATCAAGTGTGATTAAGGGAAGATTTCTTCAGACTGTCACTTCATCATGTTGCCAGACTAGCATAGTAAGAAGTTGTAATATCTGTTGGGGTGAATACCCGAGCACAGAATTACAGTCCCTTTCCTGCTCATGAGTCATCTTCCCCTGAGACCCTATAGTGATAGCATTACTTTTATTTTAGCAGAAAAAAAGTCACTGAGAAGACGACCAGTTATTTATCTGAACAAGAGAGGCGGTGGTGGTTTGGTTTTTTTGCTTGTTTGTTTTGTTTTGTTTTCAAACACCAGACTTTTGTATGTATCCTTAAGGAAGGCTCTGCTCTCAGTGTAGTTCCCATGCAGATGCTGGCTGGTGGGCCTTGCTGGGCATGTTGGGGCCATGTGTGGCATAGGAGATGTGGTGGTTACTGGAGACTGGGGAAAACAAATCTGTACTTTTTCTGAGGGAGATCAGATTATATTATATATTGGAGGATTTCAGTAAAACATGTTATGCCTGCATTTATTTTACAGGGAAATTGCTGAGTTTTGCTTTTTAACAGGGGATTGTGCTACAGGAGTGGGCTATGCCTGCCTGAGGAAAGAGCCCCTGAAGTAGCTCACAACACGTCCTCCCCCCTCCCACCCCTCCCCTTATGTCACCTTTCTCTTTGAACATGTAGGATGCCCAGTGAATGGAATAAACAAAGAAGTGAGTCCCTTGCCACAAGCCTGAAGGAGAGGTGTTGCCCCCCCATCTCTGCCCCAGGCTTGGCTGCAGCCTGGATGGGGTGGTGGGTGTGCTTCCACCTCTTCTCTGACTTGGTCCAGGGCTTTTTGTTTCTGGGTGAGGTGGCCTGGTGTCTCGAGTTTCTCTTACAGATTTGGTTGATATAGGGCCTGTCACAGGAGAGTCTTGGACTCAAAAACCTAATTTTCTTGTTATCAGCACCCAGGTGTCAGTGGCTGACTCCCTTCTTCCTATTGGGACTGCTCTCTGCTTGCTCTGCATATACATCTGTGGTTTTAAGCAGCTGACAATTTAGTATTTTGGCCCCTGTAGCCTTGCAGATCCCCTCTGCTGATGCTGTGCAGTTGTGACAGACCAGGCAAGGCTGGCAGGGCAGGGTCTGGCAGGAGCCCCTGCTTTGCAGCGGGAGGTCAGCAGGGCAAAGAGCAGCTGGGCCTCCTTGGGAGCTGGTGTCGGGTTTGAGAAGGGGACTTCTATCCCCAAACTCCTGCCGGTGCTCGCAGGGTTTCAGCTCAAGAGTGGGGGACTTGTGCTGGGAGCTGAGCTGTTTGTTTTTGAACTGGGGAGTGAGATGCCACAGCAGCTCTGATTTTTGAGGTGAAATACCTTTTAATAAATGCTTACCTGTTCATAGCCCAACAGCAAAACCAAAAGTGTACTGCAGTATTAGGACCATTTTATATTTTCTCCAGGTGTATTTTCTTAGCTGTTAATCGTGGTCTCTTTATCACCCGCCTAGCTAAGTGTAAATGCTGCTGCTGCTGGGGTATAATATTATTTGTGAGCATTTGTTGCTTTTACTTATCACGATGAAGGCAGAAGGCCTTTTCTTTTCAGACAGGTAAATAATTAGCTGGCTATCTGCAACTTCCTTGCTCAGAGAGCAGGAGGAAGGTAGAGAGGGGACTGTGACACCCCGTTTAATAGATGGACATGAGCATCTTGTGGCTCTGTTCATTGTTAATTCACTCCTACAGCACCACTCAGCTGTGAGGTTTCCAGGCGTGCTTGGCAGCACCGACAACAAAAACATCTGGTCCAAGAATATAGCTCCCTTCTGCTGGCAGCTGCATGAAAATGATTTTGTACATTGTGGCGTCATGCCAAATGCACTTAACTTGTACACTAAAGTGCACAGCCTTTATAGAGCTTTGGCAGTGCAGGGCGATTTTAATGCTGTGCATAAGTCAGCATTAATCTACCAAAGAAAATCAAAACCTCAGCAACCAATTTTATAAAGAACTCGCTTATCACGCGTGCCCAGATGTGACTGTATCTTTGTACCTGTCTAACAGCTGTTCATGTCTGAACACAAAGGAAAAGCTTTCTGGTCGCAGCCCTGGTTGTCATGTGGCCTCCATGAAGGTTTGGCACAAACACGAAGGGAAATTTGCCCCTCTCAGACATCCCTGAATTCCTCTCGTCAGCAGCTGCATTTGTCTGTTACTGAAGGAGGCTGCCTCCCCTCTTGTTTCAGAAAGGACCTGGTGTGTGCTGAAAAAAATGTTAGCTGTGAATCAAGTAATTTTTGTGTCTGTCTGGTAAATTGTAATTTGGGTGATTGGACCTGATAATTACAGACATCATCATCTTGTCAGTCAGTTGTAAATCACTCTGTAATGGATTTCCCCTTATAAAAAGAGTCGTATTTCTGAGCACAATAGTGTTTTAGAGGTAAAATATAATATCCTTATTCCTTCTTGCTTTGAAAACCCTTGGGGTTATAAGCATGGATCTCATTTGTATCTGAACAAGAAAGTTGGAGAGGTCTTTGTTCCAGAAAAGCTGCTCTGAGCCTATGTATTTCTAGTTGTTTGTTTTCTGTTTATTCCATGGGTTAGCTGAACTTGGTGTTGCTTTTTTAAGCCCAAAACTGCTGTTAAGTTGTAGGTTTTGGGAATGCTGCAGAAGAGTGGGAAGAAGCAGAAACCCCTGCTCTGATCTGGCATCAGTCATGGGCCTAGATTTAGGCTTTGCAGAAGGAGCCCATTCCTCCCCAGGAAGTAGCAGGTGGTTTGAGGGCTTGGTCTGAGTGTTTCAGTGGGTATGTGCAGGGCTGATGGTGTCACAGATACCGGCCAGATGTTAGTTCTCTGCTCTGTCACTGCTTTGAGGAACAATTCTCACCAAACCAGAGAGAGAAGGAAGAGAAGGAAGAGATGCTGGCAAAGGGAGGAGGAGCAAGCCCTCCTGCTGGCTTTTGAAGCAGTCTTTGCTTGCAAAGTTGGCAAAAGAAACCAAGGGTATTTTCTGGGGTATTTTTAAAATTGAAAATGGAATTTGACAAGCCTATAGGGTTTGGTCTGTTTTTCTCCCTTTTCCTCATCCCAGCCACTTACACTTTGCAGGGACAGTATTTATAAGCACCCTGTTTCTGAAACACAAAATGATGGGCTGGTGTCGCAGCTTTCTTTGCAATCTCTTCTGTCCCTCAACAGGTGAGAGGAACTGGCCTTTGGACTTCTTGGATCCTCCCTGTTTGCACCTGGCTTTTTGCATTTGCAGTACTTTATCTGCATAAGGCAGGGGAGAAGGCTGCAGATTACTTAAAGAGGCTGCGCAATGACTAATTTTGGACCAGAGGAGCTGAAGCGTTTAACCTTTAGGCAAAGATTACCTGAAATTAAAACTTGTAAGGACTTGTGCGCCCACACTGTGTCATTCAATCGTGCTTGTAAGACACATGTACAGATTGGACAATTCCTTTTATTCCTGTGTAATTTACATATTTTGGCTGCTTAACAAAAGAAACTTCATGTTGAATAAGTCAGATCATGATCTCACACTAGTCCTTGCTTACAAGACATTTTTTGGAAGCTGTAGCATAGCCCAAAATTTTGAGTTTTTCTTTTGTGGGTGTAAAACAGAGCATAGGTTACCAGCAGCACTAAAAACAGGCATTAAGCATGGGTATTGGTTCCTAAGCCAATGTATTACCTTTGATGTTTGGGGATGTGATGGCTGTCTGTTAGATGTTGTTTCATTTGGCAGGTGTACCTCAGACAGAGGTACACCACTTTAGAAAAGAAGCATTAAATCTATTTCGTCATAGTAGTGGGCTAAGTTAAGTACGCCACTTTATAAAAGTGGATTGGTGGGCTGCAGAGAAAATGCAGTAATTTTGTTTTCTGGGCTGGTCTTAGTACTCATTTTCTGACAAAATGCAGGGCTTTGTTAGTGTTGCAGACAGAGTTTTAAATATTTGGAAGGGAAAATTGCAGCACTTGCAACATTTTAATGGGGAGTGTTTCCGTAATTAAAGGCTGGAAGACTTCGGGAATTTGGACAGCTGAGGGATTAGTAATATGCTACAAAGTTCCTCTTCCAAGTACCAGTTGATTTGGTTCAGAAACCAAAGACCATAATAAACTTCTAGTCTTCCAGCAGCTGTTTGCTGGCCATAACCATTGATGCTACTAGTGACCAAAGCCTAGATTCATTCTGTTGAATTTTGGGTACACAGTGGTTGTGCTGAAGCCTAGAATGTAGGGGACCTGGGCATCTGAAATTTAGCATTGGGGTGAAGGTACCTGCAAGCGGACAAGTCTGTCCACCTGAGGTGGTATTCATCCTGTAGAAGGGTAAAGATCACTAGTGGGACTGTGTCTCCTGGTAGTACAAAGTACTTGCTTTGTGGCTGCCAGCTACTCGCTGCTGGCAATTGTGGTAGTTCTTGTTTGTGCTCCCCACCAAGGTGGTGTTTTATTTTTTAATGTATGATTGATTTTGGAATACCATGGCCAATCTGCACTCTCTGCTTTGCAATTCTGTCTGTTTGCTTTTGGCCTGCATAATATCATGTACTGAGCAGTGCCAAGTTTGTAATCACTGTTGGGCAAAGAAATGGTGGCATGTGATGGAGTTGCTGAATTTCTCTTGTAAACTACTTCTGCAGACCCATCTCTTTTTAATAAAGGATCCTATGTGAAACAGCCCCAAGGAAAGCCAAAGTGGGTTTACTTTTCCTTCCTCACTTTGTTCTGTTCCTGTGTGGGTATGCATGGTGATAGCTTTCATGTTTGTTATCCCAAACTGTCGGGATATTTTATTTGTCTTTTAGCATTTGGGTTTTATTCCATGTATTAAATGAAAGAGGGATTGTAAATAATTTCCTCTTTCCTGTTCGTCTACAAGACTTGTTGGTCAGTGTGGGTGGGAGGCTGTATACTGAACACATCTGACCTGTGAGGGAATTAGTGTCTTCATGTACTTGTAGGTTTTCATGATGTATGTACTAGCAGAACATTAGTGTTCACTAGAACTGCTATTTTTAATGTATTTTACCTTCTCAGTTTACATTTCTGCTAATACAGCGTCTGTGTGACATTTGGTGTATAGGAAATCTGCTTTCAGTCATTTCAACCTTTTGTTTTCTCCTCTCAGATGTTTGCCTTCTGCCCCCCTCTAAGTTTAAAGCTTAGTTTCAAACCAGCACTTCAGGTTCTTGTTGAATCTCTCCAGCTGCATGAAACCTGCAGGACTTGAGAGCCTTTTCCATCTCTCCAAACTGTGGCCCAGCAGTGTCTGGACTGCGTATTTGGGGAGGGACCCATGTGCTGATCCCCTTTGGGAAGGAGATCTTTTGGGAGCAATGGAGCTTCACATTGCCCAGAGGAGGGCAGGAACCACTCAGTGGGTAAATGCTTCCCCTGGCTCTGTCACCCCCACAGATGCTGCTTTCCTGGGCATCAAATGCTTGCTGAGTTTGGAAGTAGAAAAGCTGTGGAACTTTTTGGCATTGTGTATTAGTCTGTTTTCTCTCCAGCATCTACATCCCCTCTTATTGTCTGAGCCTGGAGCTTTGTGTAAAGGAGGTTGCTGTAATTTCTCTCCTTCACACGCAGGTTTAATTTTCATATCTACTATCAAGGGCTTGTTCTGATCACAAGAAGTCTGAGACTGGATGTAGAATTGTATGGCAACAGGCATTTTTAGTGTGAATAATGGTGACAAAAGTAGGGTACTAAACCTTCCCTCTTTTATGAGATCTCTGAAGATGTCAGTATAAGGCTAGCTTGTTGCATAACTTCTAGGTAATTTAGGCTTGATGAGGATGGACAGTTGAATTATGTAGCTGGGACAAACATGCAATCTGAGCAGGAAACTCTATTTAAAGTATCTAGGATTGAGGGATTAGCCTTGGAAATGGTTGAAAGGATTTGCCCTTAGGAGGTTTCTCTCCTGGTTGTCTTTGGAAAAGCCAGTGGCATCCTGGGGTTTTACTGAGGGAGATCAGCACTGGTGCAGTTTCTGTGCCTTCAGAGCAGCCCATTGAATGACCATTGAAGGCACTGGAGGCACATCAGGCAAGAAAGAAAATACTGTTGTCGGAGTGACTGGCAGAGGAGGTGGTTTAGGGGGAGACAACAGACAAGTATTGTCTTCACGTGGTTCTTGGCTCCTTCCTGCCTGCACGTGATTCCATCTCCCATGCCTGCACAATGCTGTTACACAGGCTCCTTCGGGCAGTGCTGGGACCCTGATGAAGAGCTTGCCCTCCCTCACTCCTTTTTGTCCAGTTAATTTAACTGTCGCTTTATGGCTGCAGCCTCAGCGATGGCACTGCTGCAAACAAGTTGGCTCATTTTCTCACTTGTTTCAAATGGTGCCTTTAGCATGCAGTAAGAGAGAGTGTTGTGCCAAGGGGAGACAAAGCAGCTTCTGTTTTGTGTGTGTTTGGAAGTGTGTTTCTCACCTGCTTGATGAAATGTTGCTACTGAAGGTAACCGAACATGGTCATAAGGACAGCACTGTTCTGCCAGCCAGTCTTCACAAAACTAAGGTTTTTTTTTGTCCCTTGAAAAAGCTTCACAGCCGTCTTCTGCAATTACTCTGCCTGAGCAGTGTTGCCAGTTTGCTGTTTCTGGCAGCATGGCTCTGTGCCGGCAGCAGCAGCACAGCTCGGAGGCTGGTGGGCAGCTCACAGTGACAGGATGGATTTCCAGAAAGCTCACAAATGGTAAAGCCCATGAAGGGCTTTCTCTGCATGGGCTGTGCATATGGATAAGGAACAAAGTCTGAAAGGCACCCTCACAGCGATGGTGGGGGGATGCTCACCACCCATGCCATGGCTTGCTGGCTGTCACTGAGTGTGTGGTGTTGACAGATGCCTTTTCTTAAGAGTGAACAGTCTGAAGGCTTTTGAAAAAGGACAGTGCAGAGAAATTAACATGCTGATGCCAAAGTGGGAAGAGTCTGTGGGTAAGGGGTCTGTGAAAAAGAGACCTTGCACATAAAGTGAAACAGGCACCAGGAATGCTAGAAGAGAGACAGAAGGGAAATAAACTTGCATGAGGTCTTTAGCTTGAGGGTGACAATGCTCAAAGGCTGTAAAAGACTCTAAAAAAATATGGGTTTTAATAAGAAAGTTGGAGACTCTTGTATGTTAAGAGTTAGGAGGACTTGTATGTGGACTTGTTAAATGTTTACTGCATGTCTTGATTAAAGTCCTTTATTTTAAACAGTTTAGACTTCCCCTTCCAAGAAAACTGTGTTTGGTATTTTCTCTTAAGATCTATTTTATGTCATATTCCCAATTCCAACACTCCATTGTGGTGTTGGAGAGGATTATATTTTATCACATTGCACTGTCTCCACTGCAAGCTGCTCTGCTTTATACAAGCTTCCTACCTTGGCAGTCACTGGCAGGGATTTACCCGGCACTTGGAGTGTCGTTGCTCTTGTGGTTTGGTTCCTCCCAAAATTATGATCTCCTTTCTGGCTTGGAGGAAGCACCGCAGCCCCCTGTTCAAGTACCGTGCTGCGTGCAATACTACCCCAACTTTCCTTGCCAAAGTATCTCCCTCGTGTGTAAGAACTTTATTAACGAGTGTATATATTATGGAATCCAGCAGCAGAAAAGGTCACCTATTGTGCTAGGCACTATTCAGACTTTCCCTGGACAGATTGTGCTATGAATGGATGCTGGCCAGGTCTGGTGTGCGAGGAGTATGGAGGTTGTGACATTCAAGCAGAATGGTGGTTTGCAAAGTTGGTGCTGTCATTTATTGAGAGACATTTTTCTTTGTGTTTTTGGTGTCTTTTAGGAGGGTGTGGGGGTTTTTTTGTTTGTTTTTCATTTGTTTTGGGGGTTTTTTGTATATGTGGAAGGCAGAAATGAAAAGTGAGAGGAAGCAGAAGAGAAAATAAACTGGATTTCTTCTTTACTTCTCATGTTTTTCTTCAACTTTTGTGTCAGGGGCACATGGTGAAAGAAAGGGCAAGTCATCACTTTGGTGCCTCTGAAGGCAAACAGGTTTCCTCACCACCACTCTGGGGGTCTGTGGGTTGGCAGTCCCTTTTCCCTCACGGCACTGGGCTGAGACTACTGCCTGCCCCTCCGCACAGATCCCAACTCTCTAATGATCTAAAGATTCCCACATTCCACAAGTTACCACTGGAGCTTGTGATCCTCAGCAGCTCAGCTTACTCTGAAACTCCAGGCAGAGCTGCCTTTCTTCAGGCAGGGCAACTCCCTGGGTACAGGCAGACACTGCTTCTTGACTAGCGTTGGCAAAGCAAGGAAAAAGAGATTGAGGCTTCTCTTTCTCCATCCCCTTTGCTGGTGTGTTCAGCTTTCCATTGTTTGGTAGCGATATTAGTTTTAAAACCTTTGGTTGTAGCTTAAAATGACCGTATGTCGTTTGTGCAGGGAGAGCTGAGATTTGTCACTGTCTCATTTCTTAGGTCAAAAAGCAAAGTTACCGAACAGATCAATTTGTATTCCACTTCATACTGATTTAGAGCAGCATATAAATCATCAGGCAGGATAGGTAAACTTGCTCTTACCTTTATCACAGAACATTGTCTTACTGGACTGTGTTTTCTCATTTGCATTTACCCTCATCGTATTACTAGGATAAATAAAATCTTCTGAAGTTATCCTGAGTTTCTCCTCCTCCTCCTCGAGCAGTGCTATCCCTTAAGAGGGCAGAATCAACAACCAGCAAAAAACAGTAGTCAGCTCTTCCACCTGGGAGAGTTTGGATGAAAAGTCACATGCCCTGGGACATGTGTTCACTCTGCCTTTAAATGGCTTCTTTTTTTTTGTTTGTGTGTGGGTTTTTTTGGTTGGTACAGTTTTGTTTTTTGGGGGTGTGTCTGTGTGTTTTGTTTGGTTTTTTTTTAATTTTAAAATTCAGCTTCTGAAGTCATTTCATTTTGCTATAGAGCTTGGTAAACAGTGTTACTTCTCCCTTACTCCCCACGGTGTGTTTCTCAGAGGCAGATTCTCATAGGGGTCTTGTACCAGTTTTAATGGTGGAACAGGTCAGGACTGTTGTGCTTGGTCTCCTGAGGCATCTGGACAATGATGTTTAGGGAAGTATATGGAAAGAAGACAGATATCAAGTGATTTTTCTTCTTCTTTAATTTCGTTCTCACCACTTCTGACACTTAGAGCTTAATTCTCTTGTTTTCCATCCCTACACAATGTACAGCAAAGTGTTTCTGCATTCCTCATGTTCTAAAAATTTGTGTAAATAAGCAGAATTTTCTTTCAATAATCATGTGGGGGGTGGGGAGTTACATTTGGAAAATGTGCTGAAACGGAATAATCAAGCTGTCCAGATTAATCTTCTATATATGGATCTACTCTAGTAGCTTTTATTTGACTGAGAGTTACTCCAATGGCCACTGTGGTCAGATACTTAAATTATTAGCTACTTAAATCATCACGGTTTTGTAAATGCTGATGTAATGAAAATAACAAGTCATTGATTTGCCATCTGTGTGCAGAAAAATCTGTGCTGATATTTAGCATGCAGCAATGAATGGAAGAGCAAGCAGCATTGAGATTTTGTGCTACAGCTGTAAGCAAGCTGACCAGGTGCCTCTGGTGTGCTGAGAGGTGACATGACTGGTTTTATTTTTAATGTGCTAATTCAAATTATTAGAAATTATCTTAGTGTACATAGGTGGATTTCTGTGGAGGCATCATATGTACAGGCAAAATTATTTTGATCAAAGAGTATTGCAGTTAGAAATCCCTAGGGATGCTTACATGTCCATTTAATCTCTGAAGGGAAACACACGGAAAGGGAGAGGAAAGCTGCTCCAAGCTTGATCTAACCGTGTGAGTCTTGCAAAAGTATAGCTTACTGCAAAAATTACTGGTAGTCAGATGTGCTGTCACAAACAGACAGCAAATGTAGAAGTATAAAACACTTACACCAGCCCAATCCCAGGGAAGACAAAGAAGTTTTCAATGGGAATTCGTATCCACAGATAATGGCTTAAAGTGGTAATTGATGCCAGCTGCGTAAAATCACTAGGAAGGGCTCACCAGCTGCCTCTCCTCCAAGAAAAAAAGATGTACTTTTTTATTACTTCATTAGAATGACAGTCTCTCGCCTCAACCGGTTTTAATTTTCTCCTTTTGTGATACCAGTGCCTCTGCAAATGGAGGGACTGGTAGTGCTGGTGGTGTGGCGTCAGGTATTGTCAGGAGGAGGTGCTGGACCTTCTGTCTCTGAGGCTGGCTCACATGTCCAAATCCCAGGATGGCTGCTGAAACACCTTGCTCTGTGAAGCTGCAGTGTACTCTCCCTGAGCACATGTGTCCATAAGGAGACCTGTGCGGAAATGTCTTATCTGGTGAGATTTTGGGTGGGATTCCTGTCACCCTGATGCGAGACATCTGCAAGATTGGTGTCTGCATCTTGGCTAATGACCTCACCCTCCTTTTGTAGTTAATGGCGAGAAGTAAACACCGGTAGGGCGCACATTGTTTGGCCTCCTTCAGATGTCCATATTGGAATGAAATGAGCTGTACCCTGGGGAAAAAAAAAAACCCCTCCTAAATCTGGAACAAACTCGTTTTGGTCTGGCCAACTTTTTTTTATTTTTAAATGTCCTTTTTTTGAAAATCTTGCACCAGTTGCTGTACTGCAGCGGCGCTATGTCCTTCCCTCTGCTGATTGATCCTCATGATAGTACCTGTCGCCACAAAGTCTTCGGGACTCATTGCCAGGGAGTTATTGATCCACACTAAGTAAGTGGAGTCCTCCAAAGCCTGGCAAGAATTACTGAATCCATTTGTTTTTGTAGACTGCATTTTGAACTGAACTGAACTGCAGCTGAGACACTATTTGTGTTGTGGACAAATGCTCAAAGGGGCCTGAAATAGGAGTGTAGGATCATTATTAGCTTTAGTTCGAGGAGATGCTTGAGGTTGCTGCAGGCCATTGAGCAGGTGCTGTGACAGCCTCAGTGAAGAGCTGAAAGAACAGTAACTGCCTGCAGTCTGCTGGGTCTCTGTGTGTCTTTTTTGTTGTTTGTTCTTCAGGTTTGTGGTGTGTTTTTGTTTTTTGGTGGGTTTTTTTTCCTTTGGTTTTGGTGGGTTTTTATTATTTTTCAGAAGTAGATCCTGTCTAAGTATTATCATTTTGGCTGCTGTTACAGTAGACAAACATGAGCAACCTTTAGGACATCCTGCCCATTGCATTGTAAAAGCTATTGTGTTCGTGTGCTGAGAGTAGGAAATCATTTTTATCTAAAAAGTCAGTTCAAAATAGCAGATTAATCCAGATATACATATTAACCTATCAGCAATTAAGTCCCAAACTATTAAGTTTAACAAAGCTTCTATTACAGATTTTTTTTGCCTAAATGCACAGTTCAGATGTTCAGTGTAGTAGTTCCTAGTATAAGCATGTATTATTCTTATCTCTTTTATTTTTTTTCTTTTTTTGCATATGGTCTAAATAAATAAGAAATCATGCAACAGTAAGGACAACAGAAGCAGCTGAGGAAGCACCAAGTTAGCTTTTGGCTCAAAAAGCTGTTCTGACAACGCTTTCTCCCGGGGCTGCTATTCGCTGAGAACTTTGATTTACAAGATTCTTTGACTGTTTTGTTCAGTGTTCCAGAAATACATAGTGTTTTACTTCAGAGATGCATCATGAGAAAATATAAGAATAGTTTATCCCTGGTACATTTTGGGAGTTCTGTCATAATAATTTACTACTAAGAATTGCATCCCATTATTAGAGTATTTGAAACAATTGTTTGCTTTGTAGCATAGAGTAGCTTCTTTTGCTCAAGTCGTGTGTACCAGTGTGCATAAGCAGTTAACATGTAGTTAGTCTTAACATCTGCATATGTTATGAATAGCATGTTTGATTGCTAGCGTGGTACAAATTGCAAGGAAGTTTAAGGCTTCAAATTTTATCATGCAATCAGCTTTGACATCACAGGATAATCAAAATATGTGCTACCGTTCCCATCAGCCAACATCCCTAAGGAACAGAAGTTCTGGGTTCATCCTGGAATCAGTTTAAGGTAGACATCTTCTGCGGGGATATCTAAGGATAGAAAATTGGGGAGCAAATAAAGATCGTGTCTAAAGGGATATCCATCTGCCTTTTCATTTGTTGCCTTGATAGGTGCTTAAAGAAGACTCCCTCTGTCTTAGGTATGAGAAGGGAGAGCTGGGGGTGGGGTGGTGTCTGCTTCTTCTTCTGTATCTGTTGGCTGCTTGCTCAGACACCACCTCAAAGCGTGTGGATCCTTCCATGCAATGTGTCCTACTGTCACTTCAGAAACAGATTGTGGGTGTTTTTAAGGAGGGGTTTCATAGTGTTACCCATTTCAGCTCTTTGAAGACGTGACCTCCCTTCACCTAAGGAGCTCTCTCCTTGGCATCTTGCTGAAGCAGGGGGAGCCGGGGGAAATCCTTCCTCTGCCTTTGTGTCCCAGCATCCTGTTTACTGCCTGGGCTCCTGGCCCGTTCTTCCTGATGCACTTGCTCTTCCTCCACAGAGACAGATGGAGGAGGAGGAAACTTGTGCACGAGGCAAATGCTTTGTCCTTGCAGTGAGAGGAATTCCTGATCTCCACCTCTGTTTTCCTGTGCCAGTCCTGTGCTGGCATCGAGATGGGAACCTGCTTCAGCAGCTGGCTTGCATGGGGCCACTGTCCGGCAGTTAAATAGAACTGGTTGCAATTTTTAGAATTAAAGGAGGAAAAATGAGGAAGATGGAAACAATACTTCTCTATCATAAATACACAGATTTTTCCAGTTTTCTAGTTACATATAATAAAAGCCTGCTAGCTATGTATTTACTTACAGTATTAGAAGCATAGGTTTTTTGGAACAGATTATGTCCTGCTCCATCAGTGGGTTAGGGTGCATCCTTCATTTGCTTTTTTGCACTGCTGAAAATTTGCAAAAGTAAAGACCTGTTTAAGACCATCTCAATAAACAGGATTTTGATGGCATGAACATAGGATTGGTTTCCTGAGCATGAGGCTGGTAGAAATTGAACTTTAAAAAAATCTACTTGTGTGAAAGTGACAAATAAATAAATAATGTGTGTGATACGTTAAACATATGGGGGGTTTATATTGTTTTATCTTTTTTTTCCAAAGGATGAAGAAGAAGAAATCAAGCTGGAGATTAACATGCTAAAGAAATATTCTCATCACAGAAATATTGCAACTTACTATGGTGCTTTCATTAAGAAAAGTCCTCCAGGACATGACGACCAACTGTGGGTAAGCAGATGTTTTTCATAAGTCTTTCCCCATTGGATATAGTTTGAGGATGACAGAAGTACCACTTTATGGAAGGACAAACTAATAGAATTTGGTGCTTGCCTGAACAGATAAATAAGTGAATCACATAGGCTAATCACACATCCTTAAGAGGATAGCTGAACTGAAGCTTGCTATAAGCAGTGGATTTGTTCTTTTTTCTCCCCACTTCCCTGATGGATAGTAGCATGTTTCTTGGGAAGAAGACAGCTGAGCTGAACAGTAAGAATAGGTGACTATGAAAATAAAGTTGCACTTGAGTATCATTCCCATTGCATTTCCCATCCCACCTCATCTACACTCTCTAGAGGACTGAAGTTTGGGTTTGAAATGGCAGGGTATAGTCATCAGTACATGTTCTTCCATAAATAAATGGGAGTTAAAGGATAAAGTGTGTTGCAATGGTATGATCAGTTTGATTCCTTCAGCATTGGATGTGCTCTTACTGCTAATGCATTTTGCATAGCTGAGCAAATCCAGATTTCCAGCATTAAATTACAGTGATTAAATCAGTCCTTGGAAATGTGGTAACTAATGTGAGACATATTCCATATATGTCTTGACACACATTGAAGACATTTGCTTGAATCCATTTTCCAGGCAGAGATGTAAAATAAATTCTGTTCTCTGCTTCACAAGGGTTTCCCAAATCAATGCTGCAACACGATTATTTTGCTTTGCTGAACAGCTGAGAACTGTGTTTAATGTTCGTTGTGCACTGATGCTTGTTTTTCAGCTTGTTATGGAGTTTTGTGGAGCAGGCTCTATCACAGATCTTGTGAAGAACACGAAAGGGAATACTCTGAAAGAAGACTGGATAGCATATATCTCCAGAGAGATTCTCCGGGTAAGGAAAATAGTCTGTTCCACACAGAAAGAGTCTTAAAAGATGTAGCCTAGCTTAAGGTTCTTCAAGAAGCTGTTTCTGATCAATCCCATTAGCCATGTCATCACTTGGAGAGTGTGTAGGAGTAGATAGATGTCTGCTCCATATCATTTAGCTGGGTGTGAGTTGTACTGTATTGTAACAGCAGCCTTGCAGAAAATAGCAATTTTTAGTCGTGACAGGCCAGCGGAAGAGCCAGTGACTTTACCTATTGTAGAAGCTGTGAAACAGTGTCCATAAGACCTGAGGCTGAAACAGTGTTGTAGCACAGTAGGGTACAGAGTGGGTTTTTCCAAATGTGCTTACAGCTGTCTTTCTGTGCTCCTAATCAAGTCTTTGGAGGAAAGGAGTTGTTGGCTTAGGCCAGCAGTCAGGACTTCTGTGCTGTGATGTGCTCTCATATTGTATATTCCTGTAGTCTGTCTAGAGCAAGCAGCTACATCATGTGTGGCTGTGCAGTGCTAGCAGATGGCGTTGCAAAAGTTTTTCAGGAAGAGGGCTGCAACTCACCATTTTTTTCTAAAACTGAGACTTTGACTAATTATTCTTAATATTTAATTTCCAGTTGGTACAGTTAAATTGCTTTTTGAATTGACATTTGTTTGCTGCACTAAGTAAATCTGGTATGGTTTTCCTCGTGCTTCTTTGTAAAACAAATTGCCTCCTACCCATACCACTACACAGTATGTTTGTTCAATTGCCTAATCGTAAATGTAGTTCTGAAGGGCTTTATGTTAAAGGAAACCAACACTGGCTCTTGTATAAATCAGTGCTGCTGTTTTTTGTGTTACATGTTTGCTCTGCCTCGGCAATTTTTAAGTTGAGGGTGGAGGAAGACATACGATTCCAGTCTCTTGCTCTAAATCCAAATGCTAGAAGATGGTCCAGCTGCTGGCATTTAGCGTGGCACATTTTAAGTTGTTGACAAGGGAGAAGGTTTATTTCAAATCAAATAGATAACGTGTTTCAATATGAGGAAAGCTAACTTCTGCAGGACTGATATTATACTTGATTTGAGAGCTGTTTGGCCTTGGAGGTATTCCATGCTATGGTGCATTCATCCTAGATTCTTTTTGGGTAAAGAAGTCAAATGCTTGCTGAGAAGAGGAAAAAAAAAATCATTTACCTCAGGAAAGAGTTAGGGAAAGCTATTTTCTCATTCCAGGGAAAGATTTGCAGAAGAAGCCTTAATTACTGACCATCAGGAACTGGAATATGTGGAAAAAAAGGAATGCTAAAGTCACATTGCTATGGGACATTGCAAAAGCTGATTGGACACAGCTTGTCAGAGATAGAGGAGAGGTTGTATAACACAAAGTTAAAATGAGCTCAAGAGCCAAAGACTGGGTTAAGTGGAGACACATGTGACGATTGACCCAGTGGGTCCTTGTGTGGTTGGACAGGTCTGGGAACTGCAGAAGAATGGAGATGTGCCCCTCTGTTTCCTCCCAGCCCTTTGCAAACTCAAATGTGGTTGTTTTTTTTTTAGTAAAGTTAGATGGTACTCTGGAGAGAACAGACGATTATCTCTCTGGCTGGGTCAGAGTAGCAGAAGGCTTTAAAAAATATCCCGTGTGAAGCTGTGGAAAAGCCTTCATTGCTGTAAAAAATAGGACCACACTTAGCATTAGCAGTCAGTGAGGGTCTTGGGGACATCAGCCATTCATTTGATTTGCTTGTGACATGTGGAGAGAAGCTGTGGATGGTGGGTTTTTTGTCACACTCATTAACTGTTTAAAAAAAAGAAAATAGCCCAATGGTTATGTAGGCAAACTGGTAAATGATCATTTAATGAAGAACATGTGTTAGGAAATACTTCTCTACAGCAAACACTACTCTCTTAACCTCTTGCAGCTGTAAAGGTTCTATTTCTTTATTTTTCATAAAACATTAAAAGCCTGTGAGGGCAACACGAACAGGCAAGATGATCCCACTGGAGACTACAATTTTCCGAGCAGAAAACTGAGGAGAAACCAAATTACAGGCAGTTGCTAAGACGGTTGCCTGTTGTTCTCCCAATTACATTAGAGAGTAAAATACAACATATGTCTTTCTCAGCCCTCCCTCCACATGGCTAACGCTTTGGGGCATGCATCCAGGTGCTGTCTCAACAAAAAGCACCGTATGCCAGGAGGTTTTGTTTCTTTTGGAAAGTATAACGCTTATGCTTTTTTTTTTTTTTTCCTGAGGAACAATTATCTGGCTTCGTATTTATGGAGGCTAGAGAAGACAACTGCAAATTTGCAGCAGAGCATTTCTTTGTCATCTGTCATCTCTTGTCCTCAAACATGACTTCAGTCATCATCCTCCCACCCCCTTCTCAGGGTTGCATATACGCATTTTGATGCTGCCTCCTTTTTCCTTCCACCACCCTCCCCCAGACTAAATTCTGTGTGACCTTGTGCATGTCAAATGTCAGTGATGTACACCAACGCTGATGTCATTTATGGTGTAATTGCATGGAGACTTTGTTGGAGCTGAACATCCTTCACACAACAGCTGAGAGGTGTTTGCACAGTGCAGATGTTAGGCTGTATCTAGATACAATGTGTGCATGACCTGGGATCTGTGTCTCTGCTCCATTACCAAAAGCTGTGTGGGTGTTGTGCTGCTACAAGACTGCTGTGGATCCCCTTGTACCCAGTTGCTGAGCAAGAGCCCAAGACCAGTGCTATGACCTTTGGGGACTGCTAGGGTATGAGTAGTCTGTTCCTAAGCCAAAAGCCTAACTCTGAACATCTTCTCCTTTCTCTCTTCTCCTTAATGCAGGGATTGGCGCATCTTCATGCCCATCATGTGATTCACAGGGATATCAAAGGACAAAATGTGTTGTTAACAGAGAATGCAGAAGTGAAACTTGGTAAGTAGGCACACGTCTACTTCTTCATTCGTTCAGCCTTTTGTTTTATGACATTCCAAAATTAATTTCATCCTTTAAGAGCCCCACAACATGTTTTATAGCATGAGTACTCTGTCACTGTTTCCATGTGGATTGACAGCCTGCATGTATTTCCTCCTGCTTTGGGAGGATGAAGTGCAGGTTGTTGAATTTTGTTAGAAGATGTTGACTTTCATGCCAGAGAATCAGTGAGGGGATCATTTTGTTTATCCCACTGAGCTGTGTGTGACTTGAGTTTGTTCTGATTCACTTTATTCTGGACTTGGGAAGTGACAGGAGTCTCTCTTGTATTTGGCTTTAATTAAAATAGCACCTGCTGTTCAGATTTTGGATGCAAAAATATGATCTGGACAGCATTCTCGAGGGAGCTGTGGCACTGAGTTCAAAACACAGGTCAGGCTCTGGCATGCTTGCCGAAAACCATGTTCATCCCTGGCCTCTTCTCTCCCTGCCAAGTGGACATACTTTTTTTTTTATTCCTCTCTAATTTGTCTCTTTCAGTTACTGCAAATGGTAACCTTCTCTGTTTGTATCACGCTACACTTGCCACCTTTTTTTCGTTAAATATAGAGTCATGCTGAAGCCCTCCCACCCAGCCCACATCCCTTCTGTTTTGCATTACACCTTCCTGCAGCATGAGGCATGGGAAGATGTCCTGGCTGCTGGAGGAGGAAGCTCTTGGGAGAGTTTAGTTTGTTTGGTCCAAAATGGACCATGGTAGCTTCCAAGCCATTGCTCCCACTGAGCTTGTCTACACCAGTTTGTCAGTGTCACTTGGATGATGGATGCAGTGAAGCTGACACAGCCCTCCTAGACTAGATGCAGCTACTGGTATAGAAAGACATATAGCACTGGTTGTGAGCAGGGAGAACTGAAGGGCAGAAAACACCTTTGTAATATAATTGCCTTGTAATGAAATGAGCATCTCTATCACAGCCTGCGTATATGTGTACTCAAAGTTAGGACTTCTTGAAAAATCCTCATCTTTTGCTCCCATTGATGCTTCTGCGCTGTGCGTTAAAGCAGAGACCAATTCTCTGAAAAACAGATTATTTTTGCTGTCCAATTTTAGAGCAGAAGAAGTGGTGAGCCGAAAGGGAGATGTGTTTTCATGTATGCTCTTTTCCCACAGCAATGAGAGGTGCCTTTGGGAAGTGGTTCCTTCTGTATAGGCAAAGATGCTTGACTTCATCATGTGGAAAGGGAACAGTGCTTTCTCAGCCTCCCAGGCAGTATTTTTTGCAGCTGTGCTCTCCATTCTCTCCAGACAGACTGGTGAGAGGTATAGGAGAGGTGGTCCCTTGACACTTGTGGCCCAAGCACATTGCGCGTGAACCACAAGGGTTCAGTTGCCTGAGGATTAATCACTGTATTTCTCCTCAGCATGGTCTTCCCCTGTGGAATATCCACAGGGGATATCACTTTATGAAAGTAATAACTGCATTATTTTTCCCCTCTTACTTTATTTTACTCTTTTCCCACCCACAGTGGATTTCGGTGTGAGTGCTCAGCTGGACAGGACAGTTGGCAGGAGAAACACTTTTATTGGGACTCCGTACTGGATGGCTCCAGAAGTTATTGCCTGTGATGAAAATCCAGATGCTACTTACGATTACAGAGTAAGAGAGACCTGTTCAAAGAAAAAATCTGAAACATACACTTGCAGTATAAATGTCCATGAACGATGGCAGTTTTTGAGGCTTTTTATGCTTTATAGGAGTAATAATTATTTTGTGTAGTTGCATTCTTATTACAGGAGTACAAGGTATGGATACTGTCAAATTGTGACCTATAACAGTTGCTGTTTTTTGTATTATTGTAGCTTTGAGACATAAGGAGTATAGGACTTCAGGGTGCTGTAGGTGTTTAGAGAAGGCAAAAAAGAGTTTAACTGGAAAAGTTTGTGTTCTCAATTTGTATAATGCTTGTACTTTAAATTGTGTTAGACTATGTCCCAGTTATTGTAGTAATCCAGAGCAATACATCTTAGATGCTGCCTTAAATAGAACCACAGTCTGGAGAGCCAGTGAAGTACAGAAGGAGCTCTTAAAACTATTCCTGTTTTCAGAATACATGTACAAGTTGATAAAAATTTATCCGTCACAACATTTCTTAACAAAGATCATTCTCTACATAGCTTGGTGCACACCAAAGATTTAATTATTGCAAAGCTGTAATTTTTTTTATGATGGTATTTTGTGAGGTTGTGCAATTTAGCTTAAATTCGACTACGAGAAAAGATTGCTTTGCTGTGTCTGAAAATACGATTGTTAGAAATGCTTTTCTGCTTGTAGTATATGAAGAGCTTATTTGCTCATTAGTTTTAAATAGTTTTTTTGAAAAACACAATTATGACCAGAGATGAAGACTACTTTGCTCAAGAACAGCTCTTTCACAGCAGTCTCCTCCAGCACTTTGCTCGTTAAGCTGCGTCAGTCACTGGAGTTGGTTCCGTGCCAGGACTCTTCCACCTCTTGTCTATGTTTGACCTTCCTGGCTCTCGTTCAGGCTCTCCCTAGTCAGAGGCACTGGCCAGTGGTGGTACTGTGAAAGGCTCCTGCTGAAGGACTCTTGCTCTGTAATATTTCAAGCAAAGCTGAGATGGTAGAGGAGGAGTGTTGGCTTTGGCTGTCAGCAATGTCTCTAGTACAAGCAGAGGTGAAGTAAATGTTGAGAACTTCTGCCTTTTCAATGGTGTTGGTGACTAAGTCACCTCTCCAGTATAACAGCGGGCTATTATTTTCCTTCTATTCCTGCTTGTTGTTTATGTACTTAAAGAACCCTTTCTTGTAGTTTTTGATATCTCTGGCCACTTTAAAATTGAGCTGAGTTTTTGCTTTTATAACTGCATCTCTGCACACACTGGCAATGCCCTTGTTCACTCATTTTTAAATAAGGGAATACTGGAAACTGTTGTTTTACAGACTTAGATTTCTGGCAAATGTATTTTCCATTGTCATAATGTGGATATATTTTTATGTGTTATTAGAAAGGGTTGTTTGCTCACTCTGTAAGAATACGTGCATGTGTTTCTGCATATACATATGGATTATGTGAAAAGTAGGATTTTATGATAGTGTTACAAGAAAAAAGTAGCTTGTATTGTTTAAATAGCCATGGTATTTGGTTTCAGCCTCACCTACAGGGCCCCTCTAAATAGTACTTTCTGTCTGAATGGGCAGATCCACCTACTAACATATGGTCTCTCTCTTTTTATGCAGAGTGACCTTTGGTCATGCGGCATTACAGCCATAGAGATGGCAGAAGGAGCTCCCCGTAAGTGATACGTGTTTCTTCTCCAGTGGGCTGATTAAGACTGAAACATACACTTGGGTGATGCTGGTTGTAATCTAAGCCTAGTTTTGAGGTTTCTGAAAGTATCCTTGTGTTATTTCTGTTCTCTTTGGTTTTGCCAACTCTATAAATATAAAATCCCATAAATAGCAATGCTTTGATAAAGATAGGATTGTGTTTAAGCACTACAGTGCAGACTGCAGCAATTTAATTTCTATAGTAGGAATATTTGGAAGCTAATCGAGTGTCTGACTTCCTTCCTATGGGTAGTATATTTTGTTTTGGAGTTGTGTCCCAATCTTTCTATGGCCTGGCCTGGAATACTGAAACCTCAGCTGGAGAGAGGGTCAGTGGGGCCTTGAGGAAAGAGGCCTTAATGACAAAAGCATCTGTAACAATTGTTTCTGTGTTGACTTTCTGTCAGTCTGGATAATGCTAACATTGCTTCTCTTTTTGTTTCCACTTGTCAGTGGGTGGTGTTGGTATTCCTTAGCAGTGACATGACTTAAACTGTAAATCCATCTTCAGCACAAAGCACTGAACTTAAGTGTTCTCAAGTATTGTCAGTTCATATGGATATTTTTTGAGAGGGAAATAGAAACCAAAACCACAAAACTTTTTAATAGATTCTTTTCCTTTCACATAGTTCTTTTGGAATATCAAAGCAGACAGCAGATACATGTGAGGAGGACAGAAACATTTGAAAAGAAAAGAAGTTAGACATGATGTTTTGGCTTTTAATGATAATTTTTATGAAAATCGTTATTGAACTTGCAAATATACTTACCCTCACCCTCAGCTGGAGCTTGGTATTTAAAAAATAACAGCTTAAGCTACCTAAGAGTAAGTTAAATTTTTTTTACACATAAAAAACTACCACCACACCATGGCCCAGCTTGAAATGTCTATCTTTGACATAATCATGTTGAAATGAAGTATTGATATTTTGTAGCTAAAAAATGGTAATTTCATTATAGGTGCTGCCTGATGTTGTTGTTATTGTTGTTGTTGACTTTAACGTAAGATTTATAAATCAAATCACAATGGTGTAGTGTTGATTCATATTTTAGGAAGTCAGGTAGTTTAGTTTAGGGGTTTTTTCTCCTCTTCCTGATTTACATGAATGCCCATGTGAGAGCTGCTCCCAGGACACCTCAGCCAGTGCCTTGACCTCCTTTTTGCCATACCTTTTTGTTCATTGCATTGGGTTGCATGGATGGCTTTCAATTAAAAGCTGTGTCTGTGAGCTCTGTAAACCTAGAATTGGACGGTAATTTTTTTTTTTCATTTCCAAACCAAAGCAGAGCTTGACCCTTCTCTGTGTAAAAACACAAGAGGGGCATATGAGAAGTAAACAAAGATCCAATGTAAATGCTGGACAGCTCTTGTCCTCTGGCATCTGGGCTCTACCTCCTCCTCCAGTGCCATCTGAGGAGTTCATCTTTAAGCTTGGTGGTCTGCTGGGATCCACAGGCATCTAAAAGGCTTCTTTGTCAAGACTGTGGCCCCTTATTTTTGAATCCAGGCCTGTTTCTTCTGTTGTGTGCAAAATGTCACATCTTCCTGCAGTGGTCACTCAGGCTGAGAGTGATGGTATAAGAGGTCAAACATAGGAAGATGGTTAAAACAGAAGATTTGCTCCTAGTGACCTTTTTTGGCAGCCTCTTTCCCTGCTCCCTTGTTTCCCTATGTTGCTTTGCTATGGAATGGGAGGAAAGGCTGTCTGGCGGAGTTCCCAAACTCCCACTAAATGTCTGCTGAAACAAACAGAACTTCTGTTGACAAAAGTTATGGGTTTGCATTTCAGTTCTGCAGGGTATCCTTTTTTGTGATACAGACCCTCCTGTGCTTCAGAACTGTCATGTCTTGAGGTAAAGAAGTATCCAAGTCTGGAGAGTAAAAACGAAGCATCCTTCATAATGGAAGAGAAGGGCAGGTGGAGGGAAGATTTTATGAAACAGTAACTGTCAGTCTTCCCTTCTGCCATCAACATCTCCCAGTGTTTTATTGACTGGAAAGTCAATAGAATAGTTAGATGACTTGGGGCTGGAGAAGGTCCATGCTCAGATGTTCCCATCATGGTTAATTCTGAAGGTTAATCCATGCTTCTATCTCTTTCTCTTTTTGGGCCACTCTTGGCACACTGAGCTGTGGAATTGTAATTTGGGGCTAATTCCATTTAGCTTTGTTGCTGTCTGCACCTGCTGCATGTACGTTTGGGATGGTGGGAATGATTGTGGAAGCTGAAGTTATGGTATTGACAGATTGCAACTAAACCAATGTCTGTATGTCTCTGGTTTTGTTTTCTTTCCTTCAGCACTTTGTGACATGCATCCCATGAGGGCACTCTTTCTGATACCCAGGAACCCTCCCCCACGGTTAAAATCCAAGAAATGGTATGTATTAATTATATCTTGCTTGTAGCATTTTGTAGCATGATGTTTTCTTGTGTTATATACAGTTTTGTTACAACTTCCACGAAACTGTAAAGCAATTCATGCAAAAATCACTCTGTTATCACTCTGTACTGAATCAAAGCATAAAATAAAATGCTTGTGTTATTTAGTTCTGTTTGTGTCAGGGAAATTTTATCTTGAATTGTGTGAAAATCACTTCTTGACAGAGCAGCATCTCTATTAAGGTGACAAATGGATCCACATTTTAAAAAATAAATTCCTTCAGCACTCTTAGTAGGCAGTATGTTTTCTCAGATGTATCATAACACAGAAACAGAACAGTACTATAGTATTCTAGTTGCTAAATAGAAGGGAGCTATTAAAACTAATGAAGGCTTTTACTATAATTATTGTAAACGGTTGGAATTGAGTACACGCTTCTTGCCAGCTGAGAAGAATCCATTAGTATCAGAGGATTTCCTCCCAGTTACTGGTTACAACTGGCACATAGGAAAAAAATAGTCCCTCGAAAGAGGTTTCTTACAGACTGAATGTGATCATGGAATGCTGTGATCTTGACAAAATAATGAAGGGATTTGACTGCCTATTCAATATTAACATAATATAAACTTGGCTTGCTATCTGGGCTTGGTCTTTACCTGGATTGACTTATTTATGCACTTGTACTGTTAAGGCATCACTCTATCATACTTGCTTTATATTAAATGAATAGAGATGCATGTACAGTATTTGCATAAGCCTTGCATTAACCTTTTTATGTAAAATGATAGCACTTCAGGCATGAGGAATAAAAGAAATCTGAACAACGAAGTTACCTTGAACTCAGCCTTTTTGATTACTGCAGGAAGGTGAACTAATGGATGAAAACAATTGTTTTTACACTTAACCGTGTAGTGGGGATATTTGCTTTCCAAGCACTGGAGCAGGTTGAGAGCACCTACCAAGTAAAAGTTACTGTGGTCAAAGCCAGTGCTGCTGTGACGCAACTGTTTTGATAATGTGTTTATGAGAAGATAGGCCAAGTGATGAAAAAATTGTAGAATCGTTGTAGAATGGCCTGGGTTGGAAGTGAGCTTAAAGATCATCTAGTTCTAAACCCTGCCATGAATAGGGATGCCACCCACTAGTTCAGGTAGCTCAAGACTCCATCCAGTCTGACCTTGAACACTTCCAGGGGTGGTGCATCCACAACTTCTCTGGGCAGTCTGTTCCAGTGCCTCTCTGCAGTTTTGAATATTTCCAGTATTGGCACTTTGTAAGGCGGCTTGTTTGGTGACTTCTTTCTGGAGAGATCCTCTTTCAAGAGTTCAAATGAAGTACAAATTTAGGAAGGTGGTGCTGCAGCTTAGCTAACTCCCATACTCCTCATGCTGTGTGCAAGAGGAGCTCAGTGCAGTTCATGCCCTTATATTGTGTCAGGGGGAATTTGACCCCAGGTGCCTGTATTGAACAGACAACACTGATCAACACCCACTATTGTTCTATAGAATTTTTTTTGTGTGACTCTTCAGGTAAAAAAATAAAATAATCTTAAATTCTAGCAGATCTAACTATGTGAGCCCAGCTGTATACAAAAGCAGCGTGGTGCTACTTGTGTCAGGAGTGGCAGACACAGTTCTTTTAATTTTTGGCATGGCTGTCTGTAGCAGATGTGCCCTTAGATAGCATGGGCAGGTGGAGCCCATACCAGAGCTGCCCTGCCTCTGCTCCAAGCAAGCTGGATTCTATCCAGCTCTGATCCAGAAGTAGCAGAGCTGGGATTACATGATTTATCTTCGGTAATAGATCCTGATTTTCAGGGCAGTTACGCCTGTGAAAGAGGGCACATTACTGTAAGTCTGTGCCTAAGCACTGCAGGTGTGTTCATGTAACCCTGTGTCCCTCCAGCCATGTGTCCATCCAGCCCAGTGCTCAGCTGGGACACACTCAGCTCTGTTTAGGAGGTACACTTGCAGGCAGCCCTTGTACCATCCTCTGAGATGTGATGCTCTTTGAGGAAAGGAATTTGAATTTGAGGAACAAAACAAAAAATGTTTCAGCTGAGTTTTACTTGTCATCTTGTTTTGTTTTTTCCTTCCTGCTTTCTCAGGTCAAAAAAGTTTTTCAGTTTTATAGAAGGTTGTCTAGTGAAGAATTACATGCAGCGACCTTCTACAGAACAACTGTTGAAACATCCCTTTATACGTGACCAACCAAATGAAAGGCAAGTGCGGATCCAGCTTAAGGACCATATAGACAGGACCAGGAAGAAGAGAGGAGAGAAAGGTATGCAGCTCATGAAAATCAAGTATTTCAGCTTGTCAAATATACCTATTTTTGTCCTGCTTTGCATTCTAAATCCCCACCCCCTAGAAAAGATCAAAAAACCCCAAATATTTAAAAGGTTCTTTTTTGATTCATAATTTGGCAATCTGCAGGCTTGTATGTTTTGTTCTGTCCTTTACGGAGAGAGTATAAATTTCAAATGTCGTATTTTCTGATACGTTAAGTTTACTTGCTTCTGGTCCACTTCCTCTTCCATATAAGTGTTAAATGGTATTTAGGAGGATACTGGCATATGTGCCTTTCCCTTTCTTGATCTGTGGTAGTTTCATTTCCTGGAACAATGTCATAAATCAGACTTGCAGGAAATAACCTATCACAAGAGCTATGAAGCAAATGTTTTGGGTAGCCTTTTCTCTTTATTCAGGAGCTGCTGAGGTTCTCCGGGTGTCTTGTCTTACATATAAAACCTCCCTGGTATCATTCAGGGAGCTTGCTGGAAGTCTTCTGCAAAGCACTGTACTGCTTACAAGTCTGGGAAGATGGGGTTGTATATATAGAATGAGTTCTAGGGTCTGTGATAGATCTCACTGAAGGGGACAGGAACTGGTTCACTGAGGTGCTACTGCAACTCCACACTGTCCTAAAATAAAAGATAAGTACTACCTAAGCTTTGTTTCTTTCCTGTTAGATGAGACTGAGTATGAATATAGTGGAAGTGAGGAAGAAGAGGAGGAAGTGCCTGAACAAGAAGGAGAGCCAAGGTAATAATTGCTTTTGGGATAGCTCTGGGCAGTCCATGCCAAGTAAGTTTAAAGGTCTGTGATTATGAATCAGGAGCATACTAAATTTCTTGTCTCTTATTAAGTGAATGCACAAGCCACATAAATTACCCAGAGGGTTTGAATACCTATGCTGTGACTGCTAAAGGCTTTAAAGCTTCCCCTCATATGGCTTAGAGCCAACAAGGTCTGGTTGGAGGGCAATTTATGGCAAATATGAATGATCACGGTCTCCACAATGTCAGCATTGGTCCTTAGTTTGCTTGGCCTCATTTCACACCTTCCACTAAGAGTGTGTATTTGACATGCATCCAGTGTTTTTGCTCTGAAAGAAAGAAGATTAAACTTTAACATCATGATATATTTTATTAATATTCCCCTGCTTTGGAAAATGTATGTATGTATGTAAGTGCCCATCAGACTTTATTGTACAGGAGGCTTTAACTTCCTCTTGTTGCAGTTCCATTGTCAATGTGCCTGGAGAATCAACCCTCCGACGTGATTTCCTGAGACTGCAGCAGGAAAACAAGGAACGGTCTGAGGCCCTTCGGAGGCAGCAGCTGCTGCAGGAGCAGCAGCTCCGCGAGCAGGAGGAGTACAAGAGGCAGTTGCTGGCAGAGAGGCAGAAGCGCATCGAGCAACAGAAGGAGCAAAGAAGGCGGCTAGAAGAGGTAGAAACAGCAGACTGCAGTGCCCCCCTTCTGCTTGTGCTTCCTGTTCCTGTGCCCATTTAAAAAGAGTTACCTGTAGCACATCTTTCTTTCCCAGCACATCTCAGGAAAGAAAACAACTTGTGAAAATCCACCTGCAAACATAGAGCAAAGCACTTAAATCCATGCCTGCCTACTTGAATATAAGCTGTCTTCCCAAGTATTTGAATATCCAGCGGCTCCAATGGAGGCAACAGGAGCCAGAGCTGGGTTATTTGAAAGTGTTTTTTGAGGGGAGGCTATGTCTTGATCTCTGTCTAGACTTTAGGTAGCTGTAGAGAACAGGAGATTTTAATTATTCCCAAATGCATTTTTTTCTCAAGAGTATTTTTAGGGGGGACATAACATGTTTCAAATTTCCCTTTAAAGCTTTCTCAAATATCTATGTTTGCCATTTATACATGGTAGATAGAAGCCTATTTTTTAATGTATTATTTTCATGCGTAGTAACTTAATGACTAAAAGCCACCTAGGTCATAAAATCATAAAATGATTTGGGTTGGAAGGGGCCTTTAAAGGTAGATTTGTAAATATATTTTATAAATCAGTGTTAAAATTATAATTCTGCAAGAATTGCAAATATGCAAATCATACTTTTGTGGTATAGTAAGGAGGCAATCTCTATACACTACTGGAAGATAAAGTATGTTCAATATTGTTCTGTCATACTTTTCACCTCCTGAGATCTCGTGTGCATTTATATATATATATATACATATGTAGATGGAATATGCAGTGTGAGCTTCAGAGGTAGGAGGATTTCAAAACAGCTCTTCAGGCCAGAGCTGGGTATGACACAGAGCTGAAATGAAACCAATCTTCTGGCTCTTCAGGAAGTGCAGGGTCAAATTCCAGTCGTCCTTAAATGACCTCTTGCTTGAGTCTGTGTTTCAACTGTTCACTTAGCAATGATGGAAAAACTACACCCAGTCTGGTTTTCCAAATTCTGGTAATGTTTGATGAGGATGCAACCAGGACCAAATGTTGATTTGCATCCCATGATGTGTTTGCGTAACAAATTATACAAAGTTCCAAATAGCTTTCCAGGTCACATTATGCTTCTTATCCCTCCTTTTCAATGTGCAAATGAGTTTAGTGCTGCCACAAGGAGGGATTGGTAGCTAAGATTCAGCCACACATGAATCCAGGAGGAGGGACAATGGGGAGGCATAAAAACTCCATTTCTCTTCTGCTTCTTCCCCACCCTTTGGAGAATGCCAAGATAAACATCATAGCACTTCCATGTGGTTTTAGAGTCTGTAGCAATTCTGTGGGGGGAGCTACTAATAAAAAAGACACTAGAAAACTATGGAAATAAAATACTGATATTGTCAGAGATGTGTAAAAGTTGAGATACTGTTTAGCCAGTAAAATTTTTCTTAGTGCGGGAGTCAGTGATTTCATTTAAATGCCCCTTTCATCTCTAAGGTTCTACAGGCAGTAGTTTTTTGTTGAAGAGGATTACAATTAAATTATCTAGGTCATTTAACTTCAGTAATCAGTGCAACTCTTAAAATCTGGATTTTCTTTTTAAAATAAAGGAGATGCTGCTGCTAGTAGTGAAAACAAAGCAATGCACCGTTTTCCTTGAATGAGTTGAACTTTCTGGGGGTGTGCAGGTATCATAACTTAATGAGCAACTAAAAAGAAAAGGTAGTTTCCTGAAAGTTATGTTTAATCAATCCTGCCTTTTAAAATGCAAAACAAAACATCTTCTGCAACCATGAGACAGCATGTAATGTAGATTGTTGTATTGCTGAATAAGGTTGCACAATAAACCATGTAAAATTTGGAAGAAAGAAGCTTTTTACCATGTATTGGTCTGTAACCTCTACCTGGTTCCCCTGGAGGCATAAATATGAATGATGAGTTATAAAGGTTTCCTTTTGCAGGTGATTAGGTGGGCATATTGTTCTTAAAGTGAATTTAAAAAAAGTCTCACATTTAGCTTTCAGAAAAACCCCATTCAGTTCGTTGGATCTTGTGCTGGAAAAATGTATGATCGCAAATGATTTTTAACAAAATAGCAGCCAAAACAAGCTCTTTCAGATGGGGGAAGGGTGGTAGACACTTATTTAGATAAACATCAGCGTTGTGACACAATTGAAGGCCAAAATATTGGAATGTTGTCACTTTGTCCTTAACTCACCCCTCTGTTTTGATGAAGCCAGTAAACAATGAAGAGCTTGGTAATGGAAGTTAAGATTAGTGTGAGGCATTGAATCACAGGACTTCCATAGCTTTGTTGATATTTTTACCAAGCCTTGCTTTCTTGT
This sequence comes from Xenops minutus, assembly GCA_035221455.1. NCBI lineage: Eukaryota > Metazoa > Chordata > Aves > Passeriformes > Furnariidae > Xenops > Xenops minutus. Next base: position 89,103,874 of record JAWWEE010000001.1, read on the forward strand.
AATTTTTCCTTGTGTAAAGTAAGTTTATGTTTGCCTATACCCGTTTAATATTCTTTGGTAGAATTTTATGCATTAGATAATCTTCCTGGACAAGTTGCATACACTTCCCCCCCTCCCTACTTCCTAAATTAAAATTGAGTGCTTGTTCTTACAATGCTGGCACAGAGCCTAGACAGTTTTGACCGAGACTGTAACAGGAACGGTGTTAGAACATCTACCAAAAACTGTAATTCTCAGCAGTATTAGAGAAAACATTGCTTTTTAAAAGGCATATAGGTGATTTCTAAAACTTGTTGCAGGAACCTTATAATCTGTCTGTTACTGAGAAGGTGAAAATGGTTTGTGGTCAAAGTACAGAAAATTATCTGAGACATTATGGGAAGGGTATTATTTGTCCTACCCTCGACCCTCCTTTTAAAAGTCATATAAAGACTATCAACTGCAATGTTTCTACAGCAATGCAGGCAACATGAGGGACGGACAACAGGAGCTTGAAGCTTTGGCCCAGTCCCAGAGATTTGACATCAGTGGCTTAAGTGAAATCTGGGGGGATGATACCTGTGACTGGAGTGCCTTGTGTGTTTACAGGCTCTTCAGGAGGTTTAGGCATGGCAGAAGAGTTGGAAGAGTGGCACTTTATGCAATAGAAAGATTAGACTGTATGGAGGTGACAGTTGACAATGGCACAGTTGAGAGCCTCTGGGTAAGAATCAAGGGGAAAAGAAATAATGTGGATGTTATTGTGGGGAGCCTCCTGTAGATCTCACAGCCAGGACAATGACACCGATGAATTATTCTTTGAGGAACTCGGGGACATTTCCAAGTCAACTACCCTTGTCCTTACGGGGGACTTCAACTTGCTAGAAATTAACTGGGATCATCACACAGTTGATACAACCCAGGCCAGAAGATTCCTAAAAAACCCGAATGACAACTTCATGGAACAGATCCCAAGAAAGCCAACTCAGAAAAATGCACTCCTTGATCTGCTGCTTGTCAACAGAGAGAATCTCATGAGCCAAGTGGAAATTGGTGGCCATCTTGGCTGCAGCAACCATGAAGTGATTGAGTTTAAAATCTCTATTGACAGGAGGAAAAGTGCTAGCAAAACCTCAACTGTGGACATGACCCTGGACCCACTCTGGACCCAGTGGAAACAAAGTCAGGTGACATGGGAAAAATATGGAGATGCTGCTTGCCACTGTAGGCAGAATATTCATGTGGCCAAAACTCAGCTGGAGTTGAAGCTGGCCAGAAACACGTGGGACAAAAAAAGTTTTTTCAAATATATTAATGGCAATAGGCAGTATAGAAATATCACTGGCCCATTACAGGATGAGAATGGTCACCTCCCAAACAAGGATAGAGATAAGGCAGAGGTGTTAAATGTTTTCTGTGCCTCTGTCTTCGACACAGATGATGGAGCAAGGGGCTCTCAGTGCCCTGAGCTGGAAGACCATGACTTCAAGAACTATCACCTCCCAGTTGACCCTGAAATTGTGGGATCTGCTGCTCCAGTTGGATCCCCACAAATCTATAGGGTGTCATGGGGGTCACCCAAGAATCTTCAAAGAGCTGGGCTGATGTCACTGTAAAAACCCTCTCTCGATGATTTTTTGAATGGCCTTGGGAGTCTGGAGAGATCCCAGCTGACTGGAAGCTGGTCCTGATTTTCCAGAAGGGCAAGAAGGAGGACCCTGGAAACTACAGGCCTGTCAGTCTCACATCAGTGCCTGGTAAACTTATGGAGAAAATTTTTCTGGGAAATATTGGAAAACACCTCAAAGACAAAGCAGTCATCAGTCACAGCCAGCACAGCTTCATGAGAGCAAAATCCTGCTTATCCAACGTGATTTCCTTTTATGACGAGGTAACCCACTGTAGGGTTAAGTAATTCTTTTCCGGAAGATATTGCTACTGAGGAGGCAGTTACTTTTGCTCAAGGAAGGTTTCCTGCCTGAAATGAGGCATCTTTCCCAGAGAAAGTTTTAGATGTTTCTCTGCATGCATTCCGCAGAAGTTCCCAGGTATGAGAGAGATAACACTCTCAGATGTGCTACAGGGCCTCAGCAGCCAGTGGGGGAGCTGATGGGGCAGAAGCAATGATGAAGCTGGGAAACGAATGGGAGGTTTGCCTTTTCCCTGAGGCCTGGTGCTGCCATGCAGCACTGTGAGGATTTGTGAGTCTTCAGCATCCTCACCTCCAAAATAAACCTTTTGGAATCGTTTCCACTGCTTTGGCTTTTTTGAGGGAATACCTCTATATATTTTGCTTTACACTACCTAATTGGTCAAATGAAGCCACTTGATGTAATTTTTTTGGATTTCAGTAAAGCTTTTGGTACTGTCTCTTACAGGATCCTTCTAGACAAGATATCCAGCACAGCTGGTTAAACACACCACATGGTGGATGAACAATTGGCTCATGGGTTGAGCACAGAGGGTAACAGTGAATGGTGTGACATCAGACTGGTGACCTGCCACTACTGGGGTTCCACAGGGCTCCATCTCAGGCCCTGTGCTCTTCAACATCTTCATGAATTACTTGGATGCAGAACTGGAACAGCTACTAAACAAGTTTGCAGATGACACAGAACTGGAAGGAACTATTGACTCTCTCAAAGACAGGGAGACCCTGCAGAGTGACCTTGAAAAATTAGAGGATGGGCAATCACCAACCATATGAAGTTCAACAAGGGGAAGTACTGGATTCCGCACTTGGAATGGGGCAACCCTGTATGTTTGTACAGACTGGGGAATGAGTTGCTGGAAAGCAGTGCTGCGGAAAGGGCCCTGGGGGTCCTGGTGGATGGCAGATTGAATATAAGTCAACAGTGCCCTGGCAGCCAGGAGAGCCAACTCTGTCCTGGGGGGCATCAGGCAAAGCATCACCAGCCTGTTGAAGGAGGTGATTGTCCTGCCCTGCTCTGCACTGGTGCAGCCTCATCTTGAAACTTGTGTGCAGTTTTGGGCACCACAATATAGGACAGATATTAAACTCTTACAGAATGTCCAAAGGCGGGCAACAAAGATGATGAGAGGCCTTGGGAGGAAGCTGTGTGAGGAGCAGCTGAGGTCACTCTGTTCAGGCTGGAGGAGACTGAGGGGAAACCTCATTGGATCTGCAACTTCTTTGTGAGGGGAAGAGGAAGGGCAGACTCTGGTCTCCTCTCTGTGGTGACCAGTGACAGAACCCAAGGGAAGTTGTCAGGATGTTTAGGTTGGGCATTAGAAAAAGGTTCTTCACTCAGAGGGTGGTTGGGCACTGGAAGAGGCTCCCTGGAAAATGGTCACAGCACCAAGCCTGACAGAGTTCAACAAGCATTTGGATGATACTCTTGGGCACATGGTGTGACTCTTTGGGATGGTCCTAACCAGGGCTAAATGTTCGATGATCCTTGTGGGTCCCTTCCAACTCAGCATACTCTGTGATTCTGTGAACTATGTAAGTGTTTAGATAGTTAAAACAAAAAATCTGAGCTGTTCTGGCTGAACAAGTATGTATCTATGTTTTTGTTCAGCAACATGGGGACAGCTGTATTGGGGTATTAAAAATTTGATTTTGTACTTTGTAAAACTGAGTCTGGTTTGGGAAATTCAGAATTTGTTGTGCTGGAATCCCATTCTGTGTGAATCTCCACAGTTCAGGGTAACTTCAGTAAATGGTGTCTCTGTCTCTGGCTATGAGAATCTAAGGGATGTTTTTGAAGTAGTAGGTTATAGCTCTACTGGCAAGTTGTACAGTTCTGTAGAAGCAGATTGTGTAGTACAATAATTAAAATGCTGAGGACCTGAAGATTTCACTTCATGTCTTTAAAGGAATGGAGGAATTCCTTTGGACTGAGGTCTAGACTGCATGCCTGCCTGTGGTTGGAGTGCATCTGCCTTTTTAATTTCATCCAAAAGGAGTGGTTGGCACTCCAAGACATCTTCAAAATATGGAACAAAACTGGTTAAGTGGAGATGATTGGATGATTCACTTCAAAAGAGCACTCCTGATCTGAACAAAGATGCTAATGCAGGTGTACCTGCAGGCAATTTTTGCCAAGGCTTTGTTTCTTTTTCAGAAGGGGGGATTATTCGTATCTGCTTAATTTGAATTACTTGCAGCTTGGATTGGTACTGAGTAAGAAGTTCTGCTTCTGGTTTATCTGTAGTGTGAACAAAGCAGAAGTCTCTTTATTAATCTCTTCATAAGCTGATACCAGGCTACCTAATTCTTTGTGAAAGAAATAATTAATATGTGTATTTATCAATATTTGGATATAAGACAGAGTAATAATATTTTATGAATTTTAAATTAGAGGATCTGTATCTATCTTCATCATTTCACTGTATGAATGAGGGCCTGAATTCATTCATATACACCAATTGCATGTGTAGTTGCATTGCCCCCTCCTGGTAAATCATGCTCTACTGCCAGTTTGGAGATGTCAGATTCCATTATGAGATCATCATTATTGCACCCTAGAACCAGACAATGAGACAGAGTATTGACACCGTGTTTTCTGTGTGTAGTGTTTTTTGTTTTGCTTTTGTGGTTTTTGGTTGGTTGGTTGGTTGGTTTTGTTTGTTTTGGGTTTTTTTATGTTGTTTGCATGGTAAATGCCCATTTTGTGAAATGCAGTAATTCGAGGAAGTATGGCCTCTGTCAAAAATCTGTTTTGGCATGTCTGAAATTTCTTTGAAGAGTTCTTGCCCTTACCGTCTGGTCTGCAGTTGGCTCCTTGGAAATAAGGTTTTTGTCTGACACATGCAAGAAATCTGGTAATAGCATAGCTAACTAAAGAAGATCTGGATGTGCATCCATAATTCCAGGAATCTAGATCTATATGTGCTGTTTATTGGATAACAGTGTTTTATATCAGGTCTTTTTGTAGTACATGATAAAAACTATAGTATCTGACAATCACACTAAATTCCGATAGCAAATTTTTATAAATAGTAATGACTCTGGTTTTAACTAATGGTTTGCCCTTGTACCTCTGGCCTTCTTTGGGCAAGCCTAAGAAACATGGTGATCAGGGTTTTGGTGTGTCCTCATGGAGGTATTGCTGGGGCAGTTAGGAAGACAATCTTGTACTGACAGAAGGATAATAGGAAGTCAGCTAAAGGGCTGCTTCTGAAGTCAGCTGGGGTCAGTGCAACTTGCTACCAACCAGCTTCGCCATTGCTTTGACAAGATGTAGACTAGGACCCAAGAGATGGTTGTCTCTGTAGGTTTCCTTTCCCTGGGCTTGTTTAAAGTAAATTTCACTTTGTTAGTGACGAGTAGTTTGATTCTGAGGTTTCAAAGCCCACGTGCAAAGTGAAATCTTTCATTTACAGCTAGGCCTGGGAATAGGGGGATGATACAGGGTGTTTGTGTGGGCTCCTGCAGTGCCAGGTACCTCCCTTCCCATGCGCCTGGCAAGGGGCTGAGGTAGTGTCTGATGGGAAGGCAGAATTGATTCTGAGAAACCCCCATCTCTCTGTGTACTTTGGCAGATAGACAATAGCACATTTGTGCTTTGGAGATTTGACTTAAATGCATGATGGTGGCAGAGAATCCTTTTTCCTCCCCTTTATTCTACTGACTAATAAATATCTACCACTGTACTGAGCTAGATATCTGGATCAAGGTTTGCTTAAAAGTATCATCTTTTAACAATTGATTTTGTTTATTTTGTGATGTCATGGGAAACTGGCTCTCAATCAATTTGTAAGTTACTTTTCTCGTATTAAGTTCAGTTATTTATAATTATTGCTGAATACTTCTGAATTAATTCAAGAAGCAATGAATTTGCCCATCTTTCTTGTAGTGAGAATGATGCCATCCCAAGATCTGCAAAATATCCGCTTAACAATGTCAACACAATATTGTTTGAGTTGATAAATGTGCATATTAACCAGTCAGCAGCGTGCTGTCTCTTGCATCCTCAAGGCAACAATATTATTGTGCTTCACATCTTAGTTTTCTTAAACAAAGAGCCTGTCAGACTTGATTAGCCAAGAAGCACCTGAATATATTTACTTAAATGTAGAAATTGCTTGACACTGATGTGTACATTCAGAAATAAAACTGCCTACTTAATCCTTTTACAGTCCTTGAAAAATGAGGGAAGGGAAGCAGTGAAACTTATGAAATGCACCGTGTGCTGTAGCTGCCTTGCAGCGCTTTTGCTATTTTTATATCTGCCTTCATTGAAGAGAGCTTTCTTAAGCACGAGCGGAAAGGCTGGTAAATGGATTTAGTTAAAAGAGATGCAAGAGCAAGGAAGCTGTGTTTCTGAGAAGATACAGAAAATGTGGGGGAGAAAAGAGCTGATGTCTTATGGTACAGGAAGGTGGTAGTGAACCTAGGATGGTGCTATGGGCTAGGAAAGAGGGTGTCATAGTTATAGCGTGGGTGTATTTGAGCAGTGGTCTTCAAGAAAGTTGCATCTTTTCCTGAACTTTAGTTAAAAAGAATTAAAAAGCAGTCTGTATTATTTAAGTGCCACTAATTCATGGCATCATGAAACAGTTTGGGTTGGAAGGGACCTTAAAGGCCATCTAGGGCCAACCCCCTTGCCATGGGCCCAGACACCTTCCAGCGCTCAAAGCCCCATCCAACCTGGCTTTGAACACTTCCAGGGATGGGGCATCCACAACTTCCCTTGACAGAAAATCCCAGAGAACCCCAAGAGCCATAGGGTTTTTTGCCCACAGTGTCTTATCCACTGTCATGTCAGTCTTGATTCCAGAAGATGGAAAAGCTGTTCATCTTTCAATCACTTCATAGTAATGCAGGATAATGTGCCAAGCAGAGAAAACTCATCCCATGAAGTAACACAGTGAGTGTGGATCAGCCTTTGTTTGTTCAGTTGAGCACAACTATGAAATGCACACCAGTAACAGGGTTTGTGAACCCAAATAAAAGTTTAGTCTGAGTGCTCTTTCTTACAAGATTACTTGGAGTGCCTTAAGATTGGCAAATCTGTGGCAGCTTTGCTTGAACAGAAATGGGGGATGGTATTAACCTTAGCCTAAATATGATAAGGAATAACGAATGTAGGTTTTCATTTTTGCTCTTGGGATTAAATTTGTGCATACTATTTTTTGGTTTAAGTTTCTTCTATATTTTTTAGCAGATTATAGAAACCTATAATGGAAGTAAATGTTGTAGAGATATTCCCAGTTGATAGTTGAAAAGGAGACAGCTGGGTCTTTTGACACTTAGGCAGTTGTGGGAGGCTGCCTGGGATTTTGAGGTAGGTGGAGTAACTGGATGCTTCTGCTGAAGTACATGAAGAGTTGGTCACGACTGTATGGGCATTTAAAATGTCTCCTCTGAAGTCATATGTGGTGCTCTATAGACATAAATGAGTCAGTTCATGCTTTCTAGAACTGTTTTCGAGATTCTTCAGACTTGAACAGACTTATCAGCACCAGTTTGTATTTGGGTCATGGGTGGAAGTGTAAAAGCTTAGTTCAGCTGTTTTTTCCTCTTTTACATATAGTTGCTTTTGATGTTCTGGGAGGGGCTGAGGTGCTGTTGGTCAGCCTTCCTTCTCTCCTGGGCAAAGTTTTGGGCAGTCCATTAAATTGAGCTTGGATGTTGGGGCAACACCTCCAAATTCTTAGTAGACCATGAATTGTTTTAAGAGACGCTACTCACAGAAAGTTCAGATAGTTGTCATTTGAGTTAGCTGATTCAGCAGGGCTGATAATTCCCTTTTGGCAACATGTAGGTAATTTGTTGATGTCAAAAAACTTGTCACTGATTAAGATTTGAGTTCACCAGCTGTTCAAAGATTGAGATTTCATCATTAGCCTCTCTTGAAGAGAGCAGTGAGCTTCCACACCTTGGTTGTCAGGAATATGGTGGGTGACTTTGTGTGTACGCATGAAGAAACCAGAGAGAGTATGTGAGAGTGTTTTTGGAGATAGATGTGTGCTGGGTATGAGTTAGCTTCCTGGTGGAACACTTGCATAAAATGTTTTGTCACTCAGTTGCAGAGCTTGCCAGTCCTGGTAAATCTCGCTCTTCACCATAGAAAACAACCCCACCTCTTTCTTTGATAACAACAAAAGTAAAACTTTGTGGTTTCTTTTCCCTTTTTGTAGCAACAAAGAAGAGAAAGGGAAGCTCGAAGGCAACAAGAGCGTGAGCAAAGGCGGAGAGAACAGGAGGAAAAAAGACGTCTGGAAGAAATGGAGAGGAGGCGTAAGGAGGAGGAAGAGAGAAGAAGAGCAGAGGAGGAAAAGAGGAGGGTAGAAAGGGAGCAGGTGAGTCCATGATACGGATATATATGAATAGGTTTGCTTCGTCTAAATTCTAATTTTGTTTTTAAAAATTAGTAAGCCTAAATCAGCTTGGAGGCAACCTAACATTAACTCTTTCTTCTTTGTTGTTTTTGACAGCAAACGCACTAACATAGACTGTGGGGCTTTATGGAAAATTCTGGCAGACTCAATATTCCCTCAAAAAAAGAAATCTTGTTGCAGCACTCATTCTAAATTCAGCTCGTGCCCTTGGGCTGGACTAAAAATCATCAGAATTGGCAAAAAATCATCACTAGGGCTGAAAATTGTTTCTAGGCTTGTCTTGCTGGATCAGTGGTTCTTGCAGGACATGCCCCTGTTCAGAAGACCTCTCAAGAGAAGGGCAGCTCTGTTGCGTGCCAACTTCTGGCACCCAGAATTGGTCAGAGGCTTGTCATGAACTTTGAATACTCTGAATTTGATATGGAATCTTTGAGCTGCAGAGGGTTTTCCTTCCTAAAACTTAAGTATGCAATTTCCCTCTCTGTCTTTTTAAAATCAGCTCTAATAATGTATGCCAGTTCAGGCAACAAGTATATCTTAACTTAGGTCAGTGTGCCCTTAATATATTGAAAGTACAGGTGAGAAGCCTGTTAAACTGTGAAATTCAGCTGCAATATTTATGCATGAAATCTGCATGTTTTAAAATCTTTAAATAACTTTAATCAGGGTGATAATCAGAGCAATACTTACTGTGCATGTACTGCAGAATACTGATCCCAAATAAAGGTCCAAAACTTCTGTCCTAAAGACCAATTGTAAATTTCCCATTAACTTTGGGAATGCTAGGTTTAGCCCTGGTATATCTTAATTTTTTCTTACATAAAGTCACTGTATTTGAGAGAATTGATGATTGTATTGCTGGGTAATTTTATTGTGTTTTTATATGTTTCAAAGAATTTTGAGTCAAGAGGAGAGAAGACTAACCAATGGGAATAAATATATGGAAAATCTCTAATTACAGCATAGCAATTTGCTTTTGGGCAGACACCGGGTATTCCCCCAGCTGCTTTTTAAACTGTTGAAATGCTAATTACGCATAGTGCCAATAATGACAAATGGTTAATTGACATGGCCAAGCTGAACCACTCTGAATTTTTATTCTTTTTTTTTTTAGAAGAAAAGACATGTTAACTCAATCTGTGGCTCAGCCAACATGCATAACAACAGTATAGTGTATCTCATCAGTCTGTCACAAGACTTTCTATAACTCCCATCACTGTATCACTGATCCATTAATTTCTTTATGCATACACTGTAAACGTGTGCGTGTGCTTGTGTGTGTGCGCATGCACATGTTACATACTTCCATTAATTGCATGATAGGATGTTACCAGCTTGGGTTTGGTGCTTCAGAGTTTGAGTTCTTTCAGGGGGTAGATGAAGCAGTGGGTAAATGTCTCGACCTGTTGAGGCTGCAGGTGAAGAGATGGCTAGATTGCAAGAGCAAGTGAGTTTGGTTTAATATCTGTTTCCTGGTGGATGTTTGTTTGTGTCATAACCATCGCATAATTCAGCAAGGCTGTCAGCGTTTGCTCAGGAGAAGCTTCTGGTGAGGGCGGCAGGGGAGATGGCAGGGCAGGTCACAACTGCATTTGGCAGAGCCCCTTTGGGGGAGGTTGCTCCAGCTCTGCCTACACTATGCCTGGCTCTAGCTGTTGCTAACAGTTCATCGCACCAGTGCAACACACTAATGTTTAATACAACTTGCATGTGACTTTGTATTGGCTGTGTTGAGTCAGACTTGCTGTGTTTTAACTTTCCAAAACCTTCAAGTGCATTTTGCTGCTTCTTGAAACCACTTCCAAAATACATAAATGAGCTCTGGCCCGTGCCTGTAACATTTGCAGGAGCGCAAATTTCAGAACACAAGGGGCCAAAATCCAATGCTCAGGAGGCAGGGCTTCCTAAATTGTTCTGCAGGCACTAATCCATCCTGAAGTGCGTTTCTCATTAAAGCTGAACTGGGGAAGTAGCGTGTGGTGTTCCACCCAGGGGGTTCTGATGCATTCCTTTTGAATAAATTTATTGCTGGGTAATTTCTATGTGACAGGAGTATATCAGGCGACAGCTAGAAGAGGAGCAGCGGCACTTGGAAATTCTACAGCAGCAGCTGCTCCAGGAGCAGGCCATGTTACTGGTAAAGCACTGTATCTGTTTTGTTCAGTAGCTATAGGATCCATTTATTCGGCCAGTCCTAGGCTTCCCTCAGTCGGGCACAGCTGCACTGACAGTATGACAACAAAGGAGCTTGATTAAAAGGCCATTTATGCTAGTGTTGTGGGCTGACAGGCACATATGAGAAGTGCTGTATGGTCACACTGCTTTCTGGGCAGTAAGAGGAGGCTTTATGTTAAAGTGGAACAGTTCTGGTGTGGTGGTCGAGTTTCTGAACAGACCTTGGCATTCAGTGAAGAACTAGAGTGCTTGTGTTACAGATCAAAAGCACACATGATATGTAAATCCACCCCAGGATACAATGGCCTAGTGTTGGTCTAAGTCACTGTTTTTTGAACTTTACACTGGATTTAGTATAAATAACTTCTTTTTTTCCCTTTAATAAAAATCAGTTTTGACATTACTCTCCAATCATGTCAAGCTTAGCAGTACTCTCTTGACTTTCCCAACATGAGACACAAGCCATATGGGTCTAACTTAGCTCTTGGTTACACTTTAACAATGAAACAAGCAAAAAATAAAGCAAAATAAATAAACAAAAAGAGCATAACAGCAACCAGAAAGATGCATTTTTAACGGGATGGATAGGGACACATCCACCATACAGTCAATGTCATGTCTTGAATTACTCACCTGTTCTCTCAAAGGAATACAGATGGCGAGAGATGGAGGAACACCGACAGGCAGAGCGACTCCAGCGCCAGTTGCAGCAGGAGCAAGCCTACCTCCTGTCACTGCAGCACGATCACAGGCGGCAGCAGCAGCAGCAACAGCAGCAGCAGCAGCAGCAACAGCAGCAGCAGCAGCAAGAAAGAAATAAACAAAGCTATCATACCCCTGAGCCAAAATCCCACTATGAGCCTGCTGAAAGAGCACGTGAGGTAAGTCCTGCTTGTGGGCAGGCATCTGCTAACTGCTTCTCTACCTGTTTGCCTTAGCATGACTGCAGTTCTGCTACAGTACAGTTGGAAACCAAAGTATCACTCGTAAGGGGCAGGATACTTTAAACTGCTGGCCACTGGTTTCCAAACCTGAGGGCAGGTACTTCTGAGTACTTCTGCTGCAATCATTGAAGTTCAGAGCTTTGAGGTATAGAAGTTGGAAAGAAGGTCTGGAAGGCTGCAGGCCAAAGGAACCTGGTTTTGGAAGCATCACGTCAGAAAGGTACATCTGTGCTTCATCAGACATGTTTTTATAGGAAGCACTGGTGCAGTTGGCCATCTGCATCTCTGGCAAGTACTGGTGATTGGAAATTGAGAGGCATTTGGAAAGCACAAACCTATAAGGGATTTTTGTACACAGCACGTGTGTACACATTTGATGTTTTAACCTGTGCTCTTCAAAATTCCCTTTTCATGAACACAAACCTAAATTTCATTAGTTTCATTTTTGGAGTGTTAAGTATTCTCTTTTGAGATCATGTCCCGCTCTTGTGAAACTGTGGTGCTGCCTTCTTGGACTTCAGGCACTTACAAGTTGATCACAAGTCACCAGAGTGCTGTTTCTTTCAGTGAGTGGTCCCTTGTCTCTGGTCCATGGGTAAGCTAAGCAAGTAATTGCCTCTTTGATGCATACTTGGCTTTCTTTCAGTGGTCTTACTCTTATGTTTCCCTTGAGAACCATACTGCCCACAAACCACCAGACTGGGCAATGCTAGTCAAAGCTCTTAATGGCATTCATCAGCAGCATGTGGGAACTAGGTAAATACGTTTTGGAACAACAACAAAAAAAATATCCTTGGGGCTGCTGAACGTGATAAAGTAGCTTGGTTTGCCTTCATCCAGTAGTGCTTCTTAGTCTTTGAAGTATTGCTGTTTGGGCTTGATGGACACAAACTCATTTTCTTTTAGATGCTGTTGTCCAAGTTCTTCATAAACCATGTTTGTGCTATTCCATCCATTCAGCTTGATGGTTGAAATATCTGGTATGTCTGTCTCTCTTGGATGAAGTTCAGACTTACCTGATATATGGTGGCGCAGACGTGGAACTAGCCCTCCTGTCCTTGTTGCATGCTCTTAGCCCACCTCAGTAAAAGCATAATGCCAGTCCAGCACTTCTGTCCAGCCTCAATGCTGGCTCTGAAGGGATGCAGAACCGTTATCTTTTCCTTTCAGAGTTGAAAAGGAGAGAAACTCATGAAGATTCACATGTTACATCCTTTAGGAGTATCACTGACTCAGCTATTTTTCTGTTGTAGTCTTTTTCTTGTGTGATTGTTCTAGCTATAAAGAGCAAAGGCACAGAAAAATTGGTTAGTAGGCAAATCTTCCCAGATACTGCTGTGTACTAGTCTTTTTTAAAAGTGTGGTAGAAGTATAGTCTGGCAGTGGGAGTGACACCAGTTAATCTTAACAGCAGGCATTGACTGACATAATTCTTGACATAAAATAGTGAATTGAAATGAGTGTTCTGTGCCTCATACTTTCGGACATACTTCCAGAGGAAGTCTCCATCTATGGAGAGGCTGACCATAGGGGTGATAAGCCAAAGTGAACTGAATTTCCTGTTCCGGTGATCAGTTGTTTTCCCCATTGCAGTAGGAATGAGGATATAAGGAAAAGGACTTCTAAAATTGGCTTTGGGAAGCAGTGAGGAGCTTAGAGCTTAATACCATTGTCAGGTTCAGACAGTAAGATGACTGAAACACAGCCTGTTTCTATCCAGGGATGCACTCTGCCTTCCCACTTCTTGCCTTGTTTTGAAGACATGTAGCTCAAACAGTTCATGTGCTTTGTGGAAGAAACCTCTTATCATCTGCAGCTAGAGATGTGAAAACCTGCTTCTTCAAACAGAAGGACTTCAGGCTTTTCCTTGTTCTGTTCATAACAAGGAGTCTGGCCTGTTTTTTAAACTCTAAAGAATGGCTCTGTGAAGTTGAACATGGTGGTATAAATAATTGCATGGTGAAAATGCTTGCCTCCATTATTGCTGTACTTCCCAAGACATGGTTTATTTTCTGTAGACCTGGCAGAAGCTTGTGTGCTTGTTCCCATAGGCAAACTGTTACTATCCTCAAATTTTGGAAAGCAGAGGCAGTTTGGGTTTGTAAATCAGCCCAGCTGAGGTGAGGAGTCCTGGAAATTTGCCTCTGCCTTCTGCCAGCCAGTCTCTCCAGACTGTCACTGCTAGGAAACCACCCCAATACTGTTTTTTTGCTGCAGGAACAAAGGTTGAAGCAAATGAAATCAGCCCAAGCTGCCAGTTTAATCTTTGCATGACGCTTTGATAAAATTGTGGGAGCTTAGTGTTCCTTGGAGACAACTCCTCTGGCAGAAACGCACATGCTGCCCTGGTTCCAGCAATAGACCACCTTAGGAAATGCGAGTATATTTCCTTTCTGCCTGTAGCTTCACTCTGTCTCTTGTCCTTCCTACTTCCCACTTTGTTCTCAATGCTGTGGCCTCGGAATAGGTGATGTTTCTGCATGGGGCCCTTGCTTAATGTTCTTTTGAGGACTGAGCACATGTCATTTAGTCTTCCCCTCAACAAGCTCTTGAGGGTAATGTATGATCACTTCTACACATTCCTGAGAACAAGAAACAAGCTACTGAGGCTGTCCTCTAAAGCCTGTGAAGTTGTGTTGGAGTTATTTGTTAAAAGAGAGGATAATCGGTCCTACAGTTTTGTACCTAAAGCCAAACAGACTGCAGTATTATGATAGAGAAGCATATCCTTCCATCTCTTCTTCCATTGCCAAAGAGAGAAGCACAGGAAAGCAGATAATCCAAAACCATTGGTTTCATAAGGTTAGTAACTAAAGTAAAGGGGAGCAGTGGGAAATGTACTTTTATATTGCAAAGTTGTTTCTGGTTTTATATATCTTATTTATTGTCTGTGGGGCAAATACCGATGGATAATAATTAGTCTAGGCAGAAAGAAGCCCCATAATAGTCTTTCATCATATTATCTCACATCTTACTGCCTCCTGTATCTCCTCTCTTTCTAGAATGGATTTTCCATATTGGCATACTTACCACTTTGGTGTAGCTCACTCAGCAAACTTACAGTGCTGGCAAAAGTGGTAGGGAAAAAATCTTGCCAAACCCCAAATGTATTTGGTTTCTTTGTGGTAAAGAAAAGGTGATACTCACCTTTGTATTTCTGCTGTAATTGGTTCTGTTGACTGAAGGCTTAACCTCCATTTATTTTGGCTTAGGTGGAGGAGAGATTTAGAAAAACTAATCAGGGCTCCCCTGAAGCACAGTCTAAACAGATGGGCAAAGTGTTGGAGCCACCAGTGCCTTCAAGATCAGAGTCCTTTTCCAATGGAAACTCAGAACCTGCTCAGCCTGCCCTGCAGAGGCCAATGGAGCCCCAGGTAAGTGTCCAAGAAAATCCTGGTGAGCCTGGAGGAAATGCAGAAGTCCCAACAGGTTTCCTTCAAATTTGCGCGTCTTGGCACTTAAAAAGTCTTATGTAAATGGTAGCACTGTTAGACAAAGTAGCTTATTCAGTAGATTTGCTCTTTGTCTATTTCTGTTTATTCTGTTGATAAACTGATGAATTTGTGGGTTTGGTCAGGGTTTTTTTGTTTGTTTGATTGTTTTTTTAAAATGTTAAAGCCCAGATTAGAACTGTTGCATTCCATTATCTGTGCAACACTGATGTGGTGGGCTAAACACTGGTGACAGTTGCAGAACAGTTCTACAATTCAGAATGTGTTCTGTGCAATGTATTTACTACTAAAAAAGGAAAAAAGTGAGCTTGATTGGTTTTTAGAATTTTTGCAGAGAGAAGCTAACTAAACCAGTGGGTTTTAATAGTATGAGCACTGTTTCAAAGAGATTTACAAAACATGACTAAGAAAAACAAGTTTGTTGTCAGTAGGCCGACAGTTGCTAAATAGAGATCTGTACCACTCCTGGAAAATGAAAAAGAGGTTGAAACCACTGAGCTGCATGGCAGCTGTTGTTCTGTTGTTTTCTAATGAAGAGCCTCCAGATTTTGATATCTGATCTCATGGGAATTATGGCATGAATTGGAAAAGTAACCAGTTTGCCTAAAACTTAGGCATAACCCATAAATTCTGAGCAATTTAGGTATAGTAAATTAAACAGTATAGTTCTGCATTCAATTCCTCTGTTTCCATGCAGAATTTTCTTCTTTCAAATAAAGTCTGTTGATGACAGAGCAAGTTAAAAACATCCGTGATTGTGACTAGGTACTGCAGTTCTTTTGGGCAACAGGAGAATTTGAACAGATGGTTGAGTGGGAGAAATCAGAACAGAACTTCATCTCTTACTCATTAATTCCTGGCTTTTATTCAAACCTCTGTGACTACTTCAAAATATTGGACTTGTATCTTCATGTTCTCTGTGCCAGTTACTTTTAAAGTGCCTTATTCCACTCATATTAAGGATAATCAGACTCTTCAACAGCTGTGTGTATTAAAATTGAGGAAATAATAATCATACAAAAATAAATACATCCAGCCTACTGAAACAGGGATTGAAAGCAAGGTTTTGCTTAATTATTAGGTGTGGAAACAGTGTGTTCCTCAGCTGGGACCTTCTCTCCTCCTTGGTTTCAGAAATCAACTCTGAAAGACAGGTTTATACACAAGAAAGAAACAGACTGAAGGGTCAATATGGATTTCAGTGGAAATCTCAATGGAATTTTAACTATGGAGTCACTTTGTGCCTTCTTAATGTTTGTAGTTGAATGTGTGTGTGTGTAGTTTGTGTCTAAATATGTATATATGTACACTATATGGTACATATATGGTGTAAGTATAATATGCATTGTACATATGTATACTGTATACAATATATATTATGTTTTTTTATATATATTGCAATGACCGTAAAGGAATAAAGGCTTTGTGTCACAGTCTTTCTCCAAAAGTTTAGAACTGCATCTAGTTCCTAAATTTATTAGGAAACGTATATGTCTGTTGGTTTGCACAATTTAGAGCATTCTTTAATTTTGTACATTTCTTCAATTGGATATCCACTTCAAATTTCCCAGCCTACCAGTGCTGCCATGAGACCTGGCCAAAGCCCACTGAAGACCAGGGAATGGAAGGCAACTTCTGTCTTGAGTGGCCTTTGGGCTTGGGCTCATGGGGCAGATATTGGGTCCCATTTTATTCTGGGCACCAGTGTATGTGTATGTGGAGAGCATATCTCACAAAAAACGCATATGTGCTGTATTTTCAGTCTGTTACGTTCTTTGGGCGCTTGCCTTGCTTTTAAGTGCATTGATTCCACCCCACGCTTACCTAATGCCATAACCAATTTGTCTCTGCCCACCCCACCTGCCTTTATTCTGTGTTAATTGGAAAGCCGGTTATACTGAGCGCATTGAATGTTTTATGTTTTGTTTTCTTGTAAGGTACAGTGGTCCCATCTGGCATCTCTCAAGAACAATGTTTCCCCTGTCTCGCGATCCCATTCCTTCAGTGACCCTTCTCCCAAATTTGCTCATCACCATCTTCGTTCCCAGGACCCATATCCACCTTCACGCAGTGAAGTGCTAAATCAGAGTTCTGACTCTAAGTCAGAGGTACCTGACCCCACTCAAAAGGCTTGGGCTAGATCAGACAGTGACGAGGTGCCTCCAAGGGTAAGAAGTAGAAAGACAGATGTGTGCTATTTTTTTATTATTAATTATAGTTTTCTTAAGGATGTGATAGCTTGGGCACTGGGAAGATCGTGCCCTTGTGCCAGCATTGGTAACAATATTTCGGAAGGCAGATCATAATGTAGGTGTTTAGTGAATGGGTTAATGATAATCGACCTTAAATACAATATTGAAGCTTCATATAAAATTGGCAATTGTTTACAGAATGCTGCTCTTTCAAAGAAACAATTTATTATGCAAAGTTAACAAGTCATTACCATATTCAGGAAAAAATTTAAAATATCCCTGAGGTTATTGCTCAGAGTTAATTTTCCTCTTAATCTGTTAGCAACCCAAACTATGAATCATACACCTATTTAAAATTGAACAAAAAGGAAACATTCAATATATTTCCTCCTCCTCTCCCCCTCCCATCCCCCCTCCCATCCACTGGGATTTGCTTCTTCTGAATATATTCTTGCTCCCCCACCAGTCTTTGCCTTCTGCTGATCCATTCCTGGGCATTTGTTTGGTTCCCTTGAGCTTATTCTCCTAATTCTCATGCTGTTTCAGCAAATTGCTTTGTGCCTCCCCTGCTTCAGTCAAAATGCCATATTCTTTTTAAATGTCTCAGTAGTTGGGAGGGTAGTGGAGCGTGTATGTGTTCATGTGGTAACTATTAAACGCTTTTTAATGTTAAGACTATACTTTGGGTTCTCTTCAAATTTTGAATAGCATCCCAACTAAGGCTTTTGGTTTTATGGGTGTTTGTTTATTGCTTTTGGTCATTGATGCTACCTTGGACTTAAAAAGTGTTAAAATCTTAAGAATATATTCTGTGGCAGGAGAGGTTTAATCTTTCTCTTCTCTCTCTCCTCTTCCTGGGTTTAACATAATCTTGTTTCTTCAAGGTACCTGTGAGAACAACATCCCGATCACCAGTCCTGTCCCGCCGTGATTCTCCACTGCAGGGCAGTGGGCAGCAAAATAACCAAGCAGGTCAAAGAAACTCCACGAGGTTTGTAAGCCTACGTGTCCTCACCTTTCTTGAACTGGAAGAAAAAAGCTCATGGGAAATCAGGCATTTCCTGACAGCTTTTGACAATGCCAGTTGGACGAGAAAGGAAGATAATGTTGGATTCCTTTTCAGTAACGAACAATATTAATTTACTTGATGTAGCACATGTGCCAACTAACACTGGCAAAATTTCTTCTTCCCTCTCCTGCTTTGAGTTGCCTGCCCTTTAACTTCAACAATAATTTCAATATCCTTAAGATTTTGGGGAAAAAACATTTATGAACATCCTGCCTTTTGATGCAACAAGTCAACTTGGACACACTGTGGGGATTACTGTCAGAAGAAGTGTTTGTAATACTCTGAAGTGATCTCAGAAACTTACTGGCCTCTAAAGCAGAACTAGACTTTAGAAGGGAGAAAAGTGTCCATAAGCAGTGACCCAGAGCATCTGAGGTCAGGAAGGGGGAGGAGGGGCATGACTTGTGTGCTCAGCAGAGCAACATGGACAAGTGCCCTGGAACTGGCACACTGGACAGGGGTGAGGGTATTCTGTTATTTTTTTGGTTTGTGCTTGAGTGCCCAGGGCACTTCTGAGCCAATTTTAAACCTGCTGCATGCAGGCTGAGAGAACTGTTCACTTTGGGTTAGATACATAAGAATGGCAGGTAGACGGCTCCGTATAAAGAGAATAGCTTGTACCCACCTAAACGGTTTTTTACCATCATAAATAGGGTAATAGGTATTTCAGAGGGAGCCACTGCCTGTGTTGTGAAGCATCACTGATGCAATTGCTCAGTGTTGTTTCAGATGAGTTATTAATGAAATGCTGAGGAAGAGTAATTTTTGAGTTTAGAAACAGGAACCTGGAACTCCAGTGTGTGACAAAGAATTTTTTCCCTCCCCTGATAACAGCAATATAGAACCTCGTCTGCTGTGGGAAAGGGTGGAGAAGCTTGTACCAAGGCCAGGCAGTGGCAGTTCTTCTGGTTCAAGCAACTCTGGCTCACAGCCTGGCTCCCACCCCGGCTCTCAAAGTGGGTCTGGAGAGCGGTTCCGCATGAGATGTAAGTCCTTCTCCCATCCTTTGTAACACTGTGTTTCTAAGCTGTGAAACACTCAATACTTAAGGATGATAACCCTCACACAGAATAAAGTTTCAGCATGCCGTTTCAAAGAGGGGTTAGTTTCCTGTACCCCCTTGACTGTATGTCCTTGCTTGGGAAAGGCAATAGGCACAGAAGTTGTTGGCAAAGTGTTTCATTGTTCTTTAATTCGCATCCTGTCACTGCTTCATTTTCCTATGTGCAAACAGCCCAGTCTCCATGCCTTCATAATTCTCTTCCTCAAAGGTGCAAGGGCATATTTTGATGCTTGCTGCCTATCGCCGTGGTGGTTGTTGATAGAGTGCAGACTGCTATGGACAGATTTCAGCTGGGCTATGTTGAATGCTGATGGAGGTTTTCCAACTTGTGGCCACACTTGAATCTTTGATTTACAGTTGTGTGACTGTTTACTTTGGCTTCAGTCATGGTCATTTGCACCTATACAAATCACAGCTAATGATGTTTTTTTGTATCGTCCTTCAGGGACGATATAATAGCGAACAAGTGAAACTTCGGTCTTGCACTCAGACACCACCAGATAGTCTTCTCACCTCCTCTCTCCTCTTCAAAGGGAAGTAAGAAAAATAAATTTTAGCTCCCTGCTAATCTGTTTTGTTCTGTGTTCCTTTTGGGGTCTTGGCACATGCAGCATCATCCAAATCAGAGGGTTCACCTTCACAGCGTCATGAAAGTGCACCTAAAAAACCTGAAGAGAAAAAGGAAGTCTTCAGACCTGTTAAGCCTGCTGTAAGTTGCATCCACTTTTCTCTATTCACCTTCTCTTTCATGTAGGCTCACATAAAGTACAGTGTGGGCTTCCACTGTGGTGCCCTTGGGGGTGAACCTCATCTTGAGTTGATATTCTCACTGTGGGTGTGACAGCACAGTCTCGGCTGTGCAACTGCCTGCACATATCACAGTACTTTCTAAACATTAGATTTTTCTCTGCTTCTGGGATTGATTTCTGCTCTTTGGTCTTCTTGATTCCTAACTTTTGCCTTTCTCTCTTTCAATCCTATGCTTCCTTCCTGGGGCTGGACCAATGATCGTGCATTTGACCTGAATGTGCCAATATTGGTCTGAATGGTGCAGGGAGAAGTGGTAAGATCTTAAATTGTTGCTACGTTCTGTGAAAAATTTCTGACATTTCATTTATCTGGCTGCTATTGCAATCGATTACAGCTGTGTGTCCAATTGTATTTTGGGAAACTCAGTGGGTTTTCACAGTATTTCCAGCCTTCCTTAAATCTTTCTTCTCTTGCCATATCTCTTATGATACTGCGCGAGCATCCAAATCTGTCAACCTTCTTAAAGAAAGATAGAGGTTGGTCCTTCACTTCTCATAATAGGTGGATGCTATTAATCTGAAAAGTTTAGGAAAATAAACTGTGACAGTCAACCACTATGTGAGAGTGGGTCCTGGTGCCTGTATATATCCTTCAGATTGTATAATAGGATAAACTGAAGTCATAATCAGGATAGTTGGGATTCAGAGTATGCACAATTTTCTATGATATGGCAAGACCCCCTGACTCTTCTGGTGCTTTAATTTATCAGAAAGTGAGTTTTCATAACTGTTAGGAATGAGTAAGTCTGATGAAACAGTGCTGGTGGGGCAGTGGAAACATGGCAGTGGACAAGTGAGCAAACTTGGGCGTTAATCCTGTGGATTTGTCTTGCAAGCTGTTCTTCTCTCTTACTTGCAACATCAGGGTTTTTTGGTTTTTTTCCTTCCCTCTCCCATCAGGATTTAACTGCATTGGCAAAGGAATTGCGAGCAGTAGAGGATGTGCGACCTCCACATAAAGTGACGGACTACTCATCCTCAAGTGAGGAGTCAGGGACAACGGATGAGGAAGATGATGATATGGAACAAGAAGGAGCAGATGAATCTACTTCTGGACCAGATGATGTCCGAGCAGTGTTAGTTCTTCTAACAGTGTTTTGCATCCGTTTTCCCTCATAGGGGATTGAAGGAAAAGGATGTTGGGTATTTTGGCTTGCTTGTTAGTTCTTTCAGCTTACTACAATACTGCAATCTATGAGCAAGACACAGCAGCCTTTTGTGTTTGTGTTTTCAAACACTGAGGGTAATCTCAATGTCCTTTCCCTCTTCTCCCTTGATTTGTTACAAAATGAGAAGCAATGTTTAACAATCTTCTGACTTTTTTTTTTTCTTTTTTTTCTCACATTCCATTCTGGTCACAATACAAATTAATTTTCAGTGTGCCTTGATGCAGGGCAGTGACAGCTAGGGCACTAGTGCTATTATCTTACTCCAGTTTTTTCTTGTCTGACAAATAGGTCAACGTTGAACTTGAGCAATGGTGAAACAGAGTCAGTGAAAACCATGATTGTCCATGATGATGTGGAGAGTGAACCTGCCTTGACTCCTTCTAAGGAGGGCACCTTAATTGTTCGACAGGTATTGCTTTTCCTTCCCTGTGCAGTGCTGCACCCTTTCTGTGCTCATTAACCCACTCGCTCATTCACCCATGCTGTTTCTACATTATATTTGTTGTTCGTATTATCAAGACACAGCTATAGTGAATTTTGGATGAGCAAGATGTTTGATGCATGCAAAGAGGAGAGTAGCCCTTCACCCCTTGCTTCTGTTTTGCATGCTTTCTAGTGACACCCATGGCAGCACCATGCAGAATATCTCAAAGTCTGTGGGAGAGAAGGGTAGAAAAGCTGCAAGTGTGTGGAGCAAGTACCTGGAGCAAGAACTTAGTTTAGTTTTATCATAGAACCAAACATGTGTCTCAGGAGTGGGGCTGGGAGGGAGACTGGGGTGGGACCACTCAGGGTTTTTAAAAATTATTTTGAACTTGTAGTTGAGGGCCTACAGACCACACAGATAACATACACACACATGTACATATAAATTCATGCAACAGTTGGTGTGGGGGAGAAGCAGAATAGGTGGTAAGGCAGAGAATGTGGACAGAGGTAGAGTGCTGTGTTGTTGCCTTTGATTCTGAAAACACTGCATTCTTGTGCCTCTGAAAGATAATGATTCCCTGCTTTTAAATGAGCTTGTGTGTTAATGAGCGTGCTAGCTTATAGGAGTTTCCTCAGTAATCGCATTTCTGAGTTTCACAACTGAATGCCAATTTCTTAATTGAGCCCTCTGGTTTGAAAATTAAGATTTCATAGTTATTGTTTTAAATAATTAGCTCCAGGCATTTTCCGGAAAGTCCAAACTGCTATCTATATAGGATCTAAGTTAGTTTTAAACAAAACAATAGGGAAAGAAATCCTCACCCCATCCCCGAAATGTGCTTGTCCCTGTTGTGGTGTCGGACTTAGCAGCACAGTTACTCTTTTGTTAATTAGTGGAACTGGCTGTGCAAGTCAACCACATGAACGAAGCTTTTGCCTGCCAGAAGAGGTGGGAATTTGATGAATTCTAGTAGCTCTGCCCGCTTTCCTTTTCCATCCAGATATCAAAGAATGGATTATCAGTTTATTTTAAGAAATAAATTAAAAAATAAATGTGAAAAGGTAGAAAGTGAGGGAGAGAAGGAGAGAGGTTGTTAGGGATGCAGACCTTTAAGCAGCACTTGAGCAAGACAAGTGTGCCTGTTTTTTCTACAGAGTACAGTTGACAAAAAGCGTGCCAGCCATCATGAGAGCAATGGCTTTGCCGGTCGCATTCACCTCTTGCCAGATCTCTTACAGCAAAGCCATTCCTCCTCCACTTCCTCCACCTCCTCCTCCCCATCCTCCAGCCAGCCGACACCCACCATGTCCCCACAGACACCCCAGGACAAGCTAACTACTAATGAGGTATGTCTTACACCACAGCTGGCTGCTTTCGTAGGGTTATAGCAGCATTGCCTAGTAGCTAGTTTGCAAAGGAACTCCAGCCAATCTCCCCTGCTTTTTTTTTCCTGTCACCTTTGTTCCCACCCCCCAAATAACACATTTCAGTTCTGTGTAAGAAGCCTGTAACTCTAGAGCAGTCCCACGCCAAACTTGCCAGTTTACTATTTTTGCTTCCTCTTAGTGAGTCATTAATTGCATGGCATTCGTTTTAAACTAAACTTGACTACTGCACTTTCAAGCCATTATTCTTATTTTTTTTTAATTCTGTTTTATTCTGGGAGCAGGCTAATTGCAAGCAATGTGCCTCTTCAGAATTAGCAGTTAATTTTGACTTTGTCAGTAAAGGCTGGACTAGTAACTCCACACATATGAGAAGCTGCTTGTGAAAACTCACCCTTTGGGAGAGGAAGTGACTGTGGAGGGATTTTGCTCTTTAAACCTTGCCACGTGGGTTGAGTGAACAAATCAGGTGTTGCCCAGGAGGATTGTAAAATCCTGAGATATTGTTATTTTGGAATAACGAATGGGGAAAAATATTTGCCTTTTTTTCCAAGTATGTGTGAACTGTGAAAAGCAGCTGTGTAAAGCTGGTTGTTCATCAGCCCTGATTATGTCCAGGTAGAGAAGGCTTCACTGTGGGGGAAGCTCCCTCTTGCTCTGGTCCTTCCCGTGTGTGTAACTTCTCACAGCAGAGGAAATGTACATGTGTGAATGGACAAAGGGTGTCATTTGGCCCTTACCAACTCTAGCAGTAAGAGAGAAGCCTGGTATGGTGCCTCCTTTTGTGGCTGGGTGGCCAGCGTGGCTTACAAGGAGAGCCTT
Source organism: Xenops minutus (assembly GCA_035221455.1). Classification (NCBI taxonomy): domain Eukaryota; kingdom Metazoa; phylum Chordata; class Aves; order Passeriformes; family Furnariidae; genus Xenops; species Xenops minutus. The sequence continues at coordinate 89,127,673 of JAWWEE010000001.1, forward strand.
TGAAGCAGGGGACAATACAGGGGAGCAAAACTGGGTGCAAAGAAGCTGCTGCTTCTCAGGGTAGACTCTTGCCATGTAGGTGTGCAAGTGCTGTGATAAGAAGGAGAGGTTGCAGTGAGCTGGGTAGGCTGATGGCAATGCACTTGTTTACCACATAATCAAAAATGCTTCTGAACCATATAGCAGATGGGTGGGAGGGAGAGTTTCCTCCTGGAAATTCATTTAGTATAATATTTAATTTTCAGCTATGCTTCATTGGTCTTTGATCTTTCTAAAAGTGCACTCTTGTAGGTTACAGAGATCAGTTGATTGATCCAGAGATACACTTGCTCATTACTTTGATCTAAGCAATAAGTAAGCAGGGTTCAGTTAACTCAGCTTGGGAATTGGAGGCTGGGGCAGTACCTGGTGATGAAGGAACCTGTTGGTATTGAGCGCTGTAGGGGAGTGGTACACACTGAAGATCCATTGCTGTTTTTTTCTGCAGAGTAGAGTCTTAGGAAGATCAGAGGTTGAAGATTAGTTGATGCTAAAGAACTGTTTTATAACTACATTTGCATAAAGTTGAGCAAAAACCCAGTACTGCTTGGCATAACTTACCCACATGCACACTCTTTATATATATATATATATATATACTATTTTTCACTTGTCCCATTTTGCTTCAGTATGCAATGTTGTCCCTATAATACTAAACTGGCAAGGGTTTTTAAGTTGTTTCATTTCCACTTTTAACAGTTCATTGTTTCACTTGTCCTCTTTCTTTCTTTATGTTTTTCATGTTTAGACCTCATAACTCAGCAAGCACCAGTAATTTTATCCACTACATACTCATAGTGTCATATCACCGTTTGCTACACCTTCCACACTAATGAGCCCCTTTGTTCGATACAGGTTTAATATGTTTCATTGTCAAATAAAGGTGGAAGAACCTGCTGCAGCTTTCTGGCAAGAGGCTCAGGTTAAACAAAATAGGGAGAAGGAACAGTAGCAAACATTGAAACATAATACATCAAGGAAGTGAATGCTTGATCCCAGATGGTTCTGATCTTGTTGCACAAGCCAAGAGATTAAATTTCATAATTTATTAAAATAGCTCAATTCAGGAGATGCTTCATAAATTCAAAAACTGTAGGTAGTAGGCAGCTTGCAGATAAAATACTTATATTTAAGCAGATTTTAAAAGAAGAGATATTCCCTTGCTTTGTGCCTGATTGTAGTGGCCTGTCCTAAAAAGCTTTGCTAGCAGCTGATATTCAGGGAAGACATTTTAGCTGATTACATTTTGCTATAACATGTGCGGTGTGCATATGTATCTAGTCAGGTGTGGTGCCTGTAATGCGTTGTTTATCAATAAAGGAAGTACAAAAACTTGGGGGCGGCTCTGTAGCATAATTCTGTAGTGACTTTAAAATGTTGGTTGTTGTTATCCTTGCTTTTTGTTGTCATTAATATTAATAAAGTTGAAATTTACATTGCAGACTCAGTCCGCTAGTAACACACTCCAGAAACACAAATCTTCCTCCTCCTTTACACCTTTTATAGACCCCAGATTACTACAGATTTCTCCATCTAGTGGGACAACTGTGACCTCTGTGGGTAAGTAAAGTAGCTGAAGACAACAATTGAAAAAGGGTTCAGTGACTTCAGTGGCTCTTTAAAGTACTTAAGAATGTTACCATCATGCTTTTTATTTGATTTGCAGTGGATTGCATAGTTTATTTTCTTTTTCCATTTACATTTCTTACAAAAAGAAAGACTTTCTCAGTATTCTCAGTTACTGATTCGAGTTGTATGATGTAACGAGTATATGGCCAGAATTTAGTTCCTGAGGGATATTACATGAACTTTACTTTTCTTTTTTTTCAGTAGGATTTTCTAGTGAAGCAATGAGAACAGAGGCCATAAGGCAAGACCCTACGCGGAAAGGATCAGTTGTCAATGTGAATCCTACGAATACACGGCCACAGAGTGATACACCGGAGATTCGCAAATACAAGAAGAGATTCAATTCTGAGATACTCTGTGCTGCCTTATGGGGTAATGCAAATGCGTTCTTCCCTTGCCTCCTGCACTCCTAAAGTGTAGACGTGCCAGTATGAGCTTGCAGTCTGTGATAATATATCTGTAACTGTAGCTGTTTCTCTGCATTTATTCAGTGCTTGTTTGCATCTTCTTGTTGCAAGAGCTGATTATTATTGTGTTGTTTACAGTATGTTTCTTCTGCTTTGGTATCATTTCCCACTGGTATATATATGCTTCTGACGGCACAGTTTGGAGTTAGAATCACAGAATCATAGAACACTTAAGTCTGGAAAAGGCCTTCAAGATCATTGAGTCCAATGTTTGACTGAACACCACCATATCAACTAGACCACTATGTGCCACATCTAGTTGTTTTTTGAATATTTGCAGGAATGGTGACTCTGTCACGTCCCTGAATAGCCTGTTCCAATGCTTAACCACCCTTTCAGTGGAAAAATTCTTCCTGATGTCCATCCTGAACCTACCCTAGTGCAACTTGAGTCCTCCTGTACTGTCGCAGTTTGCCTGGGAGAGTCTTCATTCAGTTGATCAGGATGTTCTTTTCAGCTCTCTCTAAACCCTGCTAGTACATCTCTTGCAGCTTTTGGGAGCTTGTAGTAGTCCTTACATTGTACACCTGGTACATACACATTATTTGAAAAATAATGATCTTCTTGAGCCTCTTGCTAATGTATGGTTGCAGAGCTTGATTAAGATGTATTTTGTAAGATGACTTGCCACCTTGGTCATCAGTTTATGTAGGAAGGAAGAGAGAAAAAAGAAAAGTAGGAGGGACATTTTCCATTCTGAGACTGTGGTTTTGCTTTGTTAAGAGAGACTTTGTTATACTGCAGAGACAGGCTGGGTATGAGATGTCACCTGACCAAATGTGTCTGGACGTCTTGTCACAAGGGATAATTTGTGTTGGTGCCAGACCAGTTAGTCAGGATCCCACACTTCACCACTGTTAGAGCAGTGCTTGTTGCCTGCTACCGTGTGAAATCAATGCTGCAGCACCTTTCCTCTGCTATGCCATTTCTTTCTTGGCCAGAATCTATAGGGGTACATGATTTTTTTTGTTATCTAGATGTTAATAGTTGATGCTTGCATATGTTACATACATGTTTGTCTAGTATGTCAAAATTTGGCAGACTGTAAATGCACATGCATGTCATTTTAAAAACTGTGAAGAAGAGAGTTGGCCATACACCTGAGTCTCATGATGGTTGTATATGTAACACAGTCCACGTTTTTTTCCCTACATTTTCATAGCTCTTTCCAGGGCTTTAGTTCTCTTTTGTGGTTATTTCCAGCATTTCTTTTTTCTCAGAACAGCCCTGTTGTCCCAGTCTTCTTGCCTGCAAAGCTCTGTCAGTTAGAGAGCTCTCCCAACACCTTATCTTTCCATGTGCTGTTTTCTTTATTTCTAGAATTTACTGGTAAGAATTTTTACCCCAATGATATTTCTGCTTGTATTCATTCTCTGGTAAAATGAGGACTTGTGCAAATTTAAACTTTCAGGCTGTGAGAGGGCAAAGGCAGAGAGAAATCATGGTATCGTAAAGATGACTCATGTCTCTAATCTGCCTTGTTTTGCCAATAGCAATTCTTGTTAATGGTTTTATATTTCTTTGATCTATGTATCTGACTGTTAGGGTGATTTCAAAAAAAGGTGAAAAATCCTAGAAGTGTGTTACAACTGTAACACAGCCCTTCCTTGTTAAACATTTAGGGCCAAACCAATGGTGATTCAAGCTGGTGCACATGCTTATTTCTTGATAAGGTTTAGCTCCCTTTACCCTTAAGCATATTAAACCATTTCATGGTGATGCTTCTTATTCAAAAAGAGTAGGACTTGCTTTGCTCTGCTTTGCCTTACCAGTGGTAATGCCAGTAGTATCTGGCAGGCTGCTGATTGCATTAGGTCTGTGATGCTGTTTCTTCTAGTTCTGGGTGGTGAAAGTCAGTGTTAATGGTATGGATGAAGCAGCATAGATTTTTACACCCAGCCTCCACAGACAGCCTGTACTTTTTCAGGAAGCATTTCCATTTGTTTGAAAAAAACAGAACTGCTTAATTGTAGGGTGGCAGCAGAGAAGCTCTGCTGCCTGTGAGTAATGAGGGTGCCAGCATTTTAAAATACAAGCACTGCTGACACCAGCATAGTACCTCATTAGTTTAAACTCAAAATGCATATAGCTAAGGGAAGGGGTTGGGGACAGGTGTGCATGTGAACTTGAAGCAGAAACAGCTGTACCACAAAAGCAGCAGAAAGGGATATGGGGGTGGAGGTGGGAGCAATGGAGAGCCCCAATGAGCAAAGAGGGTAAGGGACCCTGAGGGAGCAGTTTGCGTGTGCCTTGCTTTGAATTATAATATACACCAGAAAACATACAGAAGTGCATGTTGAAGCTGAGTCACTCACAAAATTAGTCAGTGGGTCCTGGAGCTGCAGGAAGACCAACTGCTGGGCACTTCCTTGGCTGGTTTGGTGCTGCTGCAGCCTGTGGTGAGCCCTGACTTGTGTTTGTCTCACTCTCTCTGCTTCCTTCTGCCACTTCCCAATTTGAGGACATCTCCTAGTATGAGAGACAGGCTGAGTGAAATGCTCTTGTGGTGAAATGCTCATGGGGGCTGTGGGATGAGATCCAGTGAGCGTAAACCATGTGGGGGATGCAGAGGCGGGAGGCAGGCAGGACGGGGATGAAGGAGGTGTCAGCAGCTGAAAGAGAACTTTGGAGGGTGACAGGCCTCTCAGAAGTAGGAGAGAAGCAGATCTGATCAAAGATCAGATTGTGATTGTTTCTGGTGACTACTGGGACCTCTGAAGTTTTCTTACTGAAAAGGCAAGAGAGAGGAAAATGGAGATGCGTGATGGTTTTTAACCTTGCCATGGCCTGCATCTGTTTTTGTCATCCGTCCAGTGGCTTTTCGGGGTGCTCCAGCACCTGCAGCTCATCACCCTTCCCCATCATTACTTCCTCCTTGCTGCTACTCTGCTCTCCGCTAACACCCTCTTCCCTTTTGGAAACACCTTGTGCCTCCTAGGTCAGGTTTAATGTGCCCTCCCTTTTGCAAACCACTCCTATGCCTGGTAGCCAGGGTGTTGTTTGGGTGAGCAATGCCCTTTTTCAGTACTGTGAGAAGGCATGTCACTGCTATAGATGCGAACCACACTAAGATACACACCTGTGCACTGGGCCCACCTGTGTATTACAGAAGGTCCGTTATGGGACAAGCTCAGATGGCCCATTGGCACCAGTGTATTTGTATCTGGGGATTAATTGTTTGACTAGGGATTAAGGCCATTAAGCAGTGTAACTATCATCATGTTGTGTGAGTTTTGGTTTTCTTCATACATTTGGTTTAATTTCCATTCCCTGTGCTGTATCTGGCTTATCTCTTCAGAATTTGTGAGCTTCTGGACTTAAACACTATTGCAAAGCAGTAGTTGTGAAATTTAAGGTTGATAATATATTAATAGATGTTTAAAACTTAGCCTCATATGTATTTATTATGTAAAAACTGTAATTGATTTTAAATGCTGAGGTTTTGTGTACACTTGGAAAGTGTTCCAATGGATCTTTGGAACTTTGTATAAAGAAACTCCCTTACCAAATTTTCTAAATTATATTTGCTTGATCTTTAGCAGAAACCTGTGGCAACACAAGATTACTGTAGTTCCTCTAGTTTAAACAGTCAGATGGAAAAGATTGTTGTGAAGCTGAAGGCCAACCTGTTGCCTATCCTTTTACAGGAGGGCTGCTACATGATCTGCTTCTTCCAATGGGAACTGCTTTTACTGCCATGTCCATGTCAAGAGCATCCTGTTACCATCTGCCTTACCAACAGCTAATACATTTTTGGAATACATACACTTGTGTACCATTTTGTGCCTCTCCCCTCTTCCAGCATTAGTGTGCCTTTTTGTTTGGGAGCTGGTGCTCTGTCCAGCACACAGTTAGATAAACAAATCACGTGGTGGGTGAGCAATTGGCTTATGGGTTGAGCACAGAGGGTAACAGTGAATGGGGTGACATCAGACTGGTGACCTGTCACTAGTGGGGTTCCACAGGGCTC
>JAWWEE010000001.1:89133877-89189155 GCA_035221455.1 Xenops minutus
CGGGGTGACATCAGACTGGTGACCTGTCACTAGTGGGGTTCCACAGGGCTCCATCTCAGGCCCTGTGCTCTTCAGCGTCTTCATAAATTACTTGGACACAGGTCTGGAAGGGACACTAAGCAAGTTTGCAGATGACACAAAACTGGGAGGAGCTGTTGACTCCCTCGAAGGCAGGGAGACCTTACAAATTAGAGGGCTGGGCAACCACCAGCCATATGAAGTTCAACAAGGGAAAGTACTGGATTCTGCACTTGGAATGGGGCAACTCTGGATGTTCGTATAGATTGGGGAATGAGATGCTGGAAAGCAGTGCTGTGGAGAGGGATCTGGCGGGGGCAGGGGGTCGGTCTAGGGCAAGTTGAATATGCAGTGCCCTGGCAGCCAGGAGGGCTAACCATGTCCAGGGGGTGCATCAGGCAAAGCATCGCCAACCGGTTGATGGAGGGGATTGTCCCACTTTGCTATGCACTGGTGCAGCCTCACCTTGAAACTTGTGTGCTATTTTTGGCAACATATTAAGCTCTTAGAGAGTGTCCAAAGGAGGGCAATGAAGATTCCCCCTTGAGGGGAAGCTGTATGAGGAGCGGCTAAGGTCACTTGATCTGTTCAGCCTGAAGAAGAGAAGACTGAGTGGAGACCTCATCGCAGTTACAACTTGTGAAGGGAAGAGGAGGGGGCTGATGTTGTTCTCTTCTCTGTGGTGACCAGTGACAGGACCTGAGGGAATGGCCTGAAGTTGTGCCAGGGGGCGTTTGGGTTGGATATTGGAAAAAGGTTCTTCCCCAGAGGGTGGTTGTACACTAGAACAGGGTCACTGGGGCAATGGTCACAGCACTGAGCCAGCGAGAGTTCAAGAAGTGTTTGGATGATACTCTCAGACATATGGTGTGACTCTTGGGACTCAATGATCCTTGTGGGTCCCTTCCAAGTCAGCATATTCTGTGATTCTGATTCTAGAAAGTTCTCTCTGATCTAACAGTCTCTTACTCTATTGAACACCCCTTAGTGTCAGTAGTCACTGTGGGTAAGTAATGTAGACAGCCTCTATCTACATGATGAGATCTTTAAGGCTTCAGGCAACTGAGTCCCAGCCAGCAGTGGTTAGACATGCTTGAAACAAGACAGTTGCTGTATCAATCATCAGTTCATCAAAATATGTGAATAATGTGCCTACTAACTTGAATCTTTGGTTTTGTTTCTTCTAGGAGTGAACTTGTTAGTGGGCACTGAAAGTGGTCTGATGCTCCTGGACAGAAGCGGGCAGGGGAAGGTTTATCCACTCATCAATCGAAGACGATTCCAACAAATGGATGTACTTGAAGGCCTGAATGTCTTGGTGACAATTTCTGGTAAAGTATTTTTTCCTCCATATGTCATGGCATGGAAGAAAGCTTTTCTTAGCAGACTTTTGAGGGGGAAGTCCTGCCTTTACTGAAGTCAGTGGGTTTTCCATCATTTCAGCTCTGAATCTGCAGTTTATTTCTGCAAGTGAATCATTTTCCACACAACATCCAACCTGCTTCCCCCTGTCCTTCCTTCTCTAGGGTGACCTTTAAAATGTTGCGCGGGATTGGGGAAATGTCTGTTTTTGTTTGCTTCTTCAGTATTTGAGAGCTGAAAATTAATGCTTTGTGAACTTTGTGAAAACAGCATTCTTTCCCTCTGTCATAATTGCTTTCAACCTGACCCCTTTCTAACCACAACAGTTTGTTACTTCAGTTTAAAGACATCTTTCTTGTGTGTTAAAATATGGGGAAAAATGGGAAAAATCTTGCTTTGATTGTGATGTGCAGTAAGAGTATGTGTTTGAGAGAGAGGAGTACAATGTGTACATGGTGTGGAAATTACCAGAGTGAGAAGTCAGATCAGTTCAGCTTTTGGCCTAGTGTCTCACTGGGAGCAACTTGTAGAATGCAAAGCAACAGGAGATGAAGGGTGGTGGTGATTGTTGTGTTTGTTTTGTGTGCACTGATGAAAAATATGTTTTATGAAGCTTGAGATTCCAGACTCTTTGGCTCCAGAGAGTTATTGCATAAGGTTATCCTGCTGTTAGGAAAGTTGATGTGGTGCACTGTTAGTCTTTCTTCATAGGTGTTGCTTAGCCATTTACCTTCCTTTTGTTTTGTTTTGTTTGGTAAATTGTCTTTGCTCTTCTGCATGTATGTGACAGGGAGAGGATGTTAAATGAGGTTTTTCACAGTGTTCCTTGTATTGTTGGTCAGACCCACCTAAATTTTGTTGAGGCTCTGGAAACTCTCTGAGTTCACTGGAGGAGCCCTCTGGCTCTCCCAACACTTGTGCAAACGGCCACGCATCCAGACAATTTAATGGAATTTAATGCATTTAATTTAACGTTGTGCTACCAAACGTCCAAAGAATCATGTCCACACTGGTGTCATCAACATGGAACTTGTTTCTGTCTGTAACAACTGAATTTTATTGGCTTATGTACTCACTACATTTTCAGCTACAACTATAGCTATGCTGTGAAATCTATAAAAAGAAAAAGATGAATCAAGCAGCATTTAAAAATACACAACCTGCTGCATGTCCTTTTGATGTCTAATGCTGTATGTTAAAATATAAGCTGTTGAAAAGGCACCATTTGATAGAGTTTATTCTAAAGCAGACCTTGTAAACAAAAATATTGTATAATCCAACTTGTGTAAAATCTGTTTGTTTGAAACATACTCTACACAGACAAGTGTCTGTGATTCAGTCTTGTGTATAATTGTTTTAGGTTTATTTATTTTCGCCTCAGTCACAATTGGAGTACCCTTACACATCCGTTTTCTTTGTTTCCTTCAAAACTATTGCTTCCTCTATGGAATCATGCTACATTAACCCTTAAGAAATCTACTGATCTTGGGCTGTTTTATGCCTTCCTCTCTATCCCATCTCCTATGCTTTATAGGAGATAGAAGGAGTTTTGTGGAGTTTGAGGCAGGAACAAGGCATCCTTGACCACTGAAAGGTGGGACTGGGGAAGTATACTTAGTGAAACCTTTAATGCTATTATGGTCAAGCTCCCCCTTATATCCTGCTTTTGCCTTCGGTGCTGCGCTTCTCAGGTATTTTTACCCTCATGCCAGATATTTTTAATATTTTTATTTGTGGTGAGTTGCTTCACCTCTCCAGACAAAACTGGAAGCTGAAATGAGGTTGTGTTTCCACAAATGGTATGTTTTGGTGAATTGGTTATGGAATTGCCTTTGAGCTTTGTCTCAGCACTTCTACAGCTTCACTGGGAGCATTGTTCAGCTCTCCATCATTCATTCTGCCTTATGTTCCCTGGAGTTTCTTGGGAAGTGATGTGCTGGTGGTGGTGGGGTTTGAAAGGTGTCACCACATTGTGTGAAGAAGTTGCAATGTGTTAGGATTTTGAGAGGATTGTCACCTAAATAGGCACTCGAGTTTGAAAACCCCAAATCAATTCTTGACCCAATTTATGTCTGAAATACAAAACTTTTTGACAACAAAGCTTTTGAAACTGAGATATTGAGCCTGCTCGAACTGGTACAAGAAGTCTTTGCAGATCAAACGAAGTAGTTGATTGGGTCTTCAGTTTGTGCTGTTGAGTGGCAAAAACATAGTTTCGACTGCTCAGGTGATACAGTGCAGAGTCATGAAAATGCTGGAGGTGAGAGCAGCAACGTGCATGCAGAACACACTCCACTTGTGGCTCCCTGGGGGTTTTGCCAGCCCAACTGGCTGATGGTGGCACCAGGAAGGTAGGAGGAGATGACAGAGTAGAAGAACTGGTTGGAATCTGCCCACTAAATAATTAAAACCCACAGCAACAATGAAAACAAAAACTCAGTATAGGAAAAAGGGACTTTGCATTTGAAACTTTGTCTGTGGAAGAATCCACTCTGGGAGTTCTCATAGAAGTCACTCGTTGATAAGTTCATTTGATGGCTGGAGCAGGGTTTTCTTTCTTATTTCATGACTGTAATGATTATAACCACCCCCAAAAAAATTAAAAAGACCCAATTTTTGAGAGCTGTTTAAACTGACTAGTTGAACTTTACAAAGAGAATGTTCTAATCCCCCCACTCCAAATTGGAACATTAAAAGCACCGTAACTTGTTGAAATACATGCATAGCCATGTTTATATAACTAACCGGTCCTGCTCTTTTCATGTCAGGCTCCAGAAGGGCAGAGGAATTTCCTGTCTTGTGACTTTCCCCTGTGGTCTAGACAGCAAAACACAATGGGAACACACTTTAGATATTTCTCTGTTTGAATAGTGTTTTTGGTTGGAGAGAAATACCCTGGTGCACATCATGTAAACTAACATTTAAAAAAATTAGCCACTGGGAATTTCCCATATGCGCTGTTTGTTCTGAGTTTTCAAGGTTGACTAAGCTACTGGGGAAGCTACAGCCTTGGAAATATCTGAGGCAAAATTTGTCTCCTGGTGAACAGGGACTCAGAATGGTTTAAAAAACATTTGGTGCATTGTAATTACCTTGAGCTCTCTGAGCTCTTCCTTGCCTAGAACTGCAGTGGCCTCTGGTCTGGACTATGTTTCCTATTTTTCAGCATTTCTAAAAGGTGCTAGTAGCTATCATTTGCACTGTTTTCATGGAAGAACCTATTCTTGGTGAGATGTGGGACTTCTTGGAATAGCATTTCCTGCGCTAGTACTTTCTCCAAATCTTGGGAAAGTTCCAGGAGTGGTAGGATTTTATCCCTTCATGAAACATGGCTTAATAAATATGAAGTCAGGCATAAATCAGGGTGCTCATTTACTGCCCAATCTGCAGTCCCATTTGTAATGGAGATAAACAAAGGACAGTGCAATGTTACTTCACATTTCATTGCATGCCATCAGAACAGAAGGGCTTTTAAAATTAAATAACAGGTCCAGTATTTGCAATCAGGTCTCCAATTCCACTTTAAATTTAAGCTAGGCAAACAGATTTTTTACTTTGAAACTGCTTCTTCTTTTTCTCCTGCTCTTCCCCATCCAAATAATCATTTAGACCATGCATCTTTGTATTGCAGTGCCTTGTGGTGCTGGAGTCCACAGAGCAGGCTGTTTGCAAGCTGTGCTTCCCCATGTGCTGCCCCTGCCCCTGCAGATGCTTTTTCTGACAAACCCAGCTCTGTTAGGGGATGCCCTGCCATCAGGGTAGGGGTCTGTGCCAGTTCCAGGACCCCAGTGTGGAACTAGTTGGGCACAGCAGGATGGTCTCAGTTCTTGGGCCTCATGTCCTGCTGCAGCCAGTATGCCCGAGCAGCCAGCTGTGAGCTGATTCATCAGTAGGCATCATGTGAAAACTTAAAAGACAAGTAAAGACTCTAGCTAGATCTGGCTGGCAGGCTGCCAGGTGGACCATCTTGACACAGCTTCTGCAGCACAGACCAGTGCTGTGTCACTTGGCCAGCCCAGCAGTGACTGCAGTACAGGTCACCAGTCTTCCTTTTTCCTTCAAGAGCCACAAAACACTCTTTACTGTCACCTGACTATCTCATCCTGGCTGGTGAAGCAAGAGCATGGAGGTACTGCACTGTCTAGTAGGGTCCCTGAGGGCATCTCCTGTTTCCTTTCCTCGTACAGAGACCTCATGGAGCCTTAATAAGTGGCTCTTTGTCAAAGCAGGGATGATCTCCTTTCCTTGCCCACAGCTTCATCTATGAAACTGTAATGATTTTGAGCAGCAAAGCAGCTGGGGAAAGGAGAATGCAACTTTCTGTGCATTTAGGGCCACTTTCTCACACCTTCTCACTAGTTTTGCAAATGCTTTATAGGCCCTTAGTTCTTAACTGATAAAGTTTATCATGAACCTTGCTTTGCGTTCAAAGAGACCTTCTCATGTTGAGAGTTAAGGATCTGGGCTGTATTTTGATGACATGGCAGATGCATTGTCAGTTGAAGATAGGACAGCCTGGGCAAGTAACTTCTCTCACCTGTGGACAAGAAACACCTCTTGCAGTTTCTGTGTGCAGCCTGATAAGTATTACACCCCTTGCAGCACCAGGGATGGGCTGCTGATGAAGCAGTCAACAGCTTTTAGCAAGCGGATGAAGTTCAGATGGGCCGCATGAAATTCCCTCACAGGAATTTCAGATATTGTACATTCTTCCTTACAACAGAACCAGTGTAAAGTGGTTCAGTAATGACATTGTTTCATGCCATGAACGATCTTAATAAAACTCAATGAGTTTGTGTCTCTGAGGATGATACAAGGGATGGAAATGTCCCGGTCACTAACTGGGAAGAGTTTGTAAAAATACTTATCATATCTGTATTCTTCTTCACTTGTGCTTCTTCCTTTCAAACCAGTCCTATTCCTTCTGATAGCTGTATAGATAATTTCAGTTCCATCCTGCTGCTCTCCTTCAGTATTGTGCCAAAAAGAGCCATTCTGACTCAGCTATGTATATATATATGTTGGGTTTTTAAAAAAAAATCTCAGTGCATGACTCTCTGGTGCTTTTGTTGTGGGAGTATCACTCTATTCTAATGAAAGTTATTTACATCCTGAGAACTAGACAGCCAAAGACTTGTTCCCTTGTCATTTATGTTCATGTGTTTTTACCATGTGTCTCCATCACTGATTATTGGTAAAGCATGTGTCTGGGTGGAGTCTGGAATAAAGCTGTTGTGAATGTTAAAACTGAGGGAGATTTCTGTGGTGGCAGCATTTCCCCCTTCATTGTTATTTTGATTTGCTCTACAGGGCTTTCTGTTTGCCTAGGCAGGGCTTTTTGCAAGTATCTTCCTATGGAGATAAACCAATTTTTTTCATTTTGTGTCCAGGTAAGAAGAACAAGTTGCGAGTTTACTATTTGTCCTGGTTAAGAAATAAAATTCTTCACAATGATCCTGAAGTAGAAAAGAAACAGGGCTGGACAACGGTGGGCGATTTGGAGGGCTGTGTGCACTATAAAGTTGGTGAGTAGCAAATGCAGTAATCAAATAGTCACGATAAAAGATGGTTGAGAAAAAGAGCTGCAGTGCATGTAGCTATTAGGTTTAAGGTTTGTTTGGTTTTATTTCTAGCTGCCTTACTTGTTCTTCAGGGTGAACTTTGCTGGCAAAGCATGAGAATAGATGGCAAGTTACTGGGTTAAATTGAGGATGAGAGAGGTTTTGTGGTGGCATGATGTGCTGTGAGCTGGAGAGGGTGAAAATCCCCATCTATCTGCTTCCCATAATGGATGCAGCTTCTAGAAGGGTGCTAATATGGGTAGTGCGGACTGGTAATATTTCAGTACCTCTCTTAGACCCTTTAAATAACATAGGGATTCTTGTCCCCAGCAACAGTTGTCTTCACCAGCAAGTTTCCCTGATCTTTTACCATGGTGAATTTAGATGATGCAATAGATTGAAAAAAGTCTCTCTTTAATGTAGATTTTAAAGACTGGAGAAAAAAAATTAAAAGAAAAAAAAATCAGTGGGAGGAGAGAGGAAGCCCAGCTAGTGCATGAGCTTTCGGAGAGTATCTGGAAACAGAAGCATATGTTTAATTTCAAGATGATTCATTGATTCCTCTTAGCTCATGAAATTCCCTAATGCCGTCTCAGATCCGCTGCAGTACAATTATAGAATGAAATGTGTTTTCACTAGGCAGGTGCCCTTTGAGTGGTTTTAAGTAATTTAAATGGATTTGGCTATAGAAACTTCCACCAAAGCTAGTGAAAAGCATGTAGCATTCATAGCCAGCAGAGTATGCAGTGAGCCTGCTGCCCTGCAGGGGGGGATATGAACCAAGAGCTCTTTCTCGTACTTCGGTTTCATGGTGTATCCTAAGGGGCACTGGATGCTGCCTTTGATTTGATTTTCTACCAAGAACCAGCTCACTTCCTTTCCAGCTGTGTCAGTCAATGTGGAGCAGCAGCAATCAAACTGTTCTCAGTCTCCTCCTGTCATGCTGTGCTCTTTGAAAAACCTCTTAATGGAGAGTAATCGATAGCAATGGCAGTAAGTGACTGCTGAACCAGGAGCTTGACCCCGAAAACAATTAATAATACACTTCCCTGATATCATACCCCAGGGTGTCAGCAGCATAACGAAGTGGCCTGTTAACAATACATCAACAGCTATTGAAAGGAGGCTTTCCAGCAGGGAAGCTCTGAAACAAAGAGCATTCTCTTCCAGATGAAGAGAGGTTTGTTACTCTGGGCACTAAACTTCTCTCTGAACCATGGAAATACAGTAGACTTCTTCAGGTAGTCAGAGGCCTCTTTGACAGCTGTGCTTCAGTTCCCAAGAAGGAGAGCTCTGCCAATAGCTGGGCTTGAAGTCTGGATGCTGTCACCAAGGCAGCTGGCACTGATTGCTTCCTTGTCCCTTTGATGCAACAGGAGTCTTGGACACCAGGGTGAAGTGGTATTTATGGATCTCAGTTGCTTCAGGCAACTTTTGGCTCCTCTAAATGATAAATTGCTCTTTTGAAACTTAAGATTTGGGTGAATTCCCAGATAGCACCCAGAGCAAAGAATGGGGATTATCAAATGTCCCCTTTCACAGATAAGGTGGTTTTGTTCAACACCCCTCCCCTCTTCCCCACGAAAAAATTCCAGGAAGTCTTGTAAGCTAGACAAGACTGAACAAAAGCTCTGTTTTTAGTCAGTACAGCTGTGGAGGTTGAGAGACTTTTTTTGTCTGTTGAAAAACTGTCAAGTCCTTTAACACTTAGAGTTCAGTAGTCTTGCTTTACTGCACAGTAAAAAAAGCAAGTATTAGCTTGGTCTCCCTGTTGTGTACCAAGAGAAAACAACTGCAGGCTTGTACAGAAGTATGATGTCTAAAAGACATTAAAATAACATTCATTAAAGAAGTGTTCTTGTCACAAGTCTCAAGTTTTTTGCTCCTGACATTTTGGTTGGGAGACACAAGGGCAGAAGTTGAAGGTGCATGGAATTACATATTGTTTTGGAGAACTGTCATATTCCTCTAAAACTTGTGCTAAAGGGGTTGCAGTATCATCTAAATAATACTATTTTTTTTTCTTTCCCTATGGAAATGGGAAAGAATGCTGGAAACAAGTAAAGAAACTTCAGTATTTCTAAGTCCACATAGATTTGTTCCTTCCCAAATCCAGATGGTAGCTGGAAATACAGGTTCAGCAACACATCTGGAATGTCCAGAACAGAGGTTTTTCTGATGGTTATTTTAACCAGCAATTTGAATGAAGCAATAGAGATGTATCTGAGCATCTGTGGATCACTATGTAATGACATTTTATTTCTGATAAATTATGTAGATTTTTTTGTTTTTTGTTTTTTTTCAAATGAGTTATCTCAGACTTTAGGGACAAAGGAAAATTCTCCACTATCAAACTTGCCTTTCGATTTTGAAATTGAGTTGTTTTGTGGGATTTTGCTAAGTTTCTTTTTTTCCTTTCCTCTGAGGAGTTTTACCATCAGCTCAAAGTACAGCTGCCAGTGCTGTGTCTGGAACTGCCAATACATTCTTTCGCAGTCACAGCCTTCTTTTATTGGAATGTCGCTGTCTGAAAACTGATTTTCTTGTCTTGATGAATAAGCACTGTCCAATGTGGAAGAAAATAAGTGCAAATAATTATGTACTGACTAGGTAATTCTAAATGTGGTGACATGTAAGAGTAATGACTTTTGTGGCATAAATGTATCAAAATGCTTAACTACATAGAATTAGCAATCCTCAAGTAGTGTTACTAAAAACCTCAAAATGACAGTATTTTTTCATACTTGTCTAAATTTCCTGCTTTCTTGAAGTAGTTGGAATGACTTTGGAATTACTGCTGAATTCTTTTTTGTTTTCTTTAATTTCAGTAAAATACGAAAGAATCAAGTTCTTGGTAATTGCATTGAAGAATTCTGTGGAAGTCTATGCATGGGCACCAAAGCCATACCATAAATTTATGGCCTTTAAGGTAACAGTATATTCCAACCATACATAGGATTTTCTCATAGCCTCTTGCAGTTACCCCTTTTACAAAAATGTTCTGACATTTTTATCATGGATGTATTGCAAGTTCTTTGGTAAATCTCCACAAAATTGTAGTTAATTTAGGATTTTTTTTAGTTCTAAGAGGCAGTACATAAAGGTCTGAATTGTGACCAAGCATAAATTAAGAATGACACAATTTCACAACTTTATGTTTGATCTCTCTGTAATTAAAACACAAGACAGAGAGAAGTGGACTGAGTCTAAACTTCTTTGTCTGATCAGAACAAGTCATTAAGTGATACTCGGCATTGTTCTGGGATTTTGGGGAATGCTGCGAGAATGAAGTTTGCTGGCTTGGTGTAATTGGCAGACTGATTTACAGACAATTACTATTGGTCATGCAGACTGAAGTCAGTACTACAGGAGTGTCAACTTGCCCTGACTTTTGGAGAAAACAATTCTTACTAGAAAAGCAAACAGACCAAGTAAACCCCACAGAAAATAGCTTTGGTGATTGACATGCAGCACTTTGCAGAGTTTACTGGCCTTGTCCACAAGAGACATATTAGCCTAACTGATCTGGTGGCTGGGGACCAGAGGCATGTGGAGGAATAAACCCATAATGTATGCATTTGAGCATGTTTTTACAAAACCTGTTGTTGTTCTAAACAGTAAACTAAATCTCTCTGATGATTGTCTCACAGTCATTTGGAGAATTGGTACATAAGCCATTGCTGGTGGATCTAACTGTAGAAGAGGGTCAGAGACTAAAAGTGATCTATGGCTCCTGCGCTGGCTTCCATGCTGTTGATGTGGATTCAGGATCGGTCTATGATATTTATCTACCAACACATGTAAGAACTGCTGCTGGGATCGGGCTTTCTCTTTCTTTCTGGTATAATATCACTCCCCTTTCCCCCCTCTCCTCTTCCTTTCCTCAAATGACCAATACGTCAGGCTGTCCCTGTGTATCACTGCCAAATCCTTGCAGTGGTGAATTGGGTGGAGAGGTCTTAAGTAGCTGCAGCCACATGTGCTCAGGGGTTTGTGCCTCACTGTCAGTCCTTTCGTCATGGCCCGTATGTCTCTGTGGTTGGGAGCTGCCCACTCAGATCCAGTGTGAGCTAATGTGACACTTTCAGGGGTAGCAGCTAAACAGCTGAGCACATTGCAAATGCCTGGCAGCACAAATGACACAACAGCCCACTGATGATTTTCAACAGGGTTGGCAAAGGCCAGGTGGCCTTAGCTATCAAGGTTTCCTGTTGTTCATTGTATGCAGAGGTGTCAGATGGGCCACATCAAGCACTGTTCAATGCAGTGCAGAGGTCTGAGGTCTTCATCCAGGCTGCTTGCCTCAGGTTCCCTTTCTGCCCATGGAAAGAAATGGGGACACCTACAGAGAAATTAATCTTTCCTGGTTTTGGATGAGAGGATCTGTGCCCTGAGGGTTTACAGGTCTTGGTCACTGTGTAGGGTGTGTAGCTTGAGGGGAGAAGATCTAGCAGTCCTAAAGTGAGTGACTTTGGAATTAGTTGATCTTTAAAATCCCTTCCAACCCAAGCCATTCTGTGAATCCCTGATGTGCAAGCCAAAACCAAAAATCACTCAGCTGTTTTTTCCAGCACAGCCTCTGCAGCATTAAAACAAAAGCCTCCCTTTCACTTCTGTCTCTGCAGATCCAGAGTAGTATCCAACCTCACGCAATCATCATTCTCCCAAACACGGATGGAATGGAGCTATTGGTCTGCTATGAGGATGAAGGAGTTTATGTCAACACATATGGAAGGATAACCAAGGATGTGGTTCTGCAGTGGGGAGAAATGCCAACTTCAGTTGGTAAGTGCCTCTGGCGAGCCAAATACAGCATGCAGTTAGGGACTGTGAGTGTGTGCATGTGACCAGGAGCATCAAGTGTGCTGCTTCTGCATCTGAAGTCATTGCTGTATTATTGCTGGAAAACAGATGCACAAAGTGAAGAGTAATCATATGGATCTGTTTTGTGCTGAAGTTTTTATGAAGAAAATCCCAAAGTTGTGGAGTTCATGATTGAAAAACTCACCATAACCTCTGTAGGCTGCTTCAGAGTTTTCTTCACAGTTGTGGAAACCGTTCAGTGTAAAGACACGTAAGATGGCAGAATAGCAAACTATTATGGGTAATTCCATGCAGATAACAAAATGTGCATCTCATTGGATGTGTTTGTCATTCACCTGCAGATTGCTAATCTGTCCTAGCACAATTCTCCCTCATGTCTCCGGTTCAAATAAGGTCATTTTGAGAGGGGAAGCAATGAGTGTACTCAAATAGGTGCAGATTTTTTATTAACACAAATACAAACCATACATATCCCTTTTACTGCTTGTGTAGCCATATTTCAGTGCAGAGCGTAGCATGGACTGTGGTCACACCTTCCTTTTGTTGGGCAAGCACATTGCATTTTACATGGAATGGATGCACATATTGGGAGATCACTGTTGATAGCTGTTCGAGCAATAGGAACAATAATGGAGGAGGAAATTAAAAGAAGTTTCATGCACAGCATGTTCACTGTTGTGATTAACTCTTGACTAGATCTAAAAGCAAACAGAGTTTATCAGCTGGCAAATTCCACAGTCTTTGGAGACTGGAATGCTTGTGAAGTAAATGACACTGAGGTAGCCAGCACCATCTGAACATCTCATCTGACAATTTTTAGAAATTATTTGGCCCACTTAGCACTAGTGGCATATTTAAAAATAAACAGCCTTTCATCATTATGGTATATGCAATGTTATTGATGTGCATTATACTATAGTAGATAATTTGATTTCGTTTCACTGAAAATTAATATGAAAAATATGAAAAATTAATTTTATTTCATAAAAGGGAAGTATTGCAAAATTAAATATTTTTAATTTTGCTGGCTAAGAAGGTCTTTATTTTTCTGTTAATTGTGCATATGAATCAGAGGCAATAGTTTAGTCTTCATTAAGTTCCCATATGTTATTTTTGACAGCATCCTAAGACTATCCATCAAATTGCTTTTTGAATACACCTTTGCATAATACTGGTGACTTTCTTTTTTATTTAATTTTCTTACTGCTATCAGGAGCAGATTTTTTTTCCTCATGTGAATTACCAATCTGTGTTCCCGTATGACACTCATACAGAAAAATGTTTGTTATTTGTACACAAAGGAAAACGTATGCAAAACAATAATACTTTTGAGAGCTTAATATGAACCTCTTTTGAGATGTACATAATGCTTTTCAGACCAGTGTGCTTTTTCAAGGAGATCAGTTTTTGAAGTGTTACTCCTATTAAGGGAGGCTACATAATTTTTTTTTAATCTAGTTTTCCCTTTCATTCTCTGGTTTTTTTGCTGACAAATAACCTTCAGGGAAGGAAAATAACACTGTAAGACAGAGTGCTGGTGCTGGGGATCTACTGGACTGGATGGGCTTAATCTGTTTAAACCTTGGCTTCTGCTTTCTTCAAGTCAACACCTAATTAACCTGTCTCTTTGCCAAACTTGCAAGAAGAAACCTATGTAAAAACTCAGTGTTTCCTCCATTTAATTAAAGGTTATAAAGTTCCCTTTGTGTCACAAATGCTCAGGGAAGAGGTATATAACTAACATAGAAAACACAGAAAGGAAATTTAAAAAAGAAAAAGAAAGTATTTTTAGATGTCATGAATGTTTTGAGGACAGAAATAGCACTCTGAACACGTGTGTGGCTGTAATACCCACATGCAGGTAATTTTACTAGAGTGTGTCATTATATTGCTTGCTTTTTCTGTTCCTCTGTGTTGCTTTTTACCCGTCCTAACGTGCTGTTTTCTTTCCAAAGCATACATCCGATCTAACCAGATCATGGGCTGGGGAGAAAAAGCTATTGAAATACGATCCGTGGAAACTGGACACTTGGATGGTGTGTTCATGCACAAAAGGGCACAAAGACTCAAATTCTTATGTGAACGCAATGACAAGGTATGTTCCCCTCCACCAAGTTTATTGCCAAGATGATAAACATGTACTTCGATTGGGTACTTAGGTTGGGTTGACCCTGACCAGCAGCCAAACACCCACCGCACCTTGAGGTCCCTCTCCTCTCCCATGGAATGGAAAAAAAATAGTACGAAAGCAAAAAGACTCAAAGATTGAAATATAGTCAGTTTAATTAAAACGGCAAAGGCTGCTCTTGCAAGCCAGACAAAATAAGGAGTTACTATGCAACCTCCCACTGGCAGGGGGACGTCCAGATGCTTTTTACACTTAATGCTTGTTTGGAAAGATAAATGTAATCACCACTATATCCCCTCCATCCTCTCCCTTTCCCTGGACTTTTATTGCTGTGCATGACAATATGGGACATCCTTTTGGTCATTTTGGGCCAACTGTCCCAGCATTGTGCCCTCCCAGCCCACTGGCCTTTTAGGGGTGAGTTGGCTGGAGAGAAAGCCTTGGTGCTGTGCAGGTGTCATTCAGCAGTAGCCAAAACACTGGTTGAGTTAACAACACTGTTTAACCACAGGTGCAAAGCCCAGCAGCATACAGGCTGCTGTGAAGAGTGTTAACTCCGTCCCCACCAGACACAGCACAACAATGCAGTTACACTGCAAATATTGGGAACAGTTGAAGGCAAATTAGAGTCACTGTTGTCCTTCCTGTTGAATTTGCCAATCTCTTTTCTTTGCAGGTTTTCTTTGCCTCCGTACGGTCAGGTGGAAGTAGTCAAGTCTATTTCATGACCCTTGGCAGGACTTCTCTTCTAAGCTGGTAGAAGTGTTGGGATTTGGCGAGGAATTGCTGACATCCAGAGTCTGAGATCTTCATAACTTGGAATTATTTTCAACTGGAGTACAGACCTGCACTAGTGCAGCACTCTGTGTAAATGTATGTGCAGGCATCACTGGTGTTAGGTTTCTTTATGTTTTTCAACTGAGGCTGCGACGCAGCTGGTGCTGTAAAGATATTGCCATCAGGTGCTACAATGTCTTTGAGATTCGGGATCACGCTAGAAAGCTACAGGTCTTTTCCCTTCAGCTCCAGGATTCCTAGGCTTTGAAGGACTCTGATTGTTAGTGTTAAAGCAGAGAAGGGGCTAAAAAGGAAGAAAAACAAACCAGGCTTACCATGGACATGCTGTTTGTTGAGTGGACAGGAGGCAGGCAAGAGAAGGTGAGAAGTGGTGTAGAGAGTCAGACTGGCTGAAACAGAGGGCAGATCTAGTCTAGTAATGTTAACAATTTATTTAATTGACATTTCTTTTTTGTAATGTGACAATATGTGGACAAAGAGGAAGGTGCAGGTTTTAAGAAGTTAATATTTATAAAATGTGAAAGACACAGTGACTAGGATAACTTCTTCTTGGGGACAGGGAGGGTGGGAAGGGACTTGGGGTGGAATTCTTAGGGTTTTTTTTGTTTCTGCAGTTTTATTTTGGCCTGGCCAATAACTTTAGTCATTTTCTGTGTACCAGGTGTTGCCTGAAACATGTGCAGATGATAAAAAAAAAAAGGACAAAAAAATTCATTTTCTATAATGATTCTGTGTTAGGCCAGAACTTGGTTATGTCACAGTATTAGCACTGCCTCAGTTAAAGGTTTAATTTTTGTTTAAACCTAGAAGTGCAACAACAGTTTTACCACAGTCTGCACTCGCAGAACTAAAAAAAAAAAAGAAAAAAAAAGAAAAAAAAAAAGAAAAAAAGGAGAGAAATAAAATCCAAACTACATATGTTTATTTTTTGTGCCTACCTCATTGTTTTTAATGCATAAAATAAAAGAGGTGGTTTAGTTTATACGTTTTTAGAAGAAAACCATTAATGTCTAATTTAATCTTAATACCAAAACTACCAGATTGAAAGGTTTCTGACTGTTATTGCATAGCAAGTTTCAGCAGGAGGAGAGAGTAGTCCGTTGGGGCAATAGTGGTAGCGGTATGGCAGTGAGACACTGATTAATGTAATTTGCTTACAAAATTTGGTGAAGCAAGCATTTTTTAAACCAGTTTCATCCTTAAATAGAAATCTGAATTTAGCCTAAAACCAGAGGTTTCAGTCTTCTAACATGTGGGCTTAGCAACAGGCAGGTAAAAGTAACTAGGCTAGTTCTATAAATTGTTAAATGTTGTAGGAAACATTTTGGGGCGGTGATGTTTTTCTTTTTTAAGAATGCAATGCACTAAAACTCTTTTAAGAATGTAGTTAATACTGCTTATTCATAAAAACAGCGTATACCTGTGTTTAGATGTAAGATCCCAGCTCTGGCTTTTTTCTTTCTTTTTTTTTTTAAGTCAGTTTTATTTTATGAATAAGTTCTGACATTTGTAATAAATGTCTTGAGAGTAATACTTTGTTTAATGGCTACATCTTCATTACTTGAGAAATCTTGAGTGTATAATAATCCGTTGATGTAATAATGCACAGTGTCACGATTCAGCCATTTTCTTTTTTGTTTTCTTCTTTTTTTTCCTTAATTCCTTTGATGGGGTACTTTGTTGACAGCTGCCTTAAGCTGTTCATTCAGTGAACAGGCTCTCAGTGTTTCATGGGCTTTGTCTTCTGCTGCGGTTAACTTTCCTTCATGGCATGACAGGTAGGGCTTTTTAAACACGTGTTCTTCAATTCAGTCAAGCCGGTGGCTCGAGTGACTGGTCACACAATCATTTAAGAGCCAAGAGCACCCAGTGTGCAAAGCTCAGACTCAACAGACCCTTCTTTTGGTGTCAAATCTGACTGCTGTAAATCCTTCAACCCCAATCAGCGCTGCTGCTGAAGACTCTCCTTCGAACATCGTAGATGGTTGAAAAGCGAGTGGTAAATGCGTACCTCCAGCGCATGTGTGTGCACACAGCAACCCCACTCCCCCCCCCTCCACAAAAGAATCAAAACTCAAGAAAGCCTTACATTTGCTGGCGGAGGAATACCTAGAACTATTTTTTTTTAATTGTATGACTTTTGGATAGCGTTGAAGGTGAAGGATGTGTTCTTTTCAGGCCCGGTGTGGTCAGCCAGAAGAATGATCAACCTTTTGTACTATAATGAACTAAAGGGGACTCAGAAATGCAACGTGATGGTAGACATGGGTGTAATCACAGAGCTGCCCTGTAGTGTAGTTTGCCGAAGCTGATTCGATCGAATGTCAGTCTGCGTGATTTAAATCTTCCAGTGCTATGTGGTCAAAATTAATCTAGTCTTTGAAAGCTGATGCTGTTCACCTAGAAGAAGATGCTCCAGTGCTGTAGGGATGCCCAGGTTATGGATACGTGCTGTTGAAGTTTTGAGGCTCTGGGGGAGGGTGGAAATCTCCTTCCTTCAGTGGGTCTGCCCACCTGGCAGCTTCTGCCTCCACAGAAGTGCCGACATGGCAAGGTAAAAACAGTATTACAAAACCACTACGTATACCAACATCGAACTCTTCAAACAGTGCTTTTGTAAGCAAAGAAGAAAAGAAAAGCTCCTAGGTTTAGTTTTAAGCTTTAATAAGTAATAATTTTCTGTATCTTTAAGTCAAAGTAACCCTAACTTGTATGACTGCAGTGTTTTCATTTTTTATCTTATGCACATGTTATGTTGGAGAAAATGTTTACAAAAATGGTTTTGTTACACTAATGTGCATCACATATTTATGGTTTATTTGAAAGTGATTTTTGTGGGTTTTTTAGTTTTTCATAGTAGTAGTAGTACACTTTTTGTGATTTATAACCCCAAACTCTGCTGATTATAAAGATGCTAAACAATAATACAAAATGACAAACTGCATTAAAATTACTAATCGTAGAGCTGCAAAGCAGACTGGTGACAAGTAAAACACTCAGCCTTTTTTTTGCAGTGCTATCTAACTTGTCTTCTGTGTATTATGGAAATTACTGTTTTTTCCCCGTTTTTCCTTAAATAAAGTCAAATTGACACCTATTATATGTGGAAAGTATTTTGAATATCTACTGGCTGCAGAAATCATGCTGCATGTTGCATAGTTGCATGTTACCATAAGAACAAAAACCTTGTTGTCAAATCTCTTAATTTTAGAGACTTTGACAATAAATGTGGGCTTTTGAGGGCCCACATTATTGTTCTTTTTTTGATTATTGTTCTTTTTTTTTTTTCCTTAAAGCCCAATCTCCTGGTGCAGTTGCTCTTTCAAGAATTGCAGTTTTCCTTTTAAAGAGAAAGTGGCAATCTTAGAAATGGGAACGAGAGCCTGGTGTTTCAGAAAGAAGTTGCACAAGGCGAGCTTGGGTACATTGTGAACGTGCGTCCAGCCACACCACCTTCAGGCATATGCTTTTTGTAAGCTGACACTGCTTATTGTCAAGAGTGCAATGTGCAGGAGTCCTGAGCCAGATTCTTACATGGCATAAAAGCATGGCTTCAAAAAAGCCAGGCTTTCCAAGTCATAAGTTGTACATGCTGAGCAGGTTTGATGCAAAGTCACTGTTTTCACCCCCAGGGTTTGCGCTGGGCTTTGCCTCTGTTTTTCCACCACAGGCTGTGTCTGTTCTCTGCAGCACAGATAAGCAGTAGACATTTCCTTCCAACTCGGCTGGTCTCTGTGTGAGGAGAAGGAGGAGGAGGAAGTCTACAGTCCCAGGCCCCTGCCTTTCTTTGCACTTTCATCTGTAGAAGGCATGGGGTGTGGTGTAAGTTGAAAAATGTTTCAGGGTTTCACTTGCTTCCTGTGGACAGAGGTATCTGAAATCCTCAAGCCTCACAGCTTTTCCGCTTCTGCAAGGATAAATATTAAATGAGCTTAAAAAACTATCAGGACCAGCCAACTGCTGGTCACGCTCCTGCTGGCTCTGCTCCAGAGCCTGCTTCAGAGCTGCTGGTTTTCCTCAGTCATTCTTGACCGTTTGAAGACTTCCCTGAGTTAAGCATGCTTAGGTGTAATTGAGTGAGCACTGCATCTAGCCATGAAGACAGATGTGAGGTGATGCTCGTTCCAGTGTGCAGTAAGTAACTGAAAGCAGCAATCCCAGGTGTGAACTTTGCAGCAGGCACTGGCAGAGACAATGGAGAACTGGGAAAACCTTCATGCTCTTGTGAATAAAGGCACAATGATGGTGACTTAAAAGGAAGGAAGAAGTAAAAAAATTAAAAGGATTGCAAATCAAGCAGCAGATCTCATTCCTCTGTGGGACTTGGGTATGTAGTAGTGGTGAAAGAGACCCAAATTTGTATTTTGTAAGGGAAGCAGGGATGTTTATGGGGCAGAAGAGAACAATCAGTGCAGCAAAGGAACATGTGCATCTTAAAAATTAACAACTGTAGTAGTCAAACCAGAGGAAAAAAATGATCCAACTTCAAAAGAATCACTTGAAACAATTTTTTTTACAAAGCTTTAAATACACAAGTTAAATATTAGTAAAGAAAAGGAAATTGAAGTAACAAAAATCCAAATTTGAAAAATATGAGAGCCAGGCCTTTTCAGCAGGTTGCTCTGCCGAAAGTCAGGTGCTAGAGCATTAGGATTGTATATGAAAGTGGAAAAGTCTAGTTCTGTGGGCTCCTACCTTTTGTGCAGAGAGCTTGTTAATTCTTCTGCTTGTATCCATATCATTGTCTGGAATGAGGACTGTAATAGAGACTGAAGTTGGAGAAACTTCGAATGCAAGAAAAGAGCTGATGACAGAGAGGTGACTCAGCACTGTGCATTCAACACAGGAATCTGCTGTGTCAAAATAGTCCACGGAAACAAATACACTTAATAGAAATGTGAATGCATTTTATTTCCTCCTTATGATCTTGTGAGCTCCAGTGTCTCAGCCCAAAGTTGTTTTCTCTCTTCTTCCAGGATCACTGAAGAAATACTTGCACTGAGTTGTGCCATACTGCTTAAGCAGTATTCAATAAGCACTTGCTATGACCAGCCTGGTTTACTTGCTGCTGGCTCTTGCTTTGACTGGCAATCCCAAACAGTCCAGCAGGTAAACAATCCTGGGAACTTAATTGTGAGAAGACTTCCTTGGCCACATGAGGAACATACTTTATGACCAGAATTTGGGCTGCATATGAGGGTTGTCCCTTGCCTGCCTGACTTTATTGGTACATGTAAGGGATGAAAGTTCAAAGAGCTGTGCGTGTGCCCAGCAGCTGTAAAAATGTTGGATGTAGCTCTCTCCCAGTATGTACAAATTCACTGCTGAGCTCCAGCACGCAGCTGTTGGCCTATTTCCAATCTGCTGAGGGCAGGGAAGCTGGTAACAACTGTCTTCTTTTGACTTAATCTCTTTTTTTGAGAGTCTTTTTTAACACACTGAAGTATTAGTGCTGCTTGGGGAGGTGTGAAAATGCAGGGTCAGGCCAAAATCAGCACAGCTATTATAGCCACTTGGACTGCTGTGGTGGTTACTGGTTGGGGGAATTAAAGGAGAACATCATGTTACTTCATTTTCACTCTGTGATTGTGTGGCTCCATGCAGCATATGCTCCTAAAGAGTATAAACTCTGCTCTAGAAATACTGATCATCTTACTCTTCTTACCTCTCTGGTTTATCCCACTCTTGATCTAAACAATAACAAACTAGGGGGAGAAAGAGGGAGGAATGTGTTTCATTGTTTGAGAAAATGAATCCCTGACTAAATCAAAGTATGCCCTTTCCAGCTGAGGAAATGACAGGGTTTTTTCCTTTGTTAAATTCTATCAGGAAATTAATTTTAATGTTTCTTTCTCAGGCTCCTGTGTTTCTATAGCGTAAATATATGGCACAGGAAAGTAAAATTAATTTGTTCCAACTGCTGTATACAGCTCAGATTTTACTGGCCTTGTGTGAAATTTTTATTGTGCAAGCTCATGTTTGTCATTCATAATTTGTATATTAAAAGGCATTACCACACTTCCATTTTATTTTATTTTTTGCATCTCCCAAGCAATTTTGCCCAGGCCATGTCAGCCATGGAAAAAATGCTTTTTGGACTCTCAAACAACTGTTGTAACGAAGGGATTGTAAAATACTGTTTGTGTCAACTCTTGTCACAGGGAGGTTACAGACAATTTTTGGTAGAATCCCATCAGTATAGTTAGGAAGACTCTAGTCTTACAAACAGGCAAAGCTGAAAGACAGAAGAGAGTAAATGGTGTGTTTGGGAGCTTTTAGTGAGTCAGAGAGATAGTAAGAAAACAGGTTTTACTTTAAGATCCTTCATCGCAACAATTGAACCATCTTGGCCCCTTTGGGTTTGGGTGACCCCCTGAAGTTTGAAAGCAGTAGAGTGTGACCAATAGGGTCACATTTCTGGGCCAGATGCTGATGCTGACTAAACTTTGACAATTCAGACAGGAAGCATTAGCAAGGCAAGGTCTGTGGGAGAGCAGAAGTGTAGAGGGAATGCACATTTTCCTCTTCTCTTTTATTGCAATGATTTTACCCAATTGCCTACACATGAATGTAGTTGGATGCGTTCTTGCAACAAGGAGAAGTCCTGGCTTTTGGCAACCCTGTGTCTCCTACTGGTGGTGCCCCCACGCAGGAAGTGGACCTGATCCTCCTAGAAGAGCCTTGTCAAGAGGTTTTTCAACTCTACTGCAGGCTTAAGCATTTATTTTGTCTTCAAACATGATGGACACAATCTAACCTCTTTTCCCAGGCACTTAATTATGTTCTAACCACCACTTATTGCCTAAATGTAATCCCAAACCTGAAGGCAGACTTCCTACTGAAGGATCCTACCATGGTGCAGCCTACACAGAGCAGAGCAGCTGGCAAAGCCAGACTGGTGGGCATGTTCAGAAGCTCTTTCCTAAGAAATGTCTCTCTTGAGCTTCAATAAGTGCTATACCTACCTCAATAAAATCACAAGAACTTCTGGAAAATTCACATGGAAATTTTCTCAATATTTCAGTAATGAAATTAGCTGAAAGATAAGAAGAGAGCACAAACTGGCATAGAATGTTAAAATGCAAAGTATGTAATTATAGACTCACAGTTGTAATGACTCTAATGGATATCAGAGACAAGTATAATAGGAGAATAAATTATTTCAGGGCATAAAGAATCAGTTATGGGTAATTAAACTGCAATTACCATCACTGTGCTGCTATGATAGGTTTTTTTAAAGCTAATTTTTCTAAAATAGAATAAAGAAAGTTAAGCATGAATTCCTCTGTTATCTGCCATTCAGATAAAAACATTTTTCTAGTGCTTTTCAAAATGTGCCAGTGGGACAGATCTCAGTTTTACACTAGAGAAAACACCAGGGATTTTTATAAAGTGAATAATGTCACATCACACAGCTGTTCAGTGGCATCATTTAAAGTCATGTTTGGTGAGGTGCATAAACTCTTGCCCACTGCCAATCACAGAATCCAGCTATCAGGTTCCAACAGAGTTCTTCACATGTTTAAAATGAAGGGATTTGGTATATTGGTAATCCAGGGCTCCAGTTCAGAGCAAGGATGGCACAGCCTAGAGTGGCTAATGTTTTCGGTTCAGTCCACAGTGCTGAGATGGCTGAACATGGAAATCAGCTGTTAAAAAGCTCTGCTTTACCAAATTGAGACAAACGCTCATTAGTGTGACCTTGCCTTAAAAGGACCCTTGTAAAACATGCCAGGTGAGCATCTGCTCCACAAACAGGTGAGGGGTGTTAAGGGTAAGTAGTTTTCATGAAATCAGATCCCCAAGATGGCAGTGGCATTCCAAACAATGAGCTAAGAAGACAGTGGGCCACCTTCTCTCCATCTGAAGACACTGAAGACTTTGCAGCTGGGGAGAAACTCCTTCCTGGTACCAATGTACCAACTCAGATATTGGAAGTGACAACACAAAAAGAAGATAGAGAATAACTTTGCCTGTATTGCATAGTAATGTGCACTAAAGAGCAAGGAAATGAATTCTATGCTTGCTCCTAGCACTTTCTATGAATGACCCAAGGTAGGGCGATTTGTGGTGTGATTACTCTGGGTCCCTAAAACCTGGATGCCCTTTGGTATTGTGACTGGTTTCCAGCTGCTGCAGAAGAAATGTTGGGGTTCCCAGGGAGGTGGGGGTATCTGAATGGGAACTGCATGTTTGTGTTTAGCTGCCTAAATCCCATTAGGGGTTATAGCATGTTTGCCATGACACTAAACTCCTCAGTGCAGGGCTTATCATTCATTGTGTGTGTTTGTGTACTACCTTGTGTCGCTTAACCAGTAGATACTGTAATACAAACCTTTTAAAAAAGGATTTTTAAAAAATGCTGAAAATTTATAAAATATCACAGTTTAATATTCCTAACTTAATCCAGACACATCTTTCTACTGCTCAGCGTTTAATTACATTTACAGACTTTTCTTGAAGTGCTGTATTCACTCTATAACAGATGGTCCTCATGAGAGTGTTCCAAAACTGTCTTTATCCTCATTAATTGGTTTGGAGCCTTATGTATATCTTGATATCATCTGAAGTGCTTGTTTTTCATAAATTGTATCAATTTAGTATGATCCAAAAATACTAATGAAGTTCTTTGCATTCCTGTTGAGGGAGGGGTATCATCAGAAGCTTTTTTTTTTCTGTTATCCTAACCTGAAATAAGTAACAAAAGGTTATATTTTATTTTTTTTTAATGGAAGACAATTTAAAGAGCATTTTGTTTCAGAAAAACAAAGAAAGACCTTGAAGTATTTGGTCAAAACTAATTTCATAATTTCTAGTAACTCTAATATTTTGCTTGCTGTAATAACCACCAGGATATCATTATGTTTACTGTAATTTGAATTCTAAAGGTATTTTCATGTTTCTATATTCATCATCTCTATATGTGGTGCATTTTGAATGGACAGCTTCTCTCATTGTTTTGGTCATGAAGTTTGTCTCCAAAGGAAATATGCTGTATCAGACTGCATTTACATTTTTGAAGGGTTGTGTGTGTATATACATATATATATAAAAACGTATGTGCCAGGTGAGAGAAAATGTTTTATAAATTTTATCGTATTGACTAAGTATTTCAGAGTGTACCAATTAAATGAAATATTCTGTCTCGGTCAAACTGACCTTAGCCAGTTTTCCTCTCTCCTTCCTTGATCAGAGTACCTCTATTTCACAAGACTAGCATTTCTTCCCACAAGATGTATCAGTTAAATGGCAAATTAATTTTCTGATTAGAGAGGAAAAGACTGAGATGGAAAAGGCATAAGACCCCTATGAGTTTTTGTATATGAAGCGCTGAAGTGACAAACACTGAAGCTGGACAGTTTTCACTCCTTGAGCTGCCCTGCGCCTCGCCACCTGCCGCAAGTGAGAAGCCCTTGTTGATTTCAGGCCAAGGCACCCACAGAGCTCAGGTGCAGACTTGTGGGCAAACAAGTGCCTGTTGCCCCTGATTTGGGTAGGTGCCTCAGAGTGATGGATCTTTTTAGAACAGCTGGGACTTGGGGCAGAAGCGGGAAAGCATAAACATCTCAGACACTGCAAAGCACACAAACCCTTCCTCAGATGTGCTAAACCAGCTGTGTGAGCATGTCCTTGGAATTCAGCAAGCTGTGTCTCCATCTCACTGGGGGACAAGAGAGCTTGTGGCAGATAACTGTTAATTAGAGCTGGTTCTTTTCTAAGGAAAAATGTGCCAAGTAGAACAAAGGGAGGTTTAGGCTGAAAATGAGGAAAATGAGTGATAGTGCTGTGGTGTAACACCAAATGTGTACTGTGGGGCCCTGATTTCTGGTACCTGTTTCTCATGCCTTTAAGCATGTGTCTTCTGCCTAAAGGTGCATACCTCGATATTCATTTTGTGAAGACAGCACAAAATACATTTTCCCACATACTCCATTTAGGGACTTTTAAAGAGCGATGAATTGCATCACTGATGGCATGGGAGTTGGGCACAACCCCTCATTGCTACAGCATACAGGCAAAAGGAGCAGAACCCCTTGTGCTCCTTGTGGCACATGGACATGTGTCTAAGAATGAAACAGAGCATTATTCAGCACTGTTGTTCATGCCACTGCACGGAATGTCTCACAACTTGGGTTCTTAACTAAAATCACTGTTAATATATTGATCCCCTGGGATCAGTTTGCAGCTGAGATTCACTGCAGCAGATTATTTGTTTTTAAAAGACCAGTCAGAATGGATGGTCTAGAGAGCAACTAAAAGTAAAAGTGTGCCCTCGTGGGTTTTTTCCAGTCAAAGAATTGGAACTGAAATCTCTCAATTTCTGCTCTCCCTATTTTACGCATCTCATGACCATAGTACAGCCAGGGATCACAGCGCAGCTACTTCCAAACATATCTGTGAGGTCCTGTACGTACTAAGGCAAGGGAGTAGACATCCCTCACAGACATCCTTGTGCCAGGATCTGCTCAATTCTGTTCCTGCAAGGCCAACAAACCTCCTTTACCAGACCCTTTGTAGCCACTGCTGGGGGACGAGGGGCTGGCTAGCCCAGTAAGCCCACCTTGACCTTTGTTGGCCCTTTTTGTGGAAGCTGGTAAAGTGCTCTTGGACCCTTGTGTTTGAGGGGTCTCCTTGTGTGGGACTGCCACATCGGGTCCCCTAGGCTGGGTAAGAGACCCTCTGGTGACCCTGACGGCTGGCTCTAGTGAACCATGCCATGTCTGTTCCCCTGTCAGCTCCACCATGGAGAGTAGGAAGAAAAGCAAGAGGCAACAAAAATAAGCAAAGTGAAGTTGTTCCCTTTTTGCCCCATTTCTGTAAACAGTAGCAACCCTTTTAGGTTCAGTTTTGTTTCTAGTCATGAAGAGCATGGTGTTCTCATTTCTGTTGCTGAAATGGCTAAAATGGCACTTAGGTCTTCTCATTCCTTTACGATAACAGCACTGGGAGGAGGAAGATGTGATTTCCTAGTATCTGTAAGATGTTTGCATGATGAGGCCAAATATAAAAGAGCTCTCTTGACACCTCTAGGAGAAGGAGTATGGCAGGGACTGCATGCCAATGCCAGTGGAGCTGGGGTTGGATGCTGCCCCCAGCTGTGCACCACAGCTGGAGGACACACAGTCTGGGGAGGCTGGTGAGGCTTTGCACCTGGAGCTGCACATCTGGGCTTGCCAAACTGGGTGCTACCAGCTGGTGGAAACTCTCATCACTAGATCCCACTGCTGGGAAAGACTTGTTATTTTAGGATCTTCCCACACCTGGCTGCATCTGCTGCAGGAGATGCAGCTTTCTTCCCTCTGCAAACCATGCCTTTAGGACCTGCAGGATTCATGACCTCAGAAGTCTGATAGGCTTGTATTTTTTGCAGCAGCTGTAAATCCAGTGTTATTTGAAGAATTCTTATTGTTCCCATTCCCTTCTGCTTTTCTCAGCTCATTTTTTTTCTGCTTTCTGACTTTCTTCCTTAGCTAGCTATTGTACTTCTGTTTCTGCCAAAAAACAATGTTTATTTTGCGACATAATGAATTGAGGCAACACACTGGAGATTCTTTTAGTGGATGCAACTATTGATACTTCTAGCAAAGATGTGACTGTGTGGTACTGGGATTGTATTAATGCACTGCACTGTGTAACAGTGCATGTGTTCTAGCAAACTGTCTCAAAATTTTAATTAAACAGCTTTGAGCTAATATGCAAGAAAAGGTGTATTTGCATGATGGGATGAAGCTGCAGAATACATTTCTGTCTTATTTGTGGAAGTTTTGATACTCTGTAGGTTGAATACCAGCCTGCAAGAAACAGAGACCAGAGGGACCAGATAATGCAAATATTGATATGTTTGATTTTATGTGGATTGATGAGCTTTAAATCGTGGTCACCACTTCAAATCCAGATCAAAGGCATACCAGCTGGAGGCTGAATGTTTACGTGCATTGTTTTGGTAGGCACATTGCAAATCCCAGAAAAAATAAGCACTGCACAAACAGGAGGACACCTCCTGGAAAACTGGAGCAGGGGCATTTGCTCAGCATCAGAAGTACAGATGTTTTAGTGATGGACTTGGCAGTGTTATGTTTATGGTTGGACTCAGTGATCTGAAAGGTCTTTTCCTGCCTAAATGATTCTATATATTAAGAGGTTTTGAACAAGCAAAATCCAAATCTTTTTTCTAAATTGGCCATCTATTTGCAAAACATATAGCAGCAAATGCTATAATTTCACATATGTGACTTGGTTTCATGTTGACTGTGGTAACTCTAAGGCTTGACTAATGAATTTTGTAAAAGCTGTCTTCCCTACTTACTCTGGAAAGTGTTGTCTGTGCTGACATTTCTCACACACCAAATGCAGAGGCCTAGAAGTTCCTTTCAGATTTGAAAAATGGTGCTATTAAGCAAGCCCTTCTTGCAAGTTCTAATCTCACCCCAGGAAATACCATTCATGTCAAGATGTGACCATCAGAAAAGTGCATCCAGTTTCCTTCCTGTAAGGTCTGGGCTGAGATCATATCTCTCAGCACGGATGCCAAGTGCTTACGGGCACATAGGGTAGTTTCTTGTGGGAGTTTTGTACAATGGGAGTGGTTTGGGAGATGCTCAGAAATCTGAATTTTGCAGAGGCAGTGGCAGTAAATATTTTTTGAAAGTTGTCATGGATCAGAGATAAAAAACTTAAGTGGGTCTTTGCCAGGTAATA
Source organism: Xenops minutus (assembly GCA_035221455.1). Taxonomy (NCBI): domain Eukaryota; kingdom Metazoa; phylum Chordata; class Aves; order Passeriformes; family Furnariidae; genus Xenops; species Xenops minutus. The sequence continues at coordinate 89,161,268 of JAWWEE010000001.1, forward strand.
CTGATGGTGTTCATGTAAATGGACAACTTCTTCTTCTTGCAACATCACTTGCAATATCAAATACCACTCTGTATGTGGCAAATATTTCCTTTTTTTTTTTTTTTTTGTTTTTAACTTCCCTTTTTTGAATGAGCACATTAAGATAGCCTGCTTCAAGTCATAGTTTAGAGAGGTTCACATCTCAGGTGAAGAAACTTTCATTGCTATTTCTTAGTAAGAGGCTGTGAATCTCATCTGGGAAACTTTCAATGATGACTGAATCCATTCTCAGATTCATAAGATTTTAACATTTAAGCCTCCTCTGAAAAGGCTTCCAGGAAAAACAAAATTTCATTCATCCACAATTAAAAAGCAGTTTGGTTAATTCTAGCACTTGGGATTTCTATTGTGGTTTTCCTAAAATAGGGAGACTTTTCCTGGAAGGACCATCAAGGTCAATGCTGTACTGCTGCCTTGATGATTAGCTCACGTGGATCCCTAGTAATGGATAGAAGGGAACAATCCTTTTCCAGTAGAAATATGGCATGTTTTTAATGTACAGTCTTACTACATTGGTGTAATGCAGTCACCTTCTTATTAGATGTTTTTAAGATGCATTGCGGTAGGAAGTTTCAAGAGAGTGAGCTGGCAACCATGAAAACTTGCTTGTGGCACCTTGTTATTTTCCCCTTCATACTTGTCTGAGATTGGTGGAACAACAGAAGCTAGAAGTTAGAAGGGAAGAGCCTCTAAGCATTGGTTAAGACTGGAGACATCCTCTTAATCTCTCCTTTAGATTATTCTTTCTTTCCCATCCAAAAAAACCCCCAAACACCCAAACCTTCAAAGGTTTTTTCTAAGTGCTATCATTTAGTTGTGTTAGGAACACATGTAAGATGTCTTCATCTGTAAAGACATTTAAATGTCTCACTTCATTACCCTTAAAAGCTTCAGTCTACTTCAGCTGAGTATAATTTGAGTGCTACATGCATCCAGCTTGGAAAAAACATAGTGTTTAATTTTGCTCAGGAGAACGAGTAAGCTCTTGACATATTGACTTGATGTGCTGCTCACAGCCTACTGTGGCACCCAAACAATGACAAACTCTTTCTGCTTTTAGCAGAATACATCCATAGTTGGATTTCTTCAAGATTTGAAACAGATGGTTTGTAGCCCATTTTGATATCATTTAGCAAAGGGGTCCCTTTGAGGTACAATGATCTTGTCTTTTTCTCTCTGCTAAGTCTCTGCTCTGCAGGTCTAGAAACTAGTATGCCTGTTATTTCTCGAGTACTGTAGGACTGTGACTATATAATTTCACAAGTTAATCTTGAAATAGTGCAAGTGTAAATGTCAGTAGCTTTTCACAGATACATTGCACTTTTTATATTGTTTTTTTATTTTAGTTTTATATAGCCTTTTTATTACAAGAAACATTATATTAAGTTTGCTTATGATGTTTAAAAGATATTGCAAGTAAATCAAAATGCTGCCTAACTAAACCCCACCTAGAGACCTGGACTGTTCCCCATTGAGAAAATACATCTGAATTCTTCAAGAACTGTATTTGAGCAAACCAGCTTGGCCACAGTTAACTGAGTTTCCCCCACCATCACCTTTGGCTGGTGCAGTGCTGAAATAGGAAGTCCTGAAACAGGGTCAGACTCAGATTTTTTCAGTGCCCAGGTCTGAGGCTATTTAGGTTAAATGTCTCAGTTTGGGTCATGTCTATTTAACCTTTTTGCATAAGGTTGTGTGAGTAAACAGGCACACATGAATGGGCTTGTTTTCCACCTCAGGTCTGTGCTGGTGTGTTGGGACTTAAACTGATTGACTGAAACTTACTTATAAGTTTCACCACTGCTGGAAATTATTTTTACAAACTGATGCATCTGAGGCATATTTAAAGACACTACGGCATCCTTGAAGTGAACAGTGTGTGGTATGTGAAAGAAGAGGAGGGAATAAGCAGCTAAAAAAAGGAGGTAAAGTTAGCAGTGTGTCATTGGGCCAAGACAGATGGGTACCAGCTGTCTTTTTTGGTAGATACTTAGATACGCTGTACGAACTGAGGAAGCAAAATGTACTCTAACTGAACACTGCTAACCCTGTAGAAGAAAAAAGATCTGTAAAAACATGAAACCTAGATTGTTATTATTTTTTTTTTAATAAGTAGAGCCATATTCTGTATAAAGTATGTTTTTCTTTAGTATTCAAATAGGGAACTATTTCAAATTATTTTGGTCTCTAGTGCTGCTGAAAAACCTCTGGATACATGGTGAATATTTACTACATATCACAGATGGGGAAGGGAACTATTATTTTTGAAGCCAGACAAAAAAAAAAAAAAAATTATACATGGCTTCTTTTTGTTGAAATGCTGATTCAATTTTTCACAAAAAGAAAACTGGCAGCAGACCAAAAAAGTATAAGACCACCTATTAGAAAACATTAATTTTGTATCATATATTCAAACTTGACAAAGAGGAGTGAAGAGTCTATTAAAAATAAACTAACCCCGCCCCCCCCATCAAACAAAAAAAAACAACCAAAAAAATCCCACCAATGAAACAGAAGAATGAGGAGCTGGGGCTGAAAGGAGAGGTAAGTGAATGCCTGATGCAAAAACCTGCACTGTGTGTCCACTGCTGCAGCTGCCTTCCCTGCTCCACTGGAGTTCATAGCGTGGTTAAGCTTGGATGGATGCACAGCTACTGATTTGATATTCATACGTTTGCCAGCAGGTATCAGCAGGACAGTATATTCCTCCAACTCCAGCTGCTGAAAAGAAATGTTATATAAGAAACTTTATGGACCCTTTTTGTTAAAACCCCCAACATTCTGTCTTGATACCGTATTATGTTGAGCAGGTTACCACCCAGCCTAGCTAACAAGAGCTCTGTGTCATACTTAGGGCAATATTGAGGTGCCTGCCATTCACATAAACTGCTGTGTTGTGGCTCTCAGTACTTTTATGTGGAGGGCAGCGATGACTGAGGCCATTGAAGGGCAATGCTTCCCACATTCAACAAATTTGAGGAAATGTAGCTTGGAGGCATCCCACAACATGGAACAAATTCTTTGTTGTATTTGTTAGGAGAAAAATAGGCAGGTAATGTTAATTACAATGGATGTCCTGCAGAATGTCATAATTAGTAATTTGAGCCAGGATTCCCAAATTCCTATACCCTAGAGTTGGTAGAAACAATTGAAAATAAACATCAGCAGGCCACATTAAACTTTAAGACGTGTGTGATTATAATAACCATTTAGCTTGGTTTCTTCTAGGATGTATTTCCACAAGCAAATTCTAAATGTTTTCAGGTGCTTTCATCTCACCTCATTCCACAGCACTGCTGACTTGCTCTAGTTGTAAACTGAATCAGTTCATCCAGGGTTGTCAAGTGAGCAGCAAACATATCAAAATTAAATTTGTAAAGAGGAAGCAAGTTGAAGCCTCTTGATGTGTGGCAATTCTTCCGGAACAGGGCAGGCAACATGCAATCTGGGATGGCCCCCAGGGACAACAGATCAATGAATACTCACACGGAGATGTTGCCTAAGTAAACACAGTCACAGGGTCTTGTTTCACAAGTGTGTTTTCCTATTACTTGACTAGTAGTGGGATGCTCTTTATACAGTGAACTCTGGATACCTTATGGTTACCTCTCTCACCTAGAAAATGTGAAGTCTACAACTTCATGGCCCAGAGTGCAAAGCATGAGGTTCAGCACGGGCTGAATTGGTGGTGCAAGGGCTGAATTGTTTTTCAACATGAGGCTGCGCTCAAAGGCATATCTACACTTTCAGCTCCGCACTTGTGCTGGAGCAACATATGGTTGCGTGAGTAGTGCACATACAGTACATTTTGTTCTGCAATCGGTGTCCATAGGTTTCGTTTCACTCTCTCCCACATGAGCACAGATTGCCGATAAGTGCTGTGTGTTCTGGTCAGCTGTCGAGCATTGCTCCCAAAAGTTTTCAGGAAACTTTTGAGTGTTCTGCACAGTGCCTTAGAAAGCACAGGATGTTCTGGGCCCACTGGTATCATTCCTGCTACTTCACTGTTCCTGCAAAGGGGTGCCTTTTTAAAATTCTGCCTCCTTGCATGGTGAAAGCCTTGATGTACTTTGAGGTCTTTGCAGTCAGGAATATAGACAGGGAACCAATGAGCAGCTGAATCTGAAGGTAATGAGAAAGATGCAAGCAATAAGCTAGTCCTACCTGTGGAGATGGGTCAATCAAAAGTAGGCCCAGTGGTGCAGTGCTGGGGATTAGAGGGGCGGGATGGCAGGGAAAGACTTCCATTATATCAAAAGTCTCTTGCCTTGGGCTGTGGAAAGAGCTTGCTGGGATGGCCTGTCAGAATGAGAACTCCTGCATGTAGACTTTGCTCTCTGTAAATCTGTTCTCTATTTTTTACTAACCCATTTCATAGATGATGATGGTGCATGACAGGGGAATGTGCCACCTTCAAGTGCCTTTGTCCAACACTAAGTGACAAACTGGAAGTTCATCGTGACTAGACATAGCTGGACTTCTGGGACTGCATGGTGCTGGAATTAACCAGCAGGAAGAGAATAAAGGACACAACAGAAAATATGATGAATTTGCATCCACTTTGCTGTAGGTGAACTTGGTCCTGTCTAGAACGGTCTGTTTTTGAGAGGGGCTTGATAATGTGCATAAAATACTAGAGGGTTTGCAAACCCTGCATTTTTTTTATTGAACATGAAACACCTGAAACCAGAGCTACATGAATTTATTCATGGCAGATCCTAAGTGAGGCATTAGCCCTGTTAAAAGCAGATCCTCTTCAGTTCATTATTCCTCCTGAGCACCAGCTTCTGACGAACACATAAACATCAAACTTAGCACATTAAGAGAATTAAGGGAATAAGGTGGTGTTTCTTCACCTTCTCAGAAAGTGCAGCCTTAAGGATGAGTTCTGCCAGGTCCTTTTCTTCATTACAACATTAAAAGATATTGAAACGGTCAATTAAGTAGAGTGTTAAAACTAATGGCTGCTTACATTGTTAAAAGACACTGAGAATCTCCCTTTGGCAGACTGCAGTGCCAGAAAGTTTCAGACCTTTTCTCTGTTCCCCCAAGCCTTCAGAAATAAGAATAATTGATGATTGGAAGATATGTTAGAAATATAATTCTCTTCTGTTACTGTAAGGATTTGGGAAAGTGAAGGAGTAAATTTATCCTTAGACAAAAAGACAAGTGGTCTAAGCAAGGTCTGGAGAGTGCCATCCTAGTTCAGTCAGTTCTGTGAATGAGTAGCTGCAGGGGCTCTGCTGGATGCTGTCAGCCCTTAATAAACGTGGTATCATAAGCAAACTCATTAGTAGATTCTGCTCTAAAATGACACAGCACTGCTGCTGCTGAAGTTGTTAATATTGTAGCACTATATAAAGTAAATACTTTTTTGTGTAGCCCTTGGGTTCTTATTGCACACGTAAACATCACTAAAATGCTATTAGCTGTGTTAATAATAAGTAAATTCTTCTTGTTGGAGTTTTGCTGTAAAATAGTTTTGAGTTACCGTGAACATTTACCAGTTTACACTAAATAGTTATGGCCAGATTACTCTACTGTCCCCAGCGAGCACAGCCAGCACCCTGTAGCTGTTCCACTTTGCACGGGGCAATGGAAAAACAGACTGCAGAGCAGGAACAGAAACCCTGAAGGGCTTTCATTTTCACCCTTCTTTTGGGGACTTTGGAACAAATGGAATAAACCCCTTTCCTCTCAGCAGATGGCAGCCTCTATATTTCTCCATGTATGGATACATACGTATCTCTAATAAGATTTTTCTTTCTTTCTTTTTGTCTCAGTCTATGTTTTGAGAGAGGGAGAGTTGTCAAGGAATATATGCCTTCTTACATATGGTTTTCTATATTTCACTTGGGTTTTTTGAAGTCCAGAAAAAGATTCTGTGACTTCTGCACGGGACATGTAATTAAAGCCTCTCATCTCAGGCCAGTATCATAAACACCTTGTGAAACAGGCAGCAGCTCTGAACCACTGAGTGCCATGTCCTTGCTGTGCAGAGCTGGCCAAGAGCAACCTCAAGGGATCCAACAATGGTTTAAGGTTCCAAACACTGGTGCCATATCCTTACAATATGAAATGGTTAAATTTAGTTCCCTCTTTTTTTTTGATTTTGTTCCTGTAACTACAGTATCAAGTCAAGAGCCACATCTGTTATTCATATATCTTGACAAAACCACTCTTCTTGGGAAGTCTATTCACAAAACTTGTACATTAATTGAAATAGTAACTTATAAAGGCCCTGAGATATTTCAGCTTTCCATGAAGACAAGGGGAATGGCTCAGCACTTACAAGCTGGCCTTAAAGTAAGTGCAGGTCTCTACTGATGCCCAGTGAAATAAATGCCTCTGTAGTAACAGATCTTGAAAGCCACAGCCTGGAAGGACCAGCAGGGATCTCAGTTTTTTTGGGAAGAAAGCTCTCAATCCAGGAATGTTTTGAAGGAAAACCTCACCACTTTCTTGCAAACTTTCATTGGAGTTGCCCAAACTTTCCTGCAAATGGTAAAGCCTTCCAATTAACTAAGTCTGAATGAAAAATCTTCCAGCTTGTGATTAGGAAAGAATTGCATATCAAAGCAATATTGATGTTGAAGCACCTTCTTTTTCTTTTTAAAATACAGTTAATAGCAAAGATTTAACCAAATAACATTGCATACTGTCTTGGCTTTCTATCATATGTGAAATCCTCCCAAAGTCTTCAAAAACCTGAAGTTTCTGAAATGATGAGTTCCCTTTTAAGCTGGTACAGAACATTATGTCCTAGAGAAGGGCTTAACTTTGTGTCTTTGAAGGATGAACTCCTCCCAAGATCAGTTTTACTGCCCTATGTGTATTTGTACTCCTGTTAAGTGGTCAGCAGTTAAGAGTTTAACAGAACACTATGAGCTCAGCTGATGGTAACTGTTTTTATTAAAACAAATGTCACTAATTTAAATAAATGGGACAAAATCTGAACTTTCTTCAGTGCTTCACAGTGTGTGTGCACTTACTGAACATATAACCAAAAATAGGACTAAGCCTACCTACTCTTTATTGCAAGTGTGATCTTGCAGCATCACTTGGTTGCTCTTGCATTTCTTTTTTAGGACAATGGTGTTGTTGGGATTGGTTCTTCTTCTTCTGAATTGACTTTATTTCTCCTAATTCATGTTTTCAAATACACCAATTCTTTCCCTGCCTCTTCATTTAGAAGCAGTACCTGTTGCATCTATTTATTTGTTATTCATTTATTTGTAACCCCCTCTTCCATTATGTCACTGATCCAGAACAAGCTTATCTTGTCATATTTTTTCTCAAGTAACTCTTGCTGCCAGTCAGAATCGCTGGTACTTGTGGCACTACATACAGGATAAGCACCAAGGAAGAATGCCAAGTACAACTGAAACCTTGTTGTCTGTATTTCTATAGCATATGCACTTTCATGTGTTTTGCAGTGGCCCTCATTCCAGCTCCCTACAAATCCTGTGATAATGAATTACACATAGTATAGGGGAACAGAAAAGAAATACCTTGGGTAATTGTATCCATTAAGTGTATTTCTCATGCCTGCTTCTTAAAACAAGTGTGTGAAATATACTTGTGTGTCAGAAGGACAGTAACTCTAAGACAAACAAGAATATTTACTACCTTCATTACATAAATGACTTCGTTTTCTTGGTAAGACAAATATTTAATTCAGGAACAGGTAATAAAAAGGTAATGGTTAATATTACCCTCCCAGTACACCTACAGTAATGTATGATCTGTACCAGCTCAATTTTTCCCTGATGAAAGACCATATATTTCTCACTGTTTTTCATAGTATGAAGTTATTCTTACCTACTAAATTTAAGTTCAGCTAACAAAAACTCAATTAGGAACAAAAAATCTTTGTCATCTGTTTTTTTCTTTGCCTTTGGGATTCCTGTTTGCTGAGTTGTCTGATTAAACCAAACACCACAACTGGTTTAGAAATCTATTTTCCCTAGTTTTTTGGCTCATGTAACTCTATATGATTTCATACTCCTCAACTGGGCATAGTTCCTCCCCTGTCTGCTGTTACCATGGGCTTTTTGCAATCACTGCTGCATTTTTAAATCCCTCAACAGTTTTCACATGCAAGACCACAGAGCACATTATGTTCCTTCATATATAAAAAGACTGATAATGATTGCAACCAAACATTATGATTTTGTAACTGGAAGGGGAAAAAAAAGCAACCTCAGGTTTGGTTTTTTTTCTAGCATGCCCCTAGTGTCCCTACTGACTCTCTTCTGTGGTCTGAGAAGATGCCAGAGCTGTGGGAAATGTCTGCTTTCTGTTCTCCTTGGTATTACTGTCTCCCAGTCAGCTCCACCTCTCAGCCCTGACACAGTGAGTGACCATGTTGGTGCCACAGCTTTGCCTGAAGCCCTGCACTAAGGTGTGTTAGGTGATGTGTGCTGTAGGTTTATTCCATCCAAGAAATGGGGATGGCTGCTAGCTCAGGGAAGCAGAGGGAACTTCTGTGAGGTTGTAGCAAGTTGGGAATTGGCCTCTTCTTCCATGTAACAAGTCACAAGCCAAGAGGAAATGGCCTCAAGTTGCACCAGGAGAGGTTTAGATTAGATATTAGGAGAAATTTCTTCACTGAAAGGATGGATAGGCTTTGAAATATTCTGCCCAGGGAAGTGGTGAAATCACCATCCCTGGAAGTGTTCAAAAGGTGTGTGGATATGTCACTTGGGGATGTGGTTTAGTAATGAACACAGAAGTGCTGGTTAATGGTTGGACTTGTTGTTTCTATGGGTGGCCCAGATCAGAAAGATATAGGGGCAGCAGTGTTGAGGCCCTTCACTGATCCCCTTGCTGAAGCTGAGGTCCCCATTCACCTGGGTGACCATCATTTGATAAATGTGGAAGCAGCAATGCTGGGGCTCTGCCATGATTCCCTTGGCATACCTTTTCCAGCCTATGTCTCTGGAGCTGTAGGCTCCGTGGCTCTCTGAACCCTCACCCTCATGCTGATGGCATCTTTGTACTGTGACTGATGTCCCCATCACCACTGGTGACCTTCATTTGAAAGGTGTGGAAGCAGCACCTTTGCCAGCCTCAGTGTCCATGGAGTTCTAGGCTCTTTTGCTTTCTGAAGCCTGCCCCAAAGACAATGGCAGCTTGTCCATGTGACTGAGGTCCCCATCACTACAGGTGTTGCAGATAAAAAACAGGTACTGGCAGAAGTGTTGAGTCCCTGCCATGATCCCCTTGGTATGTCTTTTCCAGCCCTGTTTTTCCTGGAGATGTAGGCTCTTTTACTCTCTGAACCCTAACCCTAACCCTAATGGTAGCTTGGGGTTGTGGCAGAGGTCTCCCTCACCACGTGGGACCCAGATTTAAAACGTGTGGCGTCAGCAATGTTTGGTCTCTGCTATGATCCCCTTGCTGTGGTTTTTCCAGCCCCAGCATCCTTGGAGTTGCAGTCTTTGTGGCTCTCTGAACCCTAACCCTGACACTAACCCTCATGACCTCTTGTCACTGAGGTTGAGATCGCCATCACCATGAATGGATCAGATGAAAAAGATGCAGGGGCAGCGATGATGTTGGCACCCTGCCATGATCCCCTTGGCATGCCTTTTCCATACCCAGTGTCCCTGAATCTCTAGGCTGTTTTGCTCTCTAATCCCTAACAGTAACCTGAACCATAACCCTGAACAAAATTCAGAATATCTATACACCATTTTATCCATGAGACGAGGAAGGGCAGTAAGAGATACTTTTTCACTTTTATTGTCATTTCAGAGAGGCATTAAGATGTGTTGATGTTCAGATTGTCACTAGCAATTTAAATTACTCTCTTCAGTTCAGCTTATAGGGACAGATACACCACTTTACTTCTACTGCTTTCAAAAAACTCAGCTTTGCAACAGTCCTCCGTCACTGGTTTTCCACATAGGAAAAAATACCAAGTAGACTGTGCCCTGGGATGGGTTTCTCCCTTAAATAACACCCAGAAAATCCCACTTTTTTCAGAAATAATTTCTTTATTTCACTGGGCTATGGCTGCATGTCTGTGCACAGAGACTCTGGGCCTCTCTAGCCATTACTTTGTCTCTTTCAGCCTGTTGATTTCTACACTGAGGTTCTCCTCCTCCATGCCCCTTCCAGCTCTCCAGAGCGTAATTACTTTTTGTTGTCTGCCTGGCTTCTATTGCAGTGAAAGGGTCTCTGGAAATCCCAGGAACAAGTAGTGGTGAGGTAATCTGTAACCAAGCCATTGCTGCTCTGGCCAAACTAGCACTCCCTCATGACAAATTGTATCTCCTGGAGCATCTCCTCCTGTCTCTTCCACTTATTTATATACAACTCGTATATGACAGCACTTACTCCTCTGGCTAAGCATGCAAATTCTTCTGTGCTAATTCCTCTGTTTAGTCTTTCTCTTTCTGTCCCAGCTATTTGATGATTCTCAGAGCTTCTTTTCTTCCCTCTCCATTTCTGTGCTCCTCAAGACCCCATCTGGGAATAGTGCACAAGAATATCACAAATTATTAAAACCAGGTTTGCTCATATCAGTAAGCCCAAGAATATGTGTTGCTGCAATAGCTGTGGTTTACTTTGCATCTGCTTGCCAGTCATCTTTCAACATCCAATATTTCTTAATCCCTTGTCACCTTATACTTATGTGAACCAGAGAAATTTTCTTCAGTTTTTAATTGCATGAAATTTACTTAGCCAAACTGGATAACAGAATAAACAGCAAAGCCCATGGTGTTGCAGTTTTTGGATACTAAACATCTTCCTTCAGCTACAGAGCCAGTTGTGTAAGTTCCTCCAGGACAGGCAGTAGAACCTAAGAGTTGCTAGAAGAAGCTGGCACTTTAACTCTCCCTTAGAGAAATGGTCTTATCCCCATTATGTCATGCCTGAATTTCCATTTTCTCTTCCACAGATGGAGATACTGAACAAATACACCATGCTTGTGGAGGCCTTTTGAAGGTCTCTGTTGTAAGGAACTTCCAGAACACAAAATATTTATTGAGATTTTGTTTATTTTACTGGGATGGCTGAGGATGGCAAAATCCACTCAAGTGTGGCAAAGCAGCTGCATGTAGCCCTGATGTGGAAAATAGCTATCTAGTGAGATGAGCAATGAGTGAGACATATGGGAGTCTGATCTTCAAGTTAGGAATTTCACAGCTATTCTCCAGCATTTTGAGCTGTATAAATGAATCATCAGCACAACGAAACCACAGAATGACACCAGCTTCCCTAAAAGAGTCTCTCTCTATATATATAGCTGCTAGACTTGCATATTTCTGTTTATAAATTCTCAGTGATAACTGACCGCAAAAACGACATGGTCTTCTTAGTAGACAGCTCCTAAAAAAAATAAATTAAAACATACTTGTTCTACCTTTCATTTCTTCATGAGTTATTCTAAACTAGATTTTTGCATCTCCACATAAATTATTTTAACTTGAAGTTCTTGTACTGGTGCATGTAGTCAGGACATTTTCTGGATAAAAACACAACCAGGACGTAACTCTTCTGAAGAAAGCTGTTTAACAGTGTTGACCCTTGTTACATGTATCCAAGGACATGATGACATCTGGGAACTGCACTGCTATTTGGATTTAGTTTAGTTTTCTAAGGCAGGTCAGCATATGCTGCTGCATTATAAACTCACTTTGAATGTTTCAGCTGTATTCTTCAAAGAGCTGTGTTTTCAAAGTGCCTGGAGTTGTAACAGTATGAAGAAAGCTGGTCATTGCTGATGTGTACAAACAGGAGACCCAGAGCATTGCGTCACAGAGGGAAAATCAGGCAGAACCCAGTTCTTATATGTGTTGATGGGCAATGACAAGTTGACCAGTTGGTATCAGTGTAGTTGTGAGTGAGACCAAGGATGTGCTGCTGCACCTGACCTAGACAAACTGGTCATGGATGAGGTGGGAGCAGAGGACACTACATGAGGGGAAGGAAAGCACTGGAGTGTGGTGGGTAAAGGCCATGAGGTGACTGCAGTGGAGGTGTGTCTGTGAGAGCATGGGGCACAGATCTGTGGAAACAAAAGAAATGCTAGTTCTGCAGCTCATCAAACAGCTTGCTGGTGCGTCTTTACTCAGTGCAAGCAATGAATGTGTTTGCAGCAGTGCGTAGGTACAATCTTTCCAAAGATATCGAGCCTAATTTCCTGCAGTTTTGCTCTTTGTGAGTCTGGTTAACATCTGGGTCATTTGCTGGGGACTTGCCTGGTTCTGGTGACCAGGGTTACAAGCCGAGACTCCCATATCTATTGCACAAGTTACTCATACAGTAATAGCTTGAATTTAAACAATGTAATACAGGCCAACCAATCTGGCAACCCTTTTTTCTGGTTGCATACAGTGAACTGGAAAAGGACAGACTGATATAATTTTATAATAATTTTATAATTCATGATGTCAGATTTTCAGAACAAAGTACAGAGATTCCAGAAGACAAAACCAGGGATTTCATAGTCCAAATGTTGGAGTTTAGCCTCAGGGGAGCTGAGTTCTTTCTTTTTTACAAGAAGATGGAGCGCTACAGAGCAGTAAGTAACTTTAGTTGCACTATCAGCCTTTCAGATTTATGGATAACATTACTATTAAGGAAAACTGGGCAGCTACATGTGGGTCTGATAGCTGTAGAGAACCTTGTAATGAGTGCATGGATCAGGATATAGAAACTGTAAAGACCACTACAGATTGAAATATGGGGCTTCATTTTTTTTTTTTTAAATTTTTCTTTATTTATTGAAATTGTTATAATATGGCCAATATTGTCTGCACAAAGAAATATATGCAATACAAGCATATGACACATCCCCAAAGATTGCAGTATATTAATAGACATCTTCATTGATATGTTTCTTTTCTCCATAGTAGAGGGCAGCCTGGTCTCAAAACCTGATATTTTTTCATCTCTTAAACAATAATCTGAGGTCTCCAATGTAACTGAGACTGATATTATTCAGAGTCAATGAATTCTGTTAGGATTAAACATAAGCATGTTTCATACATGCTTACTGTAATAAACACCTATTTTTTTTTTTTTTTTATTTCTCTGTCATTATTTAGTTAGTGAGAGCACCACAAGCTCTGAGCCTTGAGCTAGGTACCCCAGTGTTCCGGACTAGGGCTGCTTAGCTGAGGTTTACAAAGCCAGGGCAGGTGAGGACCTTTTACTGAGGTCTGCTAGATCTGTGTTCTGACTCCAGCTCCAGCAGGTCAGCTGGACACCATGTCTTGCCTTCCTGGATTTGCAGTGAGGCAGTGCATGAGAGCTGCTCCATGAAGCATCAAGAGGCTGTGAGAGATGCAGGGTTGCCTGACAGAGACATCATGAGTCAGGACAGGGCACAGGAAAAAATGTCTTGTTGTTCAGTTCCAGACTGAAGTCCCTCATTAGATTGATCTCTTCCAGACATGTGAAGGCCAACATTGCCACAATTCATAATCCATTTCTTACTCCTTCTGCTCATGATCTACTTATATCTGTCCATTCTTTATACCTCATTGCAAGAGAGCCTTAATGTAGGCTGTCACACTAAAATCGATATTATGGAAGGAAAGGGGAATCAACACATTTGTGTTTCACAGGTGGTCTGGGAAATCACAGGTTTATGTTGTCGATGAAGAGCTTGCTAAACCACATAATGTGAAGATTGTGATTATTTGGTTACTGTGCAATTGTTTAGCTGCTGACTATGCTGCAGGACACCTTTTGTTACACATGAGAATTTTTTGTTTGAGGTAGAGCGTGAAATAATCATGTGAAGACATGAGTGTATGCAAGCTACCATTCGTCAGAAAAAAGGAAAATTACTCATATGTTTATTTAGCAGTTAGTTCCCCTTTTTTGGGAAATCCAAACACACATTTTCTCTCTGTGCCTTTTTTTCTCTCATCCTCACTCTACGGAAGGAAAGAAAGTTGTGTCTAAAATGCCGTTTCTTCTGACACAAATCTGATTGAGCAATGAGAGACAAATTTCCGCTGTGTGTTGGGCTAAGTCTTATATAAGGTCCTCACTAGCAATTTTCATGATAGCTTCTTTTTTTTGAGCAGCTAGTGGCTGAAAGACTGAAGAAACACCGGTAAGTGAATCTGATGGCAATTTGGGAATGAAAACCTCTCCTAAGCCCTCCAGCTATGTAGGGTTTGTGGAGATGGCTAGTTACTAAACCAAAGGGACTGAAAAGCTATGAACAAAATAACCAAGCGTTTTTGTCAGGCTAAGGATCAGACAAGACCTGTTGCATGGTATCCGTGTGAACCATGGGGCTAGCTACACCTGGTCCAGGTGTAGCTGAGAGGGGCTACAGCTTCATACCAATGCCCTGGAAACCCTCACAGATCTAGCAGTAGGGGAGATGAGCCATGGTTATGAAACAGCATTATTGAGCAAGAGGTTGGCTTTGTGGTGTTGCAGAGATGGCAATAAGCTGGAAATAGTTTACTGTAGTCAAACTATCAGATGCCAGATAAGTATAGCTACCAGAACAGGAAGAAATTAGGATTAAAACCATGATATAAATATGAGAATGATAGGATACATAGAAATTGCCCAAAGGTGAATACCTGTGAATATGGCTGTGTTATATAGTAGAAATGGTTTTTTTTGCTTTTGAAAATGATTTGAAGTAGTTGTCCAGTCATTTAATATTCAACATAAGTGTTAGGCTAATGCTAAGTGCGTGCAATTTCCAATTCTGTATATAAAATGGAAATAGTATGTTTCACGTGCATACATGTACTGTATTGCTCATAAATTCCTTACACAGAGCATAAACTAGTGCCTCTATACAGCAGATTTTATATGTTTTTGCCTGCAGCACACTGAGGTAATGCATTGTCAATCAACTGAGTAACAGCAGCTGAAGCCTCCTGGCAGAGCAGAAGCATTCAGTGATGTATGCAGAAGCTGCTGGAACCATGCCAGGCCCATACAGATGACACTTGATAAAAGACTGGCAGTGGATAGTTTTGTTTTCCCTTAGTGTCACCATATCTGATTTTCAGGACAAGTTGTTCAGGGTTTTCCTTATCTTTTTTTTTTTTTTTTGGAACAGATGTAATAGTGCTGATGCTGAAAACTTGTGCAGTGACAACAAGATGGGTGTGCATTTGGTGGGAGTCAATGTATTTTGTCCCAACAGAAATATTTGTTGGAGACTTTGAAAGTTTAGCTCTGGTTATAGCAGGAAGTTTGCCTGCAGCCTGATTTACACTAGCTGGCTAACTTTGGTAGCCACGCTGGGGAAGATACAGTGACACAGGATTTAGTGAAGGCCATACAACCTTGGTCATGATTTCAGAGAACTAAAGTCTCTTTTGCTGCATCTTTGCTCCTTTGTTCACCCAAGCTACTATACGACAGCTCACTTGAAGCAGCTGACCCATGCCTTAGTCACATCTTATTACAAAATAAGCAGAGCTAGATTTTTCTGCCCCTGGCTGCTGCACTGAAAAACTGTGGGGACAGCAGCATCTTGTGGTATGCTGTTTTCATCTCCTGGAGAGAAAGGGAGGGACAGAAGTGATATGTTTTTGCCAAGCCAGATGCTCTGGTTCCACAAGTCAGCCCCCATAAACTAGGAAGGAAGACACCTTTCTGCTCACTAAGGGTAAGACAAAGCTCCCCAGATCTAGAGTAAGGGAAAGAGCAGGTAACTCTTAAGATAACATTGAGTATTTTCTTTATATCATCTGTCTTGTAATAAACTTCCTTGTAGATTTCAAAACACTTTTCCTTGACCTTCTCCTTCCAATTTCCTGTGGAAAAAAATGAGTGGGTTCTTCTTTGTCCTGGTGATGTGCACAGCAGGTGCCTCTGCTTTCAGACTCCAGAAAATCAAAAGCACAGGTAAGGGAATGCCTTTTCTTTTTTTTTTTTTTTTTTTTTTTTCCTTCTGTCTCCCTCATCCTCCTTTTTAATGTGCCTGTCTGACAGTAATGTAAAAATATCTCTGATTTATATAGAAAACTGCCCAGATCACACCGTGTTTTTCAAACAGTACTATGAACTGCATGGAGAACCTGTGGTTCTGAAGTGCCCTTTCCCCAGATACAAACATCTGGATTTCTCTGCCTTGGCCCCTAATATCACATGGTATAAAAATGGTTCAAAAACCATGATATCAGGAAGAGATGAAGATCCAAGAATCTGGGCAAAAGGAAATGCACTCTGGTTTTTACCAGCGATGATAGAAGACTCAGGAGTGTATATCTGCACCAAAAGGTGGGTATTTAAAAGAAAATCCAGTGCACTAACAAGATTACTATGTCTAAAATGCTTTATTTTAAACTCCAGTTATATTCAGAGAATTTCTGGGTAAGATCATTTCCTCACTGACATTATTAGAAACAAGAATGTGGAAAGCCAGAATCTTAAATGCATTGTGTGCCTCCTATAGTTATATATAATCTAGATAAATTGTGAGATGGAATTGCTGCTTTGGCTACAATCTTATGCCAAAACAGTGTATAGAGAGTTTGTTCTAGCTTACCTACGTGCCAGTCAATGCTACAGCAAGCGGGACATGCTGCAGACAGGAGGTTTTGCAGAACGCAACTAGCCTTCTTGCACTTCAGGTTGCCTTATGAAGCATATACTAAGGCACTGTGGCTCTGCAGTGGCTTCCTTCTTCCCTCTTCTTTATCCCTGGTCTTCATTTTTCTTCTGCTTCACATTTTAAACCACAATTTGATTGCCTTAGTATTGCTGAAAGACCTTTCACAAGATCTGATGTGTACTTACTAGACTGATACCAGACTTGAGATATTGCAGTGGGCTGAGACTTCAGGCATGGCTTTTTTCAGCTCTATCTGCCATCCTTTTTTTTGAGTGCTTACAATCTGACAGCCCATTGTACCATTCCAAAATAGATACCAGGGTCTGGATTGTTGCGGACTGAAGAAGGCAAAAACTCCCATCACCCTTATGAACTCCAGAATGTGTTCCAGGTTCCTGTCCCTTTCCAGCTGGCTTTCCAACCAGCCAGCCTCCCAGTACACCCCTGGCCCCTTTCTCTGGGGTTTAAGGAGCAGAACATGTCTCTACATCCCTGGAGTTGCTTGTGTAAAGCACAGTTTCCTTTCTGGCAAAATAGACCTTTTGAATGATGTGTGTCAGCTGTAGAAGAGGTGGACAGGCAGAACTTAAGTTGAGAAATCATGTTCAGTATATTAAGTTGCATGTCACAGCAGTGATTTCAGTGGTGGAGCAGAAGAGAGGACACTGATAGTAAGGCCAAAACAATAAAAGGTGGCAAATATTTTCTAGAGCAGAGTAGTTGCCTGAGACCTTCAAGGGTGCTTTTTAATTCCCTCTTTGGACTATTCTGCCTCAGTTTGTCAATATATAACACTATGGCAGCTATAATAAAATGTTGTGAAACATATTTGAAAAAGACACGCAAGAACTGAGCACATATCTTCATTGCTAACATTATTACAGGTTTAATAGAGTGCAAGTCAATTGTATTTCCTTTGCAAATAATCCCATGGGGAATCCACCAGATTTTTTTCACGACACTGTAAAATGAGTGTAGATGCAAACTATCAGAGATCTCTGCTTCTGTGGAGCAAGTGTTTGGATTGGGGCATCTGATCTTTAAATGACAGATGGCCACAGTGCCCTGGCAGTAGGGTCAGTCCATCTGCTTGCAGCACACAGCTGCTCTCCTGGAGGTGGCAGCCCAAATGCCCTGACTTTGCTGAGCTGTTCAAGGATCAAGCACTGCCTTGGGTAGAGGCACCACCAAGGCAAGTTTACAGAGGTTGTAGAGGACATAATTTAAGCACCTGTCTCCTCCAGTTTGGTCCTCCTTGGGGCTGGAAGTGATTATCACTGAAAGAAAAGTTAAATATTGCAAACCTTTTAAAGCCAGAATGCCTTCTTTTCTACACAAAATGATACGTACTCACAGAAACACCAATGGTTCAATAGTGACTGTAGATATTGTTCGATACATTAAGGTTTTTATTTCATCATTAGGGTTTTCATAGTCAGGACCTCTTCCAAGGAAATGGTGGAGGGTTCATGACACAGCTAGTACTGTTTAGGTGAACACGTTCATTCTCCTTGCAAAATTAAATTCATGCTGTAGTCTAAGGGTGCACAGGAACCTTGGTATGCAAAAAAAATAAAGACCAAAGGTTTGAGGCAGGCGTGTGTCAGCAACATGTTTAGATTGTGCCAAAAGTACAGTACCAGTGATTTTGAAGCATCCCTCCTGATCTGATCTCAGTCCTGGCCTCCTAGAAACAGCTCAGGAGAGAAATGGAGCCAGGAGGAAACCTTGAGTGTCACTCAAGCTCCCTGTGTCACTGGTGGGTGCTCACCTCTCCCTGCTCTGTCTGCAGGAACTCCTCCTACTGCGCAGAGGTCTCCATCCACCTCACAGTCGTGGAAAGAACAGCTGCTCGGGAGATTGCCTATCCACAAGTCCTCTTCACTTTTACCTCTGGAAAGATTGTTTGTCCTGACCTGTGGGATTTTACACCAAATAGGACAAGCCTGGAGCTCAAGTGGTACAAGGTAGAGCCTTCATGTCCTCTTTGTGCATAGCCTAATTCCAGCTTGGCACATAAATCTCCACTTTATGTTTCTGCTGAACATCATGTTGGTAAAGTCATGAGCACAGTGTAATATAGTGGGAATTTTGGGGTGGATGTATATATTTTAAGAAAGGTTCTCTGGGGTGGATTCAGCACAGGGTGAAGTGTTCCACACATTGTATGCTTGCACATGCAGTGCAACTATTTTTAAGGCTAGATTACTTACCCAGCTCCAGGGTTTACCACCTGGTATCAGGCCCTTCTCTTCAGTGCTGTGCTTCTTTTTATGGCCCTTCTAGTGAATTCCATAAAGTCAGACCTCCCAGGGATGCTTCCTCCATGTTCAGAAGGGGTAGCTTTCATTAATCAACTGAAATACAGCATTTGAAAATATTAGATTAATTACACAATGCTTGCTTAGAGTGTTCTCTTGCCTGATTTGGCAGTTTGTGGCTTTTCAAGTAGGCAAGCCTGATTTTGTTACTAAGGTCAATTATCCTTCACTTGATCATCCTTAGCTGTACAGTTTCACACTGGAGAGCAGAGGATTCTTCTTGTACATTCATACCTTGATTCAGTTTTTATTTATGCTACAGCTATGTTCACATGCTCTGCCTTGTGCAGCTGTTGTCTTACCATAGGGTGTAATACACAGGCTGGCTTCCTATAGCAGCACCTAAGTTGTGATCAGTACCATATCAGCAAAATGTTGCTGCTCGTTGTTCCCTTCAGAAGTGGGATATACACATTATTTAAGTAAAAGACTGTCCCACTCAATATGGTTCTCATTACAACTGTCAGAAAGAGCTACCCTGCCTTCGTGGAGCAGGAACATCATTGCTCCTAGTAGGGCTCCAATCTTTGTATGCAGAGAGCTTTAGGGATACAGAGCAGGAATTTATCACAGTTTATGAGGTGTGTGAGGTAAGAAACAGTTATGTGAAAACCTTCAAGATTGCTAGTATTTGCCTTCAAAGAACACCTTAGAATATTAGTCTTATGAGGTAACGTATGGAAAATGGTACCATTGTGAAAACCTTCATGAGTACTAAAATGGTTTTGTCTTAGAAGAATATCTTGACTGATTGCTCAGAAAAGAGCCTGTTACATCTTTTCCATCTTAAAGTGTGCACTTTATTGAAGAACTGTGCACACACATTGTAGATGGATTAAAGTAACCATTCTTCACACTTCATATAATGCCACAGAGTATTTTAAAGACGGATGCACATTAAAAGAACTTACCCTTTGGTGGGAAAGTGGAACTGCTCAGACTTCCCAGTGACATTTAATAACAGAGAGACAGAGATAAATAATTTTGTGTGGGAGTTACACAGGGTGTAACCATAGCTATCTGAGTCGTAACATAAGTTGCTGTCCTTTCTCCAGGATACTCTGCCTTTGGAAGATGACAATGAAAAATTCATCATTCTGAAAGGTTCAGCTTCTCTGATCATGACATCTGTGCTACCAACAGATGCTGGCTATTACACTTGCAAAATGTCATTTCCATTTGAAGGTGTGACGTATGAAATCACCAGGACAATTCAGCTGGAAACCATTGGTAAATATAATATTAGATGATTAGAGGCATCAAACAGCTCTCATACAAGGAAAGTCTGAGAGAATTGGTCTTGTTCAGCCTGGAAAAGAGAAGCCTTTGGGATCACCTAATTGTAGCCTTACAGTACCTAAGGGGGCTTACAAGAAAGATGGAGAGAGACTTTCTTATAAGAGCATGCAGTGACAGGACAAGGCAGAATGGCTTCAACCTGAAAGAGGAGAGGTTGAGATTAGATATTAGGAGAAAGTTCTTTGCTGTGAGGGTGGTGAGGCACTGGAACAAGTTGCCTGAGGAAGTGTAGGGTGCTCCATCACCATCACTGGAAGTGTTCAAGGCCAGGTTGGATGGAGCTCTGAGCAACCTGATTTAGTGAAAAAGTGTCCCTGCCATGACAGGGAGGTTGGAATTAGATGATCTTTAAGGCCCCTTCCAACCCAAACCATTCTGCGATTCTATGATTCAGTGATTGACACCTTAAAACATTACAGCCCTTAAGAAAACTCTTCTTTGCTAATGAAACACGTGAGGGGAGCTCACGCTCGGTCTCTCAGGTGTGTGAAGGGAAGGGGGACATTGTGAGTGCTTGCCCTGGCACTGATGGGGCTCCCGCAGCGCCCCTGGCAGAACGGGGGTCACTTCTGCAAGTACCCGTGCTTGTTAAACCAAATAATTTGTCCTGGGGGCAGTGGGGTGTCACTGCAAACGGCTTCGGGGGGATTAGGAGCTAAACCACCTCGTAGCCGCTCGGGGCAGGGACAAGACGCTGTTTGGCAGAGGGTGAGAGCGGGGGGGCCGCGGCGGGGTCGGGCGCTGCTGCACCGAGCGGCCGGCAGGGGGCGGGCGTGCCGCGGGTGCCTCGGCTGCATCCCGGGGAACGGGGTGGGAACCGCGTCCTGGGAACGGGATGGGAACCGCGTCCTGGGAACGGGATGGGAACCGCATCCCGGGAACGGGATGGGAACCACGTCCCTGGGAACGGGATGGGAACCGCATCCTGGGAACGGGATGGGAACCGCGTCCTGGGAACGGGATGGGAACCGCATCACGCCTCCGCAACCGCTGGCCTCTGCCCTTGAGATGGGAACATCCCATTTTGCCAGTGGGCTTAATAATCAAATGCTTTCCTGGTAGGCGACAGATATTGTGGGAAGTGGCACATTTCTAGTTCTGGGGCCATGCCTGCCTTTTCTCTTGTGCTAACGCTGACTCTGCTCTCTTTGTAACTTCAGAAAAAGAGAAGAGAATTACCCCAATAATTGTATATCCAACACAAAAGACAACATCAGCTGCTCTTGGTAAGGCCCAACATTATTTTTGGAAACATCTAATCAGAGAAAAATTAAAGCAGGCCCTCTTATGGTGTAATTTGTTGGTGTAAATTGTTGTAATTTCTTTGATCTTGACTATCTTCCCTGAGGGTTGGTGCTGTCTTCCAGGTAGGAGAAACTGCAGAACTGCTGTAGATTTGAGTCACTTACAAAGCAATGAAAGTGTGTTTGCACCATTAGCTCAGTTGTCCAGAGTTCCCCCTTCACTAAAAACTCTTTCATATTTCCTCAAATTGGTCTGGTTATCTGGTAGCTTTGAATGAGCCATCCAGCTCTTTTGAAAGGAGATCTTTTTTCATTGCTTTTTACTGTTTGGCCTAGGCAGTTGTTAGCTAGCAAGTACCTTGATAGGATTTCAGTTTTTCTTTGAAGATTACATTACAACAATAAATTTCTGTTGCATTTCCTCTTTCCAGAATATACCAGGTATATTTTACACCAAACTTATTTTAACTTGGATACTACACACAGAGCTGTGTCCTAGGATATTGCTAGGGTTTTTTCCATCACTGCAGGGCTACCAAGGTGCTTTCCTGCCCCCCCTCTACCCCCCGAGTCTATCTCATTGTGGTGTTTTATATTCCTTTTATCACCATCTGCACAGGGATAATAATGACATTGTTTGAATTATTGAGCTTCGTATTTTCCATATAATATAGATCCACACCAGTCTGGAGTCTCTTCATCCTTAACTCTAAGTTACAATAACTATAGCAAAATCTCAGAATTTTTGCATAATCACTTTATCCCTGGAGGTCCCACATTCAGATGAATGCTCTTACCCACAGCTTCTCCAAGTGAAACTACACTTTTGGTTACTGCAGTTGCTCCATAGAGGTAAATCACATGGTACCCTTCAGGCTGCAGTACGTCAGAAAGAGCAAGGCCACAGGGACACATCTTTGCCTCCTGAGGAATGTGTTTAGTGCAAGAGTTGCCAACTGTTGCAATAGGGAAATGATTT
This sequence comes from Xenops minutus, assembly GCA_035221455.1. Lineage (NCBI taxonomy): Eukaryota > Metazoa > Chordata > Aves > Passeriformes > Furnariidae > Xenops > Xenops minutus. The sequence goes on from JAWWEE010000001.1 coordinate 89,183,708, forward strand.
GGTTAGCAGTGGAAGGCCGGCAAACTGAAGGGGCTTGCTGCCAAGGAGTAGGGGATCAAAATCTGGGCATTAACTTCAATTTTGAATGTAGTAGTGCTTGACATGTGTGGAAATTTGATCTCCCACTGGAGTTTTTGGCTTGGCTTTTATGAAAAGAAAGAGTAGTTCTTCACATGTATCCAAATCGTTTTTCAATCTTGGTTTGTTTTTTTTTTTGACAGGCTCCAAGATGACTCTTCCATGCAAAGTGTTTGTTGGGCTGAGTAGCCATGTCCAAACTGATGTGGAATGGCTGGCAAATGACACCAGTGTTGACGTGGTTTATAAACAAAGCAGAATTACAGAGGGAGAACGACAGTAAGTGTGGCTGAAAGTGCTTCCTTGTGCTGCTTGTTCTAGCCTGCAGTGCTGCAGGGACTCTCGGTGCAGCTGAATGGCAAGTAATGAAATGGGATACAAACAGATCTGAAATGAAGGCGAGAGCTGAGAAAAAAAAAAAAAAGGGACAAACACAACACAGTCAGGGTGAAGTAAATTCTTTTCCTCTATTTTTTGGTTCATGGTATTTTGCAAATGAGCCAACTTTGAGACTTAAACCAGAAACACATTTTCGTGAACAACTGAGCTGATGTAAGAGCTGATGCAGTTGAAAGCAATGAGACTTGATGCTTCCCAGAGCTTCTCTTATCTCTCTCCTTGCCCCATGCCAAAAAGTGGCAACATTCTCTCCCTGACATTCATGAGGTTCTCTGAATACACTAAGGCAACAGAAAATTACGCAGTGTTTTGATGGGTTTTTTGGTAGTTTGGTGGTTTATTTTTATTTTTATTTTTAATATAATTGTTTTCCCCCTTAGAGTTGTTCTTTTCCACATTAGTGAGTTAAACTGACCCACAGAGATGCCCAGTGAGTGCTAGAATTGATGCCAGGGTACCACTGAAGGGGATGCTGGTGGGAGGGAGAAACAGGATGTTCCACATCCTCTTGCCCTGAACCATTGCGTGTCTCAGTTTTGAGGAGCCTTCTTTCAACTGCCTCATAGCTGAATGCCTCAAGGCTTCTCCCCCCAGGAAAGGAGGTACATCTGCTTTCTGTACCTGTGACATGTTACCTGAATAACTTGCTACATTAAGGCACACCTCTAGAGTTTTGCAAATGGAAGGTAAAACTTACAACTGAAATCTCTTTATTGAGGACCAAGTCAGACTGTTCTGTCTCTTATTTCATGAACCTGAACATGTCTACAAAGATCATCACCCTCACCTGGGCACAGTGGCTCTGCCTGTACTGATGGGCAGAGCCTGAAAGGTTTCTTGGCTTTGGGATGTCATTGCTTCAATTTTTAATTCCTAAACTGGTCATGAACTGGCTAACGCTTTCCCAAAAAACTTCTGGCTATAAACTAGGGTTCAGCATGGGCCATTCCTAACAGAGTTTGGGGATGTGGTGTCTGTATTTTGAGGGACAGTTATGGATGTGAGCTGGTTTTGGCCATTTGTGGCCACCAGTGCCTGATCTGGTCATGCTGCAGCCAGAGGTGACATAGTCACTCAGCTGTATGCCCAAGCCTTTATGTGTTTTCCCATTCCCCACAGCATGAATGAGAGCGTTAATTTATAATCTTGTTTACATGGATAAGTGAAAATGCATTAAACCTGTGGTCAGGAACCATAAAATGTACTGCAGCTGCAGTCTCTGCAGACTTTAGAACAGAGAACACATGTATTTTCTTACTTGGACTTTAAAAATTACTTTTATTATGATTATCTCTGTCATTATTGCTGTTACATATCATCATGCAGTTGCACAAGGACAGTGATCATGGCAGCTAAGCCTCATGTAGAACCCACAACATGTGAGACATTCCAGTTCTGCTGGAAGCCCCCATTATGAGAGCATAGCAAAACAGCTAAAATGCCACCATGAAAACAAATTTCCTGTAGAAATCTCTGGCAAAAGGCCTTCCACCATGTTGCTGCCTTCCTGTGGTACAGTCCTGGGAGGAGTGCCCAGGGAATTCCATTGCCATGTTGCAATGCAGGCTCATGATCAGATCATTAAAGAGCAGCTGCACAACTGCTCCAGCAATGAGGAAAAGATACCAAGGGACAATGTTTGACTGCAGCTAGAAAACCATTTTCAAATAGTTGGACTCACAAAACAATAATGTTGAAATAAGTTGGAAACTTCTTAGACAGTTTCTTGTATTGAGCTCTTGGCTTGGGGCACGTGATAGACAAGAGTGGTGGTTCAGTTTTCTGAGAGAGTGTTTGCAGGGTTATGTTCTCCGTATGTCTCCTTCCAGCTGGTAGTAATAATAATTTCAGAAATTAATAGATGGCCAGAAGGAATTAGATCCTTCCACAGTGCTGTACAGCAAGGTCAAAGATATACAGAATTCTACTTGCCTTTCTTTCTTTCTTCCCTTGTATTTACTTTTGCAAGACAAATTCAGATCTTTTTTCCCTGTGGACTCCAAAAAGTGCAGGATGGGTGCTGCTCACTGAGACTCAAATATTTAGTACAAGTGGGCTGGGAGACAACATATGTCCTTGAATGCTGAGGAGCTAGTTCAGAAATTAGCCAATATCCAATGCATTTTCTTGCAATGTGCTCTTAGAATGAACATATCAAATAGAGACAACTGCTTATAAAAGTAATGAACCTTACATTTTTCTTATTCTTCCAGAGAAATTGTAGAAAATGGGGAAAACTTCATTGAAGTACCATTGATTTTTGATTCTGTTGAAGAAATGGACTTTTACACAGACTTTACCTGTCTGGCCCAGAACACATATGGATACCAAGTACTGCCAACAAGGGTCAAGCAGGAAGGTAGTTATTTTGACTACTTATTTTAGATAATTGTTACTATTATTCTAGACTGACATATCATCCAAGCCTTTTATACCATCAGAGACAGTGTTGGGATGAATTATTGCCTGGGGAAAATCTGGTTGTCTCTTTCACTTGTAGTCTCTGATACAGCCTATTCAAAAAATAGACCTTCTATGGGTCATTTACTGGCATTTTATGCAGGGATAAGAACCCATCTGTGCTGGTATAACTTTTTATTTTGTAAGACTCCAATTTAGATACATTTCCTGAGATGATGATTTCAGTGAGACTACTGGCAAATTCCTTTTGGGTGCAGCAGGGCCAGATCTCCTCCAGTTCTTCAACAAGCAGAGGGACAAAGACAATAACAGAATTAATTATTCGAGTGTTCCTTTTCTTTATGCATAGACTGCTGCCAAAATAACAAGAAGTGTAAATTATGATGGGTGTTGTTATTTTGGCTCCTAGTGATGGGAAAGGACCTCAGCTCAGTGCAATTTATGTTGCAGCATGATAGACCATTGGCTATGAACCAGCCATAAAAACAGTGGGAAGCAGTGCTAATTGTTTCTTTGCATGAGGTTGATGAATCACCAAAGCTTGCTCAAACTTTCTTAGAAAGGCAAATTTAAATCATCATTATGAGTTATAACTTACTCTGACATCCTATGATGAGAGATTTATACTCACTTTGTTGGATGATATGCTGCCCTGTCTTCCATGAGCTACACAGATATTATTACAGAGGCGACAATTCCAATATATGTTGGAATAATGTAACATGGTTTGGACAGTCACTGGTATTGGAAACTGGCTGTATCTGAGAAGATGTTCAGCATCTTGGCTTGATCAGTACTAATTTGTAAGCTGCTCTGTAGGAGAAAATTATTCACACAGCTTGCAGGTAGACTAGCTGTTATGTACTCCCACTCCATGCAGTGGTTTTACTTCCTGCTTGGAGTGCCTCTGCTTTAACAAATCAAGATAGAAAATGTACAACTGCTCTGATCAGGGGTTGGGAAGAGTTGGATGTTTGCAAGGGATTGAACTTTAAATTCTCACCCTCTGTTGTTTTCCAATTCTTTCTCCCATCTTTGTAACACATTTCTCAGAGTGTTCAATTAACAGACCTCTTCCTTTCACAGGTCAATAAGCCCTGATGGAAGGTTAACTTGCAGACATCCTTTTTACTGTGATTTCTCCTCTTCCTCCTTGACTTTAGAGAAATATGTACCTGGGACTTTGTTGGATATTTTTTTAATATTTAATTTCTTTACTTTTCCAGCTGTTGGCTTGTCCTGGTACATTGCAATGATTCCTGTTGCATTGGCCATTGTGATCGTGGGAGGTATATACATGCACAAGTGCTGGAAGCGAAGAGACGATAAAGGATATACAATAGCGAAGGTTTAAAATCTGCTCGGTCCTCCAATTGCCAAGAGAACAAAAAAATCACCATTGCTGTCTTTCAGATGAGATACATTTCATATCTAATACACTGCATTCCCAGCAGACAGATATACATCAGCTCTTTCCCTCTTCTCCAGGTCTTCTGTGATCTGATGAAACTAAGAATTTAAGTTTGCATTTTAATGCTGCCTAGATGCAGGAAACCTGATTTTATTATTTTGCAACTAGAGTGAAATCTGTAGAATTTTGTAACACGGAATACCAGGATTGTGCTCTAGATATGGGAAAGGTAGGGAAAGGGAGATACTCTCACCCTTTGTAATTCGACTAAACTTACTGTTTTTAGGGTCTTTTGGGTGTTGTTTCTTTTTCTTTTATTAATAAAAAAAGGGAAAAGAAACCCCTAAAATCTGAGGGAAAAAAAAAGAAAAAACTAAGAAACCTTGCTACAAAAGGACTATTAGACACTAGAGTGAAAAAGCAGTTTTCTTATGCAACCAAACTAAATTTATTTTATTTCAGTCTAAAAAGAGCCTTTTGTTTTCTCCTTTCCTGAACCAAATGCAGTTGTCTTGGCAACTATGTATCTGTGAACTTGTCCACAAAAAACCTAATTTTATTTCACCATTTTGGATTACTACTTGCTTAGAGGGACTGTCTCAGAATATCCCTCACCCAAACTCAACTGTATCTGCATAACAGACAACTGTACACTGGAGTATTCGGTTCTGTTTTATTTACTGATGTCATAGCCAGAGATTCACAGGCAGCCATAACATGTTGTTAACTTTGTCAAGGAAAAAATTTGGAGGGATGTTTTAGTGTTTCGAGAGTCATTTGACTAATAAAAACTTTTATTCCTGGAAGTGGTTGGACAGATTGCCAGTAATAATGTACAGTCTCACCCTTTTGTGCCTCCAGCCCTTTCCATGACCAGTCTGGTTGCAGCTTCACATTGTGTCCTTTAAATTGCAGTATGCAAACTGATTACTTATGACGCAAAACACTGCCTGTTAGGTTAATCTAACTGGATTTGTTAGGTTAATCTAACTGGATTCTAGTCTTGACATAAATCAGAAGGGAGTAATAAATTATCAGTGACCACATCGTACTTTGAGAGTATCCTAGTTCAGCAGGTGGGACCAGTTATCACTGTGTGGGGGTGATCAAAGCCATGTATTCTACCCCCCTCTATTCAT
>JAWWEE010000001.1:89189255-89232793 GCA_035221455.1 Xenops minutus
TAAATTGTAACTCTGACTTATAATCTCTCTTGTGGTGGGTCCATTTCTCCTGCCAGTTTACCTTTAAACTAGCACAGAGAGTTAGAATTAGTAAAATGACCTGGTTACTTCCTCTTCGAAGAGATACCACTTATGATAGGTGAGAAATAGTCCCATGATATATAATGTGTATTATCTTCATTTGTATGGGAGGGAAGAAAACCTACTTTAAGGACTATCTTGGAACAGATCCATAACTGACACCTCTCAGAGACACGGAAGACAAAGCTTTTTGTTCATGTAAGTCATCCTAGAGGCTTTTCAAACTCTGTAGGTAAAAAAATCAGAAAAAATGTTGGCTCCAAAGAAACAAATTGTAACAAAGTAGGGAAATGAACAGCTCATGTCCAACTCGAGAAGATCATAATCTAATTCCTTTCCACCACCTCTTGTAGCTGGCTCTGAGTTTACTCCAATAAATGTCTGGACAAACTTCAAAGAGAAGGATGGGGCTTGAGTTAATAAACCTTCATTATCTATTACCAGGAACCTTCACATGTAATGAGATTTAAGCCAAAGCCTCCCTTTAAATATTCTAAATGTTTACTGTGAAGATACAGATACAGAGATTAGAGTTCTAACATAGTCTGAGTCAAGAGCAACCAAAGAAGGCCACAGAACTCACTGTTTCCAAGAATAGAATGTTAGAGATGATGATAAAGACTACATATATTTTATGGGCAGATGGGAAAAAGCTGTCTGTAAGTGTGGAAAACAGTCAATCCACCTGGATATCTGTTCTTTGAAGCTATAGATGAATTGATCAATGGTGGAAGGAACATGCAAAATATTTCAGGAACATCAGGAATACTCATTATTTTCAAGCATTCACTAGTCTGTAACTAGAGAACAAATTAGGTTTGTCAATAATGTGATTTGTTCTTCCTTTCCATGTGTATTCATCAAAAGTAGTCTGATAACACATCTGGCTGTAGGTGCAGGTTGGATTTCACTTAGAAGTGGAAAAGAAGCAGAACTCCAGTATATGGAATATTGGTGCCATAAGAAAGTCAAATACCTCAGATCCTCCTCCAAACTAGATAAAAATTAAGAATATAGAGAATGGATGTTGCATATACAGTGGCACCTTGAATACGAAAGGAATGTAAAGACACAAAAACTTATTTTTTATGAAGTGATATTTGCTTCTGAACTATTGGTATAGTAATATTCTGAAGGCTGTCCTCATAAGCAGACTTGTTCAAGTGAACTATATAGTGTAAATATTTTACAGGTAGACTTGAAAAAATGACCTACAAAATGTAAACATTTTCCATTGATTGTATCATTATACACAAGGGCAACATTATTTTTGAAAATATTATGTGAAAAATGGAAAACAAATAAAAACCAAACGAAAATGCTGGTGTGTGAGTTGTGTGTGAAAGAAGATGTGAGAGATCAGATGGCTCTTTGAGGATGGCAGCTCTTTCCCAGAGAGTAGTGATTTTTCCAGCACTCTGCTGCAGAGGGACTTGTCCCTCAGAGGCACAGTCACCCCTGCTCTGTGGGGTTGCAGGTTTGGCTCCATTCTTCAGCTTCTTCTTCTCTCACCTTGTGACCGTGGCCAGTCACACCAAAGGAGGACTGAATCCTGATGGGCTATGCTCTGTTCCCGATTGCCACCACATTCATGACTGTCCCTGCTCTGCAGTTCCCCAAGTGTTCAAGCTCACTCTGGGCAGGTGGTACTGGGTGATCTTTCTCTGCCTACCAGCTGTCTGAGTATTCTGTTCCCCTACTGGCTTCTGTGGGGAGACTTTTGGTTAGAGACTGTCACTGCAAGAATGTTAATTTAGCATGCACTTCCCAGGTGGGGAGATCTGTCTTGTTCAGCTTCTCAAAGGCAAGATTTTTTTGTCTCTTTTTTTTCATTCAAAATTAGAGAACTCCAGTTGTCACTACACTTTAGGTAGGTCCATCCTGGAAGTTCAGAGTCATTAGAGTCAGAGTCTCAATGTATTTTGAGAAGAAAATGTCCTGAATCTTAAGGCACGTTGAAACTGAGGACTGAGTTTTGCTGGTTTATAATCAGACCTGAAAATAAATACAGTATGAGGGAATATCACTTCACATCAAGGATCCAGGGCTGTGCGCTACAATGTTTCTCTTTGGAAAAAGGTTATATAAGGAGGACAAGGCCACCTCACTCCTGAAACTGTGAACTATGGGTTTATAGCATTTTCCAGAGAGCTCATCTATCTGCAACAACTTCAAAGGCACATCCACAGAGAAGAAGACATTGATGTACCATGGTCTTGGCATGAGTTAGCATCCAGGACAGAGGCTGCTCATGCAGAAGTAGTTCTTTTCAGGAAGCAGGTTCAGTTAATTATTTTCTTGTTTTATTCAGCATATGTGATATTTATGTCAGTTATCCATCTAAATAGGTAGTAAAACTGATGTTTGACTAGTGTAGCATCTAGAAAAAACCCCTCAACATAATCTGAAGAACACCAAATAATGAGAACTGCTTGTTTCCAAACAAAACCCTTAAATAAATATAGGAACAAGTGGAAACAAGGATCGGACCTGTGCACAGAGCTGATCTCGGACAATCAAGACAAGAAAGTTAATTTTTTTATTCTAGTAGCAGGGGAGGGAAGGTGTGCATGCAGGAGGACAAGGACTAGGTGAAATAGCATTGTCAGGAATAGTGCTTTAAGTATGAGGACAGCTGATGACAGTGTTTATGATTATTCTGACTCAAGTCTGCAAAGCAAGGGGCCCAGCAGAGCAAAACAAAGTAAGAAATAGGTCTTATGTTTTGGAGCCAAGAGCTCCCTGTCCACTCATAACCCTGTAGTGGTAAAAATAGCTTTGGGTGGGGTACCTCTCATCCAGTCTTCATGGGACCAAAAGGAATACGGCTGGTCCAAGCTAGTCATTCCTGTTTCCTCTCCACTCACTGGAGAAAGTTCTCTCTGGTACCTAAAATAAATGAGATGAATTGCACCTCAGAGGTGCCTGTATTTTTCCACCAGCTTACAACAAAGTGAGAAGAATCCACACTGCTTTACAGGAACAATTACTTGTGGACCTCTGGATTTCAGGTCATCAGAGAGGCTATAAAAAGGAAGAAACTTAAGCCCAAAGACACCCTTTCAGTAGCAAAAGCTGCTGGGCTTTCTTGAGAAATTACTTTAATGCTTGCACCTCAATGTCCAGAGCAATGACCCAGGCTCCTGGTAAGTGAAAATTCTGCAAGAGGTTGGGAGGCAGGCATAAAGGTATATACAAGTGGAATCCAACAAAGAGGCAGGCTAAAAATATCTGACTGGTGCTTTGGAAAAACATTTGTGGTCATGAACTGCCACAGCTATTACCGGAGGAAAAGAAAGAGCTTCCCTATGTGTGTGGCTGAAGTACCCAGAGCCCTGCTGGGACCAGGAGGAAGTCTGCTGTGTGACTGCAGATAGGAGGGGACTCTTGGCCATGCACAGGGCAGTGGGGGCTGCCACCCCTTGTGCAGCACTCAGCCAGCTCAGTTCCCAAAGCATCCGCCTGCTCCTTGCAGGCACTGCTGGGCCACAGCAGAAGATTGGAAAAAAATGTTATGTAGATCTGAAATACCATAAAACTAGTATGCTGCATTGGACAAACACAGGCCATTGCTAAGAAAACTACTGAAATAGATACACATATATAAAAATAAATTATTAGTCTGGTTTAGTGTGCTTATTGCACTGGAAATTATAGTTTCTATCAGTCTATATGTTAGCTAGTATACACAATGTAAACAGCTGAGTAAAGCAGATGAAATATTACACTAGCCAGTTTTCCAAAAGGACGTATTATTCTCTTCCTGAAATTCCTCAGCCAGACACCTAATAAAGAGGATACTTCTAAAAACTCACATAGATCCAAGCTCGCTTGTTAGAACTTGAGAAATTCATCTATTACTGAATCTTTAACTGCAATGTGCAGATTGGCTTTTATAATTGTGTGTCTCTCATACCAATTTTAGGTTTTTGCACCAGTCTTAATTGTCTCAGAACCTGACAATGAATTCAGGTGTAAACAGGAAACTCCTCTGTAACATGCTGAAATAGTCAGTCTCACATTCCTGACAAGCAGTGAAAGTCCTTTCTGTCTCACTGTTTTTATGATTTGTCATCTACTGAATAGTGCAAGAACTTCACTGACTTGTACATAGATTTCATAGAAATGCACATCTTGATTACTTTGTGGATAATGAGACATTGCCAGTGTTTGTCTTGTGGGTCTTGAATGGCACTATTTAAAGCAGTAGAGGTCCTGCTCTTCCTTGGTTATCGAGAATTCATTTATCCATCTGGTAAGCTGTGGGATAGATGAATCATCCTGTTTGTTTGCTTTGGCTCCCAAATGTGCTTCGTCATAAGGGCTAGGGAGGCCAGGCTATGACTGGAAATAGTTGATACTGTTTGTTTACTTGAAAAAAACCCTCTCCAGTAACTTGTAGCTTTCAAGTTGGAGACAACACTGAACAAAGTAAGTAAAGTTGTTTAAAATTTAATGTTACATCCCCCTTGTCCTGTCACTACATGCCCTTGTAAAAAGTCACTCTCTAGCTTTCTTATGGGCCCCATTCTTGTGATTAGAGAAGAACTATCAGCTCAGGGAATAAACAGGTGCCCTGCCTTTGGTCATAAGCTGGTGGGTAGCTTATTAGCTGAATCTAAGCCAGTACAAGAGGAAGCACAGTAGTGAAAGACCTGAGATTCACATCTCCACCTGAGAGTGGCAGAACTCTATGACTGATTGATCCTTGCTAGGAAACAAAATATAAGTTTTTTTATTATTATTATTATTGTTACCATGTTGATGTGGCACCATTCAGGAAATATGGATTGCATGGGAGACCGTAAACATGTCTGTGGCTTCACATGGGTAAAGCTGTGAAGTGCTGCAAGGACACCTGGGGAATGAAAAACTTGTGAGAATAGGCAACATGAGTTAATTCTGTGCCTGGAAAGGCAATGACAGGCCATGATAACTGCCAACAAGTTTATCCAAAGAATGAGTGAAAAAGCAAGGGCATGTAATTCTTTCCACTAATGAAGGAGGTAGGAATAAGAAATGCCTAACCAAAATTAAGTTGGTCATGAGATCACTGCAGCAGTGAGGTCTGAAAGAGCATCTCAGCAGGAGTAATGCGTAGGAAAAGAAATTCTTTCAAACCCAGAGTGGGTTCAGCTGTGAAAAGGATTTGGTGTGTGCGACAGCAGGGGGTCTTCCTGTACAGCTGAATCATGTCCTCTGGCTTTGTACTCTTTACTTCCATTGAAAAAGGGCTGGACAGCTGAAGATAAAAAATGCCATCTAAGAGTTTAATTAGTTTGTTATATTATTTCCTCAGTTAAATCTCCAGTGCCCATAGTGACAGACTCTACAAGCTTATAAGGTCTAGAAGATCAAAAGAATTAAACACTGAACACAATTGCTGGATATGCTTTTGTAGACATGTCCAAAGTTCTGGTCTGTTTTAAACTCTGCCAGGAGATGTCAGTTGTCCCTGGAAAACAGTCCTTAATGAGAACTGACTTTCATGGTGCAGAGAGTGAATAATCTCTAAAAACTGTGTTGTAAGAGATAATTTAGCTCTTCATATGACCCAAGTGTCTGTGTTTTGCAAAGAGGAGAAGGAGGTCCTTAAAAGCTGCCATGTCCTTTTCCACTCATTCTCCTGAACGGTGCTTTCTGCTTGTCTGTTTTATTATTTAATGGCTGTGTCTGTGGCATTCACTTTTGGCCCTGCACTGGGAACCACGATGGAGCAATGCCACCCCAGAGAAGATCCCAGGAGCTTCCTGGCCTAGGTCAGCAGGGTCTCTCAGACTGCAAGCAAGCAGCAGGAGTGATGCCTCTGCCATGAATGTCAGGTCGCTGGAGGGAAGCAGCAAAGAGCACAGTAATGGTAAGTGGCAGTGGCATCCAACTCCCAGCTCTGGAACATTCTGTCCTTTAGGACATAGAAACCAGCTACTGAAACATGGCTGCTGGAGGCTTGTCAGAAATACTTTATAGCTTATGGGATTACATTTCAGAAGTATGCCTGTTTCTGTATGTGGGCTTTTTTTAACTTTAATTATAAAATCAGAACTTACACAAACGAAATTCTCTCACCCCTCCTTAAGTCAGTAACTCAATTTTTCACTGCCTATGCAGTATGGGACACACTGATTGTTCAAGGCAGTCTGAGACTGCATGTGTGTCAGTCATCAGCTTTGCATTTTAGACTTAGTACTTGCCATATGCAGCATTTACTTTCATTCTGTTCCTTTTGATTAAGAAAATGAATTAAATCCTACTTTTATGATGATTTTTAATAGTGGATCATGGAGCTTAAATCTTGTTATTCTTTAGAACAAATTATTATGATGCAATGCTTTGAGGAGGTCTGAGCATGCCATAACTTGTTTGAATGAGCAAAACCTAATTTTCATAGAATATCCCAAGTTTCTCTAGGTCTAGTTTCAACAATTTTTTTTCTACTTCCTTTCATTTATGTTTGTAGCATATATTCCAGCAAAATGGGTATAAGAAGACCAATTGTACAATGAGCCTGCTCAGGGTGGCGGGATGGGAGGGAGAGGAAAGAGACAAGTCTCAGTGTAGCTCACTTGTGAGCAGTAGTCTTTCTGCTTGCTCTCATCCTCAGGTCACTCTGTCTGCTTTCCAGACCCCATCTCTGTTATACCAGTGGCACATCTCTGCCTCTGTGGCACAGCACTCTCTTCATTTTGGGCTATTTCCTTTGGTCAGCAAAGTCCCAGGTGATGTCCAGCCAACTGAGTGCCCCAGACCTGGCTGCTCTTCCTGTCTGGGTGTTTGTGTGCAGTTACCTTGACCTTAGTTTTCAACACAGGGATGTTTTTCTCAGAGTGGAGCTGGTTCATATTGGCTCATGAGGTGGGAGCCTTTTACTCTTTGCTATATATCTAACTTGAAATTGGGCTTGTAATTATTTTTTTTGATGCTAACAAAAAAAAAGTCACAAAGTGATGGGTGCTGTCATTCAACCTTTCCATGTGAATAAAGCTTTAATGCATGAGACCAGAGACCACGAAGAATTTGTGTGTTACAATAAAGCAATGTGAGCCGAGGCCTTTGTAATGGTGTTTTTTAAATGCAGATGTTGATAACATTGTATTTTCAAACTTGTGCGTTTCTCATGTCACGAGAACACTGTAAGAGTGATGACTATAGGTTCATGTAAGACAGCTAAATTTGGGTTGTGAAAATAAAAGCCAGGCTCCTAATAAAACACAGGAGGTTGTTAAGAAGTGACTAACATATCTGCAACTTTTTTCACTTGATATGAGCTTGTCCTTTTAGCACAAATAGTTAATGTGTGCATGGTTTGGTTGAAAAAAGGGGCAATTTTGAAGTCAGCACAGTTAATTTTTAGTGCATGTGATTTGTTTCCTCATTTTTGACCTCTCCATTGAAAAATTGTTCACTTTTCTTACATTTTTATTCATGGACATAGGAGACAGACTAAACCCAACACAAGAGCTTGGATATTTTAGTTTGGCATGCCATTAAGCTGAGAGATATATGCATCCCTCTAAAGCATTTTAGACTTCTGTAACTTACTATTTAATAGTTTAATACACTCTCTATATGTATAAAACAATTATCTAGTGAACTTAGATTATTTATTTCCCTCCCACAGGCCTGAAATTGCATTTCACAACATCACAAATGCTTGGGTTTCCTGAACTCATTGCTGGAAACTTGTGGCTCTCCAGAATTTAAAAGCAGGATCTAAAATTCTGTTTTTCAAAGCTATGTTTACTTTATGGGATTTGTGCTCCTATATCTCATAATGAATACACACAACTGCAGGATGGAAGGAAAGAAAGAAGGTGGCCAAGAGCTCTCTTCATTTTCACCTAGATGAAACTTACTAAATTTTTTTTTGTCAACAGAATGACTTTAATTAATTATACTGCAGAAGAAGAAAGAAAAATCCCTCAGGAAAGCTTTCTTACAGTATTCAAAACTGTCACTTATCTGCAATGTCGTTGTGTGTATCAGGGACATGAGTGAACCAATTCACTCAGCAATACATGAAGACAACCTTCTCTGACCAGTCAGTTCAAAATTTCTTTGCTGTTTAATTTGCAAGATATAATATAATGATCCAGCTGGCGTCAAAGGCTTGGCACAGCATTAGTAATCACCCATGGATAGATAAAGTGACTTGTTTGTCATTTCAAAGGACCTTTGTGGCAGATCTAAGGATGAAATTTTATTCTCAAAAGCAATGTTCACATCCTTAAAAAAGAGTCTGCTCTTTAACCCCTGCTTCCTCCCTTACTAGCTTCCAGCTTTTACAGTGAATAAGAAAGGAAGCCTCCCATGAAAAACCTCCTGTATGGTGCAGGCCTGATTAATTTCCATGGTTTGGGCCATCATGTGGTCTCCAAAGTGAAAAAAGAATATAAAGCATCATGTATTTAAAGAATTTGTCTTAATGTGTCTCAATCCTTAATTCTTAAATTACACAACTTCAGACCTGATTTTCTAATCTTATTTGTGTTCTTCAAACATATTTTTTGTGTATATGGTTTCCTAAAATAGCTATCTGTTTATTAAAAATCACAGTGGTTAAGTTGAATGTTAGTTAAGCCAGGCCTGGCTGGAGTCAAAGGGATGGAGGATGTCAGAGAAATAGTACTGCGGTGTATAACATATTTTTTGTGGGTGGGCATGGAAAAATACTGCCATTCAAAATTAGGGATTATGGTGTTATTTATACTGTTTTCCTCTTGCATGACTACCTCTTCCACTGATCCTGACCCTTCCACCACTCTTTAATAGTCCTTGCCTTGGTCCACTTCTGACTGCATCCAGTCTCAGTCTCCACCCTGGCATTTTTTGCATCTGTCCTTCCTGTTTTTGGGCTAGCTGCCTCTTGCAATTTGGTTATGAGGAAATAAAATATGAAATTGTGTCATATGTTCTCACTCAGTATCTCTGTACTTCTTTCCTGGCTCCAGTTGTGAAGGAAACACAACTGGATGTGTTTGTGTTCCACAAACATCTGCCAAATGATGACTGCCTGAACTGGAAAGTAACTCCTTGGTTCCCATAAAGAGGTACTTTTCCTTCCTTGTCTGAGAACAAACCTACACTTTTTCTGGAAAGGCATAAGCTAATGATAGAGGCCATTGCATTTTCAGGTTGATTTTTCTCAGAAATTGTTAAGCACTTTGTATCTCAACTTGCATCCTTCTACACTGTGTATACATCATGTCACTGCCCATAAGAAGAGGAGAGGTTGTGTTTGGCTTTAATATATATTCTCTCATGTACCTCTCAAGACACAGATCATCTGCCATTCTCCATTCTGACTTCCAATAGGCCAGCCATACCTACAGACTGAAGCAAAATATTTTTCTTTAAATATGAACATTGTATCCCTGAACTTAGAGTGTGCCTGAGTTCTACATATCCTGCACTTTGGTCTATAGATCCAGAACAACCTGAACTCCATCTCCTAATTTCTAGTATTTTCTAACTCACTAGGTCTAAATCTATGTGGCCTGAAAATTTCCTAAGTGACTTCAGCTGGATGCTCATACATGCACAGAAATATGTTTTTACAGGGTGATGTGCTGTTAGAGCTGTGCCAATATTCAGACTTCTGCAGAGAGACATCTGGCAGCAAGGGGCAGCCTGAAAAGCTGGATTTTGTCACAGCCATAGCTCTGGGAAAGACCAGATCTAAGCAGCTTTTTTGAGCAAGAAAGTTGAAACTCCACGTCAGGAGAGTGCCTCAGAGTGCCAGGCTGGCCCTGCCTGTTTCAGGCAGAGGACAGGGTATGAGTGTCTGCTGCAGTGACTGGCACGGTTTGCTGCTTCTCATGAGTGACTAAAGTAGGAGGCAGGCACGTCCCAATGGAGCATCCCAGCCCTGTCTCGCTCCCTTCCCCCTGGCTTGTTTTGGCCGTTTCATGGAGTGCATTACGGCTCTTACTCCCTGGAAAGTGGAGAATTAAGGAAGGACGGAGAAGACCCCTCTCAGGTCTCCTTCTCCAGTACTTCACATGAAGTAATAAACTAATTGGGCCTAGTTCTGTCTGTTAGCTTTTTGTGTTATGAATTCAGAGTATTTATTTATTTATTTTTATTTATTTTCTATTATGGCTACTGATCCTTTGTTCTCACCTGTGCAATTCCTTTTGTATTTGAAACTCTTTAGATAGCACCTTATACAACCTTGTTGACCTTCACTTACCTTAACACCTTCCTTTGCACTGAGACTGATGGTTTTGTTAATTTTGTCAGGAACTGGCAGGTCTTCTGTGCTCCTTTTCATTCCTCAGATTTCCTTCTAAACAGATACAAGGCTAACTGCACTCTTTTCTATTAAGGATTTTTCCAGCCTCCTGCAATTTTTGGTACTGATTTTCTCATGTTATTCCTGATACATAATAACACAATTAGAGTAAATGAAAGAAATGTGGGAAATATACTCTGTTTTAATGAACTTCCTGCTCACAGGTTGTGTCAGAAAGATAAATGTTACACATAAGAAAAATCTTACAAAAAATAAATATTAAAAAAATATGTGCTAGGTAATATCTTCTTTAAAAAAAAGATTTGATGTTTCACTACCTAAAATATATTCCCTCTGAATTTATTCTATTATATATATCTACATTCCATAAAACTAGTAAAAATATATGAATTTATATAAGATACAATTTATCCCTATATCTTTATCTCATATTATTTTCCACTTTATTCTGCAGTTTCTTATATCCTTTATTATACTAGGGTGCTGATTTATAAAGGCACAGGAGAGGATAGAAAAAGGAACATGAGAAGTTTTTGGCTTCACAGTCTGATTGCATATGATTCTTCTGAAGTCCATAAAATGTGGAAGACAAGACTACATTGATGTTTTTACTTAAAAATAGGCAATTGAATATAATCAGTATCACAGTCAAGAGTTAAAGATTTGTCAGTACTGGAGATCTGCACTATTCAATAGGGAAAGAAACAGAGGCAGACACGGATGATTCAGCAAGTTCTGGGAATGTGTTAGTAGCAACTTTTCATTGCAGAGGCAAAGGAAATTAATAGGTAAGTGACAGTAATTAAATCTGTTTGAAATTCAATTCAGACAGAGGTCAGACAATAATGTGAGTTACAGGAGACTACAAAACAATAGTGTTCTAAATAAAGGAAGGAAGCCCCAAATGCATGTAAGGCAGACAGGTAGGAGGATATCTTTGGAAGACATTTCAAAGAGTAACTAAGGAACAAGAACACATGTAAGAGATAAAAAGCTGATTAAAAACAAGATGCATTTGCCAAGAACAAAACATGCCTTATCACTTCTGTTTCTTCTTTCCCAGGATAACTGGCTTAGTGTTAGAGAGGGAGCAGTAGCACATCTCAGATTTAGTAAGGGTTTTGAGGAGTGCCATAAGTAAGCTTGGGAAATGTGATGGAAATGATGGGAATGTAAAGTTTGATGCTCAACTAGTTGAAAAACTATTCATGGAGTAGTCAATAATGGATTTCTGTGAAATAAGGGATATTTCAAGGCAATGTCATAAATTTAATTCCTAGAAATTGTTTGACTATTTGAATCATTTAGGTTAGCAATGTTGGTGCTGGACGAAGGAATAGTTTCATGAATTTATACTTCAGATTTCAGAAGGAAAGAGTGGAAGCACTGTGAAGATAAACAGCAAAGGTCAAAGTGGGTCTGGTGGTATTCTGGGGTCATGGTACATCATGATAAATCCAAGAAAGAAAATACTAGGAAAAAAGAATTTGTGGCATTTGGGGAACTGATTAGGCAATATCATCAGATCTGCAAGGCATATGGAAAACAAAATCAGCCAGAAATTGAGTTGGTCAATAATACATAGCAGTTGCAACAAAGACAATTTGAACTGGCATGTAGTAACAAGATTCTTGTTCATAAGGCATGAGAGGTACTTATTCTACTCTATCCTTATTGGGAAGACGTTATCTGGTATTAAAACTTTATTGAGTTTCAAAATACATTTTGAGAAAGTTGCACATAGATTGGAGAGAATCCAGAACAGATATTCAAGAAGATTTTTCAAAAATATTATTTAACTGGAACAAATTTAAACAAGTGGGCTTGTTTAAATAAGAGAAGACTAAGGGAATATTTGTAACATGATAATAGACTTCCAAAATAGCAAGAAAATAGCAAACAGTTGTTTTCCATGTTCACTGGATTAGGACAAGGAGTAATCTCTTCAGTTTTGCATGGGCAAATAAATATTTATGTACTGTACTAGGGAAACCTAGTTTTACATTAGGAAAACTCTCCAGCTGAAAAAGGTTTTTTAAGTTTAAGGACATAAATAGACTATGATGGGGGGTGGGAGTGGTTGTGTGCTGTTTTTGGCTGGGATGGAGTTAATTTTCTTCATAGTAGCTAGTATGGGGCTGTGTTTTGGATTTGCGACAATGCAATGTTGTTAACACAGGGATGTTTTAGTTATTGCTGAATAGTACTTACACAGCATCAAGACCTTTTCTGCCCCTCATCCCACCTCATCAGAGAGGAAACTGGTGCCTCACTTTAAAGACAAATATTGGGGAAGGAACTCCAATAAAATGAACTCCTCTTTTTATTTCCCACCAATATACAGAGACAAAATGTGAGGAGATATAAGTGAAAAAATAACAGTTTACTGATAAGGAAATAGCAGCAACCACAAAGATACAAAGAAAACAGCTTGCTCACAAAAGAGAGGAATTCATCACCCCATGTGGCCCCCCAGGAGCAAAGGGGGAAAAAATGGCAGAGGGTTCTCCCTGTTAACTATGCCCCTCTGCCTAGCTAAACAAAAAAAACAATGGGAAATAGGGGCAAAAGCAAAAATATAGGAAAACTGTGTCATTCACAAGAAACTATACTATTGAATTGCCCACTCTATGTCACTCTTGTTGAGTTCAGGTCTTGACTGTGGCAGTGGTGTTAGTCTGGAAACCTCTTTGTTGTCTGCCACGTGTTGCCTCCAGCACCATGCGCTGCTTGGTTTGGCTGGGCTGTGCACAGTGGAGATCCGGCAGTCCTGGCACTGGCAGGGGTTCCCTGCAGTTCTTAAAGAGGCAGTTTCTCCAAAAAGGTTGGAAAAGGGAATAAAATACAACAACAAAACCCCCTCCTGTAACTTTGACAACTTGGGGTGTACAAGGAGTTGGGAGAGACAGAGCTGGGGTAGCTGACCCTAACTGACCAGAAAAATATCCCATACCATATGGCATCATGCTCAGGATATAAAGGCTGGGGAAAGAAGAAAGAAGTGGGGGACACATTCAAAGTGATGGTGTTTTGTCTTCCCAAGTCACCATTAAGTGCGATGTATCCTGGCTTTCCCAGAGGTGGCCAGATACCTGTGTACCAATGGGAAGTGAGGAACGAATTTCTTGTTCTGCTTTGCTGGTATGCTTTACCTATTAAGCTATCTTTATCTTAGCTCACAAGTCTTCTCACTTTGACTCTTCCAAGCTTCTTTTCCATCCCACCAGGGTTGCAGGAAGTAAGTGAGTGTCTGCATGGACCTGAGTTGCCAGATGGGGTTTAGACCGTGACAAGGGCGCTATGAAATCTTTATGGGTATGTCAAATATCCATCTGAACATTATAGATCTACTAGCCATACTTCATAACAAAAGCACTGATTAGATGCCCTTGTGACATCTCTTCAAGCTACATCCCAGCTTTTACCTTCAAGGTGCTGTGCAAGGGTTGTGGAGTTGTTTCCTTTTCCTGCAGGTAGCAATGTGTCCATGCATGAGTTTAACATGCTTCTGTCTGTAGTTCCAACAGCTTTATCAGAATTTTTATGGATGACTTCAGAGTCAACCTTTCTATGTGTGCATCAAAGTGAAGAAAATTTTGTTTCTTTCTTACCCCATTAATCTATTGGAACTTTTCCTGGAGCTGTAAACATTCTTTAATAAGAAAAACTTAAGTGAGCAAAAAACAGACTTGACTTGCAAGGGAGAGTTGAGTTCCTTCCAGCAGCCCAAATCTTCCCGTTACTTTTGTCTAGGGGCAGACATGTGGTTTAACCTCTTGACAGAAATACCAGGTCTGCTTTTGGTTCTCTGAGGTTAAGTTTCATTGTTGAATGTTTCAGCTCAGTATGGCATAAAATCTGAGTGGTTTTCTTTGGAAGCCTTTAGTGACATTTACAAATAGCAGGATGTAAAATTCACCTTAGCAGCTCTTCTACATGGGGCCCTTTTAGCTCTGTGGACACACATACACATTTTATGTAAACATACGGTTCAACTTTAGCTCAGGTTCACCGATAAACACACAATATATTTATATAATTAACTTTGTGATTTTTGCATTTCCAAAAGAAACCTAAGAACATTTGTTAAACATTTTCTTTCTTTCTAAGCTTCCCCCCTACATTATTTGTTTTAACCAGGAAAACAATGCAGTTCCTTTACTTCACTGTTTGATTTTTTGGTAATTTGCACAATGGCTATTTTGGCTGCAGGAATTTGGACGTCAGCAGCTAGGTAACAAACAAGTCAAGTTATTCAAATTGACACTTGTATTGATCATGCAGTCTGCAAAAGTTGCTTGAGGCTTTTCTACTGAATTTTGGTTCTGATTACCCTCTGGGTAATTTTGTACCAAGTCTCAAAAAGTATATTTGCATTTTCAGTAACAGGTGCTGTAAACCCCTGATAAATATCTTGAAGGAAATTAAAATGGTTTCAAAAAAGTAGATCCAAAATTTTTAGTTCAGAACTGCAAGGTCACAGCCAATGTGCAGCTTTCCAATGGTTATTCACCATAAGAAAAATCAATGCTAATCAGATCATTGCAGGAACCTTTCGTAATAAGGGTAATTGTAAAGGAAACTCCTTTAATAAAATTATTGCTTGCCTTTTCTTTTTAATTTATTGTATTTAGTTGTTTTATGGGACTTCTACATGCAAAAATTGAAAATCAGCTGGAAGTAACTCAAGTTATATTCTAGTGATAAAACCAATTACAACGTGATTAAGAAGAAGAACAATCTTTCCTCCCCTTGCCTCCACCCTTCCAGGAGGGTCAAATGAGAGAGGCTGCCCTGTGGTTCTAAAGCTGCAGATGGCTCCTGCCTGCATGTGGAGAGAAATGCTGTGTCTACAACTAGCCCATTGGAATGAGAGGCTGCAAGAAGCTGTTCTGAAAAACCCCTGTAATGGTAAAATAACAGATGGACCCTCCAGGAAGAGCAAAACCTTCTCCCATCTGCATATACTTTACGTACACATACCTTGCTGAACATACCATAAATGTACCAGCAGCAAATACATGACTTGGCATCCAGACAGGCTGGATTACACAGAGCTGAAATTCCTGTAAGGGTTAGTGAAAGGCTGGGTGAAATTTGCTGTGATTAGCAACTGAGTGTGGTGTGATGCTGTCCTTACCAGCAGCCATGTGAATAACAAGGTCTGAGAGCACAGAGCAATTTTTGATTCAGCAATGCAGACAGCAGTGGAGTGTGCTGGGGAAGAGCCCAGAGTTTTCATCAAGTTTTCTCTAAAAAAAAATAGAACTGTAACATATCATGCAGAGAGATTTTTCAGTAATAATTCAGCTGAAAACCAAGTGTTCAGTGGGAATTTGGCCTGGGATTAATTGGATCAAACCTGAAACACTCTGAGATGTTCTTCCTTTTCTACAGCTTGCCTGTATTCCTAATCACACACAGCTGCCCTTTCAGTTCATATCTAGTCTGCTGTTTGCTGCTGACCAACATGTGCCTGTCATTCAAACATATCTCCCATCCCAGCACAGCTCAGAAGGCTCTCGGGCTGTTTCTTTTCAGTAGTTGTGTTATTTTTGAATGTGCTGAGACAGGGATGTACCAACCTGACAGCTTTGGTAGTAGCACCTAATTAAATACATGTGAGGACAAACTGTGCTAGATGTGGTCAGGAAGAACAAAACAAGCCTTGTCCAAATGCAAAACAGGATTTAGTGTCAATATGCTCTTAGCTGTATGATTCAGTTTTAGGTAGCCCTGCAAGGAGAAAGGAGTTGGACTCAGTGACCCTTGTAGGTCCCTTCAAACTTGAGATAGCCTATGATTCTAAAACTTTAGAAACTTATGCCCAAAGCTGTAATTTTGGAAAGAGACAATGCCTGGAAGAAAGGAAGACAGGTTGGCATCAGCATGATCAGAGTATGGATACCTATGGATATTTGATTGACGCCTAACATAGTTTTTATTTTTTCTCAGTACTGTCCTAGCTTCAGTGCCACTTCTCTTCAGATTAAGGACTCGGTGGGTATATGAACTCATCAGAAAACTTGAACCCTGAAGTGAAAGAGCTTTGTAAGAGTCAAGTCAGTAAAAACACTCAGTGAATAAGGACTGAGGACTATGGCTTCCTGAAAACCAGTAAAAACATTCTCAGCAGAAACATTCTTAGCAGAAATTGTGCAGGTTTCCAGCTGAGCTTGAGATTCCCAAGGGCAATTGTGAGTTGTTTTTGTGGGCTTCAGCTTGCACAAAACCTAAATACACCAGTAGCTGCACTCGAAGAGCCATGCAGTTACTCATCATTTCTGCTATATTAGTATGTCAAGCAGAATCAGGGATGTCTTCTGTACTTCCCAGAATATGAAGCAAAAGAGGTACTGATTTGCCTTTATGCATATATGCACATTTCTGTGTCTCTTCAAACTTATTTAAAACTCCAATTATTCTCCAGTTTTCCAATGACATCACCCTGTAAGTAAACAAACTTTTTCAATAACTTTAGTCGGAAGTGGATCAGGTCCGTAAGTAAAACAAGCTGCATAAAAGACCTGCGTGCTTCACTGGGATATGCTTTCCTGTGTGAAGAGGAGCTGTGCAATGAGCCTGACTTTCAAAAATGAAGTAAAAAAGCAAAAAAACTTTGAGGGGTAGGGAGTATTGGGGGGGCAGAATTCTCCTACAGAGCATTTGGTTATGCCAAGTGATAGCTCTTCCTTTAAATGACTGTTTCCGAGAATTGTAAAGGAGTCTTGCAGACACTTTTCCCAGTAAAGCCATTTGCCCAAAACTCTTACACAAAAG
Organism: Xenops minutus; assembly: GCA_035221455.1. Lineage (NCBI taxonomy): Eukaryota > Metazoa > Chordata > Aves > Passeriformes > Furnariidae > Xenops > Xenops minutus. The sequence continues at coordinate 89,206,369 of JAWWEE010000001.1, forward strand.
GCTCAGAACAAATAGGACTCATGCTGGAGAACAGTGTGAAGTTCTTGCATAGTAGGGGTCTAAAAGGTTTGTCTCAATAATTAGCATATGGAAATAGCTACCAGAAAGCACATCTTGCTCCCAGTCACTGGTATGACATGTGAGTAGATGCTGCAATGAAACTGAATGGAACACATGGGTTTTAAGGATGAACAATACTTGAGGCATACAATGGGGTACAATCCTATCCCACTCAAATTTAGGGCAAAGCTTCCACTAACTTCAAAGCTCCTAATCTGCACACATATGCCAATGAGAATTGCCCCACTGGCAGATTATGAGTATGTGATAATAAGATTGTAGAAAAGCAAGCCCTCACTTGACTTACGCTCCCACAAATGTGGATTTGGCAACTTCCCACCTTTCCTGACCTACCCTTGAAGTATTTAACTGTTAAGTTCCTACTACATGAAGATGGTAGCTAAATAACAGAATGAAAGTTTTCTTCTTTAAGGACAGATGTTTGTTGCTCCCAGTAGGTTAAACCTGCCATAACATGTACTGTCAACCAGAGCGTTGTTTTTTTGTGGCTCACTTAAGGTCACAATAATTCTATTGAAAGGTGCAGATAAACCCTCAGTACATTTTTTTCTCTTTTGTAGGTCACTGTCAAGTATAATAAATGACAAAAACAGAGGGAACTTTTTGGGTTTAACAGGCTCTACAAAGGCAGAAGGAGCTGGTGTCAGAACTTAAGCAGTTAGGATAATTTTTGTCTATGTGTGTAGTGCAATGAGTAAGCTGGTACGGCTGGGCTCAAATTAAAACTGTTCTGATTGCAAGTGCTTTAAAAACAAAAGAGAGACAGGAAATTACTTAGACAACTTGATAAAAAAGGAGGGAAAGTCTTCCATCACTGAGGACAGTTTCCTTGATTAAAATTTTAATCACTAGAAAATACCCATTTATTAAAACTTAAAAATTAGTTTTGGCCATATTGATTTCCAGGAAGAACCTTTGCCTAGGACATAGGAGAGCTGGGCTAAATTCTTTGCTCCAAAGCAAGTGAAGCATGAGATTGAATCTCTCTAATCCCTGCAATTTTGACTTTTATTCAATAACTAGGATGTTTAGGTTTCTGAAAAAAAAACCAGAAAGATTTGATCTTCTACTGAATGTGCTAAGAAAAGAAATATCCAGTGCTTTCATATCTTCACCAAAAAGATTTTTTTGTTTCCTCATAAATTCTTTGGATTTTAGAGTGAGATTCCACAGGCATTTAGACCTAATTCAGATAATTCTCTGTAGTAGCTTTTCCTGTTCGTATTCAAGTTCAAGATATTATTGAAGATTATATTATTCAAGAAGATATTTTGTGACATCCCACAGATATTTTTGGATTTCCTCTCAGTCTGTACTGATAAGGCAATAAGAAAGAGCAATATTTTCATAGCTCTTTGGCCTATTCAGTCATAGATTGCAATATCTTGACCATCACTGGCACAGACCATGAACAGTTTCAGAATATCACAGTGTGAGAAACCTGTGCTTTTTGCAACATCCAACCTGGCACTTCTATGAGTCAGCTGCAGGATGAATGCAGTTCACACAAGAATGGATTGATTATCGCGTTGATCGCTGAACTGCAGAAATGCTTTGGGCATGTGTTTCATGCCATGCTTCCTATATTGCATATTATTTCATTTCTTCTTCTGCCTAGCAAGAATTTCCTCCCTCATCTGTGGAGTAACAGGACTGATCTCCATCCAAACATGAGAAAAGCTGAAAAGTTCTATCACTTCTAACCTGGAACCAATTTTCTTCTTCTTCATGAATGATAGCACTAGATTCCTACAAGAGAATAAGGAGAGTAGCATCTTATCCAATCGTTGTTGATAGCAGTACTTCTTGTTTGCAATTTTATTTGAGTGATATTAAATAAAAAAGGATGGTATTACATACTGCCTGACTTAAGAAGATTCAGGTCACTGATGCTGCTGACCTACCAGGAGGTGTCTCAGAGGGATCCTGCTGACATCTGTGCTGGGATTCAAGTTTGTTGCTCTCAAAAAGACGAGGTGACAGACTTTGTGTGTGCTTCAGAATTATTTAAGGTAGTCAAATACATTAAAACATACTGTAGGGGCTGTGGAAGGTCTTAGTAAATCTTCTTACAGAACTCTCTGATAAAATAAAAGATTTAAATTTAGTGTAGAAGAATAGCCTTTTTATGCCTGTGAAAAAACAGTATTAACTGTTCTTGGAAAAGAGTATTAGCTGTACCAACAGCTGGCCCATCATTAGCTGTCTGTGTTCAGGAAAGGCACATTGATATGACTGTAACCAGTTCTCTGAAAGCAGTAGCTCTGTGATCAGCAGCAGTCTGTCAGATGGGCTTTCTGGCATTGTTAGGAAAGGAATGGAGAATGCACTAAAAGGGTCCAAATTCAATGTAGTGTTACATACACAGACTAAGGATAAGGTTGCATGAAAGCAAGTACACCAGTGCCTTGGAAAGAGTGCATAGTTCTCATCCTCTCATCAACAGAGAAATACAGCACAGAGAAGTGTGTCACAGATGATCAGTGGTGTGGAGTGACTTTGCTAGAAGGCTCTTCAGCTTGGAAGTTCAGACAGGATCCTCTGAGTCATGAATGGTAATGGAGAAACTGAACAAGAAAAAAGGTGTTCATGCTTTCTCACATAATCGGAGTGAAGGGTGCCTAGTTATTACTGAGTGGCAGATTAAGAGAAAGCAGCAGTGTTCCTTTTTAATCACAGCATGTGGCTAGTGTTTAATGATTAATGTGCAAGTCATTTCCACTGGATGTGGAGGCAAGAAAGATAAGAAGTTTAAAAAGGGACTAGACGGAGCTATGAGGGAAAGTGAAGTACTAACTACTGAATACGGGCATGACCTTTTACTGACAGGATGCCTGAAATGTTATTACTGGGAAATAGGAGAGTATAACAAATACAGACAAACTCTTATGAGCCTTGCTCAACTACTATTTTTACAAGTACCTGCAGCTGTCCATAGTCAGAGACAAGGAGTTTTATGGTCCCTAAATTTGGCCTTATATGTCTGTTCTTCTGCTGCATTGGCACTGGCAACTGACAACTTTTAAATTTTCTGTTTTGCTAAGACATAAGTTACTACAGAAAACAAATGCAGGTCCATGATTTCACTATTAATGGTGGCTTCTGGAAAAAAAAAAGTTTTAATAGAAACAGATACAGAATCAGCATGAGATCAAATAATGCCTTATTTGTACATATCAACATAAAGGAAAGTGGGAAGGCAGTGCAATAGAGAGTGGATATGAAAAGGTTTCAAATCTACATTAAATATTAATTCCATCAGTCTGTGCCTAAAACAGGCTCTAGCTCAGTTATTCAGTGGAAAAGTAGGAGAATGAGGCTAAGGCAACACAATATGCTGCTTCCTGTTCATCATAACACAACAAATTGTTATGTTCTGTCGTCTTCCGGGGCCCCCTAGAGACACTGCTTATTTAATTTCCTATTTGGACTTCCTAAATATACAAGTAGTAAATGATGAAGCATAATGAATGGATTATTATCTGGACAGTGATTTCTCTTCTGTTTTGGCTCCTTCCCAAACACAGCAATAATTTTTAGTAGCCACGACAGTGACACATCATGTTGCCTGTGTGCTTCAATATCTGGATTGCACAAGTTTGTGCACTGGGTGTTTTAATGAAAGGGCTTTTGTCATGAATTCAGTCATTAACTTATTTTAAAGGACCAACCACAGATCAGTATTATTAGCTAGAAGTAATGAAGTGAAGATACAGATCCTGTTCTGTTTGTTACAAAACAATCTTTGCATTACATAATGTTAGTCAAACATTTGACATTTTTGTGAGTGCTTTTATGCTGACCTCCTCAGGTCAGAGGATGTCCTCTTACTCTTGGCTAGGAGCTAAATCAGAGCTGGTTGAAGACAGTGGAGTTCTCCTCCACATCACAGAATGAGATTTGTAAGGTATAAATATAGATATACAATTGAATTTATATTCCTCAGTGATTTCTCATCAATGAAGGCATTATAATAGGAATATACAGCTAATTTGATTAAATGAATTTTGTTACCTGTGCATGGGAAAAGGCAGACTGAAGATAGTCTGCCATACTGAGGTATGTACAACTGATAAATACATGAACAGTAAGAATTATACCAGTTATACGCATGATATCTGCTGGGATAAAACTGTCACTTCCAAGTAATGACAGCTGCTGACCAGGCCCTTTGCTAAGATCATCACTCCAAACAAACACATGGCAGCTGTTAGCAGGGTTTTTGTGCATCCGCACAGTGAAAACCAAACAACATGACTCGTCTTTCTAAAATTAGAAGAAGCGCACTAGTGAGTAAGGGATTCAGGAGCCTATGGACTTTCAGAGGTCTTGGACAGGCTGACCCACGGGTGTTACAGAAACCGTGTTATGGGAAAGATTTAACATAAACTGCACCACTTTAAATCCCAAGTTGTGCACCAGATAGCCCAGAGCTGCAGGTCTGCGTAGCTCTTACATAGCTCACCTTCCATCAGCTCAGATTTATTCTCTGTTTTCCTTTAATGATAAACTCTTTACTATGTTTAAATTGTCATTATAGCATAACCTTGCAGCTATGTTATTAAAATGCACAGAACAACCCATGATACCGCCAAAATGAGTTCAATGTCACAAGCACTTAAAACTTTAGATCCTGGTGCTCAGTCTCCATCAAGTTATTCACTTTAAGGGTGAAAGTATGAACTACTTCATATAGTATAATAACCACAGTTTGTCCAACTACGTGAACTAACTAACCTTTTCAGCCTCTCTCTAGTCTCAAAGGAGGCCTATGATGTGCCTTTAGTTCTGAATTTCTTGGTGTTTATACTGTAAATCTGAATAAAGAAAGAATATCACTTTAGCCCTCAAAAGTAGGTTTAATTTGCAGAGAAAACAAGGGATGAGGGATCCTTACCATGTACTGAAGTGCCTCCCTGATTTGGGTTGAAAGCATGGCTGAGGGCTGTAGCTGAGTCCAGTTCTAAGGTACTGAGACCTCAGGACTAGAGGGAAGTTAAGCTACGGGTGTCTTCATACAACCAATGAAAAATGATAATGAGGGGCAAGGGGAAGACAAATATGATAGGAAGGTAGGTTTAAAAAAATTTTCACAAATTGTGGTTTTCCTCATGAGAGTCAGCCCACATTGCTGAGGAAACATTAAGTGCTAAGGGCTATAATGTCCTCTCTGTCACCAGATTACAGAAAAGAATTTGTGTTTCAACAAAACTATTTTTTTCCCTTGCAGCTTATGTGGTCCCATTGCTGTAATATCATTGCCTTATAAAGTGATATATTACAAAAGCCATTTTCAGAAAGAAATGCATCCCATCCCATGGGAATACACAGCACAGAATGATGAAAGTGTCTGAGCAACCTTGTGGGGTTACCAGTTCCATTTCCCTTTCCAGTTTGAGGGGACTTCAGATCACTTTGTCTCTTGAAAATTCAAAAATGTCCTGTACAATCTCTCACTAGTGTTGCTTTTTTGACCTACTTGGTTAACCAAAATTCAGCATCCTGTGGGTTGTCTCTATCTGGAGGAGATATTGATGGTGGACTCAGATATCTTCGATGCACTTCTTGTTTTTAAAATAAAGTCATTTCCTGACCACAGAGCACTTTGTGTAGGAAACCGTTTTTACTCACAGCTCCAAATCCTCTTTCAGTGAGTTTTATTTGATAGTTTATGAAATTTATTGTTAATTGTGGCTGTGGATTATAGATTAATATGTCTGTGTATTTCAGATTTAATAATCATACACTGTATATCTGCTATATTGTTTCTTAACAATTAGCTGGATTTTGATTGTTGTTGCATTTGAATAGTTTCAGAAAATCAAGCTTTAAACTGATCATTACTACTGATCATTATTTTGACCCAGTAGGCTCACAAAAAATTGCATCAAAACAGGAAGGTATCTTTTGCCAGGCTGGAAAGTTAAACCACCATACAACGCTGTGTTGCAGAACAACAGGAATGAAAACACAGGTGGTCATCTAGTAGCATTTTGTTCAACAAAAAGCAGAGAGCTAGAATGCCTGCAGCACTGAAACTGTTACTAGAGTCACCAGGAATTGGCTGAAACACAAACAAAACACAGAACAAAAGTATTGCTTAACCCAGTAGGATTTGGCATCCTAAAAGCTATAGACATTTCCTGCAAGCAATGGAGAGGGTATAGACTGCAGGAATCAATGGCTTCAGACAGCAGTGTTGACCTGAAACACTATCTTCTGATTTTATAGAGCTGAAACCTGGCAGGAAGATATAGTACAGAAGGGATATTTACTCTATCTGTTTGTCAAAGAAAATTTGTACAGTGGCCTGTAGACATCAAACACTCCTAAGGCTGATGACTGACCTTTCCATACAGGCATTGTCTCCACCTTGTTGCCTGCATAGCTTTTGTGCTTATTTCTGGGCAGTTTGAGCTCCACGTATTCTATGCCTTCTTGCTTCTGTGGCGGTTTCAACATACTTTCTATATGACCATATAGTTGAAAGCATGACTATAGTGTTTACTACACTGTACTGCAGAGCTCTACTGGGTCCCAGTTCTCTCTTCTGAAGAGGAAACAAAACGTAAGATACAAAGCGGTAGAATGGCAGAAAGCAGTCTTCCTGTGCTCAAGCTCTGTCAAAAATGAGTAAAATACAAGAACTACAAAAACAGACAAGGTTGAGCATCAGTAGGGCTCCCAGGCTTGGGGTGAACAGCTGGCAGGGCTCAGACATATTGTGACCTCAGGGACATTCTGCAGATATGGATTTGAGAGCATGGCATGATGACAGAATGTGTGGAGGTTATGTTATGATGATCCTGCAAGTATACCATGCTGGAACTGGAGGCAGAGTGGAAGAGAGCTGTTATGGACTCCTAAGCACCAAACACTCCCCACCATATGGACTGTGAATGTATTTTCCTGTGTGGTTCATACACTGCAGAACCAGGATTGTGAAAGTGGATGGAAGAGCTCCAAGGATGAATAATCAGAGAACTTCAAGTACATGCTGTCCAACAGGAAACTTTGAATCTGCACCCTGAGCAAAGTCTGGGGGAGAGAGCGATTGAAAGCACAGCCAGGAGGATAGAAAAGCATGTTCAAAGGTCAGCTATAAAGGGGAAAAAAAGCTGAACATATCATTTAAGTAGTCCTTCACCCTCTTCTTCAGTGGGACCTTTTGTGAGGAAAACCCACATGTGCAGGCTCTAGGGAATCCAGGGGCAAATCAGAGCAGCAAGGACTTCTTTTTGCTGAATGATGCTTTCAGAAGAACCCTAATCTTTGGATGAAGTCAAAAGAGGTCAGATGAAGTACTAAATGTGCTTAAGAAATGGCAGAAAAGAAATTAGATGAAGTGTTGCAAAATGAAAAGTGAAGCTGTCCATGCAATTCTCTGCTAATTTCCAGTGGAATTTCAATGGAGTTTTGTGAGTTCTTCAGTTCACCTGGATTCACAGGAGTGGAGGTGAAGATAAAAGCCTTGCATATCCTGAAGTGCACTCTGTACTTTCACTTCTTGAGATTACTGTTTGAGATTACTGAATGCCAGCAGGCTGCCTGCCTGCCTGCCTGTGATCTTTCAGAACCTCTCTCTCCCTGCCACGCAATTAAAGGGAGTTTAGTCATCACTTTGAGTTATTTTTAATGTTTAGCAATAAAACTCTCAAATAAGTTTGAAATGTGGTGTCACAGGAAATGGAATAAATGCGTGTTGTGTTTTAACCCCAGCTGGCCGTTGAGTGTCATGCAGCCAATTGCTCACTCCCCCACTCCGCCCCCAGTGGGATGTGGAGGAGAATCGGAAAAAAGGAAGAACTCGTGGGTTGAGATAAGAACAGTTTAATAATCGAAAAAAAGAAAATGATGATGATGATATTACTGAAGAGGAGAGATACAATAACACTATACTAGTACAACTATAATAATACTAATATAATAGTAATACTTCTAATGATCATGATAATAATAATAATAATAGTACTAAAAACGAGAGAGAGAGAGAGAAATAAGTGATGCACCATATAATTGCCCAGCATCCACTCACTGATGCCCAGCCCATCCCTGAGCAGCCATCGGCCCCTTCCAGCCAACTCTCCCCAGTTTATGTACTGAACATGATGTTCTGTGGTAAGGGAGATCCCTTTGGGCACTTGGGGTCAGCTGTCCTGGCCATGGCTCACCCCAGTTTTTTGTTCACCTGCTTACTGGCAGAGCACAAGACAAGGAAAAGTCCTTGACTTCGGGTAAGCACTGCTCAGCAACACCTGAGACATCAGTGAGTTATCAACATTATTCTTGTACTGAATCCAAGCCACAGCACTGTAGCCACTGTTGCCTTAAGGAGGGGGGAAAAAGCTTTCCAAGAAGTATAAAAATCTACAAATTCATGAAAACCCTAAGGCATCACCACTACTAGGAAGAAAATTAACTCTATGCCAGCCAAAACAAGGACAATGGGACAGACTGTTTTTAAAAAGTGATTCAAATTATCTGAAAGGTTTTTTTCCTATAAATTTTTTTTTTTTACTGTATTTCAATAAATAGTTCAGTATGTAAACTATATATTAAGACCTGTATAATTGCTATGGTTCCTGTTTATGCATCATAAGGTTTTGTTAAACAATATATCTAACTAGAGAGAGACAGTTTACTTTGCAATGCCCAAATCAACTGATATACTGAAACTCAGAGTCCTTGAAAGTTATTGGAATAGTTTTGTTCTTGGAAAAAATGACATTAGCGGCTCAGCCTGTAAAGGCTTACCCCAAACTACTGTGCTCAGTGCAGGGGAGTTTGGCTGTGGTAGTAGTTAAATGAGTTTTTTCTGTTCCTGGCTGACGGCTCTTGGGAATGCACCAGACTCAGAGGAGGATGCCAACACCATCCTGGCATCTTACAAGCACTTTGAAGTCAGCCTGAGCTCAAGCTGTTTAGAAATATAGCACATTATTATGGAGGGTACTTGAAGATGCCTGAACGCTTTCCAAAAGGGCTTTTCTAGCCAAGAAAGGTCTCAAGCCATTCTTTTGTCTGATTTTAAAGCAAAGGTAGATAGAAACCAAGCATTCTACATTCTGGGAGGTTTGAGCACTGTTCACACCTGACATTTCCTCTTGGAAATGCCAGCAATTCTACTTTAAACCTTCTTGAATAACATTCTTGTTATCTTCCTGTCTAAGACTAAGATGTTTTTAGATGAACACTCAACAAACCTTCACAGTGGTGCACTGCAGGCAACGAACTGGAACTGAAATAAAATTTCAAGCATGGTACATTACATAAATCTCAATTAGAAGGGTGAAAGGTAAAAACAATGCAAAGTGTATTTAAAAAATGATGTTGTTTACAGTGATTAGGCTCTGATTCTGACCAGCAGGACGCTGGTCATTCAAGTTAAAAAATAAAAAGTCTATTGTGAGGAATGTCTTCAAATTTTTAGTCTCAACAAGAAAAATAGTCAGTAAATGATTCACAAGCTTGTACTGTAAAAGCAAGAATTCATATTATAATTCATTCTTTTATATTGTAATTTTTACTAGCTCTGTGTTACTAGAAATTCCTTTTCAAAATGTAGAAATCAATTTAAAAAGAGGAAAACTTAAAATTCATAGCTATGTACAGGAATATAATTAAAAACAGATGTTATTTCAGATGAGATTATGCTATTGCTTACATAGTATAGTCCCATGGCTCATACGATTATATACAGGTTTTCATGATTACCCCTGTAACTTTAAATCAGTGAAGTAAAAAAGGAGATGACTATAAATTATTTATTATTTCTGAGTTTTGTTTCCACACTATTCCTCCATTAAGATTATTTAAAGTTCTCCAACTTTCATTTATCTTGCTGATCTCAAGCAGTAACTCAAAGCAGACCAGTGACTCATTTCAGCAGCTAACTGGGGAAATCCAGGTCAGTCAAGATACAGTGTCTTGGGAGTCTCTCTTACAAATTTGGACTTATTATTTCGGCTGTATGTGAAGGCCAAACTAGTTTTGATATTGCATTGCAGCAGTAATTTCATACATGGCATCTCATTCAAATCTGTTAAAATATCAGATTAATACATTCTCTGGCTATGGAAGCAGACCAAGCATGATGAGATTTCTTCCATCTTTTTGGAAAAGGATTTTGTTTGTCTTGCCTTGGGCTTGCTTGTTTGTTTTTTTCCCCAACATTTTCATTTGTGGAACCAAATTAATAATTTATTCTTACTAAATTCCTCCTGTTGAAGTACAAACAGCTAACTCTTTTTCATGCTCTGTTTGTGCTTGCTTAACATGCACTAAGCTCTTGGCAGGCAATGAGGACATCAGGAGTTTTATCACTTACCGACATTTTTCATATTAAACCGAATTACTCCCTTCCTGCTCCATTTTTAAATAGGCTGCAGTGTGACCTGACTCCTGGTTCATTACCAGCCTGCACGAAACACATGAGTATTATTATTTTGATTTGTGTTTCTTACTGAAATTTTCTCTTTGTTACATTCTCTACTGATGCAATACAGCATGTAATTGCTGCTCATAGAAATAAGGGCATGGCCCCAACTTCAGCTGCTGTGGCTTATCAGCCTCTAAAAATCTTTTTGACATACATCACCAGATTTCAAAAAGAAAACCAGAAATATCTCAAAAATTCAGTACATGCCTACAGCTCTATTTTTCATTCTGTTATATATATATATATATATATATATATATGGAGGAATTTCAGGTATAAGTCTTTGTTTGAAAGGTTATATGGTGGTGTTCAGAAATCCCTTTGGAGACAGACAGCCTACATACATGCACATAAGTGAAAGTGGTTCATGGCAGAGGCACAAGCTCTGTCCTGTGACCATGTCTTTTAACTGCACACTCCCTGGCACACTTCTGGTTTGCATCAGCTAGCATTCTGCTAGGAAATACCCTGCGGTACAAGGACTAGCCTAGGCTACAGACTTTTCCCAGTCAGAAGTGAAACTGAGAACATCCCTTTGAGGCCACCCTTTGGAATTTGGTTTAGTCAAATGAAGAGAGACCTCAGACAACCTATTCTCCATCTCATTCATATATTCATGCTAAGACAATTGCGGATTGTCATGGTCCATCTGGATTTCTCAAATTTGCAGCACAACATAATCTGTGAATTAAAGTTTATTGTATGAGCATTAGAAAAAAAAAAAGAAACAAACCCAACAAACAAGCTTTATTCCCCTTTATGCAGACTAGTCTACCATTCACTAATTCATCACTTAATGATATTTCTAACTCACAAGTTCTCTAATTCATAACTTGTGCATCTATGACGCAAGGGAATGGCCTAAAGTCGTGTCAGGGGAGGTTTAGGTTGCATTTTGAAAAAGGTTCTTCACCCAGGGGGTGGTTGGGCACTGAACAGGCTCCTCAGGGAAGTGGTCACAGCACCAAGCCTGACAGAGTTCGGGAAGCATTTGGATGATACTCTCAGGCACATGGTGTGTCTCTTGGAGATGGTTCTGTGCAGGGCCAGGAGTTGGACTTAATGATCCTTGTGTGCCCTTTCCAACTTGGCATATTCTGGGATTCTGAGATTCTTTAAAAGAATTACCTAGCTGATGGTGATACTGCTTACCCTTGCCCCCTTTCTTGATGGTGTGGAAATTCCATTTTTCATGATTCCCTGTTCACACTGTGAAGCTTGAAAGCACCAGCAGTCCAGCTACTGTTGGATGTCTTTCAAAGGCTTTTTTTTGGTATTTATACCTTCCAGCTTGGAAGTTTGGTCTATACAGTTTTCATGAGTTATTTTATTCTGAGAAACTTCCAGACAAGCAATATGTGGAAGCATGATGGCTGCTGGAGAGAGCAAACTGCGGGTTGCTGTGGCTGTATAATGACCTTTAGCCCTTACTGGCCATAGTGTCCTGCCTATGTGTTGTCCTTGCTTTGACCTAGTGGCCCTGTTCCCAGCACACATCAGGCCTTAGCATTAGCTATGTGTTAGCCAAAGTCTGAGCAGAAGTTGAGTGAACATCACAGGGACAAAGGTCTGTGGAGTAGTTCTGAATCTTGCTGTGAATTTGCTTATGGCAGCAAAAGGGGAAGGGCAAACACACAGAATGCAGCAAAAGATAAGAAATGCAGCTTTGAATCCTGAAACATAGCAGTCTTTCAGTTTGAAAAAGCTGTAACTCTAAAGTACAGATGCAGAAAAGTTTTTTCACCTAAAAATGAAAATGTGTGCTGTGTGCTACACTACTAATGTAGACCCATCTTCACTCTCTACAGCATTGCCTACACTGGCATCCATGTGGAGCAAAGTGCAATGTGACTCTCTCATGTACAGTAAGTTCATCCCTTGTACACTTCATAAAGGATAAGATGATCTTGTTAGCCAGCTGAGGTGTGGTCAGTATTGGGCTATCAAGGAAGGCACAACAGAGAATTTTGCTCAGCTTTGTAAGTTGTGTATACATGTATCTGAGAGGAGGTGCAAATATTCTCACCGATTAGATGTGGAATTTCTCAGGAAGCCTCTGTTTCCCTCACAGGGATGAAGCAGGTTATAGGGAAGAGTGAGATGATGCACATCATGAAGAAGCAAAGATGTGCCTGGGAGTGCCACTTAGCTGGCATCTTGGGGACACCTCCAGGTCCCAGCAGAGATGCAGATCATGAGAAGACAAAGAGCACTGAGCCACTTCCCCAATTCTGAAGCTGTAAGAGGACTGAAAAAATTACCTGTAAAGGATGCAAATATTGTGAGAGTTAGGGAAACATTTAGGTATGCTGACAATTTTCTAGGCAGTTAGGGAATTGCTCTCAAGTCAAATGCTATTGTTCTAATCTAAAAATATGCAGAACTTGAAAACAGAGGAAGACGGTTTGGAAGCATCTTCTTCTTTTCTCTGCCACACGTAAGAAGGAGATAAAACAGGAAGTTTCAGGATATCCCTTCATTGTTTTATATTTTTCCAATTGCCTGGAAATTAGAGAGAGAAGTGTGAAGAGGTAGAGCCAAAACTATCCCCAGAAACATCAAAACAATCTTAGCTGATCATAATCTGATATGGTCATACTGTGAAAATGACAGTTTCCAATTCCTAAGGGACTTACAAGTATTTCTAAGTTATGCATGAGTTAATAAATTCTAAGGCATGAAAGAGAGAGGAAAAGGATTAGGTGGGGAAGGAAAAGGATGTATGAGAGCTGGGATGATGACAGTCACTTCAGGCACAGGTTTCAAGGGTTAGCCAAAACTAGTTGAACACCGGCAATGTCACTGCATGATTTAAGTAGTGCCTATTATGGCCTGGACAAAATGGAACAGCTGGATTTTATATTGTATGAAAATGATCTCATTTAATTGCCAAAAACTATTGTCTAATGTGGTTTCATGAAATTCTGAAAAAAAACCCAAAACCCAACAAACTAGATTAAAATGACTGCATAGTTTATGTTTTAATTATGGGACTTTGACCTTATGCTCCCTGGTAGACAAAGGAAAAATTTTTGAATCTTTTCGAGCAGACCTTTGCTGTCCTCCTGAGTTCAGACTAAGTGACGCCATCCTTCACAGGGATTTCTTGTAAAATTAAGGTAAGAAATTATTTGTATTTGAAGTTGGCTCAGCTGTTTATTTGAGACTAACCTACTCCAAATGAACAACGAATCTGATCTGTAAGCCTTCACAAAGCATTCCACCTTGTAAAACCTTTTTAGTACAGACCTTGTGAAGTGAGCATTTATAGAAAAATACTGTCCTGCTTAGCACTATGGTTAAGAAAGATGCCCCAACAAGCTGTCTTCAGTGGAAAGTACAATCAAGCATCAAAGAATCACAGCTATGTTGTTTTAATAAGTAGACTACTGATTAGACAGTGATTTATAAAAAGCATATCTCCTGCTTACTAAATCAGGACAATTTCCAGCACTAATCGGGTCACCTAACCACGAAAGCACATGCTTCACTTCCTCTTCAAGCATATCCTTTGGTGGTTTCTCAGAAAGTTGCAGTTTCATGGCGTTACTTCAACGTACTCTAGAATCATCAATGTTCCTTTTGCAGTCATCACTGTCCTTCTCTTCTATTTGTTTGTTTGTTTTTTCTTTCTGCTTTAACCCCCTTTTATTTTTATAATCTAAAAGTAAAATTTAATTTTTTCATCTTTTATATGTTGAGCCGATATACTTTCTATGAAATTTAAATGTTTTATCTTTTTTTTTAAATGATACTTTTTTCTGTAACTTCTTTACAATATTTTTTGTTCCTGCTTTCTGTTGATTCTTGCTTGTTTCTCTTCTCTGATAAAGCTATGCACACATGACAATTTCTCCGCTCATATCCTCAATTCTTTACAAGTTCAAATGCTCTTTTCCCCTCTTCTTTTTTACATCAGGTTTGGCTTCCCCTTCTCCTTTTCTGATTTGTTTAATCCAATACCAATTGCTTTTTATGAGAAATTAAGAACTTTGAAACTAAAATACCATAAAATATTCAGTATTGATAGCTCATTTATGAAATGCACTTGAGAAATACAGTGAGATGATGTCAGATGGTAAATGTCAAATTCCTGCTTTAATAGAAAATGGGAAATTCCCCAATACAATGTTTAGGAAAGTCTTTTGAGGTTTAACAACCTACAGTTCTGAAGATTTCAGCCTTTACCGAACATGCTCCATTGCTTTGCGACTGTTTGTGCTGAACAGGCAGAACAAGTCTGCAGAGCAATATGAACCTCCAGTCTAGGAAGAAAAGTGGACATTTTGTGTATTTACTCTCCTATATGACAATAAAACTGGACACTGCTACTGAGAGAGGGAAACTAGTCTCTCCTTGGCTGCCTGTGCCCATCCCACAGCTGGCAAGCGGGCATCAGTAATCAACCTGCATGTATGCACAGGGGACTACACCTGGACCAGAGGGAAAGCAGTGAAGGAAAGAAGTACATGATGCATCTCATAAAAGAGGTTTGAGAGATGTGGCTGTGCAGCAGAAGAACTGGGGCAGACTGAGCACGGACCCCAAGACTTAGAAGCGAACTAACTCCCTTTGAAGTTAGATTAGGAGCAAGTGGTTCATACTTTAGTGAGGAGTACGAAGGAATAATTGAAGATAGCAAAAGTGAGTAGGAAAGAGAACTTGAAAAAGAGAAGAAATTTTTGAAAGATGGAGTTTGTCTAAACAGAGGCATTGGTATTAGCCACTTTTGTAGGAAGAAAGAAACAATGTGGGGAGAGTTTGACAAGAGATGGGTATACAGGGAGTGGGAGACAAATATGTTTAAGAACTAGAGAAGAGGAAACTAGAAATGGGTAGGAATAGAGAGAGGGTGTGGCAAGGGTGTTGTTTGAAGAAGGAGGTGAGTGAAGAGACTGGAAATGACAGCCACTGGATAGGAGCTCAAGGACAGCTGTACTGTGGGAGGCTCCAAAAACAGGGAGACTGGAGGCACCTGCTTTGGAAGAGGAGGGAATGAGATTATATATGAAAGTAGACTGATTTGGGTTAGAAGTCAAAGAAAACAGAGACTGTGACATGAAGCTCCATCTCACAAGACTGAGAAAGTAGGTTAAAAGGTGGCAGATAAATCTCATACAGGTAAATGTAAGGTAATATGTACAGATAAAAATAATCTAGCCCATGCCCACATGATTCTGAACATAGAGCTGGCACTTATAGCTCAAGAAGGAAATTGTGGACTAATGTGTTGAATGCATTTTTTGCTCTTCATAGCTGCTGACGACACTGACCAAGAAAAGGAAAGCACACCATAAATCTGCCAGTAAAACTTGTTTTACATATTTCAGGTATCTTAACATCAAGAGACCTATTATCAACTAAACAATAAAAATTATGAAAGGCCAAGCAAAGGAGAGATACATGAAACTCAGGGAGTACAGGTAGCTTCCATCTCTTCAGAATGGCACATGCTTGAGAAATATAACTTTAGGACTGAAAAGGAGCCTCTGCCCATGGATCCCAGCTACTAGTCCTCACATGGGTCACATTCATATCTCATACGTGGGTCCAGAGTTGAGCACAGATGTGGACTAACTTGTATCTATTGCAGACAGCCAGGGAATTAGCATTCTGTTTGACCCAGACTGACAAATACTACCAAATATCTGAAAATGTGGAACTGAAAAAAACTGATTGTTTAAGACCATGACAGTTATTCCTTTATTGAGTGTACAGGGAAAGGAAGGAAACCTGGCAAACCACAGAGGTATAAGCACAGTCTGCTGGCACCTTTTGAGTAATGTTCAGTTGCAGTCTAATCTGCTTTGGTGCTGCACTGATTGCTACTATGCCCTATATTTGATGTAGTAGACATCATTGCCTTTAAGTAACTCCACTTGTGCCTGAAAACATCTTGAATGACAAATTCAAAGAGTGCTCTACTGACCTCCATGAAAAATTACTCTTACAGTGAGGAGCTGTATTCCCTGTAGTCTGCTTTTTTCTAGATTTACAAAAAATATTTGTAAGCAATAAAACAGTGAGTTTAGTCTAGTTTTCCTAAGAAAGTTTTTCACTAGCCTTTGCATACAGAAAAGCCCATAAATCTTTCATATGCAACTGATTTGTAAACAGTGTGTTTTGGCCATTTTTATTTTAATGTGTTATGGCTGGCTGGCATTAGGCTTCAGAATGGGAGTTATAATATCACTAATAATTAATATTTAGTATCATGAATGGGGTTGATAGAAACTGTAAGTTTCTCATTCACCTTCTTTAACATTGTTAAAATTATTCATTTGAACAGAGATTTTCTATGTTCTGTAATCATCTAAGTTTATTTTTTAAAAAAGAAAGTCACCCAAATCCATTCAGAAATTTCTGAAATTATGTTAAAGAAGAAAAACATTGTGTCTACATGCTTTAAAGCCAGGAACAGAAACACAATCAGGAAAGTGTAGCTTGTATTTCTCTCAAGTGGCATGTGGATTTGGCCAACTTTTAAATCATTGCATATTTCATCTCACACATGCTTGTATTTTCTGAGTTACCAGCTAGGCCCTTTGAGAATTTTTCTTTTAGGATGTTTTATCTGATTTCTCTCTATCCTCTTTGAGTTTGCTTTCTATGCCATGCGAGAGGAAACAGTTATTGCAACATCATCTCCATAAGTCATTATGCCATCCCTTTCCAGAAAACTATGGGTCCCAACTGCTGTACATACCAGTGCAAAGAAGGTGAGGAGACAGCTTCCAACTGCTCTGTAGAAGGCCAGCTGGGGCTTCAGGCTAGTTTTTCCTCCATGTCAGGGTGCCTGTGAAAGCTGCTTTTTCTTTGCCCTTCTCTGCTGTGATTTCCCTGATGACTGGATCCCTGAGGTTAATGGCTGCGACTCACAACAAAGGTCATGGAGAGGTCCAGGGGAGGGAAGGAGACCTCCTCCGAGTGGGGCACAGCCTGCTAAACACTCTTTTCCTTCTCCACTGGTTGCATTTGAACACCCACCTGGTTGGTGTAAAGGTATGTCAGATTTGAAATGTTTTCAGTAAACTGAAACATGTCCTTAAAAGCTGTCCTTGAACAAAGCAAAACAAGCTTTGATAAGCTTCTTATTCATAAAACAAGGGAAAACACAAATTTTGCAACTTGTTTAATCTGTGCACTTAACTTTCTAAAAACGGACATAAGGTCTGTTCTATGATGAGGTCTATGTTGGAGACTTTATCTAAAGTACATATTTGGCTCCTTTCCTTTGGCTCTGTCCTTTCACTCTCAATCCTTTATACCCTTTGCCTTACTTGCTCCTCCTCCCAAGTATGCCGTCATTCTGCAACTGTTCCTTGCAACGCTGCTGAGCAACACAGCACAAATAACGCACTAATGAAGGGTGGGGAAATAAAGTTAGCACTTACAGATGAATCATGTGCACAAAGCCTTCTGTTTCCAGTTTCCTTGCATGTAATATGAAATTCCACCCTTGGTGCATCCTTGATTAAGAAAAAAAACCCAAAAAACAAAGTGCTGTGGTCTGACTCCTCTTTCCCCCTTCAGGCTGAAGCTTAAGAAACTGAAATCAGAAGGATGTGAAGCTTACTCATCATCTGGTGGCATAAAGGAGGCTGGGAGCATTCAGAGCTCAGGAACTGCTTCTTCCATTTGCTCCAGGGATGGAAGAGATGCTTCCTTGCATGGTAGCACCTTCCCAGTTCTACAAAGAGTGGCCACTCTTTGACCTGGAGAGCCCACTCTGGATGTGTGGGGGGAACTGGTCATTACAGTAAGCTGAACTTTTTAATGCATCTTAAAAAAAAACATTGAAAAAGCAGAGCTGCTTTGTCCATTTTAATTCACTTTCAAACTCCATGCTTAGCGCTCATGAGAGGTTTATATTACCAGTTTAATATCTTACATTATCACCAGCTCAAACTGCTAGTGTGATACCAGTTAACTGCTAGTCCCTGATTCAGATTTTTTGCCTCCTCTTGCATCAGGCGTTATGGTCGTCCACTTTGTTTAAGCTAACACCCCCTCAGACAGTTATCTAGTACCAGTTTCAGGGAATGTCCCAATGAAGAGAGCCTTGATGTGACTGGCATTTTCTCCTAAACCGATTATATTACTCAATCTCACAGGCACTGACCTTCGTCAACTCAGTGTGCTTACTTTGAGCTGGGGAAACATCGAGGCTGCTCTGAGCAATGGTGAATGAAGTGGTTCTGAATTCATTACAGAATATTGCAAAAAGTGTTAAGTCAGCAAAAGTTGATTTCATAAAAGCAGTTACTATGGAACAAGAGAAAGCAGCTAGTTGACTGGAGGTTATGAGGCTACTGTCACAAGTTTTGTTTGCAAAAGGAAAGACAAAAAAACTCCAAACAAATCCACAGCAATGACAATCTCCTTTTAATTGCTTTGAATCCATAAATAAGGTTAGAACTCCTCAAACAATATTTGTTCCCACTTGGTCCTCCTGATTACTTGACAGCTTTTTGATACTTCATGTAGACAAATAATAACACCCTGCCCTCCAAATCCAGAGCATTCCATTGAAATGAACAAAAAGATGGAAAGAGTAATTAAGCTCAGTGACATGTTTCTCTCACTCCAGCTATGCTCACTTGTAAAAGAGTGGTTAACCTTTGAGTCACAGCTGTGGCTGCAGTTCATACTGCTCCACCTCTCTGCCACGACAGCATGATGGCACTTGAATGACGGATTTGAATCAGGATTCCAGTTAAAACATTTGTCACAAATGTGTTCTTAAAACTCTTGGTTGCAATTTTGCAGGGGATCACAAAGAAACCTTTACTTGCAAGCGCAGCTTTGCTATACCTTATAATGATATTTCACTTAATTTTTCTTAATCTTTCTTTTAGATGTGGCCTCAGAAATCTAACCCGTCCTCCCTTCTTCCTACTAATACAAACTGTTCTCACCATTCACCATTCAAATGATATTATTCACAATAATATCATTTTTTCAGAAGGCTGTCTCTGGCTATTCATGTAGGTTCTCATCAAATTTTCCTCTTCTTTATACAAGTCTGGTTGATCTGATAAGCTTTGATGGTCTAAGACAAAGGCTGAAACAGTAATACTTCCTATAAAATTATCAAAACATAAGCAGATTTATCTCAGAACAGAGGGTTTGGAACAAACTGCATTGTCTCCTTTGTGAGACCATAGCAAGAGTTCTCATTTATTGCTATTCCCATCTTTGTCCTCCTGTATAAATTTCTTGGTAATATCCTTTAATTTTACATGTATTCCATGTTCTTTTGGGCAAAAGCGTTCATCACAGCTGTTTAAACATTGCTTTGCATAATGGGACAAGACATGACTGAGATGCAAGATTATAAAAATTATGACCATAAATAATATATATAATGGTAAAGGTCTGCTCAAGAGACAAATGGCACTAGAATCAGAAAGTGTATAATTAAGGAGACTCCAGCACCTGAATCTCTAACTGTTACTTGCTACAGTGTTAACTTAAGCTCTACACTTTGCAGCAGAAAGGTCTGGGTGCTTCAGACGAAGCTGTTTCTTTTGTAGGATACTGGAAGGCAGGAAGGCTTCAACCCTCTTACACTACCACCCTCTACTGTGCCTGATATCTCAAGAAAAAACTGAAAAGGTAACTTGCTGCCTACCTGAAATGAGCTTCTCTGCAAGAGATCTTCCAGCCAGACTGGACTCTTGCTGAGGCTGCAGCATGGAGGCTGGAGCTGACTCCAAACTCCATGATGTGGATCATCTTCGCACTAAGACTTCTTTATTGTTGATTAGATGCACTCTTGGGAGCGGTTTCATGAGTGTCATACTGCATAATATATTTATAGACATGCACACAGATAAAGGTTTGTAAGTATGTACTTGTTTCACTTGTTGGAATAGTGCAATAATTTCTAATATATTCATAGTTGCTTTAGTCTTGTAATACATATACTTGTTTTCATAGTAGTAATTTTGCAATAACTTGTAGCATATCTTTGTTTTTACTAATAGTTTTTGCAGTAATTTGTAAAACACAAATTCACAGAAACCCCAGCCTTTGTGTCCTTGTGTACTGCAGAGTCCTGAGAACCCCATGGTCACCATCTTTACACACCAATGAGTCAGGTAATCCCCACAGGTTGTGACCATGACTGCTGCAGTACCCATTTCTGTGGGTACTAACATGGAATCTAGAGAAAAGACAGAGGACAAAAAGAGTACATGGAAATCCAGAGAAGGAAAGCATTTGAATTCAAAGAATTTCAAAATGAACTTTATTTATTTTGGAATGAAGCAGTACTGTGCCATCTGCAGCTGTATTTATTGTGGGTGGAGAACTGGCTTCGATTATCAAAATCCAGGCAAAATGTTATCTGTGTCCAATAAATCAGTAAACACACTACCAGTATTTTACCGTAACTTTCATATCACAGGTCAGTTGCTAACACAGTAAAGCAAGGACCATGGGAACAAAGGTGACTGTCTGGGTAAAAGGATTTACAAAATGTTCTACCCTCTACTCCTGTAGCAAGGTAGTCCTTGAATGACTGCCAGCAGGAAAAATGAAGAAATTTTCATGAAATTCAGCAGAAAATTTCTGTGGCCGTTGAAAATAACAATATTGGAGTTCTCTTTCCTTCTCTTTTTTAGTTTTCTTGGGTTTTTTTCTCCCCATCTGCAAAATGCTGGCTTATAGCTGTGATCCAGTTGTGTTTTATAGCAATAAAACCCACACATAATGAATGTCCCCAAGGGAGAAAGCACAATGTTAGTGGAAGCTGGGATTGCTTAACACCACTGTCAGAATTTGCCAGCTCGTTTTTAAAGGCTCCACTCACAGAAAACCAGCTCATGAACTGCTTCTGTATTCCATGTTACTGTTTGCTTTCCTTTGTCTGAGAATGCCAGCACTTCAGGCAATGGAAAGTTTCATAGGAGAGCAAAAAAAGCTCCTGCAGGTACTTCTGGAAGCAACAAGAAATTGCTATCTCAAAACATAATGCAACCCATGAGGGAAATAGTTTTCCTTCTCTTCTGTAACATGCTCCAATAAAAGGAATTATCATAAAACAAATTATTAATTAAAATGCATAAAATGTATTAGAGATACTGTAGGCTGTTCAGGCAGGTCTGAGGACTGGATTCATCTTCTCCAGTGTACACATTGAGAGTACAGATAAATTTCTATGGCTGAGATAATTCTGAAACACACAGAGGGGAGCAGATCAGAGGATTGCTCCCCACAACACTTGCTGACCACAGATGGATTGCCTGCTGAGAGGAACTCTAAGTGCTTAAGTCAGGCTTTGCAGAAGCCTGAGAGATCTGTGAGCTGAAAGTCCTGCAAAGCTTACCCTGAAAGGAAGGCTATAAGGAGAAATGTGCCATGTACAGACATGGAATTGGAAGAAGGAAGATCTAAGGAGAGGAGATACTGACATCTTGGCAAAAAGAAAGCTGGAGAGTGTTTTAGTTTCTGCTGAGGGCTGTAGGACAAGAATAGGATTTAGGAGAAGCTATTGTGCTGTAAGGAGTTGGCATCCTTGGGGTAAGACAAGAGAATTGCAAATTGCTCTTAAAAAGGCTGAGCTAATGTTTGTGTTTGAGGTACATGTGGAAGGAAAAGAAAAGAAGCAAATCCATCTAGGTAGTGTTATGTGTTGTGAGTGTTGCTGATCACTGAAAACCTCCTGAGAAAATAGTTGTTGCTGATCAGTGTGCTACAATGAATGACAGGGATGCCCCAGGGAGGGGTCTGTCACTTGTAATTTTTTTTTTCTTTATATGCAGCAGCGGCAATGAAAGTGCCTCACATGCTTTATGTCCATTTTTAATTAGAGCTAATATACTGGCACTGAGCAAAAGCTATGTCATGACACAGTCAGTTTTCTATTTAAAGTGGTTTTGCTTCTTTACCTCCACATTTACTGCTATTAGATGACTGAAACCCAATTTCTACTTCTTATTTCTAATTGGACTCTTTCTATTGTCCCTCCTGTTTGTCCATGGCTCCTCTTTTTGCAATGTAGGTTTATGGTAGGGTGGAAACACAGTAGTTGCAAAGAAAAGTTGTGCCAAGAAATGTATTTTAGACTTCACAACACATAATCATATAATTATGGAATGGTTTGGATTGAAAGGGACTTTAAATATCACGTACGAAAGAACAGTGGATAGATGCTAATGTGCACAGTGACAATGCCAGCACAAGACCCTGAAAAATGTATCCAGTGGACAAAAAATTTGACTACTTGGCAAAATATTAATCAAAGTAATCTCCACAGTCTTTGGAAGCATTTGAGGAAGCACTTAGCACAGATTTATGTTCAGCCTAAGAAAGTCAGTAAATTACTCTCTAAAGGCAAAGGGTTCATGCTCCAGTCATGGGAAATCAATTGCCATAGATAATTAATTATTTTATCATGAGCATTATCTTCTAAACACCTGCTACTTTGATTTTCTTGCTTTTTATCTGAAAGGGATGTCAAAACTCAGGCAAAAGTAGTTTTGAATTTTGTTTCCTATGTCTCATGTTGTTCTGAGCTTTTACAGTGGTAGAAAAAAGCAGCAATTTCTACATGCTTCTAAGACAACTACTCCTTCCTTCTAATCTAAAGTGAAATCACCAACATGCCCTAGTCTCCTGAGATAAGAGTTTTATTTTTCAAAGTTCAATCCACTGCAAATTACTGCTCCTAAAGATTCTTTCTTTTTCAGTATGTAACCATATGTACCGGGTGTGCTGCAATTGTGTGCATCCTTTTTGCACTCTTCTAGCAATTTAAGAATAGTTTTGCATGGGTTTCCTTGAGCCATTTTGTTGCCTAAAGAAGTTGTGGATGTCCCACCCCTGTAAGTGTTCAAGGCCAGGCTGGATGGAGCTCTGAGCAACCTTGTCTAGTTGAAGGTGTCCCTGCCTGTGTCAGGGGGATTGGAACGAGATGATCTTAAAGGTCCCTTCCAATCCTAACCATTCTATGATTCTATGAATTTTAGTGGTATTCTAGCAAGACACTGGTATATCTGATTAGAGACATGCAGCCATTGTACAGTTTGTCCAGGTTTTATTGTGTGCTGTCTCTTCCTGGCTGGGTGAAAAGGCTAAATCTAGAAGTCCTTTGCTCACAGTTCCAGATTCCTTTTCTGCATGTTGTCCCTTACTGTATGATATTTAAGAATAATTTCTGAGCACACATTGTACAAATTAATGAGCAAATTGCAAAAGCAGAAGTTAGAGAGCTGGTCCATGTTAACAACAGACAGATCTTGGTCACAAAAGATAAGGATATTTTAAATTCACGCTACATTTATCTGTCTGTCTATCTATCTATCTATCTATCTATCTATCTATCTATCTATCTATCTATCTATCTATCTATCTATCTAATCTATCTATGGTGAACAACTGCATCCATCTTATAGACCTCACTGCAAATTAAACACTGTCATTTCAGTTGTATTTCTGCTGACTCCAAGAGCTCTAACCCACAAAACAGGATAAGATCTTGAGGTGGATGTATATCAGGCAGAGACACAAAGTTGTGAAACTTGATTTTCATTTCAGTGACTCAAATACTGGCTAGTGAAGGCTCACTTGCTTTGCCTCTGATGAGCATTGTTAGTGCAAATATATCGTCCCCACCTCAAGGAAGTCTGAAGGAGACTAATAACCCTGAAGCCATTCCAGGATCTGCCTTGAGAATGGCTTTGATTTAAACCAGAACTACTCAGGTCACATCAGTAATACAGGCATGGCTGATTTAATGAAGCAGTAATGTGTCAAAGCCAAGAAAGTGGGCTTTGGACCTGCTTAGTCACAGTGGGAATTAAAGCTATAGAGCTTCTGTGTACAGAAGGCAGAAAGGATAATTCCCCAACAACTGTTCTCATGAGGAATGGAAGAGTCACAGAAAAGACAGAAGAGAAGCATTCTGTAAAAAAATTCCCAGTGATCTCGGGTGGGGCAGGATGAAAAAGTGCTCCTAGCATGCATTCCTGTTTTAGTGTTGCAGTGGCAGTCACATAACTGCTGAGAACTCCTCTGCTATAAGTAGCAGTTGCACTTGGAAATGTGAAAATGTGTTTTTGATGTAGAACTTAAGAAAAATTTTCTAGCTTTTTGAAAAGAAAAATTAAGCATTGATTTCTATTTTAAACCTGATTCCAAATGCAAAAGCTGTCTGTTGAGATAACTGGTATGTTCATGTTTTCCACTTAATTAAAATGTCAATTTGGGAACAATTGCTCTATCCAGTATAAATTTGCTTTAAGTGCAGATAAATACACCTGATCAAATATGAACTGTCTTTTGTGTGGAAATGTCAAGCAGTATGACTGTACAAATCTCAATACATGAGAACCTGTTTCAGGTTACTGTGCCATGTACAAAACAGATCTACGATGCCTTTGCAGGTGTAACACTAAAAGCACCATTCTGAGTGCAATGTGATGTGTGTGCCCTCATGTTTCTGTTACTACCTTGTCCTCTCCAAGAAGAAAGAGTTTTGTACAGGAGGGCGTGAAGGGATGGGATCTAATAGGTTATGTAGCTACTCAGTTTTGATTTGGACTTTGGACTTGATTGACCAGAATATCAACCACCCCCAGATTTAAGATTTTCTGGAATGAGGATCTTGGTGGCCACAACCTCTGTTGTTGTTCTAAAATAGGTGTGTTCAGACTGTAGGAGACTCAGAACTGGTTTGTGTTTTCAATGATTTGTAGCTTTTGGTGCTGCAGTAAGCTGTAGCAAGATTTACCTAAGTATAAATAGTCTCTCTGACATAAATTTGTGTTTCGTGCTTGCCCTCCTCCATATTAACCTATATCAAACTACAAGTCTAAAGAGCCCTGTGCGGAACTGTGGAATTGCCAAACAGCCTTTGAATTAACTACTGTGACACAGTCACGCTTACAACCTCAGTGATCGATGTGTGTGGAGAGGAGCCGTACCTTCCACGGCTGACTGGAACAACTTACTCTGTTGTTCCGAAGTTCACCCAGGCCAGTTACTCCAGATATGGAAGGACACAGCCCCCTGTCTGGCTTCTTGGTGCTGACTGATTTCTGAACAATGCAGTCTTGCTAGCAACTCGGGCATCAGTCCAGAGGTCTGAAACCTTAAACATGCCTCAGAGGCCTGCAGTTGGAAGCAAGGACAGCCTTTTCCCAATTATGTGTTAACTCAGTACTTAAGTACACTCAAACAGTTGACTGAGGGATTGAGGTAATGGGTTGGGTTGTAAAACTCACTTGGGAAAAGAGTTCCACAGTGGAAAAAAAGAAATTTGCAAAATTATTGCTTTCCAAGTAGAGTTTGACTAATGTTTAATGATCAATTCATTCACATCACTCTCAGTAAACTCTAGGAAATATTCTCTGCTCTGTGAAAAATGCATACTTTGCTCCTGAGTCACAAGTTGGCAGTGCTGACAGTTGCGTACGTTCTTTTGGAAGTGTGCCTCCAGTTCATAGTGATTAGTTTCTCTAAAATGAGGATCAGAGAGTACTCTGAGGTGTTACTTTAAAAGTGTGCTCATGACAGATATGGGATATCAGAATTACAGATACAGTGATGTGTGCCAATGTTGTGTACAGATAACACACATAAAAGGTAATAAATATTCCTCCGTCATTTATCAGCAGACACTGTTAATAAATATCTGGTTATAATGAACTGTATCAGCAAAGCCCTACAGAAAACATCCTGCGAAACTTCTCAGTCCGACAAACAAACATCCTGCCAGAAAATCCTGTCATTGTAATCACGTGCAATCCTCCTTTGAATGATATAAAAACTGAGGACAAATTTTGGGAGTTAGGAGCAAGGAAGGGAGACAAGAGACCGGCTGCTTCAGCTGGGAATCGCTCCCCAACCTCTCCTCACCTCTTCTCTTCGCCACCGCATGCTGCCCGACTGCCAGTGGAG
>JAWWEE010000001.1:89232893-89245571 GCA_035221455.1 Xenops minutus
GAGTTTTAATTTTGTTGGGGAAAATATTCGAATCTGAAGTTCTTTCTGCAATATTTAAGCAGATTGTAACAGCCACATTCTACAAATGACCATTTTATTTTTAACACTTACCAAGTATTCTATACATCCAATATATAAATTGTTACACTTCCTTGAGACTGCTGGATTTCTGGCATGCTCTCTATTCTATCACTACATGATGGAGAGCTTTCCTGATCATTGCTAGCTATTGAGAGACACTTCTTTCTCTGAACCCTCCCCGGGTTACCATCTTTCAAACTTTGTGCAGCTTAATTTGAAGCATTGATGTTATCCTTTAGATATTGTGGAGCAAAGTATTGAGCAGATAAACACTTAGAAAACTATTATCTTTGTTCTTAAGATTGCTATGGCCTATGAAGTTTCCCCAATTTAGCTAGTCACCTTAAGATCACCCTTAACTCAATAACAGTGAAGGCAGAAGCAGATAAAAAGCACTTTGAACAGCTAAAATAGAGTTTGCAAAGGTTTATAATCACACACAGCAAAAGGAATAGAAACTTACCCATCCAACTCATAATGGGTTTTCTCCCCATTTATATTATCAGATAAGCTGGTAAACATTTCAGAGCTTTCTTCTCTGAGAGGTCCATGGCTCAAGACATCTCTTCATCCTGATCCTGGCACCATCGAAGAAGCCGGTATGAGAATCCCTTCTTTCCTTTAGTTGGTGTTAGTGAAACAAAGAGGGAAGAAAACTAACCCCTCTATTCCCCAAAATCCCAAGCTTTCCACTTGGAGAAGAGTAATGATTCTGTAAGTCTGGATCAGAGATCTCCTCTACCATTTCATAAGTTAAAATATGTATTCTCAAATTTTTCCAAACCCTTAACCAAGATGATAATCCCTTCATACTCATTTGGAAATTGTTCAAACCTCAAGGCAAAGCTTCTTCTTACATTACATTTTTATAATTCCTATTAAAATGTGTGTCTACTTCAACTGAAATGTAAAGTTAATGAATGTGGATTTTGAATAAAAGCAGAGATGGGGATAAGCAATCACTGGATAGCCTATAGTCATGTTTTTGAGAAGTGACTAAAAGTAAGCTTCTGGGAACCAAAATGAAGCAGGTGAAGACAAGCAAAGTGGAAAAAGGCTCTGAATTGAAAACTATGGTCAAGGAAACAATTCCAGGGAAACTTCTCCCCAGGGAAATTTGCATTTTGATGTTTGAACAAGTTTGGTTTTACTACCAGACCAAACAGTGAGAGCTGTATAGAGTTTCTAGACATCTGAAGGAAGAAACTATTGTTTGAACCAAAAAAGTGGAATCCTGGCATAATGAAAGGGACAGCTGAGCAAACCAGGAAAAAAGTAAGCATTTAGAATTATAGAATCATAGAATGGTTTGGGTTGGAAGGGACCTTAAAGATCATTGCTACTTCCAGCTCCAGCTCACATCATGGAGAGCAAACAGAGCTCTGCTTCAAAAAGAGAGGGTGAGCAGCTTCAGCTGATGGAATAAAGGAATGGTGTCAGCAGGCATTCACATTGCTTATTCTGGTAAATACCAGACAGAAGTGAGTCCCTGCATTCACCTCATGAATGGGGTGATGGATTCATCAAGAATTGGTTTCATCTGTATGACAGTTTCCCGGAGCAGGTCCAGTTAAGTTGGTCATGCCCTGGATGCACCGTGGCGCATGGGTAGAATCTCTTCATTGGAAGACATGAAATGTCTCCATTCCCACCGGGATGCCAAAGTGGCATCATTTCTGCTGTGCGACAAAGCCCAACGCTGAGCTGGCCACAGGGCTCTCATACTACAAAGTCAGCCCGAGGCCAGCCTGAGGGAAAACTGGCGTCCACACCGCGCTGCAATCAGCTGGGATGCTCAGCGGTCACAGCCTGAAGGGGAGCTGAACCCAGGCGTGACGGCTGAAGAAGTGGATTGATGCCAGGGAAAACGGGGTTCGCCCAAAGCTCGGGGAGATGGCTCGTAGGATATCACACAGGAGGCCATCCCGGGCTCCAGCTCGCCCTGTGCCCGGTGCTCCACGCCCCGGGACGGTGGGGGTGGCCGGGGCGGGGCGGGGCGGGGTGTGCTGTCCGCCCGCGGGCTCTGTGCTGCGGGACGGAGGTGAGCGGGACCGGGGGTCGCGCCTCGCTGCCTCCCGGGGCTTGGCTTCGGAGCGACGGGGAGCGGGGTGCGGGGTGCGGGGTGCGGGGTGCGGGGAGCGGGGTGCGGGGAGCGGGGTGCGGAGTGCGGGGTGAGGGGTACGGGGAGCGGGGTGCGGGATCCGGGGTGCGGGGTGCGGGATGCGGCGGGGCCCGGGCGCGGCTGGGCTTTCCCTTCGCCGCGGGTGTCCCGCCGCGCCGTGTCCCGTTTGCCGGCCCGCGGCGGCGTGCGGAGCGGGAGGGGGGTCCGCGGGCGGGTCCGCGGCAGGTTTGGGCTGCGGTGCTGATGGATTCCAAAAACCCCAACCCAAAAACCCTGGGTGTGCGTTACTTTGAGGCCGTGTGTGCTGCTGCGAGGTGTGCTGGCGCAGTCTCCCTACCGCCGTGGCTGCTGGTGTCCCAGCTTTTATGGCACTAAATAGCGTCCGTGGAAGTAACTTTTTGTTTTTGCCTTCGTGTCTGCTTCCTCGTTGTGTGTCGCATTGTAGAAGCCCAGGTGCGAGTGTTGTGTACAGATCACGGCTGTAGAAGCGCTAACGCTGCCACATTTTTTAAAGTACTTGTAACAGGAAGCGGGATAATCCTTGGCGTAGGTCTTCTTGACCCAGTAAAGCACTACAGAAACTATTTCTATATTTATTTATTTATTTCATAACGATGATCAAACAAGGGTTCTTTTTTTAACTGTTCATATGACAAGAGCAAGGTTTTGGGTGAAAGAGATGCCTGCAGAAATACTGGTATCAAACGCATCAAGGAGCTGCTGCTCTGACAGTCCCAGACCTGTTCATCACAGCTAGATGGCTCTTGGCAGCAGCCTGGGGAGCCACAGCTTGGGAGGAGTGAGTTATCCCTTAAAAGCTACTGAGCAGAATCAAGGTTCTAGTTTGTTTCCAGCAGCAGCTTTTAAGCTTGGAGGGTTTTCTTCAGGGACTCAAACAAGCTGCTGGATGTGTTTTGGTTTTCTTCTCGAGAAGTTCAGCACTGTGCACTATTTGACTTGGACCATTTGTATGTGTTCAGATCCTCAAAAAATGAGCTAAAAGATCTTACACAAAAGTTATTTTAGAATGCAGAATCCTTAATTCAGATATTTTAATTCATATATTTTAAATTAATTCTTACATGATAAATACCTATTACTCTTTTTGTTTGTTAAACAATATTACCGATTTCCTCTCTCTCTTGGAAAGTAATACATTTTTGTTTTTTAATACTTTGCATCACTATTTTTGGTACTTACAGTTTTGCCTGCTTGAGCCATCCAGGTCCTTTTAAGTGCCTCTTAACAGTATTTTGAAAATTATAGTGGAAAATTAACTTACTTTGGATTTAAATAAAAATTGGGCCGCATTAAAATTCTTATTGCTTTATAATGGCAGGTAGCAGGAGTTGAAATAACATAGAAATGTCTTCAAAGCATGGACTGCAAAATGAACTCCTTCCACTTGATACTGAAAGAAGGTACTGTTTTCAATTTATTTGAATATTGATAGGATCTACTCCTTTCGGGGGCAGGGGGGGATGGGTACTGTCATTGTCTCCAGTTTGATGTGGAAGAGGATGGATAGTTAGCACGTCAGTGTGCTAGTTAACCAGTGGTGGTCAGTTATGTACAGCTACAGGTACTATTTTTGTTTCCTTCCTTTTGTACTTCGGTGAAAGTTGGGGCAGTACCTGAATTTGAACAAAATACACTTTCTTCAAGTTCAAATTTAGAACAGTTAATACTTTGTCTCTAAGTGGAACTGGAATTTAGCTTGCAAAGACTTAACTATTGTAGGCTTCTTTGTAAATGTTCTTTGACTGCATTTCGATGTAGCTTCAACAAAATATCCTGGATAATTGGTTTTTCTGAAAGATACAACTTTTCTTTAGTTCTGCAACTTGCAGGATTGTCTGGAGGAAAAACATTTAAGAATGAAAGTTTGTGGTCATCATGTCAGTGTCAGAATACCCTAGTGGATAACCAGCTTGGCTGGTCTGATGGGTATTTATAATTGATCACAGTCAGTTACAGATTCTGTGGTTCTATGAACCTCTTGAGGGTGCTTGTGCATCATGTTGTGTGACTTGGTGTTCATGCATGCCCCTGTAAAGTGATCAACTGCATTCTGTTTATATATTGAGTATATTAGACAGGAAAGTTGTGACCTCAGGAAAGTAGTGGACTCAAAAGAAGGTATACTCTGTTAGGAATTTTTTCATGCTTTGCTGTAATTCTTTAACTGTTTTTAGTAACTTCAGGCATGAACATGATTTGTGGTATGGGATTTTGTTGTTAACTTTTTTCCCCCTTTATTTCTTAAAAGATTTCATGTGCATTTTTCCTTTGAGGCCATTAAGTTTTGAGCTGAAAACAGTTTTCCAGACTATGTAAACAGTGTCGTCAGTGAAACTGGAATTCTCTATACATGGAATTTTTGAGCTTCTGTCATTGCATCCTGGGGACATTTCATATTGCTGAGACTGGGATAGAAGGCACTAGCTGGCTAAAGCTTTTGGGTATGTGATCAAACATATGCTTTCTAAGCAAAGTTTGTTGTTTCATGCTTCACATTTGTAGATTTTAGGTAGTGTTTCTCCTTACATTTTGCTTAAGAAAAGGTGTAAAAACCTTATGTGGTCACTTGAAACCTTTCTGACTAGAATGAATATACTCTGCACACTGTGAGGCATTGCTGCTACAAAGTGAGAGGCTTCTTCTTGCCTTTAGAGAAGTTTTAAGCTTTACTGCTGCAATATTTGAAAGGTGTATGTGTGAATTTTGAAAGACTAGAACTTTAAAGCAGTTGCATTTTAGTGTGTAATATCGGAAGGACATCACCCCTTGGTATTGGAAGCAAATAATGAGTGCAAAATTTAAAGCTCAACTTGTTATATTGCTTAGTTGTTACTCTTATCTTGCCATATTTAAGTATTCTTTGTTTCCCTTTAGTGCTTAAATCTGTTTTACGAAGCTGCTTCATACCTATGTAATGTTACATTGTTTTTGACAGAAACTTCATCGTCCAAAGAACTTTGCTAGCATTGTTGGTCAATCTCTACTGTCATCTCTCTACTGTAGGCAGAGGGATGATCTTGCTTTTACATTTGGGATGTCTGAAGAAAAGTTGTCTTTGTGTGTGCTGCTGTCCAACTGATGTTTTTTGTAAAATCCTTTTTTCCCCTTCTGTGCTTTTTACAGGTAAACTGAAACTCCAGGAATGATGATCTGCCCATTGGCAAGTTACAGAAAAAGCACATACAAGGCAACTCAATAAAGACTGTGGTATGAGGGCTTTGTCAGATGAACTGTCTAAAAGAAGTACCTAGAGTCTGTTATATGAAAGTGTTGAACTCTGCTCTGTGTGTCACTCCCTACTACTCCAACACTTCTACATGTGAGATTTTTCAAAAGAAGGAGCTAGTGTGGCTTATTTGTCACTGAAGTGAACTACATTGGATATATAAAAGTAAGTCAAGGCTTACTTTTTCAGGTAATATATTCTTTTCTTCCAGTCATTTCTAACTGGGTAGAAGGCAAATATTAACTTGCACCTGTGGAATGCATGTTTTGCAATGGACTGCTACATGTGAAACCAGTTTGCTTTAGAGAGGCAGCAGGATGCAAAATAGTCAGAAGCTGAGGAAAGGCAAGACAGCTAAATGCAGACCTTAACATACAAGAAGCTGTCAGAAGAGAAAGGATTTAAGTGTTTGCCAGGGGGCTGACAGTAGAAGGCTTGGGAATATCTCTGATGACACCTTTCCAAAAGAATACAGGTGCATCTGAGAGGGGAGTAGGACCTGGTTAAGATTTAGAGGTTTCATGGAAGCCACTTTCAGGGTATCTGTTCAGTCATGTCTTTGTTGGAGAAAACTGAAAACAAGACCTGAGGTGTGAAGTGAAACTACAGTTCTTGGACACTCTTCTTTTGTGTCTGACCACAGCAATTCATGTTTTCTGCGGTTTCCACACGTTTGACTTTAAATGCCAGTTTAAGTGCCAGGTCGCACTGAAGTTAGTGTACTTGTCCTTCTGTGAAGAATTGGAAGTTATCTGCTCTTAAAAGCAGTGATGCCTCAGTCATAAAAAATATAGTTCAAAGAATGAAACCTCATATATCTTTGTGATTGTGTAACTTGTAAGCATGTGGAAAGAGGGATAGCTTAATCAAGCTTGGTTTTTAAACTATGTAATATAGCTTAAATCACTATGCTAGCATAATTCATCTGTGCTTGAGGGTTGTGTGGGGTTTTTTTGTTTAACTATGCTGGCAAAAGATAATTACACTTTATGCAAGAATTATTCCAGTAGAATAGTTCTAGTTCCAGGAAAAGTTCTTGTAGAAAGCTGAAAACTGAGCAGCTATCTTGGAGGCCACTGGTTGTTGTAGATGAAAACTTCAAAACTGGGCCTAAATTACCAAATCTATTTTTCCCTCCCCAAGATGACTAATGCTTCTTGTGACCTTTTTTTTTTTTTTTTTTAGGAGTAATGCAGGGTGCAGAGGACAGTGCAGCTTGAACAGTCTTATCCCACCACTGGAAAAACGTCTGTTTTGCAGCAAAATATGACATCTCTATTTTTGCTCATTGGTCATCTCATTCTACTGATACCTCTGCTCAGTGCTGGTAGGTTACATACTTTGTTGAAATTACCATTTTAAAAAAGAAAATCTGCAGCGGATGAATTGTGTATGATACTGAAAAGGTTGCTGAAGACTTTTTTTTATTTTGAAATGGAATATCTTAACTTTGTATTTATACAGTCAGCAAGATTTTTAAAATCAGTTCAGCCAGATGTTTTGCAGTTCCATAGGAATTCAGTGTTGCACATGAAATCACAAAGGTTTTGGGTTGGAAAGGTCCTTAAAGATCAACTGGTCCAACCTCCCTGCCATTGGTAGGGACACCTTTCACTAGACCAGATTGTTCAAAGTCCCATCCAACCTGGCCTTGAACACTTCCAGGGTTGGGGTATCTGCTTCTCTGGGCAAATATATGCAAAAGTTTGAAAGTTTTACAATCTACTTTGTAGTCCAGTGGCCATCTCTGTGCTAACGTGGTATTTTCCAGTAAGTTTTTGCTTGCAGGTTTGGGTTCTTGACAACTTTTTGCAGTTTCTGTCCTACTTTCTCTAGTATTGTTTGGCTCATGTTTAAAGAAATGCTTGCTAAGCTGCATGATTGTGTCTTGTAAACTTGTTACACAGACATAATTATAAAAAATCTCTTTATGCTGGCCTTTTCTCTGATGTTCAGAATAATGGACCTTCTGGATAAAGGTGCAAACGTAGTAAGGAAAATATTATAGTCAAGACTTCTTAATCTAAATTCTGTTTCTTTCCAAATTTACTTTGTTTTGTTGTAACATGTTGGTTTATAGGCTTCTTTGATGTGTTGAGGTCTTGATATCATTCCATACTCCCTTCTGCTTCAGGTTAAGAAACACCTGTTTTTTTCCCCCTGATTTGTTTTTGGCCATGTAGTCATAACGGGTAGATTATTGTTGGGAGTTCTGTGCTGCTATTGTTTGCACTGTGCTTTACATAGATAGTATTTACATTAAGATTTGAGAAGTTCTGCAAAAGTACTAACATGTTCAAATAACAAGGACACAACAGGGGAGTTGGAAAGCTTGTAGTTGCCTGGTATATCCCATGGGTCTTCTTATCCTCTGGTTTGCACTGAGGCTATTGGTCTTGCGTGTTCTTGTTGCTGACCACTTTAATGGAGGGAAGTTGTGACATACAGTTGTAAAATGGTGTTTATCTCTTCAACCAGAAGGTGCTAAACAAACAAAAAATAGTAGCCTTGTGATGTTT
Organism: Xenops minutus; assembly: GCA_035221455.1. Lineage (NCBI taxonomy): Eukaryota > Metazoa > Chordata > Aves > Passeriformes > Furnariidae > Xenops > Xenops minutus. Next base: position 89,240,863 of record JAWWEE010000001.1, read on the forward strand.
TAATGGTAAATTATTACAGAAAGTTTATTTTCTAATTCTGTGTCACTTGGAATGGATATTGATACTTCTAAAACATGTAAGTATCCAGAAAAGCATTGATCTTTTTTTTTTTTTTTTTTAATAGAGAAATGCATTCTTTGTGATTACTTTGTGCTTGTTGGAGAGCCTACAGCTATTTTTTGCCCAATAATTACACTGCCATTGCTTCACTCTGATTACAATCTGACATGGTATAAAAATGGTAGTGCTACACCAGTAACTACAGAGAGAGATGCCAGGATCCACCAGCGAGACGGCTTGCTTTGGTTTATTCCTGCAGTGCTGGAAGATTCTGGACTTTATGAATGCGGTGTAAGGTAAAGAAGGAAGGATGGAAACAACTGGATTGCTAGTGATTGCAAGTGTGATAATGTATTTGTGGAACTTGAGTGTACAAAACTTTTTAAGTGGAATGCTTAGATCAGCTAAAAAGCATGCTTTATTTCTGTATGACGCCTTTTCCCTCTCTACTTCCACATATTTACCACTACAAAAGTTGTTCATACAGATGACACTTTATCTTAAACCATGATAACACTAACAATGCTCTGTGGGGGTTGCTTGTTTGCTTTTGATGAAGTGTAGAGTCACAGGAAAATGTCTTCAGCTTTTCAGGTGTTCAAATAGCTCTTTGGTACTGACAGATCATAACATTTTGTTGTCTTCATAGGACATGGCTAAATAGAAGAAGGATGTAAGAGGAGCAAACTGCATTTTATGCAGTGTCACCACACACAGACTTTCTGGAGACCTTAGCAACTTTTTGGGAATCTTATTAGAAACTTATAAAGTAAAAGGCAGAAACCATTTTAAAATGTTACCAAATGTTCCTGGTCAAAAGTGAGAATGCATATAAAGAGCAAAGAAATGCACTAGACAGCTTTACATACAGTGAAAATGATGTGTCAGTAATACTACTCAAACGATCTGAGTGCACTGACCAGAATTAGGAAGGAATAGATTTCTTGAAAAGGATCTGCATTGGAACTTTTTTGATACTTTAAAACTCTTGCTACATTTGAAGCTTGGATTATTGCACTGGACTTAACTACTTCAGGTCATTAAATATTTTTTATAGTGGTTGAAATTCATTGTGTGCTGAACAGGAAATTAATTTTGGGAAGACAGACAGAAGTTGTTTCATTCCTCATGATCTTGCCACAACACCCTGAGAACAGCCAATACAGGCTTTTTAGATAGCTGTGTGTGCTGGTGTGCATACAGTACACCATTTATGCTGGAGGTATTTGGGTAGTGAATGTAGTAAAAGTGGTCAGCAAAAACTTCCAGTGTTGCAGGCCTTTACATATTCCTTCTCCAGAGTTGACAAATGTAGCTAAAATTGGAAGTCAGAAGACATGTAATCCTTTCAGAGCTACCAGTTACATAATTTATATAATTTAAATTTAGTCTTTCCTGCCATGCTTTTAGTTACTTCAGCTGTGAGATGTGTTCCTGTGGGCACCTCACATCCCTGGCTTGCATAATGTCAGCAGGACAGAAAACTTGCTAAAATTCAGTTGTGTTAACCGTAGGCAACATTGTATGCATCAGTCACTTAAACCTTAATTGCAGATCTGAGAAGTCCTGACATCCCCTCTGGTTCTTCCAGAACAGACCTCACTTCAGCTAATAACGCAAAATTGGAGCTTATTCCCATCTCATGATCTGGAAAAAGGGGTGAGGGGCTGAGGATCGAATTTACAAACAAGGAGGATACAGCAGGGTTGTTAGAGGCAAAGCTGGTGGAGATGCTGAAGTCCCTCTCTGTAAGCACCTTGACTTGCTAGAAATAAGGAAGCTTACTGTTAATGACTTGTCTGCTGTTCTAATTACAGGAGCCTTAACTACTCTAACAAAAAAACTATAAATTTAACAGTTTTTAAGAATGATGATGGTTTGTGTTTTAATGGAAAAATGAAGTTTGAACAAAAAGTGACGAGCACAAATACTGGAAAGATTATATGCCCTGATCTAGAACAATTTAAAGATGAAGACAATAATCAGCCTGAAGTACATTGGTATAAGGTATTGTGCATGTGTATTTCATACATACAAAATACAAAACATATTACTTAAAATATCTTATGAAGTAACTGCAGAAAGCAGCTTTTGGAAGGGAAAGTTTATTTTCCCTACAGTTTGAGCAAGGCATGAGCATAAGTAAGATTTGTGAAAATGTGGTTTATCCTTTGGATAATAAGTTTTAAAACTTGTATGTTTCTGTAGATACAAGGCTTTGGATAATTATTTCAGTTTTGCGAGACATTGGGCATGTCCTGTCTGTTGACCATGCTGTGGTATTCTCATTGCTGCTTGCTTTGGTTCTATGAAAATACTCTCTAGATTGTGCAAGTTTAGAAACGTGTATTTTTTCTGTCCTAAGGTAAAATTCTGAAGTACTTCAACTCTTAGTTCTGGTGCTGGTATTAAAGCAGCTACATGGGCCTGTATGTGTAAAATATCCTTGTTGCTGCACCTATGCATCTTTTGAGATGAAGGGATTCTTCATGGCTTGTGAAGAAGGAAGAGAAGGAAGTTTTTCCCTCTATTCACATTGCCACAGAAACCCAACCAGCACAATGCACTGCTACAACAGCTCTCCCTCATCACAGTGAAGTGGGAATTCGGGCAATAAACTCACAAACTCTGCTACATGCATAGTAATGCCTATTACACCTGAGACGGATAACTGTCAAGCTGTTAACAAAGGCAGTGAACCAAAGCACAGCATTTGAAAACTGAAAGATTGACTGCAGTGATTTTTAAAAAGTGCAAATGGAGCAAGATGTCATCAGTTTCATGTTAGACTGTAGTGATGCTTGAATAAGAACCCACATCATGGCTTTCAAAAAAGTCAGTATTTGCTAAGTATTTCAATAGTGTTAGAGTTCAGTAAGTTATTCAATTGTCAGGTTTTTGGTTCCCTTAAGTCACAGGTACTTTCAATGTCTTTAGGAGTGTAAGCCCGGATTTCTTGAAGACACACGACTTCTTTTGGCAGAGGGTGAAAATGCTGTCTTGATTCGTAATGTAACTGTGCAAGATAGAGGAAACTACACATGCCGTATGGTGTACACCTATATGGGAAAACAATATAATGTTTCAAGAACCATAAGTCTAGAGGTTAAAGGTGAGTACATGAGATTATTGTCTTTTTGGCTCCACTGTAAATAATTGTATGCAGGCATATGATACTTGTCATGTTACCTTTCAGCACTGTGAAATTAGAGTTGAAAATCTTCTCTAATTAATTTATTGTTGAACATAAAATTAAAATACTGTGAGGCACATTTCTATTCTTGAGCATTGCTGTGGAGGAAAAATTGTTATGGGGAATTCAGTAATGTGGACTTAGGAATGAGAATTAGAAGAAAGCAGTGGTTACTGGGGATTGTTTTTGCTGAATCAAATAATGCACCCTTAAATTATATACATTTAAAAATAGAGGATTTTTTCTAAGACTATCACAGCAAACCACCTGTTTGTAGCCCTGCTGGTGAATTTGCTTACAAAGTTAAGTAGAATCTTAGTTGACGGGAAAGGAGATGTGATAAGCTGTATAAATACTATAAAGTTAATAAATTGTCTTCTAGAAAGATTGACTTACGGTTGGCACTTGATTGTGCTTTTTTTGCACACAGGATGTGGAACAGGCTGTGTCACTCTCACAGTAGTACCATTTACTGCTGTTATCATTGTCATTGTGTCTTTGTGGGCAGTGTTGCTGGTCACCTGACTGGTGACATAATAGTCCTATCAGAATAGTTGGCTGAAGATTAAATCAAAATTCTGACTTTAGATAGATGATTATAGGGACAGTGTGTTGTTAGCAGCCAGACTAAACATCATGAAGAATAATACCATTCTGGCCCAGTTTAAGCATGTGTTTGTTTAAACTTTTACTTAAATACTTATTTAGGGGGGTCATTGATACAATGCCTCTTTCTTTTCCTTATCCATCTCTCTGAAAAAGTTAATTGCATTTTTTGGTTTTATCTTTGTTTTCTGGTTTTGTGTTACTTTTGTATCAACTACCAGTAAATTTGATATTTTCTTTTAGAAGTATTTTTAAGATAAACTAAAACCTTTTGTTAACTTGGGAGCTAAAAGAGAATAATTTAGAGAGAATAGAGCAAATATCTTATATTTCTGTTGCAAATGTGAAACTGGTAGTACATATGGCACTACAATAGTACCAAACAATAAAACCAAAACCATTGTAAAACTGTCAGTTGAAGTAAGTTGTGGAACATTTTCTGCCTGAAGATTTTATTTTTTCCTTTCTTTTGATTAGAAAAACCACCACAAATACAACCAGAGTTTATTTATCCGAAGAACAATACAATTGAAGTAGAACTTGGTAAGTAGTGATTATTTAAGAGGTCATTAAGTAAAACAATTAAGCTCCTGCTCTTTGTGAAATAACATGTGAAGAGTTCACCAAGACTGGGAGATTGACAGGTGGATTGAGGATATCTGGAAGACAGATGGTAGATAATAGAACATGATTCCCACAAGTAGTTTGTAGAGGGAAATAACTGTGTGCCTAAGACTGGAGTCTCTTGACCAGCAGTGCTGTGTAGGATGCATTTTCTTTCTTTCTTTCTTTCTTTTTCTTTCTTTCTTTCTTTCTTTCTTTCTTTCTTTCTTTCTTTCTTTCTTTCTTT
>JAWWEE010000001.1:89245671-89386758 GCA_035221455.1 Xenops minutus
TTTCTTTCTTCCTTCCTTCCTTCCTTTCTTCCTTTCTTCCTTTCTTCCCTTCTTCCTTTCTTTCTTCCTTCCTTCCTTCCTTTCTTCCTTTCTTCCTTTCTTCCTTTCTTCCTTTCTTCCTTTCTTCCTTTCTTCCTTTCTTCCTTTTCTTTCTTTTCTTTCTTTTCTTTCTTTTCTTTCTTTCTCTCTCTCTCTCTCTCTTTCTCTCTCTTTCTCTCTTTCTCTCTTTCTCTCTTTCTCTCTCTCTTTCTTTCTTTCTCTCTTTCTTTCTCTCTCTCTCTCTTTCTCTCTCTCTCTCTCTCTCTCTCTCTCTTTCTCTCTCTCCTTCCTTCTTTTTGCCATCTGTCCTTTTTATCACTTCTCAGTGTCTATGTCTTGATATATCCCCAGAACTTGTGGAAATATGGATAAATACAGATGGCATGTTAGGATAGTTACCAGCTGACCAGTTCAGTAGTTTTTCCTCCTCCTGTAAGGTTCTTGTCTCCCTTTCTCCTCCACAACCTCGATTTTATTCTTTGTTTTAGAGTAATAAAAGATTTCGGATACTGATACTTTGTGAAACAGTGAGCTGCTAGTTGATGCATATCCCAGGTACTGTTTATCTTGGAAACTTCTTAAATAAGAGATTCTGGATATAAAGAATAGTTTCTTTCCAGTGAGGACAGCCAGGCAGTGCAGCCGGCTGTGCAGAGAAGTTGTGCAATCTTTGTCCTTAGAAGTTTAAGAACCTGACTGAATAAAGCTCTGAGCAGTCTGATCTTACCTCAGAGTCAGGCCCTGCTTTGAGCAGAAAATTGGACTAAAGACCTCTCTTTTAACCTCAGTTACTCTGTAATTCTCTGGGCCAAATATATGGTATTGCAAGTTTTTTCCTAAGCAAAGTTGTATGTGTTTAAATTGCACCATGTATAAGACAGCATTGTGTTCTACTGGCAAAGTCCAGAAGAATGAGACTGAGATTGGAGCTGCTTGAACTGTATTTTTTTGTGTCTTCTTTTGTGCCAAGGGGCACTCTTTTAAACAAAGTATTTGATTAAAATAAAACTGATTTTGGAGAAGTGTGATTGGCTATTTTCTAGTACAGGATTGGAACTGTTTTGTAATTTTTTTGAGGAATTAGGTCATTAGGAAAGCTCTGAGGAAAGGTTGCATTTGGGCTCTGACACCATGTGGGAGCTCAGGCCAGAGCGTTTTGGATTATTCTTATGTGCATCACACTGATGGTAGTCTGGCACAACACAGCTTGCTTAATACTGAGGCATTCTGCAAAATCTGGACTCTTGATGGCAAACGATAACTGAGTGACAGGTGAGCTTGCTCTGGGACTAGAGTTGTGAAAGTATTCAGAAATCATTCCAGTGGACAGTGTTGACTAGAAGACTGATTTGGAGTAAAGATATGCATGATTCCTAAGAATGGGGTTTGGCTCCACGGTGTATCTGTCTGCACATGGGTATCTGCATATGATCCAGGATCCTTAACTCATGCTGTTATCAACATGGGCTCAACTCAGTTGCCTGTACATAGTGCTGTTTGGAGTGGTTTGGCTACTCTAACAGTGCAGATTTCTTGAAGATCTGGAGTCCTGTCTGAGAACTCCATGTGGATACCTTGGATGCTGGAGAGCATCTTGGATGTCGCCATAGTGTGTGCGTGCAACTGAGTTGAGCCCTGGAGATCTTTCAGTGGAGTCGGGAGAACCATTCTTTTAAGTTATCTACTTTAATGTGAGTGGACTTGAGCAGAGCTGAACTCTGTTACTAGCTTAGACATCAAGCTTACATGGACATGTTAACATTTAGGCAACTGCATTTAGAGTGGAATTTATATCCAGGTCATAGGCACCCAAACTCGGATTACAGATGGATGAGTATTAAGGACTCTGCTTTTCATAAGGTAATTAGTTTGTTTTTGTGGATTTTGGTTTTTTTTATATCCCTCCTTTTCCCACCTGTTTCTTCATCACTTGATCATGCTTCTGTTACAAGACCTTCCATTGCTGTATTTAAATGTTGTGTTTTTTTCTTTTTTAGGTTCTCATGTAGTTATGGAATGTAATGTATCAAGTGGCATAAATGGCTTGATTCCATTCTGGCAAGTTAATGATGATGATGTCGATATCTTTGATAAAACCTACAGGGAACAGTTTTATGAGTAAGTATCCTTATACATTGAATTATAAGTGTTTTTATAGGTGAAGTAATCTGCAGTAATTTACAGTGAGTTCACCATAAAGTTGACTACCAGTCAAAAGTCAGTCATTAAAAGAGTGATTAGAAGTCTACTTGAAACACAGTATATTCTTATTGCTTGTTTCTTAAAAATAATGCATTTTATTATATAATATATATGTATCTGATATAAATGTAATGAAAAAATCATATGTAGATTTTTGTAATTCTGTTGTGAAAATTTTGTAATGCTTGGTTATGCATTTGTTCTTCAGTGACTTTTTTTTTTTTTTGCTAATAAATTAAAGGCTGACCTCTGTCATTAATACGAGTATGACAGATTGTTCCAAAACAAAAAAATTACCCAACTTAATTTTATTTGTGAACTTGGTCCTTTTCTAAGTATGGACACAGTTGCTAATCCTCAAGAACACAAAGCAGAAGCTCTTGTTGCAGGACATTTAGGTTTAGGTTTTTTTATGTTCAGGAAAATAAAATTAAGCTGGTAAAACCAGCAATTCTTTTTAGAGAGCAGTACTTTTGTTACTCAGTAACTGATGTATGCTGTAGCAGAGTGTGGATGTACTATTTTCCTTCTCACTGCTGTTATATGTAAGCCTTTAAATGTAGTGCAAAGAAGAAAGGAAGAAAAAAAAATCTCAGCTGATCAGTTCACACTCATGGAGAAACATTGCCATCTCCACCAAGTGCAATCGTTGGTGCAGAATATGGCTAGAGCATTAGGCTGCAGACTGGTTTTAAAATGATCTATTTAATTCATCTTTATCTGACCTCTACTTTTTTACCCCCAGGTTTAGGGGGCAATTACTACTTTAGTTGCAGATCTGTATACTTGGTTGGTTGTCTATAAATATCAGGGCCCCAGCTTATTGTCCATAAGGCACAACTAAATCCATTATTCTTCAGGGCATAAAATTTCTTACCTTCACCAGTGTGGCTCTGTGTAACTGTTTATAGTTGTAAAATCTTCAGTTTCTTCTGAAACCTTTTTCTGCTCTTAAACACATCTTCCTGATTTAATAGATTTAACTCAAACGACTTCTCTGTTAAGATTTGTGGCTTCCTTGGAAGTGATCTCTGTTTCTAATCACTACCTTGCCAGATAATTTTCCCATGCCAGACATGGAGATGTGCAAAATACATCCTGTGCAAGTCCAAAGCAAGTTATCCAATATCAGAAACATTAATTGCAATATGAACGTTTTATTTCATGAAATAGTAGCAGTTTCTCTAGGAGGTAATATTCCTGTGCTGGGAAGAAAGTTAAAACTGACTTGAACAAATCTCAGCATGTTGCAAAATGATGACATCTGTATTGGCATCCCATGACAGAATTTGCTGGCAATTATTTATGTAATAGAACCTGTTTCTTCAGGGTGTTCTGCAAAATGAGTTCTCTTGCTTGAGTACATTTGGTAACATTACTTTGCTATATAGAGTAGGATGCCAGTTTGTATGTACCTTCCCACTGTGACCTCTCTCATCTTATTCTTGTAAATCTATCTTAGAGCAGGATGGTTTTAGCATGATATCATACTATATATCCACATATTTTGTGGCAATAGCTATCAGACAAGGTATTATCACCATGTTGTCATTTCACACAAGGGTCACCCAGCTTTGTGAATTTTGTTTGCCATTATTTCCTAAGCTTGTTGACACCATTGACTGGGCATTGTGGGCTTTGGGAGTCTGTTAGAGTGCTTAAAAAGGTCTCTGCTTCATCATCTGTGTAAAAATCCTGGTGGGTGATTCTTGTCTTACCACTTTTATTACTAGTTATTACTGGTTTGTATAGTTTTTCATTCACAGAATCATTCAGGTTGGAAGGGACCCCATGAGATTGTCTCATCCAACTCCCCTGCTCAATCAGGGTCAGATAGAACAGCATGTTCAAGGCTATGTCCAGTTGGATTCTGACTTTCTCCACAGCTGGAGACTTCACAACCCTGGGCAACCAGTGCTTGACTACCATAATAGTAAAAAAGTGTTCAGATGGAGTATCAGGTGGGATAGTATTTCAATTTGTGCTCATTGCCTCTTGTCCTGTCAGTGGGCACTACTGAAAGGAGCCTGTCTCCCTCTTCTCCAGTCCTCCCTCCCATAAGGTATTTACACACTTTGATGAGATCCACTCCCTGCTCTTAAGCCTTCTCTTTTCTAGACTGAGCAGTTTCTACTGTCTTATATGACAGATGCTCCAATTCTGTATAATTTTCACTCCCCTGCACAGGACTTGCTCCAGCAAATCTATACATTTCTTGTACTGGGGAGCCCAGAACTGGCCTCACTGCTCCAGGTGTGACCTCACCAGTACAGAACAGAGGTGAAAGGGTTGTTTCCTTAACCTGCTGGCAGTGTTTTTCTTAGTGCAGTCCAGGATGCATGGAGTCTGGTTATCCCTCCTCAGATGCAATTTGCATTTTACTTTGAACTTCATGAGGTGTTCCTGTCAGCCCATTTCTCCAGGCTCAAGGTTCCTCTAGATGGCAGCTCTTGTATCAGACATCCCTTTGAGTTTTCTATTGCCTGCAAAACTGCTAATGGTGCACTCTGTCCAACTTCCCCAAAGAACCCCAACCAAACAAAAAAGAAACCACAAAAACAACCCAAAAAACCCCCAAATGCACCAAGAACCCAAAATCTTTTCTGTTCATGAAGCTGTTTGTTACAGGCATATATTGACTGGGCTTCACTGGCTTCTTAGATGTATAGAGTTAAAAAACCAGTTGTTCTTACATTTGTGGATAGATGAATCTATCCCACACTAAGTACAGCTACTCAGTTTCCATACAGATGTTTCTTTTTTACCCCTTTTTAATGACAGAGAGGGGTTGCCTCATGGACTTGCTGTATCTGGAACAAAATTTAACATTTCAAAAGTGAAAGTAAAGGATTATGCTCACAAATTTTTCTGTCACTTCATATATGGTTCTCAGCAATTTACAGCCTACATCAAATTGGAACGCCCAGGTAAGAGATCTCTTCTTGATAAAATGGTGACCAGTCGTTTGACAACGCCTACTTAGAGCTACAGCTGTGGGATAAAGGGGGCAGTACAGTTCAGTGCTTTCTTTTTGAATTTTTTGGTCATATTCATAGCAAAATGAAAAAAATTTGCACTTTGATTTGCTTTGTCTTCTCTCATTCAGCATTTTAGAAAACATAATTGAAAGACTCAAATTTACTTGAAGCAAGTAGGAGACCTCAGTGAAATACTTTGCTTCATTTCACACATTGTACCTAAAGAATCATGTAGTTCAGAGGATGTTGTGTGTCTAAAGAGCAGTAAAAATGGCCACTTCTTTAAAATGCTGGGTAGAAGACATAGCTCAGTCTGGAATAGACTGTCAAAAGCGTGGATATGTGGATCTGATTGTCCTATTCTTCACTAACTAATAATGGTGTCAGATTGCTAGGAGAAAGGAAAAAAAATCTTTATAGTAGCAAAAAAATCTAACAATGTAGTAGTGAAGGAATGAAATAGATTGCTTGGAAAGGACATGGACTTTTCATTACTGATGCATGTGCTGTGTTAACCACCTTCTAGACAGGCTCATGCATGTAGATTGGTAGCATACTGACACTTGGAGATCCCAGTCTGGTGCTCAGAGGCAAGGATAAGTTTGACCTATTCCTAGCAAGCATAGAATTTTCTTTTTAGTAGATGAACTGAGAGATAAAATGAGCTTTGAAGAATTAAATGCAAGGCTGAAGGAATTAATTCTTTTTATTTCAAAACACATACACAGACAAGCAAATCACCAGATACTATAAGCAACACATTTTTTTTTTTTAAATTTAGCTGCAGAAGGGCCTCTGATGAGCTTGTTTTGATTTGGCTTTGTCAGTTGTTAGCCAATCCCTTGACAAATGTTACTCTCAAACTTACCTCTAACTGGCCACACTGTAAATAAATCATTGACTGAAAGTGGATCTGAGCTCTAACTTGCTATGTAACTATAACTTCTTCATAAAGATTGTCAGAAATTCTTTAATATGCATTAACTGAAAAATGCAGTTCATGGAGGGTGTTTGTTTGTTTTATGGACCGTAAGTGAGTAGGGTCAATGATAGGTCATTGAAGAGGCTAGAGGCAGCTGGCTGGTCTGAGGAGAGTAGCATGGTCAGCAAAACACCTCCCCACCTCTGATTTCTTTGCTTTCTGACTGATATAATTTTGTACAAGAATTCTCACTCTACTGCTGCCCTGGGATATATGTCAATATTTCATTTTGGTGTTTCAGTTGAAAAGTAACCTCATTTGTCACATTGTTAAGGTGTTTTTTCTCTGAAAGATAGAAGTAGGCTGTCAAATAACAGTTTTTGCAGAAAGCATACCTGAAAAAAATTCAGTCCTATTCATTCATTTAAAAAAAAAAATATTTTAAAGACTAAACAGTTTTGCACATTTCTTGTGTTTCCATGATTCTAACTGTACTTCTTTCTTATTCCCTGCTACTACAGCTCCAAACATTCAGGGTTACTTAATTGGAGGAGGAGTTTCCTTGGTATTTTTAGTATTTTTTACTCTCTTTATCTACAAGATCTTCAAAATTGATATTGTGCTTTGGTATCGGGCCTCCTGCCATCCTTTCCTGGGTAAAAAAGGTATGTTTATGTAACAATGCTTCCATCTTCCTTTGCAAAGCAGTGAGTTAGCCTCATGGAGTGTGATTGGTCTTCCTTGGGATTTTTGAAAGGATAATATGTTTTTAGGATGTTTCGAATTAGTTCAGATAAAAAATTCATCTACAGGGGAAAAAATCAGCAACTTTCCAGGAATCCAGAACTACCATTCCTTTTCCCAGACACACTCCAATGGTGTGAATACTGTTTCAATAGCAGTTTTTTAGATTTGTTTTGGTTACTGTTCTTAGACAAAGCAGTAATACAGTGGAATTATTGGATAGTTTTCATTTTCCATAGATGAACCAGGAAAACATAACTTTCTTTTGTTTTCTATTTGAATGCATTTCTGATTATTTTAGTTTCTATAACTTTTACTTTTCTGGCATTCAGAAAAATGTTGATAGGGTGAATCAGCTGAGAGTATGCTGAAGTGTGGGTAATTTCCAAACTTCTGAGAGGAAGTACATGGTTAGAGGAACAGAAAACATCTTCTAGAGGCATTGAGATTCTGTTAGATGTTTTGGAATTCTTTTACATTTGGCCTTTCTGAAAAGTTTGTTTCAAAACATCTAATACAATTCAGACCTTGAAATTTGCCACTTTGTTGTCATGCCTAAGTGGTTGTGGTTTGAAACTTCAGGTTACAACACCACCTATGAGTCATATGGCAACTGAAATTTTAAGTATTAGTTGTACTACTGGGTCCACTCTTTCCCAGGTAATTCAGTGATGACATTTTTTATTTAGAGTTCAAAAAAGAATATTCAAATTTACTTAATTTTGCAGATCTCTTGCCTATTCAGGTTCAGCATCCTGAATTCTAGAAGACCTGATCCTACAAGTATTTCAGGCTTAGTATAATTATACATGCTTAGATAATAGCAGGGTTAGGACCTAAAACAGTGATTCAAGTGTGTGTGTGGGGGAAACCCCAGAGTTTAGAGATTTTTTTGTTCATTTGTTTTCTTGCTTGCTTTTTTATTTTTAGAATTCATTTTTTTTATAAGTCCTATTGCTCATTCCTTAGTTTCAGATGAGAAGATCTATGATGCTTATATTCTGTATCCAAAAAACAGAGAGAGTTGCTTGTACTCGTCAGATATTTTTGCTCTGAAGATACTGCCAGAGGTCTTAGAAAGACAGTGTGGATATAACCTCTTCATATTTGGGAGAGATGATTTACCAGGAGAAGGTAAGCTATCTGAAGACAAATTAGACTTGAGTTTTCTTCTTGACCTGCAAATACAATTGAGAAACAGGCAATCAATCAGATGGGATTCTAAATATCTCTCACCATCAAGTGGTGTTGGAGAATGAGAAATACAGCACTGGGTGCTTCCACAAAGTCTGTTTATCTCAGCTTTTCCCTTGTCATTATTTAGCTCTTTCATTTTTTTTCAGTGTCTAGGTAGCCTAGACATCTGGAGATGGAACAATGCTGATGGGAAGAGGAGTTGAAATTGTGATTGTGAATGACTAATGGCAGGAAACATGAAAAAGTAGGTCTCATGAGCGATGTGAAAAAAGCCTGTTGCTTTGAGGTGCCATTTAACAGGATGACACCTCTACTGTTTCATTTTTATTTGCTCTGAGAATTGCTGTCAAACCAGCAGGATGCAATAAAGGGTATAATGGCTGCTTAGACAATGCAGGTGGAAAAAAACCCACAAAGCAACACCAAGTTACGAGGAATGATCAGCTGTATCAAAGGCTATTTGTTCCTTCTAAAAGTTCGTAGAAAGCCTTGCCTTCCTTGCATTGTTTTAAAATACTTATGGAGGTTTCCTCTGTGTGTGTATGTGCATCAAATCTAAATTTCTGGTATCTGACACTGAAAACTGCAGTCTATCCCATCGACTGCTTGTGTGAGGTGAAATGATGAAAGGTGTCTGAATCCCTCCTGGCCTTATGACTTTAAAAAGATAATACTGAGACTGAGTAAATTTGAAGAGTAGGCCAAAACCAGAACTTTTTATTTAAAAAATCAATTGTATATGAACCTGCTTACATGTATATGAACAGCATGAATTGGTTCATGGATCACTCTTTTTTTTACATTTGAAGGATTGTGGTAGTTGAGAAGGAAGGGTTTCCTGAGAAATAGAATCTAAAGTGCTGCTTTATTTTTTCAGCTTGAAAAAATGCAATAGACTGTTTTCAGTATTAAGCAATATGGGTTTTGTATAGTGTTTACCATATTTTACTGTTTGAGACTTAACTGAAATGCCACTGAAGGGAAGATTCTTTTCTTTCTCGTCTACTTACATGTAACAAAAACAGATGAGCATATCAGAACAGCCTGCTTAAGATAAAAGGTCCTGTGGTTCTGGAATTTGTTTTTTTGCCTTTGTACCTATGATGGCAACAAAATGACATTAGCAAGATAAGTAGTAGATAGTTGGCAGCTCTTCTTGGTTTATGCAAAACAAGAAAATAGGCATGCATTGTGATGGGGTTATATTGTGTTGCATTGGCCACATCTCTACTGTTGGCTAACCCAAGGTAACTGCTTGCATGCTCATATCCTGTCTCTATTTGTGATGTAAAGTGTGTTGGCTTAAATATGAAACAGTGAATAAGTCAGCTGCAAAATGTTGGTAACATAAAATAGAAACATACAACCTTATTTTTGCACAACCTTTGTCTTTACAGCTGTGATCAGTGTTGCTGATGAAAAAATCCGTCAAAGTAGAAGAGTGATAATTGTTTTAGTTCCAGAGCCCTCCTGTTACAGTGTTCTAGACGATGTGTCTGAAAAGCAGCTAGCCATGTATAATGCTCTTATCCAAGATGGCATTAAAGTAATTCTCATTGAACTTGAAAAAATCCAAGATTATGCAACCATGCCAGAGTCCATCAAATATATTAAGCAAAAGTATGGGGCTATCCGATGGAAAGGGGACTTCTCAGAAAGGTCTCACTCAGCAAGTACCAGATTCTGGAAGAAAGTACGCTACCACATGCCATCCAGGAAAAGTGGATCTTCATCAGGATTGCATTTGATACCAAAAGACTTGAATTTGCCTTAAATAACAAAAGAGAAATGGCCCTTAATGACCAATTCAGTTCACATAGTTTGTGATGGATTGACTGAAGGTTACATGTATCTGTTTTGTGCAATCTACCCAGATTTTCCTAAATGAAGGTACTACAGCTTCATCTACAGATGAGAATCTTTTTTTCTTCTGGCTGGATCAACAGAACAACTTGAAATATCATCAGTAGCACATGTAGGAGGCACATGAGTACTTTTCCAAGAATTATACTGTGATTTGGTGGAATTCTCTTAGTATTGAAAATGAAAGGGTAAAAAACTTATCAAGAACCCCCAGAGAACTTGTATTTTTACAATTAAAGTCTGAATATGAAGGAAATTATATTAGTTATAATTGTGATATCACCTAATAGGCATGGTTGATGCCAGTAAATATTTGTTTCATTCTTTTTAATGAAATGACACAAAACTTTTTTTTTTTTTATATTTGTTATTTGCCTTGTTCAGTTTGCTGAAAGATAACTTCCTCTGTGTTACAGCCTCAGTGTGTTATCGTCCAAGAGAAAAGGTAAGAGACAATCCCAGCCCCTGAAAAGTGCTGTTGAACCTGAAAAAGCATACTCTTCTCTGGTGTTTTTTATGTTTTAAAGAACAATGCCATTTTTAGTCACTTGTCACATACAGACATTGGAAAAATACCTTTGTAATACTGTATTGAGTCAAAAAATTAATATTCACTGGACTTTTTTTTTTTTTTTTTCTTTCCAGTTAAGTGGCTTAATATAATTTTTTACCCAAGTGGAACAATTGGCTAATGACATAAGAGTCTCTCATGGGGTTACAGGTTGACTGATTTCATCTACCTTGCCTTAAGGATCATGACAAGGGGCTTCTGTCATGGGTTGCTGGTGCTGAAGGAGAGCAGATCTTTCCTCCTCTTTCTGGCTGGAGGCTGGCTCTAGCATTTGTCAGCTCTAAAAGCTGAAGCTGGTTGAACAGGCCAGCGTGACAGAAATTCTCCTTTTCCTTGGGCAAATGTTCTCCCAGTTTAGTGAGTTTTCCTAGCTCCCAAAGGGTTCAGAGTGCAGTTGGAGAAGAAAAGGTATGATAAGAATATGATTTTCTGCTCCAAATGGTTTTACAAAATAGAGCTAAAATAGCATTGCTGCTCGAGTACTTCTTGAAGTGAGAGAGAGAGAAATGCTTTGTGTTATCTCCTGCAGCTGCTTGCTTTTGTCCTTTCCTGCTGCCCTGATGATGTAAGGAATCTCTGGTGACTATGTACTGGAGGCTGCAGTCACAGTTTTCCAAACATCTGTTGGGAAAGGAAGTTGTTAAAACTTAGTGTATATGTTGAATCCTTTCTCTTTCATTTTTAAAGTTTTTTTACAGTATTATATATGCTGCAACTATCAACTCTGGAGTTTGTTTGACTTCTGTGTAGGCAGTGATTTAGTTTGCAATGTTCAATTCTTTTTCAGGGCAGAGGATTTGATTGATTTAAAAAAAATATCAAACCTCTTTCATGCTATGTTTATAGCTATGAATTTTATAGATACAGGAGACGAAAGCCAAATTGCCTGTGCTTTTCAGTCTGTCTTTGTAAGTTATATCTTTAAGTGATGAGATCTTGCTGTATATGGAAGCCTCAGGATTTGACTGTTACTGCCATTAACTGCTGCTTGCAACTCTGTATTCTTGTCTGTGTTCTATCATCTTCTCCCTTGCAGCACCTTTTGCTCTCCTCCCATTTAAGCTCCAACCTATTTTTTCCCATGCTGTTCCCTTATCTTGAAATAAGCAACGTACTGTTGTGTCAAACTTCATCACTTTCCAAGCTCTCCTTTAAGGCTGTTGCTAATCAGTATTAGGCAGTAATTTTCCCCTTGGTATCTCCACTTGTTCATCAGCATGTTCTGCATCTTTCAGAATTCATCTGTTTGTTTGGACACTACAGTGTTGGCTTTTTCTTCTTTCATGGCTCAGGCATTTTTCTTATTCCTTCATCCTCAACAAAACTGACCCTGGTGTTCTGCTTGATAAGTGACAAAACCAGTGGAAATATGTTTTTCTCCCACCTAATTTGCTTTAGTTGCCTCAGTGTGTGCTAGAAACTTGAAACTGCTTCTTAGAGACAGTACCTTCTGAGTTGTGTGAGTTGTGTGGGTGTTTGGCCAGAATGGAATAAGAATCTCTTCATTTCAGGATAGGAGGGGAAAAGGGTGCGTTACAACGTCAGACTATTTCAAACTCTCACATTACTGAAGTGTTTTATTGATGAATGTCATGTATGTATAGAACAATGCAGAGGCTTATAGTCTGTTCTCATTCTGTGTTTTAGTCATGAGACAAGTGTCAAGGAAGGATCAATCCTAGTCATGAAGTGCCATGTTCAACTTACCTGTTGCACACATTCTGCTTTTAGATATGCTCTGTGTTCAGTGGCAGCCTGTTATAGGGTAAAAGAGCCTTGAGATCTGTCTGAAGTTACTGAGAACCATCTGAGCAAGGCTAATTGTTATGGTTCACATTGATAGAAGAATTAAATAGGACAGAAGCCATATGGTTTGGTCACAGAACTCTTTTGTAAGAAGATCCCTGCATCAAATGTGAAGACCAGACACTGGCAGTATGATATTTGTACTCTGAAGACTGGGGTGTAATACTGACTTTTTGCTTCCACCTTGACAGCTCACTGTATGCAGGCCAGTCAGCACAGTTCCAGTGACCTTAAGCCTCCTGAATTACTTCTGCTGACTGGAATAGACTGAATGGAAAATGCTACTTGTTATCCCAACCTTTAGGGATATGAAGGTTATTTTACTGAGCCAAAATACTGGTTTTTATAAAATATATGTTCCTTTTGATATATTTATACAAATGATGCTAAAGTTTTCATGTGTGTTATGTAAAGACACTTTGAAGAAAGGTTCAATTTTAGATTCAATAAAGGCACTACATTTTTTTTTTATACAGCACTGTTTGTTTTTTTTCCACCACTCATTCCTTCACTGAAGCATGCTGAGAATGAACACTGGCAAGCAGAAGTTGTGACTCAAGTGTTTTAACAGGACAGCTGTATTAGATCTTCATTCAGGCTGCTGAACAATTGTCTTTGTCTGGTTGTGGCACAACATTAGCACTAACCACTTAGCCTTGCCTGGGCAAATAGGAGCTGTGAGCTTGGCTCTGCTTTGTCCTGCACTCTCCTTGCAGCAGGGAAAAGCTGGAGCAGCCCTAAGGTTGCTGAGCTGTTCTCTGGGGACCAGCATGGTCCCCAGAGTTGCCCCACTGAGCAACCTTCTGCTGCAGCTCCTTCAGAGCTGGGGGAAATGCATGAGACCTCAAATGGAGGAAATGTGAATTGCTTTTCAGCAGTAATGGAGAGTCAGCTTTCTCTCCTTGACTCCTGGGGCAAGTGCTGACTCTTATCTGCTTGAGGAAAACCATAGCCTTGGCAATGAGGCTGTAGGGACTGGTCTTGCACAAGACTTCATACTGATTTCAGAGGGGCTAATATGCTTACCATAGGGTGTAAAGTATCATTTTCAATTATAATAGATAAAACAATCTATACTTTCTGTGCTCTGATTGTTTCAAACTGAATGCATTTCTCACCCTTTTTCTAGTACAAGTAGTGCCAGCTCTGCTTACTTGCTCATTTAATACCAGAGTTGTTTTTTCATGAAAGATAGATAAGCAGATTTAAGCAATTTAAGAAGTTCTTCTGAAACGAATCTTTATATATCTGTGTAACTCTCACAGTAGAGAGGTTGTTTGTTTGTTTGTTTGTTTGTTTGTTTGTTTTTTGAGAATCCAAGAACTTCCTTTAACTTCTGTCTAACCAGCAGCAATAAGTCTGTGTTTGGATGGTATCAGCATTTTCATGTGAAATTTCCCAAATGAAGTATTTTCAAGACCTGTATTGATAATGATTTTGCTCCTTTTCAGGCCCAGTCTGTACTACACACTGGTCAAACCCAGGCAAGGGTTCAGGCTGTAAATAATTGTGTGTTTGAACGTCCTGTGCATTTGTTCCTTCCCCTTTGGAAGGGCATCACTGTAAGCATCACTTCCATGCTGAAAGCAGCATGGCACAAATTCTTTTTAAATAGGAGCTGGTGGATGATTTGCTCTTTTTTCCCCACCTCTTCCAACACAACAGCACCTTTGACCTAAGTCTGTGTAGAGATTAAAAGACTGGGGTGGGAAGAATCAAGTCAGAGAAAATCACTGTTCCCTGGTAACTGGACTCAGCATGGTATACTGCAAGAGCTGAAGCCAGCCTGACCAGCAGGTTTCCTACCTGGACTAGAGGAATAGTAGGAAAGTGTCCAGTACTGTGACAAAGCCCTCCCATGTGAGCTTTTCAAGTGTTACACATTAGTTTGGTCCCATCCTCCTCAAAGCTATTGCAAGCAAAGCTTTCCATTCAGTTAGGAGAATAAAGATGATCTCCACATGAGGTGAGTAAAGCTAATATAGTTCATGGATGTCTTAGAGGTAATGAACTTAGAGGGAAGCAAGTTAACCAAACCTTAAACCTCTGGATGAAGTAAAAGAACAAAAATGGGTTGGGGAAAAAAGCGCCAGTGACTTCAGGAGGAGACAAAAACAGACATCCAGAGAATCAATCTAATATCTGCATGTAAAATGTGACTCAGGAATAAGATTTTAATGCAAGTTTACAATTCTTATGATGTAAAATTTGTAAGTGTTGTTTGTGTACATTCCTTGTTTAAATGTTTGTCTTATAAGAACATTAAAGTTACTGTTCAGTACTTACACTTTTTTCCCATAGTTTTGTGCTTGCTCTTTCTGAAATTCTGTTTTGGTTTCTAATGAAATGGAAACTTCTTCTTTCTAAATCTATAAAGATGATTTTAACAAGGGATTTTATAAATCATGTCTAGTGTTTGCAGAGAATGGGTGGTCTCTTCTTACTGATGGTTTATAAACATCAGGGTCCCTGGGGCACAAATAAGCCTTACTGGCTCACCTTAGGGCCCAAGAGTACCATTTATCACTGTGCTGTATTTTAAGCCCAGCTGGAAATTAAGAACCACATACCCACTAGCTCATCCACCCTCTCTCTCCCCCACTGGAAGGGGGAGGAAAATCAAAAGTAAAACTTGTATGTTGAGATAAGAACAGTGTAATAATTGAAAACAAAGTAAAATACAATAATAATTGTAATAATAATGGTATTAGAAAGGGGAAAAAACCCCAAAAAATGATGCACAATGCAACTGCTCACCATCCCCTGACTGATACTACACCCCCTTTGTAAGCCCAGCTTGACCTGCCCACCTTCCTGCTAACTTTTACATTTTGTATACTGAGTATGATATTCTATGGTGTGGAATATCCCTTTGGCCAGTTTGGGTCACCTGTCCCAGCTCTGCTCAGTCCCACTTCCTTTTGTTAACAAAACCCAAAACATCACTATGTTACCAACACTACTCTCATTCTGAATCCAAAACACAGCACTGTACCAGCTCCAGAGAAGAAATAACTCTATCCCAGCAGAAAGCAAGACTCCCTCCTTCCTTCCTGGGGCCCTCGGGATAGACCCTGTCTGGGAGGCAGCTGCCAGCCCATGTGGCATCTTCACAGACAGTGAAGTGTCTATCAGACAAACTTTAGTTTGACTTGCTACAGAAGTGGAAACAAAATGCCTGTGATGAGAGGGAGCTATCCAGAGCACATCCCTGTGAGAAGCTGTTATGGTTTGTTCTTGCACATGAAGACTAGGGAACCTGAGCGAATATTACACTGGAAGAATTGTCTCCTTCCCTCTCATGTTGTTCCTATATGCAAGAAAACAAATAAAACAAACAAAATCAAACCCAAACTCTAAAAAACCAACAAAAACAATTCTATTCCAAACTGAAATGGATATTGTGGTAGTAATTCAAGAATACTTTTGTGTTTCTGTTCCCAACCACTGGTGGGACCTTCCGTTCTGATTTTGACAAGGTTAATTTTGCTCTGATGCACCTGTCAGAGATGAGCATCAACAATGAATTGAAATATTATTCTAACTCTGTAGTGAGAGGTGTTTGAGCTAAGTTATGGTTCCAGCAAAGCTTTTAAATTAAAGATGATTTTATTTATTTTTATTCTTAGCAAGTTCTCGGTTGTTCTCTTGCTCTTTGTAGACAGCCAAGAAAGAGATGGTGACTGTGCTATGAGCATTTAATTACATGCAGGAGGTTTGTGCCCCATTTTGTGAGCATGCATCTTCCTGGAGATGCCTTAGGAGCTGGAACTTAACCTCCAGTCTGTCATTTGATAAACATACATGGTAATCTTCAAGTGATTTTGATGACATCCAAAACACCTTCCAGTCATCAGCAGCCCAGAGAGAGTAACCCTGATATCAAGACCATTTCTCTACTGATGTAGAGAACCACAGGCTCTGACTGACAGCCCAGAACTGTACATAACAAGGACAAGTAATCTGACCGGCTTGTTCTTGCCCTCCCCGCCAGCTCGAGTCTCACACAGGCTCACACAGTTTGCACAGTGGCCTCAGTGCATAGTCCTGGAGCAGTGCAAAGGGGAGTGCTTCTGCACCTGCCTGCTCTGCTGAGGGGTTTCACTGCAGCATTCAGTTTTTCAGTGGGTACAAGTGGGTTGTCACAAGCTATATCTGATCTTGTTATTCTCCTTTTGTCTGAAGTTTCTTACGTGATTTAAAAAAAATAAGTAGTGAAACCACACAAATGAAGTTGTGAAAGGAAGAGGAAGATGGCAACAATGGTAATTACTCTTTTTTGTAAGATTGCTTGTTTTGTGTTGCACATCAGACAGCAGGGAATTTGATTTTGAATGCAATGCTGCTTCCCCAACCTGGTGCACTGGCTTCATTAGAAGTTAATGATTAAATAATACTTAGGGAAAATGATGAAATAATGTGATACACCAAAATGCTTACTCAATATTTGTGGGTTTTTTTTTCATTACATGACAAACTGTAACAAAATATGTTTAAATGTCTTCATACTTAAAAATACTGCTGGCTTCTGATATAATGACTTTTGTTATGATCAAGTGATATGACAAGCTTGAATATTGTGTGTCCTAATCAGTAGTGTTTCAGAGATGAGAAAAAATACTTTGCCTATTCACTGATATAGGGTGTAAGAGATTACTCTGACTGTCTCTACTCTATTTTTAATTACGAGATTTATTTTATAATGTTTAGACAGAAGAGAAATGAATAGTCTTATGATCTTTTTTTATAAACAGTAGTGTAGCTGAAATATTTTTCATTATTTAAATACATTGTGATTGACTTGAAACAGTAACCATTTTCTTTTCAGCTTCTGCTTAAATAGTAAATGCATCCTACTGTAAGAAGCAAAGGTGTTGAAAGCTCTTTGGCTTTCACCTGGAAGAAAATTGAGTCTGCAGCCAGAATGGAGTCCTGGCATACTTTGCCCATGTCTCTAGCAGAGCCCCAGAGCCCCAGCAGAGCAGAGCCCATCCAGGTGACAAATGGTGAGTGCTTTGATAGGCTGAAATATTATGAGAAGTTCCAGTGCAAACCCTTGATTAACACTGAGGTAAAGTTGCCAGCCCCCATTTCCCACTCACCCCAAAGGAATAAGCAGCAAAACCCGATTCTGTGCTTCTTTTTTCAGTCCTTCTTTTCAGACTCAACTATTGCTTTATTCACTCATGATCCCTCGATGTTGTTCCTTCCCTGAACAATCTCTGTTCTGTCTAGGCTACCAGTGTAAACATAAATATTGTTACAGTTCCAGTGTTATGGATTTCTTCTAACAAACTACTGCTATGACTACAAACTTCAAACAATTAATAACAGAAACCAACTGCTTTTGAAGGTCTTCCTTAATGTTCCAGAAACGTTTTCAGTTGGATTGTTTACATGGATCTGAAAAAGAAAACAGGGAGTTACAGAAGCCTGGAAGCTGTATCAGTGTCATGCTGGTCTTAAAACAAGATGATTATTCAAACAATAAAGGGTGCTTGTAATGGTGCTTGCGTGTTTCTGGCTTCAAAGGAAAATAATGGAAAGGCAGTAGCGGGATTGAGATGATGAACTGATGAGAAGATGAGGTACTAACCAGCCAAAAGGCTACTTTTTCTTTTTTCTTTTTTTTTCCCTTAATTGAATAATTTGAACATTTGTCTACTACAGAGGGTAGATATTTTACAAGAAATCTTTATTTTAATCTGAAAAAAATATTTTTTGTGTATTTCTAGTCACAACAATGCTTCTTCCTCTTTTTTCCTTATCCATAATAATTTGCTAGATCTCTTAGAAAATTTTTTGGTCAGTATTACATTTAAACATAGCAGCCCGAAACAAGTAGAAAGATACTTAAAAAAAAGTTATACTCAGCACAAAGAACAAGATTTCAGGTGCAGGCCTGTTTTTTTACAGTTCATTTGCAAAACACAATATCACTCTATTATCTTCTAGTGAAATTTCTCGACTCTTGCTATTCCACTTCTTTTGGTGGCTATTTTTAGGCTAGTGCTTTTTTCAGATAACATTTTGTATTTGCATCTACAGGAAGAAAATTAAGTTATTTTCCAAAGATACCATATGATTGAAATTAAACTTGGTAACTATTTAATGGATCTCTTCCCTCTACAGGTAGATAAGGTAAATATTTCTATTTCATGATGCATTTATTGTGATTGTTCAGACTTGCTCTTATTAGAAAACATTTTCCATACTCTCCACAAATTCTTGGATTAACCTTTGTGTTCACAGATTGAAAAAAGGGTTCTTTGATTATGTATCTTAGGATATGCATAAAGAGATAGGGGTTTGTGTAGGCTTCCTGCACAGCAGAAGGAATTTGTAAGTTTTGCCTGAGTGGCATACTGGGAAACTTGCAGTGAGGAGCATAAGGGGGAAATGCCAGAAAGGAGATATGTCTCACGGGGAACGTGCAAAAATATCTCTGTTACAGGGAAACTGGTACAGGCTGGCATCTGATAGAATCTTGTTTTAATGACCTATAGTGAGGTTTTAACAAAGATTCTGGAATAATTTCTTGACTAGTTTTAAATACTAAAAAACCCACCACAAGTGGGAGATTTGACTATATGAATTGCCCAAACTCTCTAACTTTTTAGGAAGTTAGAGACCTACGTTTCAGTGTTTTGCATTTGCTTGAAAGTTGTGGTGATTGATGCAATACTTTCATTGTGTCCTTTTCCTTTGTTGATGTAGCTTAAAATTCTTGCGGTTGTTTGGCTGTAGGACTCCTTGCACCAGCATTTTTAACTGCAGCAAGACAGAACTATTACTCCACACATTTTTAAAGACCAATGTCCTGCCTTGTCATTAAACACTGTCATCTGCCTGCAGAAAGGGGCTACACTTTGTGTAATCACAGATAAAGTGCAGTATGGAATCCTAGGACTGCTAAGAACTTTTTAGTAAATTAATTGTGAAGACTTACAGGAGACAATCTCACAAAGAATTTTGTTTAGTAATTTCCATGTGATCTTTTTACTATCTAGATTGTAAGCCCCCACTCTGCCCTCCAGTTTTTAGATGACTTCATCTCTAACTCCCTAGGTACAATTTTCTGACAATGTCATATGTATTTGATTACAAATGCATTTTGTTCCTTGTCTGTGACCAAAACTTGACTGTGGATACCTGTGCAATGTGTATATATAGCACCTAGAAGGCCTGAGCTTGGGAAACACAGGATAGGAAGGGGCTTCCTCTGGCCTTTGGCTAGTTCATTCTCATCTCGCCAGTTATACATTGTTCTCTCTGTGACTTACCATGCTTAATCCTAACAAAGTTCGTTGGTATCTACTGGATATATTGTTTATAGGCAGCAGTTGTAGTCTGTCTCCAATTTAACCTAGACAAGCCAAATTAACTTAAACCTTTCCCAAAAAGTAAGTTTCTCATTTTCCCTAATATACCAGTAGTGTGAAATATCTTTCAATTTGTTAACCTATTAACAAGACACTACACAACATTTCAGCTAGAGGTGGGCCAATACCCTGAACAGTGTTGTTAGGGTTCTAAACAGAAATGTGTGTGCATGAAGAAGTTAGTGACCCATGTGCGAGTGATGCAAGTAGGTGCAGGCCTGAGCTGTGCTGCGTGTACCACGTGGCTGCAGGTACACCTGGAGCCAGCTCGCCTGAACAGAGAAGCCTGGAGGCTGCTCACAGTTGGCATGTGGTGGTGACTCCACCCACGTCTCAGCTTAACTTGAAGTGAAACAGCCTGTTTTCATACAACATCCTTTTGCGTGACAGTAAAGATGATGAATAGAGTTGTTTACTTCTAAGGAAACTTTGTAAAAAGTCTAAACTTTCCAATGCTGGTAGATCTGCCCACAGATGGGATTGCATGGTGTGGCATGCCCTGACTAGATGCTTGGCCAATGTAGCACAGCTCTGGGCACCCAGCATCTGAAGAGACACAAGATTATCTATGCTGTTTCCTTTTACCTTCTCAGTTTATCCCCAAGAAACTGAATTTTAATCAATATCCAGTGGAATCTGAGCACTTTTCTCACTGGGATATATAATGAACACTTGCATCAGTGCATTACAGGTGCCTTGGTACTTCTCTAACTCTACTGGAAACAGTTCACCTGATTTAAGGCACCATTTGCCTTTTTTTTTTTTTTTTAATTTTATTTATTTATTTTTTTTATTTAAAAGATATACTGGTAAGTCATAGGAATCTTGACACGCAGTTCTCCTTAGTGTGCAGTTCTGTGTGGCAAATGGCTATTTTTTGTGTTTAAATTAAAACAATAAAATAGTGGTATAATTTATGAGTACAGGAGGAGTATATGAGGGAACATCATGAGCCAGGCTCTTCCATCTGTTGCACCACTGATAAATTATATAGCAAAACTGCCATTTTTTGGTGCTGACAGGAATAATAAAAACATCAATATGAAGGCAGTGACTAATCCCCATGGCAGGATCCATCCATGACAGTAACTACTGCCTCATGTTGGCTTTTCCCTTTTCAAGCATCTGCTGTCATCTTTTGCTAGCTGGCTTCCCAGTCAGCCTTTCACTTCTGGCTTTTGCCCCGAGTTTTGCAGGTTAAGTCAGTTGGTGGGGAGAACTTGGTGTCCACACAAGGCATGTTTCAAGAGACTGTATTTCAGACTAACTGCTGTGAGGCACAGTTGATAGATTGCCCAGGTGGCTGGAGCTCATCTTCAAGTTTTGCCTCATATGAAAGGAATCTGTTTCATGGGCTCCAGAACTGTTTTCTGATCCAAACAAAAAAGCTGATACAGCCACACACCCAAAGGATATGAATACATGTGAAATGACAAAGTGGCCAGTATTGTAAATTGGGGGAAGTGATCTTGAATGCTGGAACAAAACTACTGGACAATGTAGGAAAACGAGATTTGTGGTAATGAAAAGCAATGGTCTGAATTCATTCTGGGCAACTTCCATCCTTTCCCTACTGAAGAGAATGCTCTCACTCTGATTTTCTTCTAAACATAATTCAAAAAGATTGAATTATTTTTTGCAAGTAATGTGCTCCCTTCATTGGCTGTGTAACATTTATCAAATAAATAAACCAGATGCATGCCACCATCCAGTGGAAAAAAGGACTTCACAGTGATACCTTATTTAACAAATACAATTTGGAAAAATGCAATATACCAAATGCTACCCACAAGTTCAGTCTCTTAATTTGCACAGAGGTAGTCTTCTTTGAACACCTCCTAATCGGGAGTAAGATAAGGCACATCATGATCACTGCTCTGCTGCAAACTGTATTCAAAGTTGGCACTGATGACCTCTATTAAAGCCTTCTCTTTGCTAATTAAAACAGCTCATTCTGTCTCAGAGCTTTATGAGACAAAATACTTCTGTTTGTGTAGATAAGAAGATTTTTGGTTTACTTTGAGGTGTCCCTGGTGACCACATTGAATGGTCATGTAGACTAGTTTCAATGTCCACCTTCCTTGGACAGCCCACTTTTCTGCTTTTCCCTGCAATTTTTGTGTTATGACTGCCATGTTCTGTATATTTTTGCTATCGCAGCAAATCCAGCCATTTCAGTTGATATTCAGATTCAGCTTTGCTATATGTATTTTTTCTGAATTCTGATTCACATCAATCATTGAATAGCTGAATGACTGAATAGTTCTCATTTCACCTATTCATTTTGGTAATGTTTTAACAGAGTTTTTTTATACCATAAATATTTTTACTGTAAACACTTTTACACTATTTAGTAGTATTATAATAAAAATTGGCAAAAAAACCCCAACCAACCAAACAAAAAACCCCAAATGACCACAACTGCATACAGCAGAATGTCTAGCATGTATGTATCAGAGAGAATTATTCAAAATCTTTTTTTTTTTTCCAATCAATGCTTCTAGAACAATGCAGCAGAGCAGATTAGGGAACATGTCACTTGCCTTTATGTTCAGGCTTCAGAGCCAAATATCTCATTGCCAGGTGGCAGCCTGGGTAACTCAGACCAAGCTGCCAAAACAGCCTACTGAATAAGCAAATAAATCAGCCGAAGTCCTTGAGATGCTCCCAACAGCCTCCATAGCCTCGAGGAGCTCTTTCTCTTCCAGGGACACGGTGTCTTCAGCTAGGGAGGTTTGCAGCTGTCTGTGTCATAAATAGGGAAAAAAAAAAAAGAAAATTAAAAAAGGCAAGCCAGTCACCTCAAATCTCGCAATCTGTATTTGGAGGATTTCCTGGGGTGGAGGCCAAGCCCAGCGCACTGCAGCGAAGGGCTGGGGAGGGGTGGGATGGCTGAGGCCAGCGTCTTTAACAGTGGTTCTTGCCCAAACGTCGTATTTTTGGCAGCACCGCTGGTTTGACCAGCACCGCTTAGCTGCGCCGGGGCGGGAGAGGACGGGAGGCGGCCCCGCCCAGCCCTGCCCCACCTCACCGTCGAGGGGTATCTCAGGTTTGCTGGGGCAGAGTGAGGCGTCTCTGGGAGGAGCTGCCCATGGGACGGGGCAGCGGCACGGCGCTTTATCATCGGCTGCCCGGCTTTTCTAGGAGACGACAGCGGGGCTGCCCCCGCCCCCGCAGGTAGGCAGCGCCGGGGATTCACCGGGGCACGGGTCCATCCTCAGCCAGCCCGCTGCCCTTGGCGTTTGGCGGATGGGGCATCCCCCGCGGCAGTGCCGGCCGGGGCAGCGCGGCCGGGGCAGGTGTGGCCGGACAGGTGTGGCCGGGACCGCCTGTCTCCGCCAGCCGTGTGACAGGGCGGACGGCGTCAGCCAGCCTGGGATAATCCGAGCAGGAGAGCCGCAGAGCTGCGCCGATGGTCCTGCTTTGCTCCGCCGCGCCGCTTTTGGGGCTGGGAGGTGGCTCAGCCCGAGGTGATGCCTCCTGGGGAAACTGAGGGCTGGGGACAGTTCAGGAGTGGGAGTGAAACCTGCTTGGAAAGGTCAGCGCTCTCCGTGGCTCGGTTCCTGACAGAAAGCGTGAGAGCGCCTGTTCTTCGCAGCCGAATCTCGGCCCCGAGTGTGGCGAGTGTCCTGCGAGCCCACCGTGCCCCGCACCCGGCCGGGACCGCACCGCCAGCACCTACAGCCCCTTCCTAGCGAATGTTTCCAGGAACTCATCAGGGTTTAAACGAAGGGCGTTGAAAAATTATTTCTTGCCGTACCGGGTGAGGGATGCCAGCGTTTCACGGATAAAAGGCTACCGTGACAGTCGCAGTGCTGTAGCTCCAGACCGGACGGGGTGCGTTAACCAAGTTCTTCCGCATCATTTAGGAATGTCCAACATGTGTTTGTTGTAATCGTTTTTTCCAGACCAAAAGTGAGACATTGGATTAATCTCGCTTGAAGAGGCATGGCATCCCTTATAGTTAATAGAAGCGTTTAAGGTAGTATGAATGTATATATTTTTTATAATTTAAAATGTTCATGGGCGTATGTAAGAGAAATAGTGTGATACTCTGACTTGGTGTTAGTTCTCTCAGTTCTGAGGACAGGACTGTTGCATGTTTTAATATGTCTGTGCTTTTGAATTACTCAAAACAAAAGCTTGCTAAAACCAGTGAAACCCGTGATACTGTGAAGTTCTGAGGAGACTTTTTTTTTTGAGTAGTTCAGATTTGAAAGGACTAGAGAGCTGAGCAAAAGATGGTAATACCAATTTAATGACAGATTTTAATGAGAATTATACCTTCTTATGTGCTCTTGGGGATGTTGTGATTCAGGGGCACATATCATTAAAGACCTTTTTTGGACTTTTTGTTGTTGTTGGTTGGTTCAGGTTTGGTTTGTTTGTTTGTTTGTTTTAACTTAAATTGATAAAAATATTTCCTTTCAGGGTGAAACTTTATGGACATGGCCTCAGATACCTGGAATTTTTTTCCCCTTCCAGAAAATTTGGTCAGATAACTCCAGTTGAATTCTGTCCTGAGTGGGAAAGCTCCACAGGTTGATTGCAAGCTCAAGATGTTATCATGGCAGAATGTGGTAGGAAAAACATTTGCACTTGACTCTGCAGTCATACGTTTGTTCTTTTCATGATTAATTATGTGAATGTGTGCACAGAGGAGAGCCTAATTTTGCTGTTGTGCCTACCTTTCACAGATACTGAAGTTTTTCACTGTGAAAAGTCAGAGACAAGGAGTCTCCTCAAAACAATCTGTGTGTATGGTTTTAAACAAGACTATATGTATTTGAAATTCTTCTGTGTTGACAAAAGGGCAAGGTATAAATTCAAACAAAGAGCATTGAAATTATAGAGAAGCAGGATTCTGAAAGGCTTTCTTTCTGGATACTACTAGTGCATCTACTGAATCTATTGCGGGGGCAGAAAGCTGAAACAGAATTCTAGAGTAAGATAAAGTTGTACTGGAACAGGGGTTATGAAAAACAGTGATTCAGAGAAGCTGTAAAGTCATAAGTGGAGCTTATTCAGTCTGGTTTTATTTCTATTATAATATTCTTACCTTTTTAAAAATAAAAACTATAGATTTTTAAGACTTACTGTCCATCACAACTAGTGAAGGACTTGTAACTGTTGTACAAACACACAGAGTGTCTCTAGTGATTTTAATGTTCTATGTATCTCAATGCTCAGGTTTCTTGTGGGGACTCATTCCTTCTCACAGCTAGGCAAGAAAAGACCTGCCTGGTAATTTGAGTGGAAATTTGCAATGAGGGAGGAGGAAAGAGAAAGGGGAAGAAGGAAGAAAGCAAGCAGGCACTGCAAGAAGCATTGTGGATGTCTCAACATATGGCACGCTTCTGAGTCAGTTTGGTGAAGTAAGACACAGCAGCAGAAGTGTCATGTTTTACTATTGTAGAAAATGATGATCAGCTAAAGATTCTTCACAACAGGATGGAGTTCTCCTGCTCATCCTTCCATTTGAATAGTTGCATTTATCCTCTCACAGTGCTGTAAAACACTGCAGTAGGCTTAATAGAAAGAAAGCAGCAAGGCAGGTCAAGCTGAGGAACAGCTTGCCAGTGGTATGCAACTAATAGATCCTTTTCAAAACACTATGGATCAAAAGACTATGAAAGAGTCTTGATAATCTTTCTCAAAGATATAAATACGCAGGTGTAACATAAATGTTTGCATTTTTAGGTGAAGGAAGATCACTACTGGAGTCCCAAACAGCTCTTCTACTCAGCATGTGCTTTTGATGATTCAGACAGAGGGAAACTTGCAGTGTCAGAGTTTGACAACAATACAAAGCTATTCAGGCTAGAACATGGAGGTGTAAATGGCAGAGTGGCAGAAAGAGGTCATGATAGTGAATGACTGAGTAAACATAAGAAAGTCATTGTAGATAAATATAAAGAAGATTTAAAATGGAAACATTTTGCCAAAATTGTACCATCCCATGCTCAGCAGCTGACTGGATTTACTTTATTCTTAGCACTCAGTGATGAGACCTTGGAATTTTACTAGGTAGGCCCATGGAAATATAGGTCAATACTCAGTAGTATTCAAAGAACAAAGAGGTGGTTAGAAATTATTAGGAAAAAAAATCCAGAAAAAAACAATAATTGTTTTAGTTTATAAATCTATAGTTCACCTATGTTTTGAAGACTGTACACATGTTCTGTCCTCTAGTCCCCATCTCAGACAGGCTGTAGCATAACTGGAGGCTGTACAAAAGTAGGGGACAAAGGTAGTCAGAAAAATGAAATCAGATTTCATTTAAGGGACAGTACTTTTTAAATTCTGGTGTAATAACTAGGAGGTGTCAGATAAAACAAGCAGATAACAGGCTCAAAACAAGTCAAAGACAATTCCTGTATTTCACGTTTCCTTAATTGACTGTGTAATTCCTGTATTAATTGTGTAATGCAAATATTGGCTTTAAATTGTGGAAGTTCATATTGGAAGCCACTAATTTAAAGTTTTCTTTTCATTTCTGCAGGGAAACATGACAGCAAAAACACTGTTTTCATGTAATATTGCAACAGCATTTCTGTCTTTCATTATTTCAAGTAAGTTTATTGGCTATGTAAAGTTTTGCTCTGAAACATTTTTTTGTCACACAAGTAATACTTTCTGTGAAAATGGCTGCAAAAGAAAAATTTAAGTGCATGCCAATGAGTTCTTTTAAATACTTCTAAGAACAGGAACCTACAAAACACATAATATATGTTATTTTATGTAGTATCTTATCACAGAATCATTTAGGTTGGAAAGGAACTCTTGAAATAGTGTAGTCTAACCTCACTGACATGCCCCAGGATCAGCTAGATCAGATTGCTCAGTATCGTGTCCAGCTGGATTTTGAATATCTCTGCAAATGGAGACTCTGTGACTTGTTTGGGCAACTTGTTCCAGTGTTTGATCACCCTTACAATCAAAAAGTCTTTTCTTGTTTTTGGATGGAATGTTCTATGTTTCGATTTGTGCTCATTGCCCCTTGTCCTGTCAGTGGGCAATGCTGGCAAAGTCTGTCTCTTTTTTCTTCATTCCCCCCTGTCAAGTATTTACACACATTGATAAGATCCACTCACACCCTCATCAAGCCTTCTCTTCTCTAGGCTGAACAGTCTCTGCACTTTCATTCTCTCATCAAATGAGAGATGCTCCACTCCCTTAATCAGGTCCTAATGAGGCGCAGAACACCGTTAGTCTTTTTTTACCATGAGGGAACATTGGTGGCTCATGGTCAGTTTGTGATCCACCAAGACCCCAATGTTCTCTGAAGATCTGCTTTCCAGCTGAATGGTCTCTAGCATGCTGGTGCCTATTACACTATTTCAGAATATTAGCATTTAGTGGCAGAAAAGTGTTATTGGTTCTTGT
The DNA here is from genome assembly GCA_035221455.1 of Xenops minutus. Classification (NCBI taxonomy): domain Eukaryota; kingdom Metazoa; phylum Chordata; class Aves; order Passeriformes; family Furnariidae; genus Xenops; species Xenops minutus. The sequence continues at coordinate 89,272,762 of JAWWEE010000001.1, forward strand.
GGCCACAGCATTTCATAGCAATCAGAGTTACTGTGGGGCATTCAGTACAGGTATCTGAGTAACTCAGTGCTTGGGTAAGTAATTTGGAAAAGATTTATAGTGAGTTGATGTGAATTGTGGGTGACAAAATTATCCTTTGATGGTTAAAACTGATGCTATGAAGAAGGTGTCTGGATATCAAACAGTTTAGTGGTAAAATATCAGTAAGTAAAACCAATTGGATGTGAAGGGGCATGGAAGAGTCATGCACATATAGAAGAAACAGGTGTACTGTATGTGTGTGATGTGAGCATTAAGTTAATTGATAACCACTTGGGAAAATGCTGCTTTGATGTCTCTGGATGCTCTCTGGAGTCATTAACTCTGTCATCAGCGGTGAGCAGAAAAGCAGATTATTTGGAAAGCAGCAGAGAAGAAAGCTTCACTATGCTACTCTAACTCCATGGTGAATGTGTACCAGTTCAACTCTGCAGTTCTGGTGGTTCCGTCTCAGAAAGACTGTATCAGAAGAGACAGAGAGATGAGTGACAGTGTTGTCTAATATGAGATGGCTTCCATATGAGAAGTCACGAAATGAAGGAGGACTCTGAGGTCTAAAAAAGAAACAACTGAGGCAAGACGGGATGAAGATCTATAAAATTGCAAGTACTATAGACTAGGCAGATGAGAGAAAGTTTACCTTACCTTTTCTCATAATAAGAAATGCATGATACCCAGAGAAATTATAAAAGCCAGTGAGCGTTTTTTTCCTGCAGAACATAAGAGTAAAGCACAGTATTACTGCATGTGTTGTGTCCTCCTCTCTTTTCCACAGCTGGCACTGGTTGTTACCAGTGCCAGGATTTTGGCCTACACAGACACTTGTATGACTCTGTGGCAGTTCTTACATTCTAACAAAGCAAGGAAGTTTAGGTAAATATAATACTGGCTCAGGAATGTGACCGTGGTTTCCAGAGTTGGCCCACGCCAAACTCATGATGTTGCTCTTTTCCTGTATGAGTCTGCTTGTATTGGAAGAAAAGAATTGCAATCATTGGTGATTGCAATAATTCCTCTCCAGATGTTCATAAAATGAAAAGTGAGTTGAAATTTCCATAGTAAACTTATGATTTGTGCAACACAATCTTTGACTTCAGTGTCGTCTTAGGACATTTGGGTATCAAAAGCAGTCTTTTTTGAAGGATTGCTTTGACTACAGTTAAGTGAAGTTAAAAATAAAGACAGTAAATGTGGAATTTGTGTGCATATGTGTGTTTGTGTACATGCACAACATGAAACAGACTGGGGAAACACAAGTACTTTAGTAGTTTGCATCTGAAGTTAAACATGCAAATGACAAGTCTGCTGCAAACAAAGACATTCTACTGAGTGTAAACATTGCATTAAAAAAACAGCATTTCATTTCAGTGGCATAACTCTGTATACCACTGAGTAGTACTCTCAGCTGTAAAGACAAGGGATTAAAATTGTCTTTTTTAGTAGTTGACTTGAGAATGGAGGTGAAAACTCCAACAAACTCTATAAATATCAGGAAATGAATTCAGTATATTTTTGTAGAGTGTTTGATTTTATCTTTAATGTTTGTCTCTTTCCTTTAGAGAAATGTGAAGCCTATGATGTGATGTTGAGGCAAAGTCTTGTGCCTGATGGGCAGCCCCTTGCTATTAACTGTTCTCTGGAAAAGAACTTGAGAAGTGGAGACTACAACTTAACATGGTATAAAGTTGGTAACCAAACAGCTGTGCCTAGAGACAAACTGTCTAGAGTTCACCAGCACAAGAATTTAATTTGGTTTCTTCCTGCAATATTAGAAGATTCTGGAGATTATGAATGTGTCATAAGGTGAAAGTTAAGAAAACTAAATTACTTTTTCATAGAAATTAGTTGCAAAGTGAGTAACTTTTAGAAAGCAAGTAAAATTTTGAGGATAAGAGAAATACTAATGAAGAGGAGAGTGCATTCACAAAAACTAATTTTGTATTGAGGAAATTAAGTCTAGTTTTGGGTTCTTTTTTCCTTGTAGGCAAAAGTAAATCTATTAAAGAAACCGTAAACTTCTTCAAAAAGAATGCCATATATTTTTGAATTTCAAAATATGCCAATTAGGTTAATTTAATTATGTTCTATTAATTGCAGAAATTTGACAAGTTGGAAGAAAATGTGTACAAAAATAACAGTTTTTGAGAGGATTGATGGTTTATGCTTAAACGAAAAATTTGCTGTAGAGGAGGTGATATTCACATCATCATCTGCAAAGGTTGTGTGTCCACACTTGGATTATTTCAGGAATGAGAACAATATGCAGCCTGTTGGTTGGTATAAGGTGAGAATGTGATGATTCATACTGTCTTATAGCTGTCCATTACTTAAGATAAAAAACACTGATCTTTGCAAATTGGAGCAGAAGAACTAAAAAATGATTGTAAATGGGAGAAAGATTATTTTAAAAAAAACTTGTAAGAGGATTAAAACTATCAGGTTCGATTAGGAGCACCATTGACACACGTATCCACCAGGTGGCATCTGTTTACATGTCAGAGAAACACATTCATGACTTTGTTTTGTATGGAAACAGATTTAGTATGAGATATCCATTATGTGCTCAATATTGTTCTACTAAATAGTTCTATTTCATGTTGTTCACACTAATTTAAAGGCTCCTTATGCTACAAGAATGTAGTGCCTTCTGTGGATTTCCTGCCTCAGGCCCATGCAATCCATATGATACCAGTAGTATTTAGGTTCCTTAAAAAATTAAGTGTAATTATTAAGCGATTCATAATGGATGAATACTTTTACAAATCCTGACACTTGAATTTTACTTTCTTAGTTCTCTAATACTGAAAGTTGTTTTCTAAAGGAAATGAAGTGGGGTATCTTTGAATTAAAAACTCAACTAAAATGCAGTGTTATTTTATTCCACTGCCCTTGCTCTTCCTCAGCCTCTTCAAGGCATCCATCCTAATGCTGTGGTCCATTGAAACTTCAGGTTGTATTAAAGAGAGACAAACCATGTAAATATAGTGATATGAATTAACAGAGTTCTCTACACATGTTTAGAACTGCCAGCTGCTGGAAGGGAAGAGGTTTGCCTTCTCAAACAGTGATCTTATAATTTTCAATGTGACTGTACATGATCAAGGAAACTATACATGTGAAACAACATTTACCTACAATGGAAAACAATATAACATTTCACGAGATGTCAGTCTGATTGTAGAAGGTAAGTAAATAATTTCATTGTATTTATGTTCATAACAACTCAAAATTTTTGTCACAAATTTCTAAAGACTAAAGTGGAAAGACCTAATCTGTGGATAGACTTGCTTAGGTCTGCTGGTTTTCACCTAAAAGTGAGGAAAATAAATGCTGACTGAGGGTATTTATATTTTGTTGTTGCCACTGTGTTGAAGATTCATTCCCTTGTTCAAAGTTGCAGTACATCAAAGCTCTGCTGCCTAGGCCAGCTGTCAAAGCCCCTAAACAAATGCCCTGTAAGACTTGATGGTGCAATACTTTCCACTATACCCTCCATCCTGCCCATCTTACTTATTTGTCTTTTATATTATCCTCTTAATGCAAGAGCAATGAACTAAACCAGCCCAAATAATAGCAGTGTCTTCACTCTGTGTGTACTATCTGTTTCCTTCAAAAGAGATGCTTTATGATTTATGTTTGTTAATTTGTACACTTGGAGAGTTTCATATATGTAGTCTTAATTGTAAACATCTAAAAGCAGTCACTGGTATTGTACTTCCTCATAGGTAGTGCTGTGTGAAGAACTTTAAGGCCTTTAGCTAGAGTATAGAAATTAAAATTCACCTTTAGAATAGTAGAAGTCTAAAATTGTACTTTCTCTAAAAGTACTTGGCTCCAGTTTGTATCTGTGTGGTGCTGGGTGACAGGCTATCCAGACTGTAGAGGGGGTAATACTTTAGGTATTTATCCATACCCTTCACAACATCTGTGCATGCAATATTACAGAATTTTTATGTCATGGAACAGCCAGTCTGCCATGAGTGTGCGGGGATCTGTGATATTATATTTTGGAAGAGTTGGAGTGAAGAATAGCTTAGCTTCAAGTCAGAAGTAATGACTATCTGAGATGCAATACTTTCAGTAGTGAGTGATGTTTGCTATAAAATTGCTGACAGCCTTATCTGTAGTACAAGGGAGTTTTTATGTTGTACTTGGGTTATAGAGCATATAACAGACTGCAATTGCCCTACTGGTTTTCTGAAAAGCACTTTCTTTGTTTTGGTTAGTGAGCCCACCAAAAAAGCCTCCAGAAATATCTTACCCGAGAAACAACTCCATTGAAGTGGAACTTGGTAAGTAGTTTTCTCTATAACGAAATATGAATTTGTATCCTAGTGAAAATGTATACTTAAGGAGTGCCATATTCTGTGTTTTCTTTTTTTTATTTTTTGGGAAAAAAGCCCCAGTTCAGTGACCAGCTCAATTTCTCTTTGTTGATCTCCCAAAGGAGGAATGGGGAGAGGTGAGGGGGAAAGAAATGAGGCCTGTTGTTTACAAAGTACTAGGGAAATTTCTCAGATGCAAAGAAAATTGTAGGGAAACCAAGTGATTATCTGACACATCTGTTGCTTTCCATCACCCTGGAAGAGACTCTAAGAATAGATCCATCTCAAATCTGCAGGCAAAGTGATGCCTCATGGGGAGGCACCTTCTTCTTGGATTCAGCCTTTTACATCCTATCATTCCCTTTCTGGATCTGCAGATCACTGAGTATATAGACCCTCTGTTAGAGTAACTTTTCTGAAAGGGTTTGGTACCATCCTTAGTTGATCTAGGTGGAAATCTGTGAACAGAATTGTATAGACCGTAATTAGGTTATGGGAATTAACTCTTTACTTTGTAACACAATTTTATAGGCTCACAGGTTACAGTGGATTGCAATACAACAGGTGCTGATGGGTATGAGGTGTTTTGGACAGGCAACGGTGTGTATATTGATGTATTTTATATGAGCAGAATTTTTGCAAGTCCCTATGAGTAAGTATATTTTCAGATTAGAAAATACTGTGTTGGCAACCAAAGTGGAACTTTTTGCATTTGACATTAAAATACTAAGCAACACTTTTCCTTTGCTTTAATTAACATTCTTTTTAAAAATCCTGATGCTTGCCTTCCCCAATTCACTTTGTGCTTTGAAATAAAAGCTTGAAACATAGTAGGCACATGGGCTTCCCATGAAATTGTGTTTTTCTTGGTCATTGTAAAAAAATCTTAATTTCCAAACTTGGAAAATGTGTTTTGTTACAGTCTCGTAATTATAATACAGTAATGCAGGTTCTGATCTGGCAGAGACCTCTTTTGGTTGGATCAGGCACATCCAGGTGCATGAACTTCAGACTGTCTCTTTTTTCTGTGTTCTCCTTTCCCTTCACATCTGCCTCTGTGAAAGGTCACAAGAGGACAAACCTGTGCTTTACAGGAGAAATTGAGATTTCCAGGTTTCAGGGCCTCGAGTTAGAGAAATGTAACAGAGGTCAGCTGGAGAGCTAATGGGAGAGCTAATGGGAGACCTTACTGGGGGAATTTGTACTGTAGCTTAGTGGGGTGAGAAAAGTGTGACAGATTTCCAGTGATGAGTTGGGTCTTGGGAGGACTTGGACAGAGCAAGTACGAGAAGGGCAAGAGGGAGATAAAGTGATGGTGAAAAGCAGGTCAAATGGAGTTAGAAGAAATTATACCTGACTGGAAAAACCAACTTAAATTGGAGCAAGAGACAATCTGAAATTTTCTTAGATATTACAGGTTGGAAACTAAAAATTGAAGGCTTTTTATCAGCCCTTATCTCATAGTAGTGCTGTGAATAATAATAATAAAAAGATAATTTTTGTAAATTCTTCAGCACTATCTATGGCCAAAAAACTGATGAAGTGAGAATGATCTCTTCAAAGTAAGAATATAGTTGTGAGAAATAAGTATTCATCATAAAAAAAAGGGGGAAGTAAAGTGCTGAATTATTTGGATGATCCCCAAGAGAAAACCCTACCTAAAAGTAATATATTATACTGTCATAAAAATTGTAATGCTATAAACCATTGAGTCACAACGTAGAGGCACATGGTCACTGAATTGATATTGTAAAAGCAATGACATTTTTTGTAATTTGTAGCACTTAAATGGTCATCTTTGCAACCAATAGTAATTTGCATTAGTGCTGTTGATTCATTCATTTCCTGTTACAGTGTTCAAATTACTGTAACATTTTGCTTAGAAAGTGATTCATGTGGTCCTTGATATGCCCTTTATGATATGTTTCAAGCTTCTATTTTGCATTTTAAATGGTAACTAGACTATGCTTTCAGGAAAGAATAGTGCTTGACTAAGTAGACTAGTTAGGTAATTTTTGCATTTGAGGTTTACTATTAACAAGGTAGTGATATCCCACATTTTGCTGGTGGTTAAAATATTGTTTAGTTCACACATTTGCTACAGTTATGGTACACAATAACTGAATGTGCTATATGAGCGTTTTTGTGCCCTTGTGCAATGTATGGGTGATAATCTGTGTCTCTTAATGGTGCAACCTGACACAATCAGCTGTTATAAGTCTGTTCTGATCCATGGGGTGAAACACAGTTTAGACTCCACTCCCTGTAGCCGGAGTCTCACTGTGAATTGGTGTTTGCTGCATGTCATCACCTTTGATGTCCTCCCTGTCCCAGAGCTGCTGACCACTAGATGATGCCTTGTTCCAGGGCCTCTTTCTGTGTCGTATGCCATTGTGGATTCTCTTTGTCCATCTACTCTGACAGGTGTTGGGAAGCCTATAATAAGGGTTTGCTTAGGTTTGTAAGGTATATTTTTGTACTTCAAGGTATAGAAGCCTTATATTTCTTTGGAGACGCACAGCTCCAGATAAGATAATGTCTTGGTGTCTTGATGTTTTCCAGTGCATGTGCTAAATGTCAACATGAGAAGAGGTCTGACTGGGTTTCTTTCACATAACATAATTGTTCATCTGTTGTGAACTGTGGTTGATATTTGCAGAAGGAAATAACCATTGTTGTGCTGCAGATGTTAGAGATGAAGCCATTCCAGAAAGGGCTGTGGTTTTAAGGTTCTATTGTCACTTTTTTGATAGGGAAGAAACTTCTTATGATGGACGTCCTATGCATTCTGTGAAGCTAATAATTTCAGAAGTGAGTAATGAAGATTATGAACAACCATTTGTCTGTCAAGCTTCAAATGCCTTTGGGCATGTTGCATCATATATTATATTAAAACACAGAGGTAAGAAATACTTGTTATTTTTGAGACCTGTTTTTCTTTACTTCCCCTGTGGGTGTTTTGATACCAAATTTTTGTGTATCGTTTTGGTAGAAGACAGGTGCAGTTTGCACTATGCATGCATGTGCCTGTACATAGGGAAGGAATCGCTCTAGTAGTGTATTTATCATTATTTAAAAAAAAACCCAGGTAAATAGAGGTGAAAAGTAAAATACTCAAATTTGGTTTGCATTTGTGTGAAAGATCAGACTTGAACAAATTCAACATTTAAAAACAATGTTCTTGTATTTTTGTGCAGTTCCTGATATACAAAGGTGGCTGACTGGAGGGCTCGTCTCTTTGTTAATGTTAACATTTATTATTTTAATAATCTACAAGATTTTCAAGATTGATTTGGTGCTTTGGTACCGTAATTCTGCCTGTTCCCTTACAAGTAAGGAAGGTATGTGAATGTGACGAGGTATGTGAGTATAATTAGCCTAATTAATTTTTTTTTTCACTTTCCATTACTTCTGAGCAGTAATGGGATTGTTTAATAGAATCTATATGCAACCTCCTTGAGGAATTTTCAGATACACACAAACATATTTTGGGGGAGAATTTTTTCAGTTATATGGGTAAAATATATAATCATACTTGAGGTAATAAAAGTTGTAATATTAAAGACAGTCATGGTGAGATAGGCCAAAAAGAATTTTAGGTTATTCCCATATTAGCATGTTGTTTTTTGCTTTTATGTAGTTTCTTTACATGTAGCTCTATGGTCACTCTGATGATGAACAATAGGTGTCAGCAGAGCTACATCCTGTAAACTAGCTGTTTAAAGACATGCATTAAATATTTATTTTGAAAATCAGACTAATTTTTTTAGAGATTATTTTTTTGTTTTGTTTTGTTTTGCAATTTCTCCCTTTTACCCACACTTTCCTTCTAAATCCTGTAAGTTGCGACACCAAAGAGAAAATTTGCTAGTAGTTCTGTGTTCTGTGATTTTTTTTAAATGTTTTTGTTTGCTGTACTGTAAACAAATACATTAAGACAGGTATGAAAAATTTGAAATAAAAACAACATCTTAGATATTTTTTTGTATTTGTGCTCAGAATTAGACTGTCTGAAGTTTGCCATAGCTTGAAAGTGAATGGATCACATACAGTGTGGTAGTTAATATTTACTCATGGCTGCCCTAGATGTTTTCACAGAAAAGTAATTTCAACTTCTAGCCAAAAGTTCAGTTTTTCCAGAATAAATTAATAGAATTTTAATAAAAAAAAAATAAAATTCAGGAAACTATGTTTGTAACTTTTTGAGTTAAATCTGATTTTGGTTTGATTACTTCAGTCTTGCTTACTATGAAGTTTTAACTCAAAATCTCAGCTTCCTTCTTGCCTTTTCTTCTATGTGCCTTTCCCCCTAAGCATTATTACAAGAAAGAATTGTCATTTTCCCACCCTCTCTTGTGGTTAGTCAGAAGTTGAGATAACTGCTGTAGAGTTTGTTTCGAGAGAGGTGGTGAAGAAAGTCCTTTAGGAAGGCATTTCTTAGTGTCCTGGTACCTCTGGGGTTGGGAGCTCTTCCCTGCAGGCCCCAGGACCTGCATACAGCTCACTTGCCGACTCTTTCTGCCTATGATGAGAGAGGAAGTCAGATTTCATGGCTGATTATTTTTCTTTTGATTTGTAGAGCTTTTTAGTTATTTGAAGTTATTCTGTCATTTGGCTGAAATCGGCTCCCCATTATTATTTTTAAACAGAACAAAATGGAACTTTGTAATAAAGGTGTTTTTCTGAGTTTTAGTTTTTTAATAAAAATGTTTCTGTTTGTTTTAGATGGGAAAATCTACGATGCATATGTCCTTTATGCAAAAAGCAGTGAAGGCAGAAGTTTCCATTGTCTGGAAACCTTTGTCCATAGAATACTCCCAGATGTTTTAGAGAAACAATGTGGATATAATCTCTTCATATTTGGAAGGGATGACTTACCTGGAGAAGGTATGCTTTAATTAGTAGAGGTAATAAGTTATCTTTTGAGACATTGTTCTCAGGTTCAAAGTTTATGTATGCAATTAAAAACCACATTTTTTGAAAAAAAAGCTGTATTTGTTTATTTTTAATGGATAATTTGTCCAATAGACAATTCTTTTCCTATTTTTTTTTCCTTACTAAAAATTCTGTTATGATGTTATGAGGGTCTGCACTTTGCTTTTGATTGAAGAACAATTGAGGATTTAACTGCATTAATAATATTGTTGAAGTTTTTTGAATGATATGTCCTCCTGGGAGCTGAAGAAAACTATTTTTGTGTCAGTTATGTCATTCAGTGGATCATGAATAATGAATGACAGCATGAAGATCTTAAACTTACCAATCATACGAGCTTCATATATGTACAATTTCAAAATTAAATACTTTACATCAGTTGCAAATTTTCTATTCGAACTTTGATTGTTCTTTTATTACTTACAGCTGTGGTCAGTGTTGCTGATGAAACCCTTAAGCAAAGCAGAAGACTGATGATTATTTTGGGATCAGAAACACGTAGTTGCTGCCTGCAAGAAGACACTTTTGAACAACAGCTAACTATGTATAATGCTCTCATCCGTGATGGGATTCAAGTGATTCTTATAGAAATGGATGAAATCCAGGATTACACAAACATGCCAGAATCAATCAGATACATTAAGCAAAAACATGGAGCTATCCGTTGGAAAGGTGACTTTTCAGAAAAATCATGTTCAGCGAATACAAGATTCTGGAAAAACGTGCGCTATCAAATGCCATTCAGGAAAAAAGTATCTTGTTCTGAAGTGTATTTATTGCCCTTAACTCTGAACAACTCTGCAGCAAAGGGAAGTTAAGAAGAACTTATTAAAATAATACTGCAAAGATAATTCTGAATTGTGATGTTTCTTGCACAAAGTCTTTATATTACAAAGTAAATATTTTCTTTGAGATGTAAAAACTACTCATCCCTTCCCTAAATTAAACCTTAAAATGAAAACTCTGTGCAATTTTATTTCTGTTCTGGGTTTTTGATGGTGACACAATTTTTTGTGTTAGCCTTCATCAGATATGAGAAGTAAACTTTATGGTGATGGTGTTGCACTTCTAAAGATCTACTATTATGTGGATCACAGTCCACATAAATGCTGTATGAAGAAGGAGCTGTGAAGACCATTTTTAAAAAATTGAAACTGCAGTTGATAGATAGAAATCTGTTTCTATCGTCAGCATTTTCCTAGTCATTCTGTTTCACTTCTTGTTGCTTCTCCATGATTGTTTGACTTCCTCATTGCACTGGGCAAGCTTTGAGATCGCCTTCTGAGGAAAAGGCCTTATCCTTATTTCTTTAAAGAGCTGGGGAAAGACATGACATAGGAGTTCTCATTCTGTGTCTCTTAACTACATGCACAGAAATTTGCAGAGAATCTATCAAAGGACTGTGCTTGGGCTGGGAAAATGGCCATTCTGAAACATGACCAGATGGTAATGGCAAGAAATGGTATCTTGTCTACTCATGAAAGACAAAGTTAGAGGCTTTATCAAGCTGCTTGGAAGTAGGTTTGTATTTCTGGACCCCAATCCGTTTTTCTCTGTGCATCACCATGAGAAAATGGCATGCTGCTTCCTTCTCAAGGTGGTCTGAAGCAGCAGGAGTTGTCATACTACAGCCATGAAGAGCATCATCTGAATGTAAATACGAATTCTGTTTGCTTTTTTTGTTCTTTTCTGAAGGTAAGTGGGTTCTTACATCATGTTTATTGCCAGGATAGCATCTGTCACTGAATTCCTATCAGGTGGTTCTCAGAAGTATGTATACTGTTGAATATATTCTGCATTGAACTGTATTGATGGAAGAGAAAGCAAGATCCAGGAGTGGAAAGATATACTCAGTGTGAAAGATTTGCAATAGCATTTCATGGTACATTTTTCTTTGAGAATGTCTAGCAAATACTCCTTAGGAACAGTTTCCTGTTCTCCTTGATGCGGGGTTCACAACTGTGTAGTTTTCCAGAGCCTTCACTGACTAGAGACTTGTTCTGAGATGTCACCATGAACACTGAGAACAGGATAGATCAATCAGATAAGGTACTGTTGTTCTAGTAGATATTGAATCAGCTTTCTGATTTAAAAAATAAATTTAGGAACTTGGAGGGTCAACCTCCTTTCATAGTTGCAGTTGGCTTTAAGATGAAATAGGCAGAATACAGTTATTATTTATGAGTCTGTGCTGAGGAGAGACGTTTTTCCTACAAGTACTAAGGAAGCATTATGTTGTAGAGCTTTGCAATACACGTGAGTAAAAGCAGTGGCTAGCAGCTCTACTCCAGGGTCCTTCCAGGTCTCTGGTTTAGTCAGAGATGCTACAAGGCATGAACACAGGGGCATCAGGACTTCATCCTCTCATTCCTACACTCATTATTCTCAAGAGGAAATGCAAAGCACACCACTTCATGTGTACTCTTATTCTCTTTTAAGTTAGGATAATATGAACCAGGACGCGATGCATTTGTTGAATCAGACTGAACAATAGTCACTAAAGTAGTGCAAACCATTTGTTTCCTCAGTCCACTCTAAGATTACCTCTCATGTTGAAACTGATTGAAAAAAAAGGAATTGATGTCTGCTGAGCATCAGGGGGCACAGTTAAAAAGTACAGCGTGTGTGAGTTCCAATAAGAGAACACCTGGGTCACTGTGGCCATACAGCTGGAAATAGAGCTCTGCTTGGCCATTGACATCTATCAGGAGTTGCTATTTCACCCTGAAGAAAGGTAAAAAGCTCACCAAGTCATTAAGGTCAACTTTCTGTCCCAAGAAGGTTGGTTTTGAATTGCTGCTCCAAATCAGGTGACTTAGATGTGTAAGTTTTTCTGGTTCATTTTTGCAGGCAGCCACTCACTTGATCTTGCCCAATTTTTTTTTTTTTTCTTCCTTTTTAGCACAGCAGTGACTATAGTAGGAGGGGAATTTTGAACACTGTCTCATTAGCTTTTTTTCTTTCTTTTTTCATTAAGGAGTTTCCCTATTGGGATTTATTTCTGTTGGCAACTATTAAAATCCACATTATCTCTTTCCCTTATCTCACTTGTGTGATATTTATCAGGGAGTGCTTCCTTTTCCTGCATTGTTCAGGGTAATACACCCCAGTGCTGCTTCATCTCTCCTCTAATCTCTAATGCTGTTTTGATCTTTTGCACCTTCTTGCTCAGTTTATCTACTGTCCCCTGAAAGATGTGAAGGGAGCAACTCCCTAAGAAGGTATATTTTCTCGCTCTGAACACATACTTTCCAATACCCATACCGTTTGTTTGTGTGTTCTAAATATGCGTAACTTAACTATCCCATGGACACTGTTGGATTGAGAAAGAAATTCAAGCTATCTACCCTTATCCTATCTCTTACTTCTAGGGAAACACACAAAGACCGTGCCAACTAGGTCTGTACTTTCTAGGTAAGGTGTGACACTACATAATTTCAAATGGAGCATAGCAGAAGTGGCAGGACAAATGCCTCTTTAGGACCCTGAGATTAGCTCAGTTGCTTTGAGCATGGTGCTAATAAAGTCAAAGTTGCAAGTTCAATCATGGTATGGGCCTTTCACTTAAGAGTTTGGCTTCATGATCCTTGTGGGTCCCTTCCAACTCAGAATATTCTGTGGTTCACCCACTTCTGAAATGATGAATAAGTGGAGTATTTGGGAGTTACAAAAAAAAAAAAAAGATTCATCTGTGCCTTCAAAACAGAAAAAAAGTTTGGCAATTAAGTCCCCTACATATTGCAGGAACAAAACGGGAAAAAGCTAAAGAGGTGTCTGGACAGGGACACTCACAGTGGGAAAGAAATTGTGTGCCATATGTCCCCCTTCCATCTGTGTATGTTCTCTTCTGGGTCGTGACATCTGGTTCTGCTTGATATCTGGCTCTGATTCCTGTATTTTTAAAGTAAACAGGACTTGATTCTCCTCAGAGACTGAAGAGAATAGACCACATGCTGACTTTTAAAATAAAAGCCAAGTTTTTCATAAAAACATGTCTCCTCATCCTAGATCTGAAGGGCTTGGTATACATATGCATTTAAATGAGCCAAGGATGTGCCAGCACCGTCTGCTGTCACTTTTAAAAAACTGCTAAGTTTGGCATACTCGACATTTTTGGAAGGTTGGGCCATAAACTCAGTTGAGTACCTAAATTAGGAGATGAATTGTCTTATTATTAAGAATCACATCCAAGGGAGCAGATATCTGAGAATGAGAAACGATTGGGTGTCCCAGGGTGAGGATTGGTGAGGTTTTAATATGTGCCATAGGCAGTGACTGTAGGGATCCTGAAACCCGGTAGCACAAGCCACACTGGCTTTGCACCATGCAATGCCTCTACCTAGTGATGCTTGAGACTGAAGATTGCCCCTTCCAAAAAAAGCCACACTCTTTACATAAGGTCATCATGAATTTCTGCTGCTAATAATACCAAGCCTCAACATTAAAAAATCCCCAAACAAACTCACCAAGAGAGAGTAAAAAATAAGATACTCTTATGACTGCAGTTCTAAATTATACTGTAATTATTATTTTTAGTACTTTTCCCACTCCATGTAGGAACTAGCAGGGAATTTAGTGGAAAATGAGATTTTTGGCCTTCAAGTCTGTACATCTGTTAATTCAGTGCCTCAGAGTTAATTGGAAAATGGGGAGGAGTTGTCCTCTGTAGAGCTGTGTTTCTTTATCAGCCTCCAGCATATGTCAACTAGATGTGACTGAGCAACACTTTCCCTTGGTTATTCCAAGAAAAAGACTATGAATGGATACTGCTTCATCTGGGATCTGCATTCCAGCAGATTCACTCTTTGTAATGGCTGGAGGATCATTACCATCCATGTGTTCCTCAGGAAATTAAGAGTCCCAGAGCTCACTTGACATGGTGAAGGATAGAGAATGTGTGCCTAATTTAATGATCTAGCCCACTGAACTGGCAACAAATGGATCCAGTGATTGTATGGTGAGAAAATCTTGGAGGTTGGGATGCTGAAGTGTTTGCGGGACCCCTGACAGCAAATGGACAGTAAGCAAGACTGGTAGCCTTTAGGAATTGCCTCAGGGCTGCCATCAGAGAGGAGCAGTCAGGAATGTCACAACTTTCCTGGGAGCAGGAAGCACTAGCCAGTTCTCCCTTGCTCTGACAATTTGGGTGTTCAGTTTCACAGGCAGTGTCTCTGCTACCTGAAATTATCCGTCCCCAATCCTCAATCCTTGGATGGTATGCTCAGGCCAAAAGGGACCTTTCAAACCCTCTTTTTCCTCATGGTATATAGTTTGTGCCTTTTTTTGCCTTTTTTTTTTTTTTTTCTGTTACTCTACAGCCATATGGTTTATAAGTTGAAGAGAATTTGCAAAATGAAAGTGATTGGGAGGTTTTAAAGTCTATCTAGAACCTTTGTCAAAATCTCTGTGGAGAAAAAATTTGTACTTGGATTAATGCCCCTTTAAATATTAATATTATTAATAATATTATTATGATCAATGTTAACATTGGTATTAATAATAAATGCAGCCAAAGTAGAAATCCTGCCATGGTTATGGCTCAGGCAAAGTGATTTTGAGTTCCAGAACTAATGGAGAAGATGAGACTGCAGAAAGTGATTAAAGCAATTAGCACAAGGTGGCTGGGGCAGAGCCATTCATAATCAATAGCTCCCAGTAGTAGTTGATTTTGTAATAAGCACTCAGATGGCAATTCTGAAAGTGTTATAGTAGTGTACACATTAAAATACATGAAGGTCCCAGGGCAGCCCCAGGCACGCTTCATGTGTAGACCCTCAAATGTACAGGGCTGCCAAAGCTGAAATTTTCTGCTCCAGCTGTGGAAGGTAATGAGTGGTCAGTGGTATCCTCAGGGAGGCTGGGAGTTATGGAAGAGAAGGGCTTAGTGAGTTTGGTTAGGCTTCAGGAATCTCTGAGTCAGGCCATGCACTTGTTTCTCTTCTTAAGTCTATCTCTCTTCCTTGAAACCCACCAAAAAACGTTTCCTCTTGCTCACCTCATGCTCACCTCATGATCATACAGTGGCATCTCACACAAAACAACCACCTTACTCATGTGCCTGCACTAGTGAGTTACAACAGGTCCTAGCTGGAATTGAGTTAGACCACCTGAGTTGGAAGTCACTACATGCATTTTGCTCAAGGATGTGAATAATACAGGGTGGTAGCTATTGCTATTTATGCTGTAGGTGGATGGTATGAGATGATCTTTCATAGGAAATAAAATGAGAATTCTTGGTCAAATTGTAATGGGAGTTAAATCAAAGCATGCATTTCACAAAAGGAAACATAATTTTCAAAAATAACCATATGATTTCTTTGGTAGCTAAATACCATTTCAACTGAGTAAGAGGCTAATTGGAAAAAAAATAAAATCCTTGTAATGCTTTAAAAGTGTTTGGCCAGTTTGAGCTAGACCTGGCAGCATTGTGAAGTCTTTGTGGCCTGACAACCTGGGGAAGATGGAAAGAGCTTAGGAGGAATAAAGACAGCAGTACCACACCTAATTACTGATTAATATCATGTGTAGTATTTTGACCTATTTGTGGGACATGTGAAGCAGTAGAGTGTCATTTCATCTTTTTACATACTCCTCTCTAACCACAAATGTGCTTAATATGGAGATATTCACTGCTCTTGGCTCTTGTCTTTGAAGATAACTCAAATCAGCCTCATAATCTTCTTTAGATTTCCTGAGTGAAGCCACCTTCTGGATCACTATGTTCCTTTCACAAGCCCCAGTGTTGTGGAAATTCCCTTGCCTTAGATGCACGGTGGACTTTTTCTTCCACTAAAAGCTCTTTGTTTGTAGTCAGCAAAGTATTCTCAAGTACTGAGTACAGAGCCCTTTTGAGTGGAGCTGTGGAAGCAGTTATATTTTACCTCAGCTGAAAAGCTGCACCTGTATTTCATAGAGGAGTGCAGGTTATACCAACCTGAAGATGAGAAATACATCGGGGAAAAAAAATGAGGCTTTTGATGTGTGAATCCCTGTGTTCCTCTGGCTAGGGACTTGTAAGGGCTGGAGGAAGACGTGCCAGCTGACAAAGCTCCAGCTGACCAGTTCCTCAGGCCAAGAGCTGTCTCATAGCCAAAGGACCCAGTTTACTTTTGAGGGCTGCTGGGAAAAATAGAGACCAACAAATACTGGAGAAAAGCATGAGAACTGCTCTGCAGAGTCAGGCCAGCAGTCGACTAAGCCAGGCATTCTGTCTTCAACAGTAGTGAAAGATATTACTGAAAATCTGACTGGTATCTCAACAGCTGGCCCAAGCTGCTGGGCTGGCTTTCCAATTGCAGAGGCAGCCCGTAGGTTGTTGTTACCTTCTCACCTCTGCACTGTCCAGCCTCAGTGCAGTCCCACTTCTAGCAGGGTATTCTGTTGCTGTTGGAAAAGGGTGACATTTCTGAGGGCTTGGGTGGGCATCCAAGATGAAGCTACCCTTGCTCTGGTGCTGCACCTGCATGGGCAGCCTCCCAAGAGTGCTGCTTGGCTCTAGCTGTACCTCTCATAGCTGCCAGGTCAAGCCAACTTGGCTCCTGTACTACAGTCACATAGTGCTTTTACCAGCCTGTAGGCTTCTCATGCAGTGTTTGAGGTCTGATTCTGGGTCTGTCATCCTTAGTGCTTCCTCATGCACTCCCTCAAGACAAAGGAGTGGAGCCCTTCCTGTACACCAGACATACTCCCATATGAAGTTTCTCTTCTCTTGCTTCATCCAACCTTATCAAGCTCCAGCTCTGATTGTAGAGACACATTGTGTAGGCAGGTTCTCACTTGCTATTAGCCAAGACTACCTGGGGTGTTTTAGTGTCACAAATTTCAGAATTCAGTGGTGGTTGAACAAAAGTGAGTGACATTGTCATATAAGCGCTCCTGGAGATCTTGGGGTGCTCTGAGATCATGGTGTGCTTTGGTCTCCCTTGTGCCTGTTTGCCAACATATGTCAGCAGGAGCTGTGCACCTTTGCTGCTGCTGGGCCATGGCTAATTCAGACTACATGGATTTTATCTCTAGCGTTCGAGATGTGAAATTTGATCTTCACTTAAACCCTGGCCTCAGGATACTGTTGTGGTGTCTGAACTCTGAAGTTCTTTAGTATTTTCCTTCCTTTTCCATTCTGTAGCAAAAAACAAAACCTGATGTGAAGGGTGCTGGGTTTTGTGTAGCTTGTTTGGCCAGTGTTGTTCCAGTACTTCATGGCCTTTTTCCACTGCCTGTAGCAATAGTGCCTAATGAAGTTGTGTATTTACAGTGAGTTGCTTTTATCATGCTAAGTTAGCAAAAATTTAGACTTAGGCATGCTGTTGACTTTCTCTCTTGAGAGCGAAAAAGAGATTTTTGTGCTTTCTGCAAAATCTGTTGTTATTGGTGGGAAACAAAGTCCCTGGGGTGAAGGATCAGAACCCAAACACTGTTCTGTAAGCCTCGAAAACCACATAGGGCAGAGTCAATTTCCATTCAGATAAAATAATATTAAGTTAGTCTGTTTTTATTGCATAACACAATTGAACACACCCCCACCAGCAGAGCTGTCTTTCCTTATTAAGCTAACTTGGAACCCTGAGAGTTATTAAAATGGTCAACCTTCTCTTGAAGAAAACATGATTCTTCCTTGGTTCTTGGTTAGCAAACACTCATGCAACAGGAAGTTACCAGAGAAATGTCTGCAGGCATACTGCTGGTGTAGCCATCCAGTGCAGCTGGATATCAGGAGACTTGTGACAATTTTTTGCTATTCTTCTGGCATAGTCAGACAGGTGTTTATTCCCTGTCCTCACTAGTTGGGACAGTCCTGCTCCCTCTGTCTGTCCACACTGACTCAAAGCTGCCCTTTCTATTGTGCCAGCACAGCTGCCTGTCCAAGAAACCTGCCCAAGAACTAAAACAGCTAAAACTAACTGCTTTTGTTGTTTTTCTTGGCCAGAACTCTTCTTAGGCAGATCTTTTTCCTGAACTCTGTCCCATCTAGGAACAGAAAATAATTTTTTTCAAGCACAGGAGAGTCAGGGAAGTCAGGAGTGGATGTTTAGGCTGGTGTGAGATGCACTACCCCTAACTCACAGACTTGGCAGGACTAAGCAGATGTTTGATGGTCTGTGTTCTTGCAGCTATACCAGTTTCAACACTCAAGTATGGTTCTTTGGAGCCCTCTCTGTAGATTGCAGTAGAATGCCAGGAACACACTGAGATAAAGTTTCTCTCCTTTGGCCACTTGTTGGAGTTTTAAGGATTCTTATCTATGCATTGCATCTGATCAACTTTCAGTCACCCTGGTCAAGGGATTGAGCAAAAAAGGTTGTATCCCACACCAAGCAGCATAGTCTCACACACCAGCTTCAGATGAGGGGTATTTTCTGCAATCAGCACAACTTTTCTCATGTTTTTTACCCATTCCTTTCTCATGCTTCAGCACAGTCTCAGTTCTGGCCATCCAGGACCTTAGAGAGAACACTATGATGAATCTTCAGGGAAGAGGTAGCAGCCGTGTGTAACTCCTTGACAGGGGTCATTGCACAAGGAAGAAGTCCACATGGGTTTCTGCAGAGACCAACCCTGGAACAAACAGACAAAACCTAACAGGCTTAGGAATTTCCTGGTGCTGAGAGCAATGGAAGGCTGGGATAGTACTGAGGTGGAGTTATGGTGTGTGTTGGATACAGTATTACTCTTCATTTTTCTTAATAGTCCTTACTGCAAAAGAAGTACTGAGTTAGATGGCCTGAACCAGCACAGCTGTTGTCATATTTCTATGACTTGAACCATAAAAGCAATACAAGAATGGAGGTATTCCATCAAACTTTGCTGCCACTGCTGTTGGCAAGCATCCTTTCACATCTTTTTTCACATCACTTATAGATAATTTAATTTAATAAATGGCAATTCTTGGAAGGACTAATCTTGTCTGAATTGCAGACTAGTCAAAATTCCTCATTGTCTCCTTTTGTCTATTACTACCTGTTCTCTTGTGTCAACAATATTTATTGTCATTGTCCATTACATTGTCTCAACAAGCTGCATAGTTGTTTTTTATCTTTCTGAAAATTCAACATTCTGCCATTATTTCAGTAATCCCAACTAGATATATTGTGTTTCAAGATATGATATTTCCATTGTTTATCACAGTAAATTTATTTGTCTTTTCAAGCTCTAAGGGACCATCTGAAAAGAAACTCTGTGAAAATCACTTTGAAACATTTTGGTAGAGCACATTCTACTTTTGTCATCACTATTCTATTGTCTTAGTCTTTGGAACATAAATATTTATTTCCTCTTGATGCAGATAATACTTTTACTAGTTCCTATTGAACATTTTGACTTTAATCTGTGGGTGCTTCTTCCTTCTCATTAATTTATCAAAAATTTAATTAATTAAAAGTTAGTTCCTTCTTTTCAGATATTGTTTGACTCAATGATCAAACCAGAATAAATAAGAGGAACAGAATATTTTTAGTAAGAATAATGACAAAGTACTTTAGGATCTCCCAGATATTTTTTAAGATTATATAATGTAACAATTGCTTTTCAGATATGTTTTCTTCATTGTCTTATCAGCCACAGGGTTGCTGTTCTACTTATGAGTATGTTTAAAATGTGTCTTCCCACACTTTAGTATATGAATTTATAGAAAAAGAATGCTTTTGCTAGTGGTTTAGAGAGAGATTAAATCAACTTTCTGGATTTATTTTTTTTTTTATGATAGATTGGCATTTCTGCTGTGCTCTTAAAATTCAAACTTTGTAACTATCCAAAGTGTCAGCTCTGACACCTGAGGTTTTGCTGGGACACAGAACCAACTCCACAGAAACTTTAAGCTGTCCTAACGGTATTGATAAACTTTATGATAGCAGCAGAAGGGAAGTCTGTGGAAAGACCTCTCCACATAAGCACTCTCATTCAGAAAACTTCTGGCTATCTGAAAAAATTAGTATAAATTAATTTTCATGATCATGGTGCTTCTTTTGTGAAATCTATCAGAACTAGAAAAGTCAGTGCCTATGGACAATGTCTTTGCAAGAATTTAGACACACACACAACCCTCAAAGGGAAAGGGATGGTCTAGACTGGTTATTGGCAGGAGGTGAGGACCTCTAAGACATTCAGAGAGAGTTCTGCTTTCTAAATTGTCTACTCTTGACTGATCCTTACTGTTGAATTTAGAGAGAACTATTGGGAAATACTTACTTCTACCCCCAGTCATGATGTAAGCTGGCCATCTGTATTCTGAGAATAGATGTTAACAGAGCAGAAACGGTTCTGATGATACAAAATATTTCAATGCACGGTGTGCCCCCACTCAGTTCTTCATTCTCATACTAGCCTTGTGGTTAGAGGAGTCATCAGGAAACTGCTGACTTCTCTTGCCCTGAACAAGAACATGTTCCCTCAACTCCTTCTAGGATGCTTTCTTCTTCTGAGGACCTGGGCCAATTTGTACCTGGCAGTACAGTTTTGCTTGTTGAAAGCAAATGTGTGGGAGCCCAACCCACTTAAGAGAAGTCAGAGCCTCGTAATTCAAATTCCTCATTAACGTCCATCCCCTGCATGGCTAGAGTCAAATTCACTCTGGGATGTTCTCTGTCTTCCTCATTATTTATAAACTCCAATAAGCCGCATGCAAGTTTCAGCGAACAGGGTTGAGTTCTTCCTGTGATTCAGAAGCCCCTACAGACTTTAGAAGGTGGGTCTTCTGGTTTCTGGTTATGTGTTCTGACTGAAAGCCTTGTCTGAGCATTGTGGATTGTTCTCAGTCTGAGTTGAAAGTAATTTTGGATTGGAGAGAAATCCTTGTCCTTTCCAGAGGAGGGAATTCTGATCCTGTAGAGTGCCTGTCTTGAGCACAGAAGAGACCTTGAATGAGTTCAGGCAGTTCTGGACATCAGATGTATGAGATTTTTCCTGAGGTGAGGGTTAATCCTATTTTTTACATCCCAATTCAGGCAATTTTTAGGAGACATACATGACAGCTGGAAACTGAATGATAGACCATTTGTGGCTATGCCTGTGTTGTCTGGTCTTGAATGGCCTTTGGGAACAGCAAACATATTCTCTCATTTCTAATGCACCAAAATAACCCTTTCCTGGATAATTGAAATGAATACCAGGAGAGAAGCTTCCTGCTAGTTTGCAACTTCTTTAAAATAAGACAAAAATTAATTTTATTACTGTCTGGATGTGCAATGGCTGATCCAATCATCTCCAGTCACCCACCTGTCCTATTGTATCCACAACAGTATGGGCATGTCTGCCTGGGGACTGCTGGTGCAGTATAGAGCTGGCCAGGGAGTCCCCTCGGCTCCATGATCTATCTTGTGAATAGTGTGTTATGTAGGGTGCAACTCTGTAATGTCATCTGAGGATGTCAGACAATTTGTTTAAGGTACAAGAGCCTCAAGATCAATACTGAGCTAATCAGTGCTCTTAGGCTGTGGCCCTCACTCATGCAATTATCTGAACAAAACGTCCAGGGTGGCTGGGACTTGCTTGGAAGGCCAGAATCAAGAGTATGTGAGGGCTTACATGCCATGATTTGTCAGTCTTTGCAGGATGGATATTCACTGAACTCAAATGCATTTTTAAATTTTTTAATAATTTTTATTACTTTACTTCTGCACTAAGGATGTTTATCTACCATGACAGATACCACCCTGCCCACCTTAGGTAATAAAACCAAGCATCCTTGAATTTTCCTTCTTTTAGACTTACTTGTTTCAGCTGCTCTTTTTTAAAGATAAAGGAGTGAAATATGGTTTCTCTTTGACACAGAGGTGCAGTTTCCACAGCAGCAGAGGGACCTGGAAATGCTCCAAGCAGCTGTTTTGGTATGCGTGTTTTCTCCTCAGATTCTCCACTTTAATGCAAATGGAGTCTGCAGTTGACATGGTGGCCTTGTCAGGCTGTGTAATGTGTCTACAGTCTAGACCTTACCTCTGTAGAACAATACTTCATATTTCAATGGCAACTGGAACACAAGCTAGGTTTTGTTTCATTTCCATTTTCACTTACATGGCACTGAGGGACCAGTTAAAAAACCCTCAAAATAATATGAAGCGGTGATCAGTGAGGAAATGCCTATAATAGAAGACCATGGCTCCTTAAGGGTATGATACTTAAGTGGCTGGTAATAGCCAAATACCAAAGAATAGAGTGTCCCAGAAAGTTTGTTTCACAAAAGGGTTTTGACACAGCACTAAACTGGGATGTGAAACAGGAAACCATATGTTGTCATAAAATACTAGGTTTCTTTGCTTAGAAATGTGAAATCTTGTCACATTACATTTATTCTCAGTGTTCAAAATCCATGACTTTCCTCGTCTCCTCTCTGGAGAAACATTTTTTTATATATTTGCATTACTTTATATTTCTGAGCCACAAAGAATGGAAATTTGCTATTGTGTCTTACATTTTTTTTTCCCCAGAAGTTTTTTCTGCTCTAAAGTAAGAACAAAGGGGAGGAAATGAATGAGTCTTTTCAAAGAGCACAACTTAAGACCTTACAGGAACAGATCCCCAGACTCTGCAGGAATTCCTGGTTTCAGGGAAGACAATTTTCTCTTTTAGCTTTCAGCAGAAATATTAATCACAATATTTGTGAGATGAAATGAAATAACTGACCAAAAAAAAAAGAATTTAAATTCAAATAAGAGTTATCTACACTTTTTTCATTTCCTATGTTTTCCTATTAGTGTAAGAAATTAAGAACTATCATACCAGCTTGCATAACCTCCCCCACCCTCCATCCGTAGCTCTTTATCCTATTGTTAAGCAAAACCACAAGCCATCAATAATGGGCAAAGGAGAGGATAATAAACTCTGCCACTGTCAATCATGTGTGATGGACACCATCAGTTTAAAACAGCTTTGCCAACAGCATTTTAAATGGTGATTACTGTATCTCTCTTTCTTAAATTTGAGTCACGCCTTTTGAAACCAAATGTACATCTACTTTACTAACAACTTCACATGTAATTAGTTTGGGATTTTTTTGTATGTAAAAGAGTACTGTTTTCTGCTTTAACCATATGCCTGATCATTTCCCTATTTCTTTTCTCATGAGAGGTACTGAACAATAGTTTTCTGTGTAATTTTTCCTAATGCTGAATGTTCTCTCCTTTCTCAGCTGCAGAGAGACAGACAATTTGGTTAATTCTTGTCGCAAAAGCCCTCTTTACCTCTGATATCCTTGCTGCTTATTTTAGTAGCTTTTTTTCATGCTACTATATCCTTTCTGTCGCTGGAGACCAGAATTACACTCAGTGCTCGAGATAAGGATGTGTTGCATCAGTATAACATTTCCTGTTTTGTTCTCTGTTCTTTTGCTAATGACTCTTCACAATCTGTTTGCCCTCTTGGCAGCTGCTGAACATCAGTCTGTTTTCAGAGAAAATTCAAAATGACCCCAAGATGTTCTTTCCTTCCATGTAGCAAAAGATGATCACTTTATATGTGTTGGTAGGGTTATTTCTCCGAGAATAGGACTTTGAGTAGCTCAATGGCTAAAATAAAACAAATAAAGCTAGAGGATACCTGATCTTATGGCATTACCCATGAAAATTTATCCATTATACAAAACCAATCATTCTGCTACAGAACTAACAGAGTGGCCTGTGCTTTTCAGTTAGTTTCACAGGATCTAGGAAACTTCCAAATTTTGAGCCTTGTCCTAGAGCCTCAGTCCCTGACCTGTGTGTCTGGGAGGCACAGGTGGATAGTTTGGCTGTTGGGCTCTGGTGTGTGAGGCTGTGATGTGGTGAGAGGAGGACAGACAGATGCACCTGCTCATGTCATACAGTGCAGAGCACACTCTTCGCTGCTGATGCGAGAGGAGTCAGACAAGCTTGTTTCTGCAGGATGTTGTCTGCAGAGAATAAGTCTAGGAACAGTTTGGCCTATGGTCATGTACTCTGATAGCAATCAGGCATGAGTGCTTGAAACCTGCAGCTCTTGAAAGCATTGAGGTCAACCTTCTCAGGGGGAGGGAGGAGCTTGTGCTCCTCCATTGCCTTGGAGAGCTGCCTCCCAGAAATCATGGACCAAAAATCTGAAGAATAAATGGCTTTAAAAAATGTTTGCGTAATGTTAAGTAACTCCATGATTCATCATCGATTTCCTGTGTAAGTGTAGATTGCCTGTATTGTACTGCCTACATCCTATGAGGAAAGCAGATGGGGTAGAATTTCTCCTGTGTTTTCCAAAAACTGCTCCTTCTTGGCACCTTGCAGGCCAAATTTTTGTGTACAAAGACTCAGAGATCTGTGAAGTAGCTGTAGTGAAGACATGCCTGGGTTAGCAACAGGCCATGGTTATATATAAAGGTGCTTTCCATGTAGAATCCTACAGGAATTAGGAGTTTGACTCAGATGAGAATGGAAAGATGAGCAACTGATACACCAAGACCATGTCATGCAGTGGCAGGAGGCATGGTGAACGTGGATAAGAATAAATAGCTCATTTTATACTTATGGGAAAGAAGACTGGCTTCGGGAACAGCTCATCTCCCAAGATGACTTGCAGGAAACCATGTGGAAAGCTGCAAGAAGGCTTTTGATAAACAGAGGATTCTTGGTTAGTGAGGGAAGGCAAAATAGAGCGTGTTGAGTTTCTGTTTTCATGGTGGAAGAAACAAGCCTGATATCTAACGTAATCAGTGCTAAAAAGCACTCTACATGCCGTTTGGTATCTCTGTAGTTTAAAGAGATAGACAAATCTCTACATTCTCAAATTTCTTGCAGCTGGCCAGACTGGGAACATACAGCACAATAAACACCCTGTTTTCTGACATACTCTATCCTAATTTCCATGTAAATACCTGCTGAGAGTCAGGCCCAGAGAAGGTTTTCATTCTCATAGCCCTCCCTGCTTTGGCAGGTGGTCTAAAGTCTAAGGATTAGGTGTTTAAGGTTTTCTGAACTCTAGCAGAGGAATCCTTAGGGTTTGGACACCTGGCTGCTTCAAGTAAAGAAAAACTATCAAAAATGTTGACTTTTTTATTCTAGAAAAAATAACTTAAGTGACATTTCCCTTTTATGAAAAGTGTTGTTTTTCTTTCCAAAGTATTTTCAACTTTCAGAGAATGAAAGCTCCAAGCTGCAGCCAGATCTGATAGTAAACACAAACAGATTATAAAGAAAAATAAGTTCTAAAAACTCAGTCCATAACCTAAAGAAAAAAGATAAGACATTTTACTAAATAGTGGTATCATCAAAGACATAAATAATTTTTTATAATAAAAGCTCTGCTTCTGCATGCTTTCACTATGTCATGACCCTCTTTTAGCAGTAAGACATTAACTTCCAGTAATTCATATATGTTAAGGAACAAACAAGAATATTTAGTAAGAAGCCATTATAAACAATATAATTTTTGAACAAATTATCTTCAATAACTTTCCAGAGAATCCTAATTCATTTCAGTTGTGTTAATGAGTAAGAACTGTGTCATATGTATCTGAGCTATGATTTCCAGAATGCCATGTATTTCTAGATGCTTCTTCCTAAGAAATTGTGTAGAAAAACACTATCCTCAGGAAGAGATCAGATAAGAACAACAATGATGCACTGAATAATTGTTTCCACAGTAATGAAAAATAAATTGTGTGCTTCATGGGAGGAAGTTAGCTTCCCATGCACTCGAGGGGAGGGTTGGCTGTAAGGGCCTGAGACTTCTGGAATTAGTCTGTGCTGCTACACCAAGCAATGGCCTCCTGTGCATCTAATGGTCTTTAACTTAAAATTTGGAAGATTTCACTTATGCATGTCTTGTTTGTGCTGTGAAGTTATTTGGACACAGGAGAACTGGTTTATTCAGTGTTTCTTTTATGGAAAAACTTCAGATAGGATTTTTACCCAAATATAATTCCTGCTCAGACTCACCCTCACCTCTGTACTATAAGGTATTCTGGCATCCAAGGACAGGACCAGCTGTGGGAATGGAAGATCCTGGAGACTCAGTAAAGTATTTTAATTTCCATAAGAGAAACAGATGTGCTGCACTGATCCTCTCTCTGGTAGGCTTTGTGGTCTCCCCATGGGGATCCTGCTGGTGGCCCAGTGACATTCAGACATTCAGAACAGCTGCTGTTATTTTCATTCTGGCTGCTGTATTCAGACTCTGTGGGATGGCAGTGCAGCTGCTTTCCTTTTGGGGCAAGGCATGGAGCAGAGAAATTGCAAATTTCTTTAGGAAGGGAATTTGGTTTTAAGATAAAAAGGCTTTGTCAATGATTTTATGATTTTTGTTTGAATATTGTCCTTGGCTTGAAAAGCATAATTGTTAAGATCTTTTCTAAACTGCTACTGATCAAATAACATATCAAGTAATGTATGAATGTTCAACTGAAAGGAAATACATGCCATCCACATAAAAAGGGCAGATGTAATTCTTGTTACTTTAGCCAATTGCTTCCTTCAAGATGCTGTCACCTCCATTTTACATCCTCTGAACTTTAATACACTATTTGGCAACTACAGTGGATTTGAAAACCTTGTAAGAGAACCTTAAAAGGGATTGAATATCTCTGCCTTGGTAGGATGAAGGGAAGGGATGAGGATGGTAAAAATACTGATGGCTTTGTATTGCTTAAATCCTTATTAATCCTTTTCAGTCCAAATGCATGTCCTCACTTCTGTGTGTGAGTTTGCCATGCCAGTTGACCTTGACTGGCCACCAAGGCCCCACCAAGCTGCTCTATTAACCCCTTCTCTCAATGGGACAGGGGGAAAAATACTATAAAAGCTCATGGACTGAAATAAGGACAGAGAGATCACTTACTGTCATGGGCAAATCAGGCTCAACCTGGGGCAAATAATTTAATTTATTGCAAATTAATAACAGAGTAGAATAGCGAGAAATAAACCAAAACTAATCCCTCCTTCTCCCTACCCCTCCCTTCTTCCTAGGCTCAATTTCACTCCCAACTCTTCTACCTCCTTCTCTCAAGGAGCACAAGGAGATGGGAAATGGGGGTTGCAGTCAGTTCATAACATTTTGTTTCTGTTGCTATTTCCTCCTCACACTCTTCATCCACTGCAATGGGGGGCAGTCCCTCTCTCAGGAGACAGTCCTTCACAGACTTCTCCAATGTGGACTCTTCCTACAGGCTACAGTTCTTCACAAACAGCTCCAGTGTGGGTAATTTCATGGGCTGCTGCCTTCACAAACAGACTGCTCCAGTGTGGGTACATCATGGGCCACAGGACCTTCCAGAACATCTGCTCCAGCATGGACTCTTCATGGACTACAGCTTCTTTCTCTGTACATTAACCTGCTCCAGTGTGGCAACCTCCACAGACTGTACGTGGATCTCTGCCCCACTGTTGTCCCCCATGGGCTGCAGGAGGGAAAATTGGGTCATCATGATTTTCCTCATGGGCTGCAGGGGAATCTCTGCTCTAGTGCCTGGAGCACCTTCTCTCCCACCTTCTTCACTGACCTTGGTCTCTGCAGGGTTGTCTCAGTTCTGTGCAGCACTTTTTACCCTTTCCTAAATATGCTACCACAGAGGTGCTACTAATGTTGCTGATGAGTTTAGTTTTGGCCAGCAGTGGGTCTATCTTGGAGCTGGCTGGAACTGCCTCTCTTCAACACAGGGGCAGCTCCTGGTGTCTTCTCACAGAAGTCACCTCTGTACCCTCCCAAGTTTTGCCACATAAACCAAATGCACTGTATCCCTCCAAAAGTGTCTTCCTGGGGTAACTGTCTCAAACTTCTCAATGAAAGGAACCAGCAGAGCTATCCGGGGACAAGCCCATTCATCTTATAATAATGTGCATGGTAATAGGACTGCATGATCAAAAATAAAACCCAGGAGCAAATCTTACCTTGGGAGAAGTCCATCCCCATTATATTATAAAGCTTGAAAAATCTTTCTAATTTCTCTTTTGCACAAAACACAAGATGCCTTTGTTAGCCACAAGAAAGGCACCATGACACAGAGGAACAGGAAGGACACTACAACCTCAGTAGGGTGGATCCCCACCAGCTAAAAGACATTAGACCTAACACAGGTGGGGGCACACCCACCAACAGCTTCTCCTGCCATCCCACCATTTGCTAATTCCACCAGTGCTGCCTGGGTTGGCATCAATAAAAGTAGAGAGCAAAACCTTTCCTGGCAGGGTCACTTGTGTCCAGATGTCCCCCACTGTGCACTGAAGTCTGAAAGCAGGGGGCCAAAATTGTACACAGCAAACATTTCCTGCCTAGTAAAGTTTGGTATTAGACAAGTAGGACTAACACATTGCTAGACTAAGCACTGCTTCTTGGAGCAGAGTGAACCCTGAAGTTGCTGAATTGCTGTTTCCCTATCTCTACTTTTTATCTCAGGGCTTTATCTTTTTCCATGTCATTATTTTTCCTCTGTCATGCTTGAACTCTTAACTCTTAAGATGTCAATAACTTCATTAGATTTGGGTTTTCGCTTTTAGTATCTCACATGGCTTATAAAGAAATCTCTTGAGGTGTTTCTGTAAGCATATTTTTCCATACACTTATCAGAGGATTTTTTTTAAAAAAACATGGCCCAAAAGTTACAAGGCATTCAACACTGATGGCAATTTATCATGAAAGCTGCAGAATGGTGTTTGCTCAGCTGGCAACTATCCCCTTTAGCCAGGACCTCAATTTCCTCCCTGCACTGTGAACTGGGAACAACCTGGGCATAGGCGACAAACTATGGGATGAAGGGCTCTTCTGATCTATGCAGCAACACTTTAAAAATATCTGATCTAAGTTTCAGTGGACTTTATGATAGAAGAACCTATTCTTTGTCCAGGTAATGGAAGTTAGCTTTACCTGAATATATTTAACCTTTCCCTAGAGTAACCTGGCATGTTGTGGTTAGAGGATGTTGAACCTATTGCTGAATGTAGATGGTTACTTCAGACTTTTTTCCCCGAGTCTCTCACATCAGGAAATGAAAAAGACCTTGATTCTGATGAAACTTTACAAACCTCAGGAAGGAATAGTTTGCGAGCTTTTCAAGGTAGGGGTCTGATCTGACTCTAACTGGTTGACCAAAGCATTATGAAATTTCATTGTTGCAGGTGGAGTGTTTGGTTTTTTTAAATCTCTTTTGCATTTTCTGTGTCATATGAGAAGTGCAACCCCCAGATCACTTCAAAAGAAGTGCTGTACCAAGAACTGGGGAGAGCATAGATGTGATAACTGTAATATTTTTGCATATTGGTGTATAATTGATACATCTTTGTGTATTGATGTAGAGTTGCTGTATGCTGACAGCAGAGTCCCAGGAACACTGAAAGGGACAAACAGTATTTATAACTCTGCCAGGGGAAAAAAAAAAAGAATGACCACAGAATAAAATCTTTTCCTCAGAGACTTAATTTAGCTGCTGGTGCAGAAAATTCTTTTCTCAGCACCTTTTGTTCAGCTTAGCTTCAGTGAAGCAGTTTCCCTCACTAAAAACTGTTCCTGATTCACCAGGGACTTTTAGAGTTATTCTCAGGGAGCTTGACTAGACCAGGCAAAGCTGTCACCTTTTTTTCAAGCAAAATCTGTTTCAAAGCAGCCTCTGCCATCTGAATGTCCTCTCTTTGTCCTCCTCAGTCAGCAGATTTATTGCAGTATGATTGTTCTAAAATGGAATAACTGGAGATTAAGAAAACCTACGCTAGTGGTAAAAGATATCTGATTGATTGGAACTATGAGATGCTATCTCTGATAGGTACTTATGGTAAAATACTACAATAATTAGCATGTTCTGCTGTATTCAGTGGGAGGTGTCTCATGCTGAAGCTGTGTATTTTGCTCCTACAGATATGAACTGCACAAGCCAGATAAAACAGTTCCCAGTAATATCTGGTACAAGCTAAGCAGAGAAATCACTGCAAAAGACCCAGCCACAGAGAACAAGCTACTTTTCTGCTTTCTGAATTTTCCAGATGGTAGGTCAAATTTTTATATTATCATTTAACCAAAAATAATCGAAGTATTTGCTAAGAAAGTTTATTTCAGTTCACTTATGTGCTCCTTTATTTCAAGAAATAATATTAGATTAAGATAGTCAATATGCTTCTATGATAGACGATGTTGGGACCAACATAAAGATTCATTTTATAGGGAAGTGTATTTAGAAATGGATTTGCCCTCAGTTTTCTGGCATACAGTTTTACTAATTAGTTAAATACATAAAATCTTTACTTAGCAATGTATTTATCAGAGTTTAATACATTTATGTGCTTTCTTTCTTTAAAGTATATTATAAGAATAATGTGTGTGTTTATCAATTCTAACATTTTCATACTTTAATATTGAAATTCCTAAATTTTACACTTACATCTATAACTACTGTAGTTGTTAACTCTTGTGAATGCTAGTTCTGGAAAAAGTTCAGTTTTACTGTTGCTATTTTAATAGCCTGTTTTCGGAATGGATTTTCAGGATTCATAAAAGAATGAAAATAAATTTTAAATGGTGTATGGGTTTTATGTCTTAGTGAAAAAATCTCACACAACTGCTCTTTCATCATATGTTTACATTGTAAAGTCTGTTAAGCTTTTAAAAGTAGAAATTGCAATAACATTTAGAAATTTTGTTAGCATGCAAAGTATGGTGCCTTTATAATGTTTGTCACTTTTAAAAACAGTACTATAAACATTTTGTTGTCAAATACAATTTGGAAAGAAAATCAGAAATATGTTACTAAGACAGCTACCTTTGGGGAAGCAATGAGTTAAGCCCTGTAGAGTACTACTTCTGCCACATACATAGTGGGTTCCCAGTTCTTTCACCTTCCTTTGATATTGGATCATCAGGAGTTAGGTTTTGATATACTCAGGTAGTTATCCCAAATTCTGGATCTAGTTCTTTCTCAACATCACAGAGGAATTTTTTTTCTGAGCTATAGGAAGAAAGAGATTTATGGAAAATATCTCCTTATCATTTCCCCCCCTGAATATTAGCAATCGAAATCTATGGTATACTGAGGACCCACGAATCTGTTATGCAGATTTTACTTTAGACAAATGTAATCAGACAAAATTACTAAATAAATCTGGAAAAGTAGAAAGTGCATAATTATTTCCAGAAATTGTGGCCTTTGTTTCTCAAACTACAGGAACTTCTTTTGAATGTGGGATATGAGGTGTCTTACTGCCTTGTCTTGTGACTCAGAATATTCTTTCCATTTAACCTAAGGATTATGAGCATATAGATGCTTTAATTTTGCTTTGTGCAGAGTAGTGCCACAAGCTGTAAGGCACTATAGAACCAGTCCTTCTCTTGACATTTTCTGTCTAGAACAGCAACCTCTGCTTTGGTTTGTATTGAGGTAATTGGGTATTTGCTGCTGACTTTGTAAAAATGCAAACAGAATCACATTGTTCTTTTAATTGCCTGAGCGCTTTGTATTTTCTGGGAACATTCCTCTTTAATTAGACCCTCATATATTGTCCATATTCGTACACACAAATTCTAAATTCTATACTTAAACTGCTTCCAGTACACAGCAACTTAAAAATGGAGGGAAAATCAATAAAGGAATTATCAAATTTGGTGGGGAGAATCTTATCTCAAATATTTTGCGCTCTTTTGATGTAGGCTGGTAGCCCAGTAAGTGTAAAGTCTCTCAAAGACATACTTTTTCAATAAACAGAAGGCTAACTACATCAACTGGCAAGTACGGACATAGGAAATTATAAATTTCTTACTCCTGGATCAGTCTGGCACTTGTTAGAAAAGTTGTTGAGAGAAAGTAATTGGGTCCCTTTGTTGACAAAGCTGTATCTCAAAAATGGAGACACACAGCTCCTCACAACTTTCTGTTAATCACCAGCCTTCCATTTCTAGGGCTGCAATAGCACTGGCAATAAGGGACTTGCCACTATCTCTGCTAGTGATATTACTTGTGGCCAAATACATAATAGAAACATACAAATAAAATAACAAATGAGAAAGAACCTGATTTCAGACAATCTCCAAACTTAGTCTGTGGAACTGATTTTTCTTTAAAAATCAATTGCTTTACTTTTCGTTGTCTTGCTGAGATATCATTTGCTTAAACAAAATAGCTCTAAAAAATAGTAGGGCAGTTAGTATCACTGCTGGTATACCTTGTTGGGGGCAAATAAGTTCCTGAAACAGAACCAAACACTTGCTGGGAAAAGGTTCTCAGCAGATAAGGAATACTCTGGGTATTTTTTCTCTGTGGTAGTGTTAGAAATAATTTCAGGAACAAGCCTTATGCTTTAAGGATGAACAAGACAAATGCTCTGCAGTGCTAATGCTGTGAATTTTGTTGTGTGCTGTTTTGCAACATATCTTTCTCTCCTGAGGGTTTGTCCTATCCAACATCACTCATGAACCCTGTTCTGGGCCAGCTCTTTCTTTTCTTTCAGGGCAAAACTCCTGATGTTTGTTGTGTTCAAAAGTATCCTCTACAAATCTAGTCACCTGGCCTAAGCTTGCCTTAGAAGTAAAGAAGTCAATAATCTTGCACTTGTACGTGGTGCTTTTGTCCAGCCCTGTTGAAAGCAAGTAGCTCCTCACACACATTGTTTCTTGAAGCTCCTGGCTGATCATTCACTTACTGTAAAAGACAAGGCATCAGCCTTGCCATGACTTTAATGCTGAGAACTTGCTTTTTTGGTCTAAACCTCATCTTTCCTGTGATTTTTGAATATCTCTGCACAATGTCTACACTGACATTCTCAAACTTTTCTCTTCTAATACTAAGTTTTGTTATTATTTTTCAGAGTTTAAGAATAACCCTCTGGATGTCATTAAACCTTCTAAAAGTAATAAAAAGCTGGTAATGTTTCTAAAAGCTCAAAATTGAGTTTGTGCTGAATTTCAGACTTGGCAAAAATGTAGGTCTCGATAAGGTCTGTCAATGTTTATTTCATCTGGAAATCTTTGGCAGTGAAATAAAATTTCCTTGCCATAAGTGTGATGACAGTATTTTCATTTCTTGCCTGTTTTTCACTACTCCTCTTGTGTTCACTGTCTGCAAGATAAATTATAACTAATTTCTAACTTGATTTCTCCTGAAAGCTTGTCAACTATCTGTAGTACTGTGAAACCACTTCTTATTCATACATAAGGGAACCCACCACCCTGTGATCTTCAGTGAAGAACAGCATTCAAGGGAAGGACTTATTAATGGTAAGTAGAATGCTTACAGCTACGTAGCATAGTTGGATTGCATTCCTGCTGTCTTCTGAGATATTCCTAGATTAGGTCAATGTAATATCCATGATCAAATGACCAGTTTTTCTAATCAAGTGGTTTGCTGTAGAGTTCTTGAACCACACCATGAGATGTGAAATACAAGAAGGTGCACATCAGTTAGACACAAATGAAAACATCAGTGAAGCACGAGATGTGCCCTACTGTTGTTATATGAGTATAATCTATGGTTCTTTACCTGCCTTTCCAGTCCATTTCTTCAGTTCCCTTTCCGGTTAGCATTTTTGATGGCACTCACTGATTTTGTTCCTACTGCTACACTCACCTAGAAAAGCTGTCACTGAAAATACCTCCACTTCCATTGTGCACCTAAGCAGTTGATTGAATGTAATCTTACTTCAAAGCCGGGGTATATATTTTCTAACCCAGAATGTGTTCTTTTCTAAGGTGAGGTATAATTTTTCTGCACAGGACTATGAAGAGAATGTCAAAGTACACTTAGGTTCCTTGAAAAAATAAAAGCAACCAAGTGAAAAGAGCCTTCTGCCTGAGGCCCATCATAGCAGAGTAATTCCCCGACCTCTATTAAAGTAAGTCATAACAGTAGTTTCAACAGAACATCACCTATTGCACTGATGATAGCAAAAAGAACATCACCTCAGAGCTGCAAAACCCCTGCTACACACACACACACATGGACACATACACTGTACAGAGCAGCTCACATGATGGAGTTTGTCACTGCATGATACCATGTTTTGTTAGTAGATGTACTTCAATATAGCATGACTGATGCAGTCAGAGTATAATCTAAAGTACCAATGTTTTTCTTTTTGGTTTAGAAATATGGTGGGGTACGTAGATTTGATCTTCCTAACTACCTTCCTCTCGGTTTCCATGACATCTGAAACATGTAAGTCACATTGTAAAAATACTTTCTCATGAGGTTTGTTCTGTAGAAATGTGTAGGCTGTTTCCAAATTGGTAGTTTTATTTTTAAACCTAAAATTAGTGAGTTTATCTCAAGCCACAAATCACAACTTAAAAACTAGGTTTATGTGTTTTCTCTGTATATTAAAACACAGAAAGTACTGTCCATCTTTGTGACATAAAGTCTAAGTTCTACTACTGCCATTTGGCATCTCTACAAGCAGAAAGAAAAGGTTCTTTTTGAAAGGACTTGAGAGTAGCTGTTGCTCCAGGTCCTAGCTTGGCAAAGTCTCCAGGAGCATGCTTAAATTGCACTGTACTGGGCACATGCATATGCACCCTACTGAACCAAGGATTTCTCTGCTCAATAAAAATGCACTTTAATGTCTCAGATTTGGGGGTGTTAACTGAAAACTGCAATGTAACAATAACTCACCACCTGATTGGTGCACCTATGTGTCTAAAGCCAGGTGGTGGCAATACTCCCACAATATATATTTATGCAATAGAGCAGTGCTTTTGTTTTGCCTTTTTAATACAGAAAAAGGAAATTGATGATTTTTTTTTTCACGGTAGGAAAAAACCCATTATATTGAAGTAAGGCAAGCTAACATCATAATACAACATTAAAGCCAGTATTTTTCCTTGAGTTTAATACCTGTTTTGAATAAAAAATATTTCAGGCAAGGATTTACATAAGAAGCTAATTTTTAAGAAATCATTATTTTTTCAATTAAATCCTCATATTTTTTATTGTGTATGTGTGCTTAGAATCTAGGGATTTTCTTGTTTGTTTCAGTCCTACATATGAATTACTATTTTTGGAAACAAATGGTTCCATAACTCAAGGTAAACAAAACTGGAAAAAAAAAAGTCTAGTGAGAATAAACTTGGTATGTATCATCTCTGAAAGCCCAAGGAAGGCAGAGGCTCACGACTGGCCTACTGCTCCAGGATTGCCAAATTCTTCTCTGTCTCAGTGAGGCAAAGGTTTAGTTCATCTGAGATTTTAATCTTTTGTTCATTTACAGTTGATCCAATGGAAGGTGAGGCCTTAGTTATAAAATGTCCTAAATGGAGTTCTTCTGTGAAGTTCACCTGGTATCACATGGATACTAACAAAATAATCCCTGCAGAAGAGGAGGGATCACGAGTATTTTCCTTAGAAAGATTTCTTTGGTTTCTGCCAACTTCTAGAGCAGATTCCGGAAACTACACTTGTGTAACACACCTGTAAGTACCACCCTGAAAAGTGAAAGGTGTAAGACTGGCAAGAAACATACACATTTTATTAACATATTCTAATTTTTATTTGGGGAAATGCCTTCCCCCCCCCAACAAAACTTTTCAGAAGTTTTCATCCTACAATTGCTATTTTTATAACATCTTTAAAATCAATATGTGACTGAAATAAAATAATCATCCACAGGTTAATAGAACAAAACTTGCAGTTTTTACAAATATTTAATACATTCTATATAAAAATGCTATCATTGATATACCATTATTCCATTTTTAAAGGCCAAGAAATCGTACAAAGTCATTTAACGTGAGCGTGCAAGTGCATTCATACAAGCCAGGAGTATGTTTCCCAAGTCGGATTCGTTATCCGAATGACACTGGAAGAGGAAAAATTGTTTGTCCTACCATTGATAACTATAAGAATGCTACTATTGTCCAGTGGTATAAGGTAAATAAAACCCAAAGAGTGCCAGTGTAGATCAGAGTACTGTGGAAAGCTATTTGCAATCAAGTAAATTTTTCTTTTCTAGGACTGCAAACCTCTTCAGGGACAGAGATACTTCAAGGAAGAAAAGTATATTTATATTGAGAACCCCACAAGGGAAGATGATGGTTATTATACTTGTCAATTTATTTATACTCATAAAGGAAACGTGTTTAATGTATCAGCAACAAGAATTTTCATAAGTGAGGGTAAGACAGTCATTATGTATCTTGCTAAGATAAAATGACTAATGTCAACTGAGAGCAAAGGAGATTCCTTTTTTACATTAAAGATAAAGGGAGTGTCAGTTGGTTTGTTTTATCCTCTTAATTAAGCTTTAGATCAGCTTTTTAAGGTGAATTTTGTGGATGGAGATCCGAATGGAGCAAGATGGGGTAAAGTCAGACTTGGTTACATTCAGCTTTTTGTTATTCTGACAACTCTGATTATGTTCTGTGGTTGGTAGAGCTGTCTGATAGCATTCATTTCTGAAATGAAGGATCTCCTCAGGGGGATGCCACAATGCTCTGCTTTCTGTTTTTTTGAGGGGAGTAGAATTTGTAGCTAGTGAGGATCATCTGGTGATCACTATATCACTGATGTGTCAGCCTATGACTCGATGACTTTTGGTCCATCTTGATTATCTAACACTTATTTGATATTAGGTCTGAAAAAACCTTTAGATTTGTTTTGAATGAGACAAAATAAACAAGATATGTAGAGAGACAGAAAAGGAGTGGAGCTCAGTGATTACCGTGTCTTTGTGATTTTGAACATGGCCAATATGACTGAGATGTGTGGACTTTGGGGTGCCTCTAGGATGCAGTGTCCTCAGAGAGGATTTGTATTTGGATGGTAGTCAGGGGAAGAGCACACAGACATCAGCATTTTCAGGTTGCATCAACTTGCAAAACTTCAAAATGTGTCTTCAGTTCTGCACTCAGATACGTAGAAAAACAGTCAGAAAGACCTTTTATTGGGGGGTAGTTGAGGTTTTGAGTTTGGCTTGCATGGCTTTTTGGTTGGTTGTTTTGTTGTTTGTTTGATTGTTTTTTTTCAAAAATAGATAATATTCATTTGCTGTAGGGAGGCACCCAGCTTGTGGGAAGAATGCAGATTTGGAGTGTATGAACTGTGCTTGTAGTTTTTGCTGCTGTGCCCCAATCTCAGTAGCAGAATTTGTTCTGATTATTCTGAACTGCACAAAAGGCAGATTTTCGCTGAGACCTAGTACAGAAACAGTTAGGATGGGTAATGAGAATTGCTTTTTTGTCACTCTGGGAAGCAGGGGCTTAAATGAGTTCCTTCAGTTTTTTTAGGAAAATGTGGTTATGGGTTTCATGGAGGTTCCTTGAGTTGGAAAAACTTAATGAGGAAAAAAATAGCAATGTGTTTGGAGTGGGAAATCTGAGACGGTATAAAGGGCAAGAAAAGAAGAAAAATGCATAAAGAGAAAAACCCCGTAAATATCTGAATGCCTAATTCAAGTGGCTGGATGTAATTTGGATATGTCCATAGCAATTATTAGTGGGGATGGACAATAAATATGTCAATGAACAATTAGTATTCCTTCTAGGAGATAATTATAGGAAATGGCATAAAATTGGACTAAGGGAGATTTAGAGTGGATATAAGGAAAAGGCAGTCAGGCACTGGAATAGGCTGCCCAGGGAAGTGATGGAATCACCATCTCTGGAACTATTCAAAAGGCACATGGATGTGGCACTTGAAGTTTATTGGTGAACACAGCAGTATTGGGTTAATGGTTGGACTTGAACTAAGAGGCCTTTTCCAAACTTTAAGATTTTATGACTCCACAATTCTATGATGAGCAATGCTCATATGTCAAGCAGTTGTGTGCAGCAGCAAGTGATGCACAGACAGCAGCACAGAGAGGGTCTCTGGAAGGAGATGTGCTTGGCTGTCAAGCTGTAGAGATGGAGGAAACACAGAGGAACATGGGGAGGCAGCTGTGGGATAGAGGGTTACCAGTTCAGATACTTCATAAAAGTACATATTAGCTATTTCATATAGTGGATATGAGTAATTTCTCAAATGTTTGAAGGAATCTCTATATCTCTTGGGGGGAAAAAAAAAAAAAGCAGATGAGAAAACAAAGCCTATAACTGCATTTTTTTTTTCCCACTCTACAGCTAAAATAGTACTTCAGAAATTCAAGTTTTTCTTTGCATTTTATGTACAAAGGTAAAAATTAAATAAATAGGTAGAAAATATTGAAACTATTAACATGTACATACTTCCCAAAAATATTTGGTCATAGGAATAAAACAAGATGATTCTAATGGACATGTGAAAAAGTGTTAGTTTGCAATTATGTTTTGTGATCATAAAATATAAACTGTACAGATTACAAATCTTATCTTACAAAATGCGTTTTCACCACTATCTAAGATGTGCTTTCTTTTCCTTTTTAATTTCTAAAGCAAAATATTCACCTCTACCTCCTCAAATCTTATTTCCAAAGAACAAAGAAGTAATAGAAGTGGAGCTTGGTGAGTACAAACTTTAAATTATTTTTAAATTAACATTTTTGATGGCCTAGCAAACATGGGGATCTTCAAGAAGATTTTAATGTTTCACTATAGTTTTGCAGATTTAATTTGCTCCAACCACTTCAAAAAGGACTTTATCTAAATCCCTGGAAACTGCTTGATGGTACCCCTTAAAAGAGAAGGATGGACTACTCTTGCAAATAGACCTACTCCTTGTTACTTTCAGTCCTCATGTGGAGACAGTGGCTGTGTCTGTGCTGAGGAGTGAAGGAGAGCAAGGGACTGGTCGCTGGTCCTGAGGCTGAGGAGCACTGCCTCTCTCATGTCCCTGTTGGCTGGCATTGATCAGGCCAGTCTTATCTATCAGAAAGATACTGGGAGGGCTGAAAGACAGGACCAAGGAGTGAACTTAGCAATAGCCAGTTGGAGAGCCCATAATGTAGAGTTGCTCCCTGCCTCCATTTCGTTTAGGCCTGTAGATGTTCTCAGTGATTCGGATTCATCTTGGGTAGCTTGCACCATGAGAGCAAAGGGCTTCTGGTAGGAGTGAGAGTTGTCTGGGATTTTTGTATAATCAGCAGAGAAAGGTGGACCTCTCCAGCAAGCGACCGAACCCATCCAAAACCTAAACAGGTAATCCAGGATGCCTGTCTTCCAGGGCAAGGCTGGGCCAGTGGGAGAAGGGATTGCAATTACCACTCCATTGTTTCTGTCCTACAGCAACACTGCTCTGGTAACAGGTACTGCAGCCGCCCACAGCCCTCTCTGAGGTGCTACATACTGTGGTTCATAGACTTGGCATGTTGACTAGCATTCCCATTATTTTTTCTCTTTCCCTCAGTTGTTTCATAATATTATTAGATATGAATTAGATGAATTCTGCTCCAGAACAAGCTTTCTCTAGTAAGATGGTCAGTGTCTAACGCTCTGTGACCTCTGTCTACCCATCTGGGACAATAAGTAATCTGGCACTGCTTACATGGAGCCAATTCACTTTACATATAAACCCCACTTACTGTACTGTTTTCTCCTGCTTGCAGAAATGAAGGGATTTCTCCATGCTCTCTAATACCAATTCATGATTTAATCATAAGAGTTGATAGTCTTATCTAAGACCCGCTTAGATGCAGATTTACATGGAAACAATAAATATTTCCTAATGACAAATACTTCATAAGTAATATCCTGTTTTAGTTTTGCTTGGGCTAGTTTACTATACTTTTTTCCAGTTTGAATAAAATCCAAGATAAGACTCTGCACACAGTATTTATGCAAAATAATACATACTGAAATTTAATGATGTTATTTTCTAACTACATTTGTGTGTAAACCAGCATACACTTTCCATGTTTCTCAATAGCATCACAAGTAAACTGTACATTGCCTTCATCATAATAAATATAAATAATTCCTTTTGTAATATTTGGTGTCTTATTAGATCTTTTGTTAAAAATTTCATTTTGCTATTTATTTTTGAGTCTTTTCTATGCATCATTTTGTCAGCAGTAGTCAGAAAAAATTGTCAGAATCATTAAGACAAACTCAAAGCTGTATGAAGATTTCTAGAAGAAGATGTTATGAGGAAAATAAAATTACGTTTTTCATCAAGGAATGTTTCCATCTCTCTGTATCTTGATTAGGTGCTGCTTTATCTCTAAAATGTCAGGCCCTCCTGGGGATTAAGAGACAGCCAATAGCTGCCGTCAGATGGGATGTGGATAACATTCCAGTGAAACACTGTGATTTTACAAGATTTCATGAAGAAACACATTTGTAAGTGCACAAAACACAGAATAATCTTTCTTCTATACAAACTGTCTTAGCCATTAAAGCGAATGGTACCAGCTCTTTCTCTCTGTTAGTTTTGAAGGACGTGAGCAAGAATACTATGAAGAGACCACTTTGAATATAACTGAAGTAAAAAAGGAGGATCTGCAGTCAAATTTCACATGTATAGCATTGAACACAATGCACAACACAAGAGTCGTGGTGACATTACAACTCAAAGCACAGTTTGAGGGTAGGTTTTTTTTTCATTTTGATTTTAACACTTTGAACTCAGTTTGAAATATGTTGGTGAGTTTGTCTTATTGTTTCTATAAGAAATAAAACCAGCCTGCTCCTTCCCCATTCATTCAAGCCACTGGCAAAATTCTCATGGCTGAAAGTCCTTGGGGTAAATTCTGTTTTGTGTGGGGGCACATTATTCAAACAGTAACAGTAAGAGATTAAATACACAGAGCATGACTGTATCAGCCCTGTGATAAGAACATCCTGTTTCTATGATATTTCTCCACTGTGACAAACTGTTGTTTCTAGTGTGAAACCATGGCAGAAAATAGGCAAATTTTAAGAGTTTCAGCTGCTGGTTTGCCAGTTGATGTGCCTTCCTTTCCATACTGCATCCACTGTAGTGCCTTATTTTTTGACTGAATGTTAAGTGATGTGACTAAGCTCTTTGAAGTCTCTCTTTAACATCTGAGTGCCAGTGTATTCACTCTGTCTTACACAGAGGTGTTAGTAGCACTTCAAAGGCTTTCCCTTGGTTTTGTTTTTTAAATTCATGGTACTAGTAGTACCTTAAACAGTAGGAAAATCCAGGTCAGTAAATGGTGAGGACTGGGATGATCCTTACCTCCTATGGGAATTTTTTTTATTTGATAGGGATAGGCAGATCCCTAAGCACTGTTGCCAGCACCCCTAGATTAGATTCCTATGGCAGAAAATGCTATTTTGTCTGTGAAGGCACAAGAAGAAGCTGCAGTCAATGGTTTCCATTCTTATCCCTTCAGATATGCTGAACCACCAGGAATCATAGAATGGTTTGGGTTAGAAGGGACTTTAAAGATCATCTAGTTTCAACCTTCCTGCCATGGGCAGAGACACCTTTCACTAGACCAAGTTGTTTGAAAACTTCATCCAACCTGATCTTGAACATCATCAGGGATGGGGCATCCACAGCTTCTTTGGGCAACTTGTTCCAGTGTCTCGCCATCCTCTAAGTACAGAAATTCTTAATACCTAATCTAAGCCTACTGTCTTTTCTTGAGGACCTTGAGAAGAAATGTCAAATCCTTAAACAGGGATTATTTTTCTGTAAGAGAATGGTGGGAAGGGTAAAATCAAGTGTATTGTGATCACAGGGTGTGCACAGATCCATATCCTGAAGTATTCTTGACTGCCTGTAACTTTGTACAGGATCATGGTTTCAAAGACTAGATGTATTTCCTTACCATAGCCAAGGCTAGAAGGCATGTAGGTGAACTATAACAGCAGGATAGCACTACCCCTTCCAGAGGAATGTGGCAGGAGATGTTTTAGTTGGATAAGCAAGTGTGAGTGTGACATCACTTCGGAAGTTGGAAGCACACTAGCTCTTCACTGAAGTATTTGAGTGTGGGAGTGTACTTGCAATGAGAGGGAAGGAAACTGAGTAAGAGTTTCTGCTCACTCTAGTTCGGCAATACAACTCCTTTATTGGTTCTGT
Organism: Xenops minutus; assembly: GCA_035221455.1. Lineage (NCBI taxonomy): Eukaryota > Metazoa > Chordata > Aves > Passeriformes > Furnariidae > Xenops > Xenops minutus. Next base: position 89,314,861 of record JAWWEE010000001.1, read on the forward strand.
ATTACAGACTAGATGAAGGAAAGAGTGTAACATATTCTGTATTCAGTGAATCATTGAATCTGACTTCTGTTGCAGACAAATCATACTTTGTTTTTTATCCATAGGTCTTCAGTAAATGTTCATGAAAGCTCTTGACTGTGATCCCCCTTTTGGTGCTGCCCTTTTAGTGTGGATATCTGTTCCTTCCTCCTTGTTGCTGCAATTGACAAGGTGTCTGCTTCTGCTCCTCAGCACTGTTGGTGTAAGCAATGCTACATCCAGAAGTAGCTGTTCTCTCCTTTAGTTTTCTTCACTCAATCCTCACACAGCTGAGCAATATTTATGCTAGAACAATGATAGCTTGCCTCTGAGAATAATAAAAATGCTGTAGATTTGCTTGTGCCTCTCATCTTGTGAATATATAATAAAAATGTGTGCTCTTCTTTTTTTTTTTTTTGTGCTGTGTTTGTGTGTTTGTTTTTAATAGGAAAAATGTTGTGTTTTTTTCCAAATATATATTCATATGTGTGTGTAAAGAAAAGTCCTGTATTGTGAAAAATGTGTCTGTCTCAGGTGTCTCTCTGAAGTGTCTTTTCACTTATCTTTATAAAAAGGAAATAAATGCTGCTAAGAGAAGCTGATCAATTCTGTAGAAATGAGCTGCATAACCTAAGTACCTCAATTATCATGTGCAATGCAATACAATCAGCTCCTTTTTTTCTGATTTGATAGTATCCAGACTATGCACACCATGTCCTTTAGGAACAGAGAAATCAGGTAAATTCGTGGGGTTTTTTTTGTTTGTTCTTTTTTTTTTTTTTTTTTTAAATCAGAATAATTTAATAAGGATTTGACTATGAATTTTGAGCATCTCTATGGCTACATTCTTACCTCCTTTAGGAGGTGCTAATGTCCCTGCATCTTTCAGCTGCTGTTGCTGCTGCTACAATCAGAGGTTGCTTCTCCTTCTCCTGTGGAAGATTTCTCCATTTTTTTCTTATTCAACTCCTCCCTAGACTTCTCTCACTCCTAGCCAATAAGGAACAATAGGACCAATATAGAACTTCCGTACTATTTTCCATCCTTTCTGTCCCTTCCTTGCCTGAAGCTGTTTGGTATTTTCTGATGCCTTCACCAACACTTATGTCTCATAACACCATTTCACATCCCATTTCCTCCAGATCTTTCAGTACTATATCTCCCTTTTTAATGCCACAGATGGTGATCATCCCGGATTTTGCACTCCCTCTCTGCCATGAGACATGTCTTCTTGTGTGCTCTGATATCATCTGTGTCACTGGAGTAGTGTGCCTCTGGTCACTAAGGCTAAGGAAGTTGCAATAACTTTTAATTCCCTTTTCTTCCACCTTTCATGGCAATGACAAAACTAGTCTTGCTAGACACCTTGCAAGAGACAGTGACTCTACCTGCCAGACTACTTCCAGTTGCCCTCCACAGTTTCTTGGTATCTCTTACGCTGAAAGATGCCACCTCTCAAGAACAAGGAAATTAATCAGCTGCACAGTTCATGTCAGTTCAGCTCATTGATAACTGCAGTGGATGAATGCTCACAAAAGTATCTCTGCTGCCAGAGAGAGGGAAGCTGTTAGCTCCTGAGACAGAGGCAATGACAAGTAATTGGAGAAACAGTGAATGTGTTATCTCCTGCTACCAGCAAAGACAGAAACATCCCTTTGGCATTCCGTTTAACCTGTCTGATAGGGAACACACGGACTGTCTGAATACCTTTCAACTCCTTCCCTTTTCATTAACATATAAGCTGACACTGCCTTTTAGTTTATTATCTTGATTCAGGGTTTGTTAAATAACTGGAGGTGGCTTTTCATGTCTCTAATGCACAAGCATCATCTTATTTCTCCCCAAGCATTCCTCAGTTCTTATTCAAGAGGAAGTATAAAATACCCAGAGGACCACAAATTGTTTTGGCAAGAACCCTCTTCTCTGGAGAATGCCAGAAATTCCAGTCATTCAGAGCAGAGATAAAGTTCAGCCCAAAGCATCAGCTCTGTTCTTCCTCAAAGATATTTAATGCCAAAACTAACCTTTAGACTCACATTTGGTAGACTGATATGGACAGAAATTCCAGACCCAGATCCCTGCCTTTTCTGTCTGGAAGTACATCCACCTTAGAAGCCAGAGAAGTTAGAGAAAACTGCTCTGGAGTTTGTCAGGAAACCCTTCCAAAGTTGCTTTCTGGCTTGTTTTCTCTGGCCTTTCCAATATTGTTTCTTCTGAGCTGACAGTTCTGTATTTCCATTGCTCTCAAATATAAATAAAGGGAAGACAGTCTACTCATGAACTCTCTGCTGCTAAACAATGCAGCAAAGTCAAATGGAGCAACAGCATCTATTCAGCCTTGTTCAGGGGCTTGTGGCATTTGCCCCCATTGAGCTAAAGATAACTGATTCATTCCTGGGAAATGAGAGGCTAAGCCAGCCTTACTGGAAATTGAACCTGTTCTTCCAGGAAGACCTCTGTGGAACTCTTGTCTGATGCTTTACAAGCTGCATAAGCACAGGAAATTAATTTATCACTTCTTTTCCAGCCTTGGTCTAATCAGTACAAAACACAAATATAAACAGTTTCTTATGTTCAGTCAACAAATGAATCTGTAAGAAACAGTGTCACGTTCTGATGTTTGGATCTCCCCACCAGGTAGTGAAAGGAGTTTCCTCATTGTGTGTACGGGTATTGAGCAGAAAAATGGATCAAATAAAATTTGAAGGGGTCCACAAGAAGATAATGCCACCTAGGTATCATGTGACACTGTGAAAAATACAAAATGGCCAAACTTCAGTATAAAAGGAACAGGTTATTTTCTTGCTCACTTCAATCTTATCAAAAGGTTGAATTCTGGTGAGGTAAGCTTCATTAAAAGCCTGATGTTTCCTTCTCCCTTTAAATGGCAAAGAAAAAATGTAAAGAGTATGAAAATCATGTTAGATTTACCTCACATCCTACCAAAGGAATGAGAAAATGTACTTGTAAATTCTTCATTTCTATACCTTTTCAGCAGAATTTCTCTGGCACTAGTACTTTTAGACTGCATCTGTAATACTCAATATGCTGCCTTAATCAACACCTCCCAGAGAAGTCCGGGAAACCTCTAAAATTGCAATAAAAGAGACTTTTCACTGCTAAATATTTTATCCTACTTCATTCATATAGTGCCAAGTCCAAGACAAAGCTCTCAAATTTCTCCTTGGTGGTGGTCAGTGCCTTCATTTGGTAGCATACTTACTGGCTGTATCCAATGTGCAGCATTTTCCAGTGTTTTCCTGCCTCTTCTATAGGGGAAATTTAGACTGGCTCTTCAGCCTGCTGTAAGATGCACCTTCTCAAGTGCTGGTGAATGGTCTGCTGCTGCAGCCACATGTATTTCATGTGTTTTGGAGGCAGAGAAAGAGAAAGCCCTGAAAGGCTGTTCTCTGCTCTGAATGTATGGGGCTTAGATGGGTGGAACTGCTACTAGTACATATAATCACCCACCATGGGTTGAAATGAGGTGAAAGGTCTTTACAGTGAGGATGCCAAAGCCGATCTCTATGTTTGAGTTGCAAAAATGCTTGTATTTAAATGTATGTGGTCAATGTTCAGCAGAATATGACTCTCCTCATCTCAGATAATTCTGAAATTGCAGCAAACTTCCAATCTTTTTGTAATACTGAAGGAAGATATGCTTCTAGTGATATTCCAATACATGGTATAGTGAAATAAAAGTATTATGCAGATGAGATGTACAATCTGCATGTTTTCATGTGCATTTCTTAGAGGGTAAGAGGTCATCACCTAATCTAATACCCCTGGAGTATACTTTTTATTCCAAGTCATTTCAGAAGTGCCCAAAGCAGCGATATCATTGCAACTATAGGGTTATAGGATTATATTCCTGTTGGACAGGAATAATTCTGTAAAGAAGTGGACTGTGAATGGAAATCTCTTAATGGATTTGGTTGTGAGAAAAAAAAAAATGTACATGGAACTACTCTGAGTTTACATGTTATAACGAAATGGAGAAGGCCTTTGGTAACTTTCATTTGCCTAAGAGCAGATTTCTACTATGAAACAGTTGCCATTAATCTTCCCTGCAAAGGAATAATGAATCCTTTTTATATAATTGCTGTAGAAAGCCTTTGATATTTTAGTATCAGTCTTGGCCATCTGGAATTCATAGTGTTTTCAATACTGAATCCTGGGTGAATTCAGTACATCCAGGATATAGGCCAAGAGTATCTTCTTCAGATTTATGGCTGTAATAGTCTATGCATGAAGATTTTATCTTTCTTGTTTGAAGTGAGTAGAAAATGACCTTGCTTCTACCTCCCCTCATCTCTTGCTATAGCAGAACTAGATGTTATCTGGAGGATGCACATATCTAGATTGCATTCTGCTCCATGAATCACAGAACATGAGGAAAAATGGACTGTTGCAGAAATGTGTCTATCTGGGTTGTGATAGAAACACAGCTCTTTTCTATAAGAGTGATTATCACAGTCATGTCTCAGACTAGCACAGAGCCAGTGATTGCCATCCTTCTAGAATCATAAATTCATAGAATGGTTTGGGTTGGAATGAACTTTTAAAGGTTGTCTAGTTCCAACACCCTAGCTGTGGGTAGGACACCTTCCACTAGACCTGGTTTCTTAGTACCCCGTTCAGCCTGGTCCTGAACACTTGCAGGGATGGGGCATCCACAGTTCCTTGGGGCAACCTGTTCCAATGTTTCACCACCCTAAATGTAAAAATTTTTTTCCTTATATCTAGTCTGAATCTATTCTTGATAAGTCTTCATATCTGAGGTGAAGGTGGTGAGATTCAAGAGCTCTTTCATGAAGGAAGCTGGAACCAAAGTGGGTGGCTCCTTTCCCATTTTTTATTCCTCATCATTGCTACTTCATACTCCTAGACCCTCTTCAAAGTAAAAGGCAGTAGAGAATATCATCTGACTTCAGCATACTTTATTTTTATGACCAGGACATGTTGTGTTTTCCTGCTGGTTTTGTGTACTTAATTTGTATATTGCAGATTTCATTACATGCACATGCTTCCTTGTATCCTGTTTGTGCAATCATGCCAGAAGCCTCCACTTGTCTGTTTGTGGATGCTTAACAGTTTTCATGTGTAGGCTTAGATGTCTTACAAAATGTTTGAACATTGTTTCTGGCTGTGTTGCTAACACTTTTACAAAGATACAAAATACTTAAACATCATTGTCAGCTGTGATAGTTAGTATAAGTAGGTCTGGATTCCACAAAGTAAATATTAATTATCTATTGCTCTATATGCTTCTAGTTTAGGGGTCTCTGTGTTGGCTACACAAACTGGGGAAGGAAAAAGGTTTGTTGCCTCTGTTTTGATCTCCTTAAAGCTGTAACAGAAATAAGAATATGAGAGGCTAAATCTTCAGAACACTAGTTAATGTCTCTACAGCTAACAATATATCGCTCTACTTTGCAGTGGTTCTTCCTAATGTCTTCTTGATCACAGGATCTCTAGTTCTACTAATTGCAATAGCAGTCTCAGTTATACTTTATCAGTCCTTCCGAGTTGATATCGTTCTATTGTATCGGGAGGTATTTCAGCCCTACTCCATCAAGGATGGTAAGTAAGATTTGAGAAAGAAATTTTTAAAAAAGGAAAATGAAAATCATATGGAAATTAATTTGATAGTTGCTTACTAACTCATATGACACCTTAGCCTGATCCCTCGCTTTCTTATGCTTTTACTTGAGAGAAGTCATACATAGCTCTGTAAGAAGTTTACATTCCCTTATTTCCTGGGTTCTATGGTGATGTGTTACAGAAAAGATGGATTCAGTCCTGGTTTCATAGTTTTTTTTAATGAGTATTTGCCAGAAAACTTTGAATGACACTGAAAATCCAATTTACAGTGCTATTAATGGTATTTATTTTGTGTTCCCTGCAACAAAGGAACAAACCTGCTGGCTAATGTCTTAAAGATATGTGCTAGAACAATATAGTTTTTGTATGCTAAAATGAAAGATGCCAATATTGTGGAAGACATTTCTGAGAGGAATACATCCTGTCTAATTTTATGGTTGGATCTCAGCTCAAGAACAAGACATTTAAATTTAGTTGCATGCAACAAAGGTGCACACATGCAAGTTTCCATTGTGGACAAGAAATCTAGAGACCTGGACTGGTTTCAGTTGTCTAACTATAAGCAGATAGTGCGGTTGGACCTCCCTCAGGACTTAAGTGAGACCTGAACCTCTTTGCAGTGGCAGCTGAAGGGCAGGCAGTGCCTAATGACATGATGTGACACGTGTTTTTACGAGACTGAATCCAGATTCTTATCAATAAAACCACCAGAGGTAACCAGGCACTGAGTTCTTACACCTATGGTCTAAACACGGGCATTTAGAGTCATTTGTGATGACCGAGAAAATAGATACATAACACAGACCTCCTGGATGTTTCAGGCTTTTGGAGCAGGGTCTGGAGAGCAGGCAGGATGCTGTAGGAAGTTTCACTAGACGTCTATGTTTAGGCAACTTAGCTGAGCCCCTGGTATTTACATGAGAGCAATCTGAATTACTCTAGAATTCACTGACTGCAATGGCCAACTCTCCATTGCTTGTAGCAGAAGTTTAGACACCTAGTTTTCATTTAGACACATAAATTAACAATTTTTAAATCTAAAGCTGACTCTTACCACAGATGTCTGAGTGGGAGATATCTACAGCTGATCTAGTTACTTTTGTTCTTTTTAAAAAGGAAAGAAGTATGCTTTTTAGGGCAGTGTCCATTTAAGTATATTTTATGATGAAATGAACAAGAGTCTGGAAATGGCAATTTCATTGTTATTACAGAATCACAGTATCAATTAAGTTGGAAAAGACCTCTGAGATCATTGAGTCCAACCTATGACCGTAACACCACCATGTCAACTTGACTATGGCACTGAGTGCCATGTCCAGTCTTTCCATAAATGCTTCCAGGGACAGTGACTTGACCACTTCCCTGGGCAGTCCATTCTAAAGCCTCTCCTGTGAAGAAATTCCTCCTAATGTGCAACCTACACCTCCCCTGGCACAGCTTAAGACTATGTCCTCTTGTCTTGTTGCTGGTTGCCTGGGAGAAGAGGCCGATCACCACCTGGCTACAACCTCCTTTCAGGTGATTGTAGAGAGCAAAGTCACCCCTGAGCCTTCTCTTCTCCAGCCTAAACAACTCCAGCTCCCTCAGCCATCCCTCATAGTACCTATTGGTAGCATGGTTTGAGCAAGAACCTCAGATAGCAACAAAAGAAACAATATGTTCATCTCCACTGGAAAGAAAGAAATGAAACGTGGGATTAGAATAAAAATGCTGTAATGGAAAACATATTTGAGAGAAATGAAGGAAGGAGCTAAATAAATACTTAACTTCGTACTTGGTTCTGACTATGCTTCTTAAGTAATGGAATTTTTCACTCAGAAGTGTGATATGTTGTGGTAATGATGAGTAATTTCTTCAAGATGGAAGAATTTAAGTCCTGAGAGACAAAGTCTATTAACAGCCCATTGTATCACTGAAATAACAAATGCTGAGCTTCATCTCTATTTCATGGTAATATGCATTGATCAATTGAAATCTTACTCTATATACTTTGGGGTACAGCCTTCAAAGGCCAGGTTCTCCAAAGTTACAAACACACAGGACATAACACTTGAGCATGGAAAACACCAGACGTGCAGAGTCTCTAATTTCCAAACATGCACTTGATGATATACATTATTCAGATAGGCAAGAACTTCTTAGATCTATTTCAAATACTGATATTTTTATTTCTCTCCTTGCTTTTGCAACAGACAACTCTAATTCATGCTAACACAATACATTTTCCTCTTGTTTTGCCTTATAGATGGGAAGATATATGATGCATATGTTATCTACCCCAAAAACCATATCAATGAAGCTAATTTTGTGGAATACTTTGTTTACCAAGTCATGCCAGATATTCTAGAAAATAAATGTGGATATAAATTGTGTATTTATGGGAGAGATATATATCCTGGAGAAGGTAAGTTTAAGATCTGATAATGCAATGAATGACTTGTCAAGCTGGACCAAAATGTGGTTTTAGTCCCTTTTAGGTGTCTGGGAGGTCACTTTACATTCCTGAGCTTGACACTCATCTCTTCAGCAGCTGTGTGTCTGCTTTCAGGCAGGGTGATAAAAGCGCGCTCTGTGCTTGACAGTGTGCTGAGAAAAGCAAGCTACAAGGAAGGGGCACAGCTTGCTTATCATCTTGAAATGTGCAGGGAATGTGATCCCAAGTGTGAGTCCTTTAAACATATACCTGCACTTTGGATAGTGTAACTCTGCACAGCCATGGTCTGGGCAAAGCCACAACGAAACCATGTGAGAGTAGGATTGGCTGTCTACAATACAAGGAAGAGGAGAAAACCACAAACTGAGTTGAGGAAATACCTTTGCTGTTATCACTCAGGGGTTTTCAACCTATTATGAGGGTGTTAGAGTCACAGGAAGTTCAGCTTCTGCTTACCGGCATGACCTACTCTCCCTTCGCACAATTTCCAGCATTGATTCAGGAGAGATCTGGTATGCTTTTTTCTGCTTTCTTGTCTTACAGAAGGAAATAATTTTAATTAATCTAATTTCCATATGGACATCTCTACACTATCTTGCATGATTGCTGTTATCTAGTCTGCTCTCCTCCAGAGCTGACTTGTCTGTTTATCTTGTGCTGTGGTTATTCTGTGGACCAGATCTTCCCTCCCTGTCAGTAAGCAAGCAGGAAGCCTAAGCTGTCATATTTTCTGTTACACATTTCTGAAATCATCTGCATTGGGCCAGGTGTCATTCATCTGTCCTGAGCTGAGACTGGGATCTTTGATGTTCTTCTCTTTTGGAGAGTTGTGAAAGGGCTGCCTGGCCTCGGAAATGAACACTGGAATACAAAGGTAAAAAAAAAAAGTTGCAAAAGTTGCTGAGCCAGACCATTCCCAGATCCAGCACAAGTTGCTAACAGTGGCTCACAAAACTGCCAATGACAAAAACTTACACCACCTGTTCAGGCTATCAGGGACAGTGCAATATTTTGTTCTGAGATACTACTCTCAAACTGTGGTTTATGGATGGAAATAATGAAGAAAACCGAGCACGGCATGCAGCTGAGGTGAAGACTGTGGAACTAACAAGGGCTGTAAGAAGGTGAATGAAAATAAACACATGCCTTGTGAAGGCATGAATGGAAGCCTGTAGCCCAGGAGTGGCAGAAGACTCAGCAAGCCAGCCCACAACAGTGGACAACTTATGTTTGACTTGTTTGGTCTGATTTAATCAAAAATCTAAAAATGCCACATGTTGACCATTGTTCTTCTTTTTCTCTTCTTGCCTGCTTTCCTGGCCTTTACCTCTCCTCTTTCTTATCCTCTTTGATGCCCCAAAACTGTTTTCACTTGAGTGGAAAAGCTGTTCTGAAGCTAGCTGCTACTGGGAGTGCTTAAAAGTTCTCTGCTTCCAGGCAGAAGGACTTTACTCAAACGCTCCGCACTCTTGTTTATCTTTTGATCTTGAGCCTTTCATTACCAGGTTTCCAAATCCCAAACCTTACAATTAAAATATTTTAAGTAAAGTTAAACAGGAAATGCCTCTTTGAATTATCAGGATCTTTCCTGACCACGCATCATAGTTTTTCATATCTTTCACTGTAAACTCCATGTATTTCTAGGAAAAAAAACAAAAGTAATTTCAGTGAGGATATAAAATGGAATTATTTTTACAGGAAATACTGTGATTCTTGGTTTCAGAGCAAAGCTTTGTTACTTGAAACATGTTCTGGTAAAAAGGAAAGTTATACAGACTGAAGTGACAAACAGCACTGCATAGCTGTTGGACTACTATCATGCTTCCCTAAACTAACATTCTTTTTATTTCCTGGTCTTACTGATTAATGGCATTTTCTACAACGTAACAGTGACCTGAAGAGTTGCAAATGCAAGTACTACCCAACAAACCAAAAGTTTTCACCAACATTACCTCTATTCTTCTCATGGTCTCATTTTCCTGCCAACTGCATTCCTTGCTGCAAAATCCAGCAAAACACTGCTGGAGCCACTGTATCTGCAATACACAAAACCATGAGCAAATAATAGAGAAATGACTGTACTTCACTGGTGCAATGTTCTGTGGAGCCAAGCTATCTTCAGAAGTGGCCATGGGCAAAGGACTGGAAAAGACTTTAAGAACCAGGCAAGCTTACATTACACTTCCGCTCTCCTAGCTATACTTCAGATGCTTGAATTTTTAATAGTTGTGATGCATTTTTCTCTCACAGTATTTTCTGTCAGTTTCTGAACTCATATAAACTCCTAAAGTTCATAGAACAGGCTGCAATGAATCCCTTGGTTAAAGAATTTGCAGCATGCAGCCCCATCTTCCCTCATACCCCAAATATGGCATCAGAAATCCAAAAGAAGAAGTGAATATCTCCCCAGATCCGTGGTCTTTCAGTTCTGAGCAAAATGGACTGCATCTCAAAACTGAGAAAGTTTTTTTTTGTTTGGTTGGTTCGTTTTTTTTTGTTTTTTTTTTTAATTGTTATTATTATGGGAACTAAACATATGACCCTAGTTGCTTAGCTTCATTTTTCACACCTTCAAAGGTATTTATTCTCTTAACATCAGGAAAATTTAATGAAAGAGAAGAAAATGAAAGGAGTTTGAAATGGTGATCATCATATAAAGGTGAATTGTTTTCACACAATAGTCCCAGAGCTAAGAAAGAGAATGGAGAAGTTATTGAAAGAGGTCTCTTCCTGAAAAAGTAAGGAACTGAAAACAGCTGGGCCTCTCTGAGACTGAGAAGACCCTTGCAGTGGGTTGGCAGCCCCCAGCAAAGGCAAAGAGGGATGATGTCTGCATATCATTGGGTTTGTTAAATAATTTTTATATTGAATTTCTTCAGCTGGACTCCCTTTAATTTCTTTTGGCCCAGAATCACATACACCCACCAAAACAACACTAGGTTTCATTCTACAAACCACAGGAATATCTTATAACGGGGATGAACATTTCACTGGACAGGCATTCATTTGCAATCTTCCTCCCATAGACATCCCAGCATGTCATCAGGAAAAGCAGCTCCTGAAGGCTTGATGTAGAGCTTTTCAAGCTGGTCCAGAAGTCTCTCCCAAAACACATGGGCTCTTGAGTTTCCTAGGTTCAACATCTCCAACATCACAGTCACAATTCTATTGATCAGGTCTGCCTAACATGGTAGTGAGAAATTTAAATATCTTCAGTTGTGCTGACATAAAAATGCCTGGCAAGTCTGGATCCACCCCTGCAGGGTGAATGCCAACCCAATGCACAGATTAGTGTCTAAATTAGTGTGCTATAACCGAGGAGAATTAACACTCTCCCTGTCTGTAAAGAAGCCTCTTAAAAGCAAGCCACCCAAAAGTCTCCAAATGACTAGTTTTCATGGGTAAGTATTGCAACATCAGTCTCTGAAGGACTAAACTTGATAGAATATAATTTCTTACACGGAGACTTTTGATCAAGCACAAATCTGATGCGATCCAGATCTATAGAACTTGACACTAGGTCACTGGACTAGAAATTCCTAACAAGTCTTAAAAGCAGTGAAAATATTAATATTTCAATCAAAGAGAGCATTTGAAAGGAAGGCTTTGTGTTTTTGGGGGTTTTGTTTGTTTTGCTTTTTTCTTTCCCCCCTCCCCTTTGGCTGGTTTTTGATTTTTTTTCTTTTTTGAGGGGTTGGGGGGTGAAGTCTTCTAATAAATAAACTATACCAGAGTGATGTGAGACAGGAGTTATTTCTGGTTAAAAAGCAATGAAAATAAAGTGCCCAAACACAAAAGAGTTCTAAAAGAAATACTGGGGTCTCATAACTTTCTTGTACATTCCTAGATAAAATCAGTGAAATTGAGAAGAGGATGCAGAAGAGCAGACGGCTGATCATCCTTCTAACACAGCAGCTGATTAATTGTAAAGAACCTGCTTATGATCAACACATTGCTTTGTACAATGCCCTCATTCAAAATGACACAAAGGTGATCCTTCTGGAAATGGAGACAATTGGGACTTATGGGAAGCTTCAGGAATCTCTTAAGTTCATTATTGAGCAGCAAGGTACCATCAAATGGAAAGAGCAGCACACTGTGCACCCTCAGTCACCAAATTCTAAGTTCTGGAAACAGGTGAGGTACCATATGCCACTGACACTCAAGTCCTCATACTCAGCTAACTCTGGCTGAACAGTCCATGAAAATACTGCTACACTATCAGGATGAACTACATGCCTGCAGCTATTTTTCCTTTCAGAAGGTACCTGATTTTACAGTCTGGAAGTATAGCTGTGTTTTTTGAACTTTTTCAGTCCTTCAATTGAGAAGTAAGGGAACTGAGGCAAGTTTTTATAGATATGAGAGTTCTATGTGGGGAATTTTGCATGAAACTAAATGTACTTATGTATAGTTGTACATATAACAGAAAGTTTTTATTGTGAATAGCTGAATGCATTGCAGGTTTACTTCACACTTCTAATGCAGTTGATCAAACATAAATGCCTTCTGTATTATTTGACTAAAAAGTATAATGTGTATTATGCAACTAGAAAGTATAATGCTATTTTTTTTAACTTTATTTCTGCCACTTATTCCTTTTTGATTCAATAGTGATAACCCATACCATGAAATTTTAGTTTTCCTTGGTATGGATGACTCAGTAAAGCTTCTTTTGAGATTGATGTGAATACAACATTAAAAAAAATGCAGTGTTATGGGAAATAAATACACATATATATTTATATGTATTTTTAATATATTTCATATTTTCATATATATATATATTTAAATCAATCTCACACAAAGGGGAAATTTTAAATTTTGCAGGTACAATAGGCTATGCTGTTACTGCTATTATTATTCTCAGGCACATGGTGTGGCTTTTGGGGATTGTCCTGTGCAGGGCCAGGATTGGATCCTTGTCGGTCCCTTCCAGCTTGGCTGATTCTGTGATTCTGTGATCTCTAGATAGAAATAACATTTTAAAATTCAGAGTAGTATTTTGGACACTATAGCACTCCTTTAAGCTATTGAGAAAATAGATTGCTTTTTTTATAACAAGAAATATCCACTTTTTTCCCCCTGCTTTGACCTCATGCCTAGTTATACTTTCTTCTGATAGGGAATATCCTCAGATAAGAAGGTCAGAGCCAAATCTCCTCCTAGTTCAGGGGAGTATGAACAAAATGTGTTCTAGTACAGATATCCCTGCAAACTTTAATCTTTTTAGCTTTTTAAAATCCGGAAATTTGCTACTGTCAAATAAAGCTTTGTTTTCAGGTTTGCTACAGAATGGACTTTAAAAGTGAAAATTTAACACCTATTGTTATGAAGTCCAGGATCACAGTACAGGCAAGTTCTTTCCTTTTACTGTAAATATTTGAATATTTGTTGAATATGGATCTTCAGACCCTATTCAGCTATTTGGACAGCTATTTGGAGTAGAAAAAAAGTGCATGTAATAAATGTATAGATATTTTTCAACATTAAATTGTAAGATCTAAGGCAAATTAAGAAGTTTTCCACTGATGAATTATATTTTTGAGTGTTTATTCAGTCATTACTCACTTCACCACAGCTATAAACCGTCTAATGTTACATTTTGTTGTTGCTTCATTAGATTGTGTGCAGTGTTGGGTCCTGTTCCTAAAGATCCCTCTGGATAAACCTTACTGTCTCTGTGGAAGAGCCACTTCCAAGATTATTACAGGATCAGTTTTTAATACAGATTGAGTCCTGGGCACGTAGTGAACAAGAAAGTGAGTGCGTTGGAAAGAAGAAGTCTTGGATGAATTTTGAAGCTGGAAAGAGATGAGGAGAAGGTACAGTGAGGAAGCACACAGGGTCAGCAATGAAGCAAATGTTACAACCTGCCCCAGAAAGAGAGGGTAAACCAGGTTCTTAATAATAAATTCCTTAGAGTGGATTACAGTGAAACAACCTTGAATAATTGGTGTTTGTAAACATGTGTATGTAGGGTTTATTTTATAACCTTTTGTTTCAAAGGTAAACAGGTGTATTGCTGATTAGTGTGTTATCATTTGTAGTCATAAAACACTATTAAAACATAAAAATAACACTTAAGAAAATGTATAAGGGAGAGAAAGATATACATAGATATACATAGTCACCACCCACTGTGGTGACTGTGATCCAGAGATGAAACTCGGTAGTTGCAGATTTCATGTCTGTTGGTGGAACTGGTGGTTGCAGTCTTGTCAAAGTGATGGTCTTGATCTGTTGGGGCTGGGGGGAGCCCCACAAAACTCAAAGATTTCATGAGTTACTATACACTACAAGCTCAGGTAGGAACACCTTGTACCTCCCCTGGCACAGGGATTTTTGTAATGGATAGTGTCATGGGACATGTCATGAGTCTCTGACACCTTGATCATGGTCCATCATGGTCCAGCATTTGAGATGAATGGCCCAGGCTATATGCGAAATGTCTTTGAGGTTCCCCAAAAAAATCCCAGAGGGATTTTTACAGCAGAGTCATTATGTAAGGGAGGACATTGGCATGAAAAGAAGGATTATACCACCTCATAGGATTTGCCTTTAGCCTCTTCCCTTACCTGGAAGTCCAGTTTATAGCTTCAGGTATGCACACCCTTCTGTACTTGGGCTAGTTGGGCAATGGCACCCACTTATCTGATCTGAAGGTCCTTTAGCAGTAGGCATACTCAGGGAGGGGTAGGTTTCGTTGGTTGAGCAGTTCTTTCTTTTCAGTTTGCTGCAGTGGACAAGTCTTTTGGTGATCTTACAATGTTTAAGCCATTAACTATTTCAGTCTCTGATACCAAGTTACTCTGAAACATACTGGTGCCTCATTGACTTACATTAACTGGGCATGTAGATATGGGCATGTGAAAAATAAACTCACTAAATTGCTCTTGTGGTGACACTACTTTTGTATCAAGTTTCATGGTCAACCAAGAGGAAAATAATCAAGCAAAACCTGACAGCTTTTATTATTGTATGCCAGCAGTGAACAGCATAGCCTTGACAGATAGTAAAGGGGCAAATTCAATTACAGAACCACAGGGTGAGTATGTGAACACAATAAAGACTTAAAAATGCTGCAGTTGTCACAGGTGGTTTTGGTATTCCTTGGTGGTTAGTAAAGAAATCTGAGACGGGCATTGAAATGGATGTCTTTCTACAGATGTTATCACATTTGCAGTGTTAGAGAGAAAGCAGAAAAAGAACTGTGGAATACTTTTACAGCATCAATACAATTTCAGCAGCGTTGCGGCCACATCTGGAGTCCTGTGTTCAGTTCTCAGCTCCTCAGTAGAAGAGAGACAGGGGCATACTGGTGAGAGTACAACAAAGGGCCATGAAGTTGGGAAAGGGATTGGAGCATCTCCCCTATGAAGAAAAGCAGAGAGAGCTGTGACTCTTTAGCCTGGTGACGAGAAGTCTCTCACCTGAATGAAGGGTATGAAGAAGAGGGAGTCAGGCTCTTCTCAGTGAAGTCCAGTGACAGGACCAGAGACAACAGGCACAAACCTGAAAACAGGAGATCCCCTCTGAACATCAGAAAACAGGTTTTTTTACAGTGAAGATGGTGAGGGTGACCGGTACTGGCACAGGTTGCCCAGGAAAGTTGTGGTTTCTCCAGCCATGGAGATACGCAAAAACTGCCTGGACACAGTTCTGGGCAATTTTGAGCTAGGGGTGTTGACTAGATAACAGCCAGAGGTGCTTTTCATCCTCAATTATTCTGTGATTCTGTGATATGCAACTTACAAAGAATCTAAATTTTAAAAAACATGTTTTTAATTAGAATTGGCTATTTTTACACTAAGCAGTCTGCCTTTGTGGAATAACAGAATGACAGTCTGCCCTGTGTTAAAAGAAAATCCCTCCATTCAACATAAAAATAATAACATGGGAATAAACATAGAAACATTATAGATGATTCAGTTTGGATGCTTTAAGCTTAAAATAAACAGAACCAAGGCAATTTTCTTCCTGAATTATACTCTCCACATAGAGAATTAATGTCCTTTAATTTCTGATCTGGGCTTCCCTGGTTTTTGTCATCTCAAGGAGCTCTGGAGAGCAGATTTGCTCTCCCTTCTTAATAAAGCAGAGTCATCCTGCCATCTCGTGGGTGAACAGGCACTCAGAGATTCTGACCAGCTAGAAACTGGTCTATCAACTTTAGAATTAAACACAGGGAATTTTTCAGGGTATGCATATTGCTGTAATCTCCTGAAACTCATATGACATGACTTGTAAAGAGCAGCTCAGAATCTGGCAATGAGAATAGAGTGCTGACTCTCTTCTTGCCATATAATTGCAGTCATACAGAGCTGCATGTCCTCAGTTGTAAAACCTTATCTATTGATACTTCATATATGAAAAAGCATACACTGCATTGCTGACAATAAAGAAATAGTGAAGAGACAGGAATAAGCGATGACTTATCTCACACTGATGTCTGTGGCAAAGCCTCTAGTGACTTCCAAGATATGAAAAATAGCTCCTGATAATATGAAGTAGGATAACTACATACAGCATGTGGGATGTACTGCCCTCACCACATATGCATTTAATATACACCAGCCCTTTCTATGAACATATTAAATGATTTGGTCTTGAGGTTTCCTATAGTGTTGAGATTTGATGTTCCTACAGCTCAAATAGCTGTGAAGCCCAAGAGACTGACCATTAAAGGAAATTTTTAGAAGTTTTCATAAATTTTCATATTAAGCTAATATTTGGAGTGTATGCAACATTAATTTCTTAAAGCATTGAACCAAGCATGTTTGGAAGATGATATGTAAAACTGATATTCCATTGAATGTACAACTGTATGTTCCTGACTCTTCCAAGAGTTGAAAAACTACAGCTATTGTTTCAGAAACATATGCATATCCAGCTGTGCTGTGGACAGTGGGAGGACACTGGATGCTGCATACCTTGTTTTGAACAAAGTCCTTGACACAATCTCTGTTAATGACAAACAGATAAATCTACAAAAGTGAGTGGAAAAAGAGTGGGACCAAAGTCCATGGGGGACAAACACATTATGACCAACATACAAACCTCAGCTCACAGCAAATTACCAGTGGCATCCTTCAGGGACTGATATTGGTACCAGTACTGTTTAGCATTCTTATTGATGACCTTGACAATGGAACAGACTGCACAACCAATGGATTTTCAGACAGAAAATCAAACTGGGGAAGGTTAGTTGAACCCTGGAGCACAGGGCTGCTGTTTTGGACAGCAATAGGCTGAAGAAATGGTCTGACAGGAAACTCACAAGGTTCAATCCAAGGCATGTGCAAAGTGCTGCATCTGGGATGGAATAAACCCAGTACAAGTGAAGCACTGACACAGTGGAGTCCAGGGAAAGACCACCAAGAGCACAGATCATACAGGGAGAGGACAAGAGGCCCTGCTTCTATCTACAAGAACCTAATGGAAAGACAGAGAGAATGGATAGAACCAAACTCTTCTCACAGAAAGGCAGAGATGGGACAAAAAAGTAA
Organism: Xenops minutus; assembly: GCA_035221455.1. Taxonomy (NCBI): domain Eukaryota; kingdom Metazoa; phylum Chordata; class Aves; order Passeriformes; family Furnariidae; genus Xenops; species Xenops minutus. The sequence continues at coordinate 89,332,426 of JAWWEE010000001.1, forward strand.
CTGGCACTAATTAGAACATGGGAAATTTACATTACATATAAGGAAAAAAATGTCACCTTATGCATGGTCAGATGCTGGAACACGTGCCCAGAGAGGCCATGGAATCTCCATCCTTGTAAGTATTCAGCTCTCAATTGTAAGTACCCTGAAGGGAGGCTCGACCCAAGGACCTCCAGTAGCCCCTTCCAATCTAAATTATTTTGTGATGCTATGACGCAGAAGAAAGTTTAAAAACGTTTAACTTGTGTACTTTGAAATTTCTGAAAAACTTACGAAGATCTAACAGACATATTATCAGTCTGTAACCTGCTTTTTGACATCAGGGACAGATAAGGCTGAAAAAAGCAATTGAATATAACTTAACCTCTGTTAAGAATTAATATAACTGGTATACATAGATAACAGAAGTAGATTAAAGTGGAGTATTGCCAGCTAAAAGCAAAAAGATTTAGACTGTGGTTGCAAGAGTTGGATGTGTTTCAATTTATGATGGAAATAGTTTCACAGTTTAGATTTTTCAGTCAGCACCTCGGTATAGTATATTTTGAACGGAAAGAAAGATGTGGAAAACTGTGAGAAGTAACTGGCTGGTTGGTCAGGTGGTCAGAGCTTCATAAATAATCCGTTTTCCAATATTAGTGCAAACTTCCATTTTCATTGTGGCATTTTCAAACTGAAAATTTGAGCTATAGCTATTTTTAGTTGAGTTACTTCACTATTATGAGACCATGACTTCATTAAAATTGTATTAGTCTCAGGACTAAAAACTGTAAAATTTATTCCCCTTTCATATACATTCACATATCACAAAGCTAGTTATGACATTAGTTGAAAGGACCAATTCAAGCACTTTCTGGTGCAAATGAAAGTTCAGAAACTTGAGAGTATTTCAAAAGGATATGAAAGCAAAAGAATGTGAGAACCACTCATGGGAAATGCTGCTACAAAAAAGTGAGTTAAAAAAAAAGTTTCCAAACTGTCCCTATCAAGACTTAGTCTTTGAAAGTAAAAACCTGATGACCTTTTACTTCATCATTTTATTTACTGGCTATTAAATAGCTTTCAGACTGTCATGTAAAATCATTATCATCTTTATAATATGCTTTTTTTTTTTAAGTTTTAGAATCAAGTACTAAGTCAGAAACCCCAAAATCCCATGAAGTATCTTGTACACATTTTTAAAGGAGTTATAGTGAGTTTGATCCTTGAGCTGTGCTCATTTCCATTATCCAAAGGTCTGATTGTTGTTATATACTTATTATTTCAATCTGTGATGAGAAAAAGAAATTATATGAGACAGTAAAATTCTCCAGCGTTTCTTTGCTTCACCTTGGCAAGGAAAATATGCAAGAAAGTCAGCTGTGTGTAATTCCTTCCTCCTTTTTGGTGTAACCTGCTTGTTTTATCTCTAAAGTGACATCTCCAATTGCAGTTGAAGACTTCCGCATTTGCAGTTGTCTTGGGTAAAAAACCCAAAAGGTAGCTGTCACAAAGCAAATTTCTGAAGATGAAAAGGGTGAAAATAAAAGAATTTCTGAGGGAATGATTTTTTTTGCTGCTGCTATCAAAGTAACTTTATTTAGAAGTATAGTGCACAGTACTTAGCAGATAAATTATTCGTGTAATTAACTGTGGCAAGCATTCATTTATTCAGGAACAGGACTCAAACAAGAAATACGGCCATCAGAAACTCCTGATGAAACTATAGTTCCAATATATCAACGTTTGGCTAAAAAGCCAGCTCAACGACTGGCATGAGGGCTTACTTAGAAGTGAATACATACACTCCCTTTGCAGTAATGGCGCTATACAATGTTTTATGTCTTGAAAGTTTACATTACTCTCCCCCTGAAGGGGATGGTAGAACAGAAAAAAAATTAGCACTGAAATGGGGATATTTCTTATAAAAATATCGTAGGATCATGCCTTTGGCCTTGTCTTTTTTTTCCTGTAGATATTTGGTAATTTTTTGGGGGAAAGGGTGAGGTGGTGGTTATTTCTTTGTGTGTGTGTGTGTGTGTGTGTGTGTGTGTGTGTGTGTGTGTTTTGTGGTCTTTGCACAATACCACCCTTTCAGTTTTAAGCTCTTTCCACGACCTCGTTCTCAAAGCAGTCAGCGAGATGGGGAGGAAGCTGCAGCAGAGATAAAAGGTGGTATACTTAGCCGAATATACTCGTTCCTCACCCTCCATCACACTCCACCACACTTCTTTGAAAAGAGTCCTAAAACGGGCGTTCAGCAGAAAAGCGGAGGAAGAGGCGTTTCGGCTGAAGACAACGGAAGGCATCACCTCCTTACGCCTTTTCTTCCCTTGCAAGGTTGGGAGAGGGAAGGCCCCCCTCCCGCCGCCCCGTCTCCGAAAAAAGTTCATCATCCATTGCTCCCTTTGCTCGCGGAGCGCACCGCTGGGTTTCTCTCCGGCCGGGCGGCAGCCCAGCACCCTCGGTAAGCCGGGCACTGCCGGCCCCGGCCCCGGCCCCGACCCCGGCCCCGGTCCCCGCCCCGCCGTCGGGCACCGCTGCCTTCCAGCGAAACGGGGAAGCGGCCCCGCGGCGCCCGCCCGGACCCTGCATCCGGCACCCCGCGCTCCGCACCCCGCTTCTCGCATCACGCATCTCGCATCCCGCATCCCACACCCAGCATCCCGCATCCCGCATCCCGCATCCCACACCCAGCATCCCGCATCCCGCATCCCGCATCCCGCATCCCGCATCCCACACCCAGCATCCCGCATCCCGCATCCCGCATCCCGCACCCCGCAGCAGGAACGGGCGGCGCGGGGCTCCCGCCGAGCACCCCGGGGCAGGTAAGGCTGGGGAAGAGCAGGAGAGAACGGGGGAGGGCAAGGCAAGGGCTGGGCCTGGGAGGCTCCTTCTCCCCTCCCTCGGAGAAGTGAAGCGTCTGCCCCGAAGGGCATCTCTGCGGGTGTGCGGGGGGCCGGTGCTCTCTGGCCGGGGACTTCTCCGGGCCACCCTGCCCCTCTCCCCCCCGCTGCCTCTCGCCCACCCTTCCAGTCTCCCAACCTGCCGCGCTTCCCATCTCCAGCACTTGTCCCCCAAGCCACTTGCCTTGGACAACTCTCTCCGGCTCTCTTTGGGGCCGTGATATACTTTTTCATTATTGCAGAGCTGTCATAAATAATTTAGCCCTGAAAATGTCTTATTTCAACTCACAGCCCCTCACTGGCACTGCCAGGTAGCTGACTCTGGGCTGTCCCCAGCCCTTTCCCTCACACCTCGGTGGCTTTGGAGGAGGAAGGGCTCCTTCAGTGCTGTTGTAAGCAGTAGAAGCAAAAGATTATGACTAAAACATTTGTGTATCAGCTCTCAAATTGTTCATTTAGAAATAATATGAATATTAGGGACTTGCTATTACCATTCCATTAATGCTAGTAAAAATGAATTTCTCACATCTACTTTTTCCATTTTCCTCCCTGAAGTCAAGCGTTCACAATGTGAGAAATTCCACTCTTCCTTTTTCAGAAGGTTTTTCAGATTGAGCTGCCAATGTATTGACTCACTTGCTGAGAGGGACTGTTCTCTGTTTTTCAGTGATGAAGGAGGTTCAGAAGAGTTAAAAAAGTACAAGTTGCATCTCTCTGGAGTTTGGAAGACTACCTCTGCATCCACTTTCTACCTGGAAGACCTCCATAGTAAGTAAAAAACTGTACTTATATTCTTTGAAATTAAGATGGTTTTTCATTTTTACCAAGAAATTGCAATCCGGGCAGAATGGTGCTTGGACCTAGTATAATTAAGACAACTATTGGCTAAATACTTTTGTTTTCTTCATGAACACTCAACAAATTGTGCACTGTGTGGTGATATTTAAAAAATACTTAAATTCCTCAGGAAGTCATTCTTAAAGAGTGCATATTAGTTGCTTTCCTCCCTTGACCCCAAAATGATTCTTTGAACAGCCTGATGTTCCAAAGAATCTGTTGGTATTTTTAAAAGAGGAAGTCACAGCCCTTTGGGACCAAACTGAGTTTTCCAAAAGTGTTGACCAAAATGAGTTACTTGACCAAAACTGAGGATCAGTCACTTCAATGTATCAGCGCCCTTTCATTCCAAAATCTTCTGGTGATTCTGTAAAAATGAGGAATAATTGTAATGGTGCTTAAATACACAGAATTGTTTAGTGCATAAGATATCATTGATACGCTTTACAAAACTTAAACCTTCAGTTTGTTTAAAGTTTTTGTTGGTTTTGCAATGGCACAAATATTTTTAAGAACTGTTTTTTTTTGTTATGAAAAGTCCATCAGTGGTTTTAAACAGGTGTAAAATTTGAAAAACAAGCTTAAAGCTGTTGTTTTTAAGCTACAAGTCTTATAGACAACTGGTAATTTAATAAATTTTCTTTGAAACTATCGTTCCCTACTATTGCCTTAGCATTTTGCCCATTGAGTATTTCTGTACTCCCATATTAGGCAGAGAATCCTTGACTTTAAAATAGTTCTCCATTTTTTTTTTCTGACAATTAAAAATCTTACTCTGTTCCTCCAAGAATCTCTTCATATAAGCTGACTTTCACCAAAAACATTTTTCTTTTTTCCCCTGTTTTGTCCCCTTCTAAGATTTTTACTGAAGAGGACTGCAAAGCATATGGGTCAAATGTAAATACTTTTAGTCTACAATAAACCAATTTCAAACATTGATCAAGCTCAACAGCAGTGGGAGAGTAAGACTAAGGCCCTGTGTTTTGCTTTTAAGAGTAGTTGTAAATATCAAACTTGGTTATTACTTAGGTATCTTGCATTATACTCTGTGCATTCAACAAAGCTTTCACTATGTGCAGACGTGATATACCAAAAAAGAATTGGATTTAGTATTAAAAATCTGGTGATAAATGGTTTTATCCTTATGTAGTGGATCATAGTTTTATGGTCTCTAACAGCTGTGTTTCTTCTGGATGTGATAGGGTGAAAAATGAAAGTAAGGAACTAAAATAAAGAGAGAGGCCCTTCTTTCCTTGTAAAGTGTAGGAGCTTGATACTCTGTGTGTAGTAGGGAACTGAAACCAGGCCTGACAAGTTTACTGTATGACCCTTTAAAGTTGCTTGTTATACTCAGCATTCAACTTCTAGCTTGCTAAATCTGGATCTGCCTACCAGTCTGTCTGAAAAAAAAAAAAGGATGTGAAATACATACTTCATCTCCTTACAGTGCTTTATGGGATGATGGCAAACTTGTGATTGAGGAGAATGATAAGAGATGGAGAGCAGCTACACAGTTCGATGTCATTCTGGAATGCTGCTGGAAATGCAGTAGCCTCGTGGCTCCAGACTCTTTAGGTCACAGGAAGTTTCCGACTATAACTCTCAGGTCAGTGTCTTACAACAGTGTGTGCTTTCTCAAATTGCTGTAGGTTTACTTAGTAAATGGATTGCTAAGGAGATTGCTGTTTGCAGATCTCTGAAATACATCTCAGGTGCATCTATGTATCTCATTTGTCCAGGTATGTTTGGGTCAGACTAAGCAAGGTCTGGTCTGTCTGTTTTGTAAGGAAAATTGAGACACAGCCTTAGGACTAGCTCTGTCTCTGTCTATTAACCTCTGAGGAACCTCAGAGAAGATGCTCCATGCTCGTCTTACTTAGTGGTGTTTTCCATTTGCCTTTGAAATCACAGTTGACTACACATGAAGCAATTGAATATGAGCTGCTTCATGTCCCCCCCCTCAGTGGAAATATTAGTGCTCTCAGATGGTGCTTATTGCTTCCACAGACAAAATTGTACGACAAAATTATATGTCTCATTGTTTTCCAACAGGCTCAAAATTAGCCATCAACATATCCAATCTACAACATTGTGCTGTTCTTATTGAAGGCAAGGAAAGTTTCTACTAGCTTTTTCTACAAGGTCTTGCAAAGTTTATATTCTTTGTGCAGAAAAAAAAGCACTGTCCTGTCCTGTGGTAGGTATCTGCTGGCTTGGGATTTGAGTGCTTTTGTAAGATTGTAAAATGCATCTATTGAACAAGAAAATGGAAGAAGGAAGCCCTGCAATGCTTTCTGCATTTAAAATAAACTTGCTAAGAAAAATCTAGATGCATTATCTGATGCATGAAAATAGCTGTTATGACAAAAATATGTAATTTCCCATTTGGAAAGCCCTCTTCAGCACCAGGCAGTAGTTACACTGCTCACACTCTCAAAGGAATCTGTTTCGCTGCCCTTGTGATGAATTGTGAATCTGTTTTTCTTAAGCTTTCAGAACAAGCAAGTGTAATTCAGTTTCATTTTCTGGAGAATTGAGAAGTAACTCAAGAAAATGACTCTGGTGGTTTTTTTTTTAATGTTTATCATGGAATCTGCCACTGGTAAGTAAAAGGTTTCAATTCAATAATGGAACCTTCAAAATTTGTGTCATCTTCTTGACAGTTGCTTTGAGTAGGGCCAGTTTTGTATTTTGCAGCTGGGAACAAAAACTTAAAGGTTTGACAATTTCAGCCCAGCTCCAGACTTGGGAAATTATGAAATAAAAAGAGCAAGGATGCTACCTGGAGACACATGATGATGCTGTGTGTGACCATGACTGTATGAAGAGCCACAGCAAGCAAGAGAATGAGTCTGTTACTTTTTGAGCCATTTGGAAGTGTGTTCACAATAGTTGCTAAACAACAGTAATCTCTGAGAACATCAGAAGACATAGAGAGTGAAAGTTTATTTTATTTTTGATTGTTAATGCTCAACCAGTGTTCCTTTTCTGTGTTTTTTACATCTTTTGTATGCAAAAGTAAATTTGGGGAATTTGTTTGGAAAGGCAGACTTCAAGAGTAAATTTTACATGCTTAGTCTCATTCCAAGGAAACTTTCCCAAAGATCTCTGAAGTTTTTCAGAAATATATCTACATAGTGATTTGATTTTAATTAATAAGATAACAAAATGCAAATTTTAATTAATAAGATCTGTGCTTTTCTTTCAGCTGTATTTGTCAAGTCAAACCATATGTGAGGAATTTTTCCTTTCCCCTTCCATTTGTGGCAGCTGCTTTACTGTAGTGTGTGGCCAGATTCTGCCCTTTGTGCCAATTTGATTCTGACACTGGAACTCACATGAAAGCCTTATAGGGATAGGGGCTTGCCATTTTTTTTTTCCACTACCATTTTCTTTCAGCTTTTGCTTGTGTAAGGTAGAATAAAGCTTGAAAAACTGAGTTTTCCAGTAAGTATTTGTAGAATAAACAAATGCTGCCAAACCACTTTGCTGAAAGAAAGTCACTTTATAAAAGACCAGCGGCACAGCAAATCATTTTAAAGTCAGGCTAGCATAATTTTCTGAAAGTAGTACTTGGCTTCCTAATGTATCTTTTTCCCCCTTTCTCTGAAGAGAAGCTATGTCCCCTTCGTACCTCCATTGATGTGCTAGAAGGGGAATTTTTTTTCCTTTGTTATCCTGAGTCAAGGCAAGAGCATTTTCAGGAAGAAGCATACACAATAAACTGGTACAGAGAAAATGCTGGACAGCAGCAACTGATAAAAACAACACAGAGAATTGTTTCACAAATGAATTTTCTGGAGTTTTGGCCAGCTGAACTCAGTGACTCTGGGAATTACTCTGTCACTCACAGGTGGGTGCACAATCCAGTGGGTGAACATCTTGCCTTTGCACATGTTTATGATGAAGATGATCTCTTTGTTTTCTTTTGTGTAGCTACTGGCATCTGTACAAAGGAGGTGCAGGGAACTGCATTAACTGTGGTGTCATTTCCTACTTAATTTCACAACCATCAATGTGGACCTATAATATTTACAAGTATCTAGAAGCAATTGCAGCCTTTTAAAGGTTCTGTAAACCTTTTGATAAGGCAGGTAGCATTTCTGCTGGGTTGCGATTAATTACCTAAACAAAATGAGTGATAGGCAACCTTTCTGTCCACTGTCAAGTAAAACAAAACATTTGCTTGTCTTCTTCCCCAGACTTGTTCTTGTTTGCTCTCTTGAGTGAATCTCATGCTCTGAGGCCTGTCAAGTTGCCTTTATATTAAACTAATAAACAAAGAGTGGCATAGCTGAACTCTGGCTTCTGTGCAAACCTTTGCATGCTTGGAGCTATTAAAAGAACAAATGAAATAATTGGATTTGATTTCTTAGCACTGTAGAACATCGTGAGTCGGAAGGAGAAATAAAGGGCGTCTCCATTATTTGGTGGTAATCTTCATTGGAACACCTTGAAAGACTAGGGGATTAAATCAAAGGTCTGCTGCATGGATTTGTCATGACTAACTTGCACTAAAACCATAATTTAGCATTTACAACTGAAGCAATGATTATTTTGAAGCAGGTTACTTTTCGTGTAATGATTTGTGCTGTTCTCCAAGGAAAATTTCTAAGGTTTTTGCCTGTTTTGTAAAGAATATGGGACTGTGGATACTGAGAAGTGCTCTTCACATTTTTCCAGTAACATTGCAGACTCAGGTTTGATCATTTGCAGTCTAAGCTAGACTGCAATTGTTAATTTCCAGGTTAACTTGGAAGCTGAAAACTTTGTTGTATTTTTCCATGTATCATTATTATTATCATCTTACTGATATTATTTTTAAAAGTACTGAGTCATAGTATATGAAACGTTAAATATTTTTAGTTGTAGGGTAAACCTTGTGAAAAATTTTATTCATCTATGCTGAACTCAGTCTTGAGAGCATTGTCTTTAGGGGTGATGAGCACAGTAGTTTGTCTACTTTGTTGTGCACTTTTATGTAAAGTTATTGTATTATGCAGTACAGATATTTGTCTCAAGCAGCACAGCTGAAGCCTGCTGCTCAGTTTTGGTAGGAGTTAATATTAGCTGATACCTGACACGGGCTTGTCTGTTGTCATGGAACTGTACTTCACATATTGAGTCTTTAAAATTTGTCTTTATTTATGGCCTTGATCAGTTGTCTGTATGGTCACTTCATAAGAAAGCTATCAAATCTAGTGATTCGCTCTAATGCCACCAACTAACCAGGGGCACAAAATGCACACTCTGGCTAGACATGGGGAAAGAGAGGTGGAGAGCATACCTGAGTTGCCAGGTTACTGAAGGACATTTTCATAAGGAGTCTAAAAAGAGGAAAAAGAGAGAAAAAAAGAGAGGAAAGCTGTGATAACTTCAGCTTTAATTCACAAGTTTTGTGGTTTTGTGATTATCTTAAGGACTTGGAGTAACAACAGTAAATTTACAGTAAATTTTAAAAAAACTGTGTAAAATTAATACAAAAGAATGTAAACCTCAAAACTGAGGGAAACAGCTTTACAAATAGAAGAAGATAACAGGAAAAAAACTATTAGGATGAAGTTTGTTAAAGTAAGGATTTGTTGTAAAACACAAAAATATTAGAATCCTTTATGAAATGTCTTGATTTACTCATTTACTTAAGTGAGAAACTCAGAAGAAAGGTTTTGATTGCATCAAATCATTCATTTGGAATTAAGAGTTTTGATTTTCTGCTCTTTTGTGTTGTCTTCTAGGACTATATTATGCTACTACATTATAAAATTCAGTTTTGAAGTAAAGCAGTTTTATTTTTGTAGAAGAAAGTTTTTTACTCTGATGCATACCTCTTTTTTTTCCTTCCTCCCCTCCCCGACCTCACCCACTGCTAGGCCCATGCAAATACTCATTTTTCTGTTAGGATGAGAATGAAGGCACATACCAGAACCTTCCAGTCCTCTTCACAGGTCTCACTGCTGGAACAAAAGGCATAAGGGGATTTTTTTCATGGTATTTTAATGAGATCTTCGGCTTAGTTTATTTGATGGTTCTCACTAATGTCAGGCATGTTAAATGAATTACATTTCAGCAAATACAAAAGATTGGTACTGAAATAGTTTTCTGCAGAGACAGAGGACTTTTAGTCATCTCTATTTATGGGGAAAAATTGTGGGCTATTGTGAACTACTGAAGTGGTTTAAGATTTAATAAGAATGAAATTAGAGTAAAATTTTGCTTTTGGAATGAGGTATTCTAAGTATATTTCTATTTTTTTTAAATTTTATTTTATTTTCCACAATTTAATTTAGAGATAGGTATTTGTAAGCTATATGGGAAATTATTTTTAAAGTAGTTATAACTGTTTAGGCAGTTTCAGTGAACAATGCAACAATTTCATATACTGCAGATTTTCAAGAAAAAAAAGACATATTGACAGATTTTACAAACTAATTAAAGGTAAGGATTTTTTTTTCCTGATATGTTACAACTGCTAGTATGCAAGGAGCAAGAGGTGAAAGTGATGTAACAATGTTTTTATGGTGTATTAACCACTTATTTGTTACTTAGAGAAGAATCAGAAGTTTTACAGAGAAACCAGGAATGCCCTGCTGAGACATATGTAGCTGAAGTGTGCATATGAGTGTGTCGATGTGTTCACCTGTGTTTGTTAGTATACCAGACTTAGGATATAAATTCAGGAATTAAAAAACATCACCTGTAAGCCTGAATGTGTCCATCTTCAGCAATATTTCTGGAAAATAAAAATTTCTTATGTACTTGTAGTGAGAATGGTAAGCAGAAAAACTGTGTCACAGATCTTTGGCAGGATTTCTGATTTGTATGGTTTTTTTCATAGCCTGTATCCTGTGGTTATCAAAGAGAAAAACAGAATTCAAAAAAGCAGGTCATCAGGTTGCTCTATGTTGGTGACCTTGAAACTGAGAAAACTTATAGGTTCCTGAAAAAAACCTGAAAGTAGAGAGATCCATGATGAACATATGATACATTTTAAAATCCTAATATTGCTCACTTTTTCAATATATTTAGAAGAGTTAAAAGCAATGGGAACATATATATAGGATTAATATTGCAATTTGAAAGGCAGTGACAGTTTCTGCACTACACTGAAATGTTGAGAAAACACTGGCTTGTTGCAGTGAAATAGGTAAGGGATGACTTAGAATTGTCTGTGTATTCAGTAAACTTGGTTCATATTCTCTTAAGGGCTTTCACTTCCCTGGATCATCTCCTGAGTCAAGCTAGATTTTGTTATTCCTTCTTGGTGGGTTTGGTGGGGGGAATTTGAAAGATATTAAACCAGAAATTTTGTTCCCCACAAAGAATCACTAGAGAATCTCAGCAAGTAAAAATCAAGATAGATTATGTCAATTCAGACACTAGCAGATTAAACTAAATGCAGCTTTTTCTGTTGTTGAAAACCATATGTATGGGGCAGACAACTAGAAATTTTGTAAGACAAGTTCATCTTTCTTTGCATAGGTGTGATCTTTACACCTTTCAGGGAGCTGCTCCTTGCCAGATTTTGGCTCCTCCGGTAGAATACCTTGATTCACTTTGAGTGAAATCCTCATATTTGTTGAAATAGGATCACAGAGAACATATGTCTTTATTGACCCTTCCAGCTGCTGAATCTAGATAGTAAATTCATATGTATTTCATGGCCAGATCTGTAATTGCCTCTTTAACAGTATTCAGATTACTAGTGTGATGCCTAAAGAAACATACAGACTAAGTGGAATTAATTGGAATTAATGTTTATGTCTACACCTAAACTTATCTTAGGTACCTTTAGTGTCAGGGAGAGAGAGATCTTTCTGGGGCACAGATTATCTTGTTCTAAAATAAACATATAAAATAAACTGCAATAAAATAAGATAAGAGGGTGACTACTGACTGTGGTCCCACTGCTGACTATGATTAGTAGGTCTGATTTAAATGTGTAAATATGATGTTGAAAAATGGGTGAGAAACACTCCACCCACCGTGAATACCCACACAAGCGTGTCTCTGATGGAGAAGTTTTAGTAAGGCTTTTCCTGTTTATAACAGAATAGTTAATTGATTGAGAAACCAAACTACTGTTTTGGTTTAGAGAGTCAACTGCAATTATGAGTAGTGAATATCTCTAGTAAGTAAAGAGAGCAAGGAGAACCTTTGTAGGCTGATAAAAAGATATAAGGTGAAAAGGGTGAGCAGAATACATAAATACATTTGTTTGGCAACTTTAAAAAGTGGAAAAGAAACAAGCCAAGACTTAGTCTAATTTCATCATTTAAATGATGTCCTGATAATTCCGAATCTTGTACAGTCAAAAGGTAGTGAGTCAAGAATGGTGTTTCAGCTGGTATACTCACCAGGGATGCTTCTCTGTTCCAACTGCTTTGTCCTCTTGACCCTTCTCATTGAAATGATTCTTGACTAGTTGTAGCTTTGGGAGCAATTTATTTTTCTTTTCTTGGAGGCAGAAAGATTCAAACATATTTATGAAGATATGACTGACATTGTAGGGAAGTGCTCTGTGATTGCTGCCTATGCTTTGTCAGGCCCTGTTTTTCAGTAAACAAATGAGAGCCCCATGCACTAATTGTGCCATCTCACCTGTTAATTGACAGAATCTCACCCACTGACTGATAGCAACATATGGCTTTCTTTTAAGCTCTAACTTTGCCAAATTTAATTCAGAAGTCTTCCAGGTTCCTTTCCCTTGGTAGTCATGTATTTGGACATACCCAGCAGTGAAATAACTCACAACTATAATCTGATTCTTTTGAGGAATATGTGGATAGAACTTAGTAGAAATCTGAATGGCAGTGATCAGCTCCTAGATATTCAAAAGAAGTATTTTTGGAGCATATTCATGTGATCTTTTTTAGATACTGCATGGGATGTGATGACTGCTGTAGAAGCAGTAGTTCCTGACTCTTCCATTCAGCCTGGGGTGGTCAGCTACTAAAGGTCTCTGATCAGTGTAGACTCAAAAACAAAGAGATGCATCCTTTCCAAAATGCCTTGTTTTGCAGACATTCTTGAATCCATAAGTGATTCTGTAATTCATGAGACTTGTGGAGTTTAGAAATATTTCCAAAATATCAGTGACTATTTGAGTATCAAACAATGATTAATATTGCTTTGTGAACAACAGCAGAGTTGCCTATCTGATTTTTGATCTATTTTACAAGTATTTTTTTCAGTTGCTGCTTTAAACCTTAGCAACACATAGGAAATTAAACCTTCAAAATGCTTAGCTGATTCAAGGTCCTAAAATTATTTTATGCTATTCTGTAACTATACATGATGCCACGGATTGTTACATTCTTGTTTGGGTCAATGTAGCACGTGTCATATTCCACAGGTACAATTGTATTGTCAAATGTATTGTGATAGTCGATTTAGTTTAGGTAACTTGTTTGTTAAAGGAATTAACACTTACTTGAGGGTGGGAAAGTAATATAGGGGACTATAAATAGTTAGGTTACTTTAGATGTACTTTTTACCTAACTGATATATTAGATAATTTATTTTGCATTTTGTGTGTAACTTACTATACTGCATTCTTTTCAGAAGCTCCTAAAACTGATTTTCCTAATTTTTTTTTCATAGCAATGGAACACAAAATTTCACAATTCAAAAGTGGACCTTGAATGTACTTGAAAGAAATAAAAGCAGCTGCTTCAACAAGAATCATTTAACTACAGAAATAAAAAATGCTGGAACTGGTCATTCATTGAAATGCAGTGCTTTTTCTGTCAGTGAAAATGACAGCATAACATGGTTCAAGGTAATTATTGAAACAGTTTCACTCAAATCGTTGGCTATAGAAACAAAATGTCTGATTGCAGAAAAAATGAATTGCAAACAAATTTTTAGTAGCATCTACAAAGATTGTAAAGCCTTAATTTTTCAGGTGATTAGGGAAAAGAAACCCTTTAGATAGATATATGAGAAAAAGTTTTTCTCTGCTTTCAGATTTATTAAAAAATTATAACTGTTTCAGAAGTTATTAAACTGTTTGGAATGGTAAAAGATCTGATGTCTGCTTCCTGATTTAGACATCAGCTGGTTTAGCTGGATGCTACTTTGCTGGCACAGATATTATACTGGTACTAAATGAGATGCCAAGATATATGTTTTACAGCTGGCATGTACTTGTAAAGTAATGGCAAACTTTTCCCTTTTGTAGTTTCTGAACACTTTTTACTCCTGGTTGGAGTAACAGGCCTGGTTCACTGCACAGTGAATCAGTTTCAGGAGGGGATTTTGACTGCTTAAGTACAGGACATCTGGAGTAGCCTGGCAAGAATGAGCTACAGCCCTGTTTTCTTGTTCTTTGGGGCCTGGGAGGATGGGACCACTGATGGATGGAGCCATTATGTTTTCCTTAGTAAAGGACCATACCCCAGACTGGCTTCTCTCATGGCTAAACTGAGTATACCAATGCTTAGTATTTTAATATTAATATTGGGCTTCCATCTCTTTTGGGTCAGACATATGTCATTGACATAGTGAAAAGAGTGATGGTGACACTTTGTTTCAAAACCAGTTTTTAATTTCTTTAAGGTTTTGAATGCATGTTTGCTACAGAATAGTGTTTTCTGATTTTATTGATGCAGGACTGTAAGAACTGTGAACATGAAACAGAGAGGGAACTGAATTTTAGAACCTTAATGCCACGGGACTCTGGGATATATACCTGTAAAATTTTATTCAGTCGTGAAGGAAAGATATACCACAGCACAAATACAATTAAATTGGTAGTAGAAGAAGGTAAGAAAGCTTTCTAAAATTTTGAAGCAGACTTTTTGGCTCATTTTACAATGGAGATTTTTAATTGCAGTTCTCATTTGATAAATACATACAAGGGGGGACCAATCTGGTAGTCTGAACTATTTCACAATAATTTGAAAAGTAAAAAACCAGAAGTTGAGAGGACTAACTACCAATTTTGAAAGATGTACCTAGGATGTTTTTCTCACAGTTTTTTTTTTTTCAAAATAGCTGCTGTAAGAAAGTCATACAAACTTACTAAGAGTTTTGCAGAAGAGCCTTTCCAACAATTTTAAATTGTGCACTGTATATATGTGTAATGTGAAAAAATTCTACAAGACATACTGTGTTTTAAACTACTTAGTAATGCCAGAGTGCAGATATTTTTCTTTGAATTAAATGGGATGTATGCAATTAGTTTTAGAAATAGACCAATTATGTAATTTTTACTGTGGAACAATATATGTGAGCTATTACTTCAATAGCAATACTTCTATTTTAGATGCACCAGAGGCTATAACTTTGGAGATAGTTGGACGCCATGAAGAAATTGAAACAGAAATAGGTATGAATTTAGTACAAGAATCATTGTAGTAGCTACTACATATACATGCCTTTGTTCTGATCTCTTTATGGTTGGTGGTCCAGCAAGTGTAATTAAACTAAGAATTGCCTGTGCACCCTCCTGTATCTCATCTAACCTCACACCTGGTTATGTTTTTCCTAGTGTATTCCAGGACTGATATACCAGTACACTAAATGTACTTTTTACAGAGGCATAAGCTGAGGTTACTGCTATGACCAACAAGAGAAAATGGTGATGGTGATAAACCACCCCTCCATGGCTTTCTTTTGTAGATGGCAAACCCCATGAAGCAATGTATAAAAGATGTATGGTTTGTTCAGTGAACAGTCATAATGAGAAATCTCCTTGCTACCTGATGGAGTAGAGGGTGTTACTCTTCAGGGAAATGAGAAGTGTGAGGGGTGACAGGCCTGGCAATGTGGGCATCAAGGTCTGTCACTGCTTCAAAGAATTTGCTATATTGTCAAGAGACCTTACCTGTGCTTCTAGCTGGGAGTAGGTTAGATAACATGGTCTGCAGGCTTCACACAGTCTTGGATAGGATGCAGGATTTTGTGACTCAGGCTGTAATTAATTTTAAAAACAGGAATTTTCCTGTCTTTTTCCTCTCCTGTACCTGAGGGCTTCTCTCATCTGGTTACCTAATCCTTCCTTTCAAAGTCTTACCTCCTCTGTGGCTCATACTTGTATCTCATTTGCTCAGCTAGGACCTCAGATGCTAATTTTCCTTCCTTACTACAGATACTGCTTGATAGGTCCTTTTTCTGATGGTAGTGTCCCAGTTCTATGATGCTTCATGACTTCCAACCTCCCACTACACCCTTTCTGCACATATCTTCCTAATTACTGTGCTTTCCCAACCCTTAGAAGTTAGCAGGGTTTAGCATCAAATGATTATAAATTAACTGTCTTCCACTCCTTATCTACCTTGATAAGATCATTTGATGAGGTCATTGAACTACCTGCTCAGTGATGAGACAGGTGACATCGTGGAGACCAAAGGGAATTCTGGATGGGGTAGGTCCAGAATCTTTAAAATTTGTCATTGTTTAGGTGGTGTTCTATAATATTTTGAAAAAAAAATAGCTGTTGTGTATGCAGGAAAAGCTAGAATTGCAAGGTAGATGATACTAGAAAATTAGGTCTGTGTTTCAGTCCATGCAACTGTGATTTGGATTTCTAAGGTCTGAATCTAAGATGGTCAAATTTTTAGCTGGCTTCTGCTTTGAAGGTTCTGGAACTATGAACTCTGATAAATCTTGAGAAGTCAGCTGGGCAAGAATTGCTGGGCAGGACTCTCTCACTGGAAGGCATTTGTGCATATGGCCTGAACAAGGACTAAGATGCATTTTTTCTGGCTAAATAAAGGGCATTCTGGATGTGTTCCCTGGAAATGATGATGGCATAGCCTAGAAATGGTGGTTCCAAGTTGCAGCTAACTTCAGTTCAAGCTTCCCATGACAATGTTTAAAAATATCTCACACTCCACGACTGTAGTATTCTGCCTTTATTTTTCCAAGTGTACAGTTGTTGTTTTAGTTTTGTACTTTCTTATAATTAACTGAACTTTATGGGGTGGTTTCTGTCACTTCCAGTTAGTGCTTTGAAATGGGACAAGTAACTGACTGAGTAAATGACTTGTTCACATATTCAGGAATTTCCAGATGTGGTGCTGGGATGAGAATTTGTTATGTGAGAGTTCAGGAGAAGCTTTGGTTTTATTGAATAATATATAGTTTACCCATTACAATCAATTGGTTGTAGTTCCCCTTACCAGTTACTTACTTTTACCTGGCCCTGGATCACTGGTGGTATGTTGTTCTATCCTTTTCTCTGCCTGCAGAACACAGTCTACTTCGTAGAATCATAGAATATCTGGAGTTGGAAGGGACTCACAAGGATCATCAACTCCAACTCTATTTAGTTCTCTAAAGCCTGAAATACTCTAGCCTGTTTAAACTCACCTGGCTGTGATGATTTATCTGAGAAAAAGCAATTGATGACTGTCACTCTGCAACAGAATACTATAGAGCTCTATGCATGATTGCTGAAGCCACCAGCAGTGCAGGTGGAACACCTATGAAACATTGAGCAGGGCCTATGAAATCCAGAAGGGAACACAGCTCATGGGATTTATTGGCTGGATAGCTGACATTTTACTGCACTGTGAATGTGAATAAAATTTCTGACTAGATCTTCTCACGTTATGGGTTTTTTTTAGGTAAAGAAGAGATACTCAATTGTACAGGTTTCTTGGGTTATTATATGCAAGAAGATGCCAGCCTCTACTGGTTAATCAACCATACATTTCCAGAAAAATGTACAGGTATCCCTGAGAATGAATCTTCAATATGTGAAGAAGAGTTCAAAAAATTACAGTAGGTTTCCTGAAAATTCTGCACTTTGTATGTGATAATGTCGCAGTTTGAGGGGTTTTTTAGAACCTTTTCCTCTCAATCTGCCTCTCAGGTGGTTGTAGATTTCTGTACAGATAGTGTTGCTAACACCATTACTCATTGCAGGTTGGGAAACAAGTTCTATGTCACAAGGCTACTACGAATTAAAAGAGTAACAGATGAGGATATGTACCATAATTTCACCTGCATGTTGCAAGCTGATGAAATCACACAGATAAAAATAGTAAAATTGAAGAAAGGTATGGCAAAATCTATAAATCATACTTCTCATATGTAATTATTAATCATGGTACAATTCTCCATCCTGAGGAGAGGGTACTCATTTCAGAATATCCCTCCAAATATATCTGCTTATGAAGACCCTGTTTCATCTCGGACTGGACGTAACAACACCCTGAGTGATTCCTCCTGCTCTGAGACAGGGGCAGAATGAGGTGCTGGAGCAGCTATGTGTAGGTTCCATAGTTTAACTGATGCTGCTGTGGACACAGTGGGGGACAGATCCTTGGCCAGCAAGTTGTTAAGATCCCATGAAAAATTGTTCCCCTATGTTTTACTAGTCAGATTGGTAGGATCACAGGAATTAAATATCCAAACTTGGTGCAGCCCTCAATCTTCTGTTTGGAATAATTAAGTATCTCTTTCTAAAATTAAAATTTGAGGTTGGGTTTTGTGTGTGTGTGTTTGTTTGTTTTGTGTGTGTTTGTTTGTTTTGTGTGGTTTATTTGTTTGCTTTGTTGGGGTTTTTGCTTATTTTTGTTTGTTTTGGTTTTGTTTTGGTTTTGGCTCAGTTATTTTTTTATGTTGTTTTTATTTTTCCTGGAAAGGTCAATCTTTTTTATTGCTGATAATGCCTGAAACATTCTGGTCAATGGTTTCTCTCTTGTCAGGGACTTTGTCCTTCTAGCTATGGAAAGTTGACCTCTACCGTATAGTAGTACTTCACATTTATAGTCCAAATAACCTGGAGATTCATCACAAATAGGCATTCTCTTCTTGTTTTCTATCTCTCTCAGACCTTTCCAACTTTAGTGGGAAGAAATATGTAAAAATAGACTTGTCAAAAGGTGATGAATATAAAAGCACAAAAGAAATACAGACTACAATGAGCATATCTTGGCAGTGCCTTCATAAAAGCTTAACAAAGCTAAGTGTTAAAAATCTATGTTTAGTACTAAAAAAAACCCCCAAAGATAATATAATAATAACAATAACAAAGAAAAAGAAAAGCCTAAAAGAGACTAGAGACAAGGAAAAAAAGAATTTAGCCAAAAAGGTTAAAGGGGATATTAAGAACTATTATGGATGGACTGAGAGAGGAGAGAAAGGAAGATAGTAACAGCAAATAATAAAGACTGAAAAAAATTAATCACAAAAGTGGGTGACCACCAGTTTGCAATGCTGCACACCTGTGAGAATTTGTAGTGTTGGTCTTGATCTCACATATAGTTCATTTATGTGTGTACAGGATATATCAATGTGTGCAAGACTGTTTCTCCAGTTTTTAGAGTAATCCATATTCTGTAGTTTTTCTCCATCTCAGGACAAGTGGCATGCGTATGGGCTTGAAGTATTAGCAGGACAGAATTCACATCAACATTGTGATTTTTTGAGGTGACTTTAAGGTGCCATCTATATTGGATACAGTAGTCTTGTCATATAATACTCTCTGCTAAGGCTATAATTTTTGGGTTTCTGTTTTACAGGGAACAGCCAAGATCTGCCTGTGCACATATTTACAACTGGAATGGTCCTTGCTGTACTATTTCCATTTGTTGCTGTAGCTGCAGTGTTTGTATGTGTGATGTTTAGGGTCGACTTAGTTCTATTTTACAGGAATATATGCAGAAGAGATGACACGGCTGGAGGTATGACCTTGCTAATGCTGAAATTGAAATAAGTGTATTGATTAAAAAATAGCTTCTGGTAGACTCTATAAAAGAATCATCTTTGAGGAAGATAAAAAAACTATTTTAAATCCAGAAGTTTTGTGAGTAGAAACAGCAAAGAGTATATAAAAAAGAACTTGATGATCAGATGCTGAAGTGTGTTTGTTATACACTTGTGGCAATAGGAGCAGGTAAACACAGTGAAGAAGCTGCCTCTGAAGCAGGTAGTGGAAGGGACATGGTTAGGTGCTGTTCCGATGAGCTCTGTTCTGCCATTTTCTTCATCACAAAGGTTGATAAAGGTGGAGAAGTTTGCACTTATCTGTCTGTGAAGAGGATGAACACTCTGGAGTTGTCAGCCAGGCAGCCTGACAAAAATATGTTTTCCCCTCACTGGTGCCCTTCAGTGAGGTGAATGTTAAAATGCTTCCTTGACTATGGAGGCCATTGCAATGTTTGCAGGTTTGTCATTACATGCACTTAAGGAGAGCAAGGGTGCACACTACCAGGATCTTACCAGGCACCATCACTGTGGCCTTCGCAGCAAGCAAGCCTGACCATTACCAAATTTTGGGAATGTTTTTTTTGAAAATTGTGGTGAAAAAACTTGCTGTATATGTGAACCTGATTTTCTTAACCTTGCTTGGTCTCTAAATCTGAATATAACTTGAATAAACTGCTATGGCTGGAGATTTGTCAGTAATGGGTGGATGTCATTATGCCTATTGGTGTTATTTATCTATTTGTTGATGTTAGCTATCACTGCATGCAGTGGCTTACAGGGAGGATCTCTGAGAATCTGGACTAGGCTGCCCTGGAGGAACTGCCTGTTGCATATTAGGCAATGGATTTCCTATTCCTAGAGCCTTGCAGGTGTCGGGTTTCTTTGACTTTACTTTGTGCTCTCTCTTATGAACTACATGTACTAAAGTATTCAGAAAGGAAAGCAAAGAAATACAGTTTAAGATGCAAAGCCACGTGCACCGCTGTATCGATACAGGTAGCTGTTCTATGGCAAGGTTCATTATCACTCAGTGTGGTAGACCTGGCCTCTTCTGGTCTTCGGCTTTGTGTTTGTAAATTACTGCCCAAAGCATGATCAGACGTGGTATACTTTTATAACTAAAATAATTAACTGATTTATTCTCTTTTGCCAGTACCTATTCTACAGAACTACTTGATACTTTTAGAGAAAGAGTAAAATAAATGTGGAAATCTGCAATGTCTCTTAAATAGCAAATTTATCAGGTTACAGATACATTTTTTGCTTCCCTTTCTCTCTTGAACATCACAGATGTGACTTTAATGGTTAAATTAATCTATTTTTTTTCAAAACCACTTTACCATAGAAAGGAAATGCTATTTTCAAGTGTTTGCCAAATTAAATCAGAATGTTTTATATCACATTTAAATTGATTCTGGACTCCTTTTGAATCTGATGAAGAGTGTTTGAAGACTGAGGTACCAAAAGAAAGAGCAGGAGTTTCTACGTGCTTTGCTACTGAGAAAATAATTTTGAAAGCCAGAATGGGGGATCAGATACTGGATTTCTGATGGTTGCTAATAAGATGACAATTGGCAATTTCTTTTCAGATGGAAAAGAATATGATGCATTTGTGTCTTACCTGAAAGACTGTGTCTCTCATACTGAAGAAGAGAAAGAATTTGCCTTGAAGACATTACCCATGATATTAGAAGAAAACTTTGGGTACAAGTTATGTATATTTGAGAGGGATGTTTTCCCTGGAGGAGGTAAGTTTATTGAATATTCTTGTCATTAAATAGGCTCGTCATTTTCACACAAAGTAAAAGTCAGAAGGAATTGACAGGATACATTTTTCATTTAATTTAGACTGTGTGCATGCAAAGTTTGCTTGCACATATTTTACATATTTTATAGATATATTTGTGAATTCATATACACTTACACACACACACACACACACACACACATTTTATTACAAAGAACCAAGATAAAAAGATGAGAAAGATAGCATGGAGAAAGATAAGGTGAGAATACAGAAGATATGAAGTATTTCACAGTAATAGTGCTTTTGCTCTGCTTTTGCTGAGGGCCAGTGAATATACTTTTGCTGCACTGGTGTCTCTGGTACTAGTTACTCTTAAGTAACTTGTATGCTTGCTGTATCTTCAATGTGGTGGTTGAAACCATTTTCTGAATGTAATAGGTGCCATAACAAAACAGAACTGAGAACAAGGAATTTTGTTTATCTACACGGCCTATGGATAGATCTGACATCTGGCTTTTTCAGATGCTTGGGAGAAATATACTAGGAGTTTCCATTTAGTCCAAAGGTCTAGTTGATGATTAGGATTTCATTGTTAAAACCGCAGAACAGTAAGATCAGTCAGCCTCCTTCACTGGGCAGGATCTTGTCTCTTTGGATCCTTTCTAAACATACTTTTCTAACCTGAGAAGCGCTACAGTTCTCCCAGGCTCCCAGGCCTTTTTTTTTTTTTTTTGACTTACTACTTAAGTGTTAAAAAAAAGGTTTACTGAAGTGTACAATCTGATTATTTCAATAGTTTTAGCTTATTTTCTTTTCTCTGGTCTGATCCATTGTGAGCATATAAAACAGAATATTTCCTTCATTTAAGGGTGCCTTTGGTGTTTCAATAGGCTTGTCAGCCTCTTTTTTTGCCACAGATTTCTCTTTAAGGTACTTCTGCAGTTTGCTTTGTCCTTCCCTGCAAGGCATATTTTCTAGATCTCTGGCCTTTGTAGACCATGTCCCATGGTGCTGAAACAAGCACTGGAGGCTGTGTATGAAAATTGCATTTGGTGTTTAAAGGATATCACCATTTGCTTTCATTCATCACTTTTCATGCTGAAAGTCATTGATCTAAAACACAGTTGGAATTCATTCTGTCATTGCATGCTAGTCATATCAACCTTGGATTACGGGCAATAGATTTGAGTGTTTGGTTCCATAAAGGAAGGTGTAACCTGAGGGTTACTGAATCTTTGGAGAGAGGTTGCTGTTGGTGGCTTTCTGTGGAATCGCTCCAATGGTATTTTTTATGAAAGAGGAAATAGATATCTGGATGGGTGAAAATTAAATTTTGCTGTCCCGTTCCATCCCCGTGACTACTGCCAGATAGCTGTCTAGGGTAGGAGATTGTAAGTAGGTTTTTGTCTGCCTGGACAAAAAGTTTTGGCCATATCTGACTTAATCCTCACAGATCCTTAACCTGTAATACATATTAATCTCTTCATGAAGACAGGAGGCTTACTATTTTTGGTACATATGTGAATGTTAAAGAAAAAGTCGACTCATTGTCTCTCCTTTCAATTTAATTTAACAACATATTTATCTTTAATTTGCAGCAGTTGTTGATGATATCCATTCATTCATTGATAAAAGCCGAAGATTAATCATTATACTGAGCCAGAACTACATTACTGACAGAGCCATATATGAACTTGAGAGTGGACTGCATAAAGCCCTAGTTGAAAGAAAAACTAAAATCATATTAATTGAATATATGCCTATAAGTGACTACAGTTTCTTGCCAGAATCACTGTCTCTTTTACCATCAAAGAGGATTGTGAAGTGGAAAAAGGATAAATCTCTTCCCGTGAATTCCGGATTTTGGAAGAACCTTCGGTACCTGATGCCAGCAAAGCCTACCAAGATAAATGCCAAAGGGCACTGTAATAATCTTGACCTAGGCTCAGAAGCTGCTCAACCACAGACTGAGAGCTGTGACTTTAATGGAGTTGTATAACAATTCTGGCAGCAGCAGATGTTGCAGAAAGCGGCAAATTTTGCTAACTAATTAATAATATTTTTGAAAATAGTGTTCATAAGAGGCCAACTCTGAGATCTGAGAAGAATGTAGGAGAATGTAGAAGTTTTTACAGTGGCTAGAGTGATGTTAACCCCAAAGCTACATACTACCCCAGAGAAAGTTTCCTCAGCAATCTGCACAAGGAGCAGAAGTTTCATTCTGCTTAGGACTTACCACATGGCATAAAGCACAATGAAAAACATTTTTATTTCACATTTTTCAGTAATGTGGAATGATAGTTTTAATTGCATACTTCTTGAGGTCCCTCAATAAATATATTAGTATTTGCAATCTCTTATTTTTATTTAGATGCTCTTTGTTTTGTATTTTGGTATTTTCTAAGGATCCTGATTGGAAGTAGACCCAAACAGCTTCTGCCTTACAGACCATGGTATGCAGGCTTTGGGCAATGTCGAGCAGAAAAAAACAACAAATGAAAACAAACAAAAGGGCGATTAGAAAGAGTAGGACAGATTTGGACAGGCTGATAAAGGCTGTTTACACTCTGATTCCCTGAGAAGAATGTAAATACACATTTTCATAGGGAGAAGAGGGGGATGAAATAGAAATACTGTTTTTTCATGGACACTGATATTGCACTGGTACAGATTGCCCAGAGAGGTTGTGCAGTCTCTCACTGGAGATATTCAGGAACCACCTGGACTCAATCCTGTGCCATGTGCTCTAGGACAACCCAGCTTGAGCAGGGAGGTTGCACCAGATGACACACTGTGGTCCCTTCTGACCTGACCCGTTCCGTATTTCTGGGATTCCTCAGTACCCTGAGCTACCTTCAGCTGAGGCATGTAGGGGATTCAGGTGAAAATGAGATCTTTGCTGTGTGCATTTATTCCTAACATTTTGGAATTCTTGTGCTTAGTTTTTAAAACAAAATTTTTAAAATGCCATTCAAAATTATGCTAATCAGTCCTCCCTTATTATTAGCTGCCTGACATAACATAATAAATTCCTGGATAAAATGGAGAAATGTTTCTTCCTAGTACCAATGGGGAGAAGTCAATGGAGAATTATTTTGAAAGATCTGTTGTTAGTTTGCTGGGAGACCACCAAGTCTCTGTCCACTCTCATAATTGTCTTGTGTTCCATTAGTGCTAGTTCTGAGGAGGCATCTCTTTTACACTGACAGTTTATTCATGAAACTGTAATGGAGAAGCTCCTTTACCTTCTCAGTGCACTTGAGAATACACTTGGAGTACTGAGTGTTACAACGTCTCAAGATTCATGAGAATGAAATACCTTGTTGTTTGTCAAATATCCTTTAATCGTGCATAGTTTCTGACAGATGGTCAGGTAAAAAAAAAGGCTAAATGTGGATTTCCAAAACGAAGGCAACACATTTGCCCAGCTAACAGACAGATGGAAAGGAACAAATGAATAAGGCAAACATCTGTGGTGTCCTTCAGATCAGCTTTAAAGGTCTCCTTTCTGTCAGGCAACTAATGAGCTATGTAAATGTGGCATTTAAGTGAAAGCCACTCTCTGGCATAAGCTCTCACTGAAGAGGATGTCTCCTCTGTAGATATGTGGAGAAATGAACTCCATATCAGCTCGACCAAATACAACTATCAAGGAAGGCAAGAAGGGATTGTTATGGAATGTAAAGTGCTAGACAATCTTTTCTAATTAACTGCTAAAGATTTTGAGAGTGAAAAGATTTTCAAGGCCTGAATGGTGAGAAGTTGCTTTGCTCTTTCTCTGTTGTCATATGATCTATTCAGTTATTAGTGGGTTCAAAGTACTTTATTGGCACTAGACATATTAAACCCTGCTGCCCAAGGCAGAATGTACTGTAGTGCAGCAAGTTGGTACTAACACCACCTTCCCTTATTTCACAGAGAAGTAGTAGGTGAGTCATCCTACTCCTCCACAAGCCACCCCTGACTGTGTGCCATTTTACTGACTGCATACTTAGTACAAAATGGACAGAGGTTCATGTTTAGAAATTGTTCAGACACCTCCTGCAACGGCAGAACCAACACCACCAACTTGGTGTAGAAGATAATTGGAGTGGAAAATTTCTTACCAAGTAGGTGTTAACCATATTGGACAGAGGAGGAGGAGGTGATGTGTAAGTGTGTCAAGCCAGAACAGTATCAGAATACTAAAGAGATGTAATCCTTCCAGCACTATAAGACTACATTATGTATGCACTAAGATGGTATATTTTTCCCACTTAAGCAGAAGTGAGATGGGCAAGGTAAGATAAGGAGCTCCACCGTGACTTTCCACAGGGGTGGGGAGGCACAATTTTCTGCAGCTATTGCATAAAATATGCTAAATTTTAGCAGAGTGATAGGGTAAGTGAGGGAAGGGGAGGAGAAGGAGGGGAGAGAGAGGAAGGAGAGAGAATATTCTAGATTGGTCCTTTACCCTCAGCTTTATACACTTTGGGTAGCAGCCAAGGGTAAATGTGAACTTTGGAAGTACAAGTGTGTAAGGCTGCTTTTCTAGTATCTATATTACTTTTATAAAGGGGTTATTAGGTACTATTTACAAGATTTGGATCCAGTGTCATAACCAGTATGACATACCACGCAGTCTTCTGGTCCCATGACTTTCAAAACTCTATATGACTGGTGCTTCTGTTGTATTTCTGAGATGTATTCTGATTTAATTTTTTGAATGTGACAAGCCTATTACTTGGAGAGTATGACAATACTTAAATGAATGAAGTACCTTTAATGTCTTTAAGGTGCAAGGATGCATCTCTGTGAAAGAGCCATCTTCTGATAGTCTGAGCTTGAAAGCATGAGGGCTTTTACTTTATCTGTGTTTCAGTCTGTGATTACTTTA
This sequence comes from Xenops minutus, assembly GCA_035221455.1. Taxonomy (NCBI): domain Eukaryota; kingdom Metazoa; phylum Chordata; class Aves; order Passeriformes; family Furnariidae; genus Xenops; species Xenops minutus. Next base: position 89,358,431 of record JAWWEE010000001.1, read on the forward strand.
AGGAAGAGGGAACCAAAATGCCTTTTTTTTTTTTCCTAGTCAGAAATGATATCTTCAAAAGCTTAATTATTTGTACCGAAATCTGTAGAGATACACTGAAGTATTTTGTAACTTATAAACCAAATATATATTTTGTATTGGGGCAAAATATTGAAAATATGTTAGGATCACCAAGCCTGATCATCAGTGGACTCTCTTCTGGAATGTGCAGAGAGCTAAATATGTGGTGGAAGCTGAGAACATGAATTCTTTTTCTCCAAATGCTCAGAATGCAACATAATCAAGCATTAGTACTGGTCATTGCATAAGGGAATGTGTACAAAAACAGAGGCAACATTGAAATCCCATGATATGCAACAAACAGCTCTTTTTATGTTCTTGTGGAAATTGAATAATTGACCAAATTGGCAGTTAAAAGAGCAAACTTCACACCAGAAAAGAAAAAAAAAGTCTGGTGCAAACTGATGGACATAGATTTACATATCCTCTATTGAAATAGGGAGCTCTGGGGTCTGAGTTGACGGCAAAGTGCTCCCAGATGCTTTTATGTATTTTGAGTCATTGTGCAGACTGTTTTTTATGTGTTTCATATCCATGCTGGACGCCTGGGAGAGGGGCTGGACTGTGAGACTCTGTATGCTGAAGGGCTCTGCCTGCCTAGCAGGTCCCACGAGCAAGTCCCGCATGGCTAAGATTCATTAGGGCTTTTCTTCTCTTTCTGCTAAAGCTGTGTTTGGGTAACTAACAAGGATGAACTAGAAGGACACGGATGGGAAGTAACAGTGACCCTCTTAGAGCACCCACTTGCAGTGGGTGTGGAAGGTAGCTGGAGACATTAAGGGTAAGGAGAACTTGACTCTTAAAGTGAATATTATTCCATATTTGACTAATATTGTATATTTCAGATATTACAGATTTTTTTGAACTGTCTAATAGCAGCATATGGGGGGGGGAAAAAAAGGGGAAAAAGAAACTTTTACCCTTCCTTCTCCTAAATGAAGCAAACTAAAAAATCCAACACAATTCTTTACACAGTGCAAATAGAAGATTTTAGAACCCAAGAGGCTTTTACTAGGAGGTTTTTCCCCTGTTCTTTTTAAAAGAAAGTGATCCGGAAATTTTGAACCTAATGCAACTAAACTGAGAAAGGAAGGGATGACAGTGAGGTAGAGGAAATTCCTGTAAAGGAAACAGACTCAACACAGTGCACAGCTAGAACTAACCACAATTCTTATTATGCTGTGTAGGGTGTGCAGGTAAGCTTTTCTTTTTATTATATCTTTTAGCTTCTGATTTAAGCCCTCCCTACCCCATCTGCTTGCAGGTGAGTTCATTTTCTTGCCTTTGAATATGCATTTTAAAGTAAATTTGCTTTGACTGCTTGGTCAAACACTAGTGTCTTAGTAAGTAGCTTCATTAAATTTTCTTTTCTGCTTTGTAGGTATGGTGAAGCTTTTTTTTCATCTCCTATGTGGCTATTATTAATCTTAGTCCTAGAATCAGACCATGTTTGCTTTTCCATTAATAGAAGTCTAATAAAAGACACAGAAATGGATAGCTTTGATGTTGAAGTGATTTTCATCAGAATCAGAATAGTAGATTGTAAGATCGTGGAATGCCAGTCTTTACTAGATGTCAGAGATACCATGAAACTTGGTGCAGCTCTCAAGAAATCGATTTTGATTTATTTTGCTTATATTTTATGTAAATACACACAAAATGCTATGAAATGGAAATTTAAGGTTTTCTTATGAGGGTCTTTTAGGAGTTGAAACATAGGCAAAATCATGCAGTTTCTATTCTTCTCTCTTATATTTTTTATCACAGGAAATTATCTTAAGACTGCATTAATTTCCTTCGTATTTAAGATACATTCCAACTAAATGGCATCCTAAATCCCTGGACTAAGGATATGGTAATACAAATGTGTACATGGCAGGAGAAGACAGAGACTTTTGGTAGTGAGTTGCCTAGAGCAGAGTACTTTCTTTCTCTGGCAGATACCAACAAAGATAAAATGAGTAATTGAGTAAACAGAGTCACTGAATCACATTGAGTACACTTGCAGTGCAAATATTCCTGAATGATGATTGCTTTCTCTTTCCGGTGTGAATTTCTCTGTTCCTGTAAAGCACACTTGCAAGATGACAATTCTTAATTTCACACACTATCATAGTTTTTAAACACTATTAAAATGCAGAGATTAGGAGATTCTCTAATAAAAGTGTTATGAGTTAGCAGAAAAAAAACCCACAGTGGTGTATTTTCTCATGTCTAGCTAAAGACAAAATTATACAGATTGCTAAACAAAGCTGTACCATTCATTAGTTAACCCTTCCTTTCATAATTTCCTATTTGTGGTGACCGTTTGAGCTTGAAGATGGTATTGTTAGTACGGCAGTAAATTGGAGATCAGAGAGATTATACACCACTGGCATTATTAAATGCTCTGTGAATGGTCACGATGTAGTTTCATTACACATAGCCTGTGTGCCCCCAGTTACAGACATTTTGGAAGCTGGGAAGTAAATGATTATCGTGTGCCAGGTCAGGCACTCCTCAAGTAGCTTCTGATGGTTTAACAGATTGAATGAGACACCAGAAAGGACAAAAGCTGTCATAAGAAAGAGACTGCACCTTTTGCCTGGGATCAAATGAGAGGAGAATAGGGATGACAGAGAAGTACATCATGGAATCATAGAAATACTGAGTTGCAAGGGGCCATTGGGATCATGGAGTCCAACTGCTGGCCCTGCACAGGACCATCCCCAAGAGTCACATCATGTGCCTCAGAGTATCATTCAAACACTTCTTGAACTGTGTCAGGCTTGGTGCTGTGGCCACTGCCCCAGGGAGCCTGTTCCAGTAACCAGCCACCCTCTGGGTGAAAAACCTTTTCCTGTTATCTAACCTAAACCTCCCCTTTCTCAGCTTCATGCTATTTCCTTGAGTTCTGTCACTGGGCATGAGAGTGCAGAGATCAGTACCTGCCCCTCTGCTTTTGACAGCAGCCCATTACATCAGCTCACACCTGCCCGAAGGACTGCAGGACTGAATCACATAAAAGGCCCTTGGGTCCTGCTTGCTATGAGCACCAGTGTGCCTTTTCCATGGGGGCTGTTGGGTGACATAACTCAAAACATCATCCTTCGTTTTATACAGAATTAACATCTCTAGAGATGCAGCCATAATGAATGCCTTGAGCAAAGTCTTTATAGTTGTCATAAGCCCAGATTCAGGAGTCAGGATCCATTGATCCTTTTGCAGGGGATAAAAAGAGTGGATAAGGTTAAGAATGACTTCTGCCCGGTGCTGGCAGTACACTCACTTTATTCAGACATATGTACTGGCTTGAAGTTTTGAGATGATTTTAAAAGATGTGTGGGATGATGACAGTGGGCAGCAATCAGTCTGTAACACAGCACCAGGAAGAGTTCAAAGAAATTAGGTAACTTACTCCCTGTGACCTCTGAGCATAAAAATAAACCATTCCGTTCACTTGCAAGGAATAGAGATATTCTGAAGACAATGGTGACTAAAGTGCTCCTCTCTACACAGAACAGCTGCCTGAAAAAGTACAGAATGGGAGTTCTCATTACCTCTCTTGTTAGCTTAGTGTGCACTGGATGCTCTCTTGATGACTGCCAGTATGACTAGTGTCTGATTTGCATGAAATGCCAACAGACAAGGGACTATGGCCTTTGCCTGACCTATTCTGTTTTTCCCTTGGGCTGACTCAGTGCCTCTTTGACAGCAGTGCAAATGCAGAGTCATTCTGTGGCCAAAAGAAAGAAAAAAAACCGTTTGAGGTCCCAGTTGCACAATGCAAAGTTGCACAGAATGAACATCAGCAAAGTACATGACCTTTGCTACTGAATCAGGCACTCCAGATGTGCCAGTCAGAGATGTTGTATATGTTTTTACTAACTACCCAGATTAAGCTATGACTGTGGAACATGCATGATGGGCAGCCTGTCTTCCCTCCAGCCTGAGAAGGCTATGGGATCAGAACAGACCTCTTAGTAGAAGAGGGGAAAAAATTCATACAATAGGGCTTGGGGTTTCACCTTGGACAAGATGCTGTCACACAGGGGTCTGGATGCAGCTGAGCACTTTGTGGACCTGCTCCAAATCCCCTGGGTATTCCCAGTCTTAGCTTACAGATGGCACACCACTGAGCTCATACCTTATGATGGTGTAGATGTTACCCTGTTCAGTAGGTCTCTGTCATTGTCATTCAAGCAGTGCAGCACAGCATTGTGGTGCAAAAGTGAGGCCTGATGCTGCATACCCAGGTAAGTCATGGAGGGGAAGAAGAGGTGTTTAGGTTGTTCTGATCATGCTAAAGGACATCCTAGGATATGTTCATTCTGTCTGGTAACAAAGACCTATAGGAGCATGTTTCTTGGGTGAAAGAGTTAGAACCAAAGACATATGTCCATACAGTCCATGCTTTGAGAATTTTACTTCTGCATAGCTCTACTTGCATCCCATGGACTCAATGCCATTTGCAGCTGAAGCACATCTTTAGATTTGGTTTAATCTCAGAGGAATCTAGTCAACACACTCTGGGCCTATTGACCTTCGAGACAACAGAGTTCTATGGATTTTTGATTCCAGTTATGTGTATCTCAGTCTGTTTCTGATAGTTGTCATTGGATGAAGGCTGATGTTGTTATTTGGAATCTTACCTCTCATCTTAGACATCACGCTCCTATGAAAGGAGGAAGGATCTGTATTTTCAACCCAGATATGGAGTTCTGCATTGCTGTAGGTATGACTTGGAAATCTATCTGTAAGCAACTCTATGCAAGGTGTATTTAAAGAGACTATTGCATATTCTTGAGTATCATCTATCTTGCATTTCTGAGAAATAGAGCAGGAAAATAGCTACAAACCCCAATTTAAAAAAGACAAAAAACAAGAACAATATTCAGGAAATAGTGTCTGCTAATTTTCATAGAGGTACATAATAAAATATGTAACTTTCTACTTTATTGGAATCTTTTATCTACAAAAAAAAAATCTGTTTTCCTCTTTTACAGAAAGCAAAATGATTCTTAAAGAAAATGTCTCAGAATACCAACCAAAATTGATAAAGAAAATAATGCTCACTTTGTGCTGGATACTAACATTGTTTGTCAGGGGGGCAGAAGCTAGAGAGATTAGCTTGCCAGGTAAGACTCTGCTCCAGGGATGTTTGCTGTTTGTAGTGCTTTCTGAAAGATGAGAAAAGAGAATCTTCATTTTTTCCTTGTCTTCTTGAGTTTTTCCTGTGCATGTCCAATACAAATAGTCTTTCTGCAAGCTTTTAAAATATTGGTAGTACACTTTACCCTAAATATGCCTCAAAATTCAATTCCCTAATAAAAAGAGCAAATGTAAAGGGGAATTTCTGAGACCTGAATGGAACAAATGAATAGCTTCTGTGACTCCTTGAAGTATCCAGCAGCTGGTCCAAGCCTTTCAGGGAGGTCGGGAGTGGGGAGAAGGAAGACAAAAGCAGAATGAGACCAATCTGTCAAAGTCTTCTCCTCTATCTGGAGAAACTTCATCCAATTAATTTTGCAGAGAGAAACTGAAACTGCAAAGAGTCTCCCTGCTGGGCAGGCAAGAAAGAGATTTCATGCCCTCCCTTCTGCTGATGTGAAATCCTGCCATACTTTTAAGGGTCACCACAGCCTGAGTGGCAGGAGGGGGATTAGGATGGCTGATCACACCTTTCAGAATCAAAAAATTGTTTAATTTTAGTGACAGCTACTGAAACATAAGAGGGCAAGGATTTAAAAGCAGTGAAACAATAACGTTTGTCAGTCTCAACCTGTATTTGGCATGTGGTGAGTAGGATCTGTTTCTTCAGGTTTATATCAGTCCCTTCTCCATTAGTATGAAGAGATGTAGAAAAGCTGCTTCTGCTTTTCTATGGAGTTGAAGTTTAACAAGTTAGTGCCCATGCAAAAATCTTCAGTTCAATAAAAATCTTCAGATAGTTTCACATTAAGCTTTTGAAAAAGGCTTATTAAACCTTTTGAAACCTTTGAAGAAACTTTTGAGAACACTGGCAGATTGCATGTTTAAGGAAATCTATTTCCTATTTGTCCTGCATCTGATTACATAAAAACATATTTAATGCAAGAAAGGTGAAGTTCTATTTATGCAGTATTCCTAATTTTTATTTTTCACCATGACTGTGTGTCCTCCTAGATGGTCCTGATATCTATTATTCTGCTTTTCAGGATGTTCCCATGTTGAACCTCAAATATGGTATCGTGCAATTAATGGTGAGGAGTTTGTTCTACAATGTGCTTTACCAGATAGTGAAGCCACCCAAATTTATAACAACTCACTTCCAAATCAACAAAAGGTGAAGTGGTTCTGGCATCAGAAAGACGAAGAGACACTGAAGATTATCAAGGAGAGCTCTAATCTAGCTCTCCAGGGGGATGCACTTTGGTTTAAACCAGTAAGGGACAGTGCTTCTGGAGTGTACATCTGCATGATATGGTAAGTAATTGTAGTGGTAAATAACTCTTTTCCAGAAGACATTGCTACCAAGGAGGCAGCTATTTTCACTAAGGAAGCTTTTCTGCCTGGAACGAGGCATCTTTCCCAGAGACAGTTTTAGATGTTTCTCTGTGTGCATTCCACAGAAGTTGACTTCTTGGGTATGAGAGAGATAACACTCACAGATGTGTTACAGGGCCTCAGCAACCAGTGGGGGAGTTGAGGGAAGGAAGTGATGATAAAGCCAGGGGAATTAATGGGAGGTTTGCCTTTTCCCTGTGGTCTGGTGCTGCTGTGCAGCACTGTGGGGATTTGTGAGTTTTCAGCATCCCCGCCTCTGAAATAAACCTTTTTGAATCCTGCCCACTGCTTTGGCATTTTTACTTTACAGTAATGGAGCAAAAGGTTTATATTTCTATATTTGTGTATTGTTTAACTTTTTTTTTTTTTTTTTCCTACATCACTTAGGGGAAAAATTCCATGTCTCAAAATTGTTTTGGAGGTTCAAACAAAGAAGGCAGCAAAATGTTCAGGTTATGACACAAATATGCTATATCTGCTTGCTGGCAGTGGGAATTCAATAACCTGTCCTGGGACAAAATGTTACAGCCATATAAAAAAGCCAGATGTAAAATGGTACAAGGTAAGAGTTTCTTGAACATTCAAAAAAGGTGAGTGGACGTAAAGCTTTAGGTCTAGTTAATGTTCATGTGCCATAGGTTCTTGAACTCCACTTTGACAGGCAATGCAGCCTGAGAAATTCAACCCAAAAATGAAATCTTGAATTTCTATATATCAAGTTTGTAAGTAAGAGTTTTGAAGAAGTAGGAGTGCTTTTCAAAAAATAGTCTGCTTTCATTCTTTTAAAAGTAGGGACAGTGTTCTCAGGCTCAGACAATCCAAACTCAGAAAAGAACTTGAAAATGTTTCAAAATAAGTTCTTTACTAAATAAAAAATACTTAGTTCATCAAAAAAGGGGTCCTTTTTGTTTCTCTTTAGTAATAGGAGTTTAATTTATATTAGCTTCCTGATTTCACATTTCTTGCAGCAACCATAACTTTTAAATAATTTTTAAAAAGACAGTGGTATCCACATATTTTTTATTATAACTGAAAAATGTTATCATACATTTTCTAATACATCCCTTTTTGGGCTTCAGTGGAAAGATTTTGGTTTAGCCCTACTTCCATGGTAATCCTAATGGAATATATTAAAATATAATTTAATAGCAGCAACAAAAGTAATTAAAAAAAAGGGAGTTTAATTCCTTGATATTCTTTTCATAAGGATGGTCATCAGATAAAACTTAGGAAAAACAGGCCAGGCTTAAAGCTGAAGCATAATGAAATCTTCTTGAATCCAACCTATGACAAAGATGCTGGAATATATGTGTGTGATTACACTCTGTATGACAACACTACCAAGTGGACAATGAGAACAGTAGTAACTGTAGACATTACTGGTGAGTAATATAATGACTTAGAATAAATTACTTGAAATATGTTTTCTCTGGTATGCTTATTTATGTCTTTTGTTCAGGATCTTGTTCTAAAAAAAACCCCATCAGTTGAATTAGCTACAGGATCATTAAAGTCTTCTTCCCAGTATCCTGAGGACATCTTGGGACATTGACTAGAACCTTCAATGTTCAGTTAATAGCATGTTATTTACAATAGGGTCATTTGCAAGATCTGTTTTGGATTTTTTGTAGTTTCTAATATTGGAGATCAAATCTACAATAGGATTTAGATTTCTGGATCTGGGAGTAGAATTTATGAAACTCCTACTGGTGCAAATGTTCTCCACATGCTGTATGAGAAGTGTTAGGAACATATTCGCATACTAGGAGGAAGGAGTGCAAGCCCTGCATTGGAAATGTGGACAAAAGCAGTGTATCTCAATCCTACCTGTCTTCCTGAAGTGAGGGAGAAAATACGAATTAGGTAAAAAATTGTTCCTTGTGGCATGGATGAAACCTTCATTTGTTTTCATTTGACAGTGATAAGAAAGGTGATGTTGGTGGGATCACTACACCTCTTCCACATAAATTTTAGAGACAGGAGAGATGTGAGCAATGTAGCAAATAAGCTCTTTGTTGTTTTATGTACTCTTTAGGGGAAAGCATCACTGCGTGCATGGTCTGTTCTTTCAGGCTTTGTACGTATTACTAAATAAAACTGACCAGAACTCCATGGCACAGTGATATGGCATAGTCTTACACTCTCCTACAAAACACAGAGACGTTTTTTGTAATATTTACTGTCTCCAGTTGCCTTCAGCCAAAGTCCAGATGTTGCCTTGGCAGAGTGTTTTTGAACAACATCAGTGCTGTGTGAGGGAGCACACTAGCAACTCAAGATCAGTATTGAGGGAGATGGTTTGATTTGCTAAAGGAGAGATGTGCTTATTCTTTTCTCCAGATATTTAAGGTTGTGTTGTAATACACTTCAGTCACTCCAGTCAATCACAGGTCCTGTAGAAAAGTGTATGTATCTATTCTATATGCTGAACTGCATGGACCAGTGCTGCTGATTCTGTATGACAACAGCACAGGACTATTTCTCAGCATCCTGGTGGAAAGTGGGACACTCTCTGGAAGGGGCAGCAAGACTTAGGGAGCAAAAGAAAGGTGTCCAGTGAGGCAAGCTGTTTCTATGGTCTTAGTGAGGAAGAACTTTGAAATTCCATGTTCTAGTGAGGATAGCACATCTCTGAAATAGGTGATCTTTTTTAATTCTCCCTCCTCTCTTCTCTCCCCTCCCCCAAATGTTTTATGCATTTGGTGCTAAGAATTCAAGGGAAAAATGTATACAACCCCATCAGAACAGGAAAACATGTCTCATCAACTTTTGAGAGCTCTATGTGGTGGCTTACAATATCTGATGCTCTTTCACTCTTCTTTCTTGCTATATAGCCACAATACTTTCCCAGCATGCATGGACTACCTCTGCTTTTGCTCTGATCTGGCTGAACCTGAGCTGACACACTGTCCTTCTCAAGTTCTTTTCCTTCACTTCATAGCACAGTCAGAAAAACACTTAAAAGCTGCCATATACCTACATACTACCCCAGAACTTTGCATATGTTTCTCTGCTGTGGCTTGGTGAAAAAAAAGAAAAGGTGTTATGTGGCCCCATTTCCTGCAGTATGGGACTTTCCTAGAATATCAGAGCTGTGGGTTTTATTCTGTAACCTGTGGGTGTCATTATCTGTGCCATTTGGCAGTCTGTGTTTCAAAACCAACATGGTTATTTTAATGGTAAGTACCTGTGCTTGTGAATGAGGAGTGTGTGTGTGCTCTCTGTGTGCTTACAGGGCAAGGAAAGAGGCTTGGCAGGGAACTGGAATGAGTCTGCATCGTTCAGGGGGTCTTGCAAGTGAGTGTCCTAATTTCTGAATCTTAAATAATTTTAAATGCAGACTAGATGCTGGGCTCCTCAGCTCATGTAAGTCAACAATGTCTCAGAGTAACTGAGATACCAAGTGCAAGTAGCTACATAAGTTTTGTGGTTGAAACTTCCTTATCCATGTAGTGTTAGATATCTCAATGACTTTAAATCATCCTCTTGGACTTAGGTGTCTAAATTCCACCTAATATTTGAAAAATTAAATTGTAAGCTATTTTCTCTGGTCTACTGCACTGAGAATAGCTATTTATACTTATTAATAATATTCCTGTTAATTTCAGCAAAAAACACTATTCATCCACCGAACTTTTTGTATCCCAATGGTGTTGTGATCCTTGAAGCAGAACTTGGTAAGTTTCAATTCCTCATCTAAAAGCAAAAGAAAATATTTAAATGAAGTATTGACAAGCAATGATAGACCTTGATGAAGCAAAACAGTTTTGCTTTCTAGCCTATTTAAGAGAAAAATATTCTGGCAACCTCCGTGCATGGGTTTCCTGTGTTAATTTGTTCCAGGAAAGCCACTTGAATTGGAATGTCGTGTGCAGTTTGGGTTTGAAACAGTTTCTCCAATGAAGGTAGTATGGAAACGAAACAATGAAGAAAATATAAATGAGAAACTGAATCAGGAAACAAGGTGAGAAACCCCTGCCAGTAGTCTAATTATTACCGCTGCCAGTGACTGTAAAAATCCTTCTATGACAACTTTACTAAATAAGTTTCATTGAAAGAAACTCAAAAGGCTCTGTTCTTCAACCTAGTAATGTGTATATCCACGAGCATGTGACAGGCACGTGCATTTCACATATAGAAGCACATACGGATGGCCATAAAATAAAGAACTTAACCTTTCTTCATACTCTTAACTCTTCTTCCTAAAGGTTTAGCTTATGGACAGCTTCAGCATGAATGGTGCTTGGTTGCCTGTGCTGCCATCAGTGGTTTTCAAGTGGTCTTGAAAACACAGTTTCTGCTGTGCTTTGCTAGCAGTTCACACAATCTGTCTTTGGACAGTGTCTCCAAGTGGGGATTAAATCAGGTCAATAAAACATTACTGTGGATACTGAAAGGAGTTTGAGTTCCTCAGTGAGGACTTGCACCACTGGACTTTTAGGAGTCTTCCCTGTCAAGAATTAACCAGTCCCTGCAGAGAAGAAACATGTGGGGAAATGGTTTTCTGTGACTTGGGGACAAGCCCTGTAGTCACCACACTTCTATTTCCTTCTTGTTCTCGTTCGCTTATGCAGTGTTCAACTCAGGCAAGCAACATACTGGAGGCAACACAGGCAAGTGTGTCTTTCACTACACAGCCCTTAGTCATCTTTATGGGTAAACTTTTTTGTACACTGAGGGAAGCAAAAACCCTGCTGTTGCTGCCAAAATCACATTCATAATATGAGTAATACGGGAAAAAAAAAATAAATTCTGATATCACACACATGTGCACACACACACTCATGAACTAGACTGGAAATTGGATTTTCTTAACTTTTGAATGTTTATTAGCTTTGTTCTTCTTAAGTAGCTTTTAGCTTTTTGTGTGGATACAGTTTCAGTTTCTTTATTTTTTAAAAACATAAATGAATGGAACATTCTCAACAGACCTTTAGTACAGGTTGAATCCTTGCCCATGCTCATGCCTGTGTATCTTGAATTGGCAGAGGCAGGGCTGGGGAAGACTGTAATTTTGCAGGGCATGATGTGAGGTGCTTGTAGGATGACACAAATATGCTTGTACTTGTGGCTTTCAAAGCAGAATGCTGAAACTTAGAAAACCTGGGTATTCTAGAGTGATTATAGACACAGATCTGTTATCCATAACCTTCACTCAACCCCTTGGTTGCATCTTCATTTCCTATACTTCTGTCCCTTATATCTGTCTTCTTCTGTTTGCCTGTCCTGTCCTTGGGCTTTGTACTCCTGTGTAAGAGCTGTGCTGCTCAGTCTTTTTGCCCAACTAGTTCTCTCTTGGGGCTACTTTTTGAAGTAGGGGAACTTTTTGCATCTTAGAAAAACACAAATAATCTTATAGAAGCCAAACAGGACTATATATTGAAAACTAGGCAAGTGGTAAGTATTTTGCTGAGTTAAGAATAAATCTTTCAGTCTTCAGGCCTTTGATGTTAGTATTTTCCTTGCAATGTAGAAACCAAATGGAAGTTCCAAACCAGAATATTTCAGCACTATTAGAAGTTCAAGATGAATTTTAAAAAGTTGCAGGCTCCTCTTTTTTTATGTAAGATGTTTGGAGATTGTGTGAGTGAACAGCAAAGGTGTCATGCAAATAAACATTTTTTTATCTCTAGAGTTTATCCGAAAGGTTTGAAGGGGCACACACTTCTTCATGTTGCAACATTGAAAGAAGTTACTGAAAAGGACCTCAGAAGCAACTTCACATGCTTTGCTGAGAATTCAGTGGGGAATGCTACTGCTGTGATCCAGCTGAAAAGAAAGCAGAGAGGTAAAACTATTGATTGGTGACTATTTGCCTCCAAAGACACCTTTTGATTTACTCTACTGCTACAGATTAATTCCCCATGGACACTGGCTTTTTATCCAGTACCAGAAGTTGAAGCTAGATGGGAAAAGTTTGATTTGTCAGATATCTTGAAAGGCACAGAAGGAAAAGGTTATCTGGGGGCTTACTTCAGGCAGGTGAGCCAAATGGAAGCTGCAGAGTAACGGGGAGGAAGAAGAGGAAAGTAGCACGTCTGAACATTTAAAGGCAATCTACTAAATTGAAGCAGAGAGGCTGCTAAAAGCAACAGTATTCCTTGATTTTCTTAGGAAATTTATACTTGTTTTCCCAGTTGTTAGCATGCAAGTTTCTGAGAAGTTACCATAACTGATATGCATATGGCAGCCTTTCAAGCCTTTCAAGGCTGAAACTAGAATCAGTATGGAAATTAAACTGTTGAACCATAGTTCACAGGGGAGCTTCATCATTGGAGTGGCACAGGAAGCTGCCAGCAGGGCACTGTGTGCAGCTGTATTCGTTCTGATGTGACTTTTCCATCTCAGGTGATGATGGCTTTCAGCACTACTGAGTGTACCAGTCTGTTTTCTCTGTGCCTTCTATCATGGGTGGGCTTTTCATAACATCAAAAAAATGCCACTTAAAAAAGATCCCTGATAGTAGACTGAAAATCTATGCTAAGCTTTGCAGCTACCTATGAAATCCAGACTTCCCTAAATTTTGCCAGTGGAGTAAGAATGAAGATTGTGAAATGGTTTGCCTTCATTTCTGGACTGAGTTTTTTATCTAAGTGTCAATATTATTTTGGAAAGCATGAGTTATGATAGAATCTTTTCCTTCTACAGTGGTGTTCTTATATGTACTATGCAGTGCCATTTCTACTATATTTGCATGTGTTTTGTGCACTGCCTTTATTTACCAGCACTGGATTGAAATAATGCTGATGTACCGAAGTTATCTGGTCCACAACGAAAGTACAGGAGGTAAGAAAGCTTGTCTAATATTAATTTTCTCCAGTTTTTCTATTGCCTTTAGCCATGTGGGATAAGCTGGTGTGAATTACTCATTTATTAAGTTCTCTTAATGACCTTGTTCTCTTTGAGCCAATTCAAAGGGTGTTAAACTTAGTAAGTTTCTCAGTGAGTATAGATGAAAAAAAGCCAGGTAGTGTGGAGGAAATATCTAACACCAACTGAAATGTCACAGTTAACCTTTTACCCTAATCTACCCATGGAAAATTAGAGTGGGAAGTTGATTTTTGGCAGTCCATTTGCAGGCAACAATCTAACATGTCCAACATTTTAACATCATTCTTCCAAAATGTTTAACAGCACGTGTGGACAAAAACGAAATGTCCTTGCATAGGAAAGTGAATGATTCCAGAGATTATTTTCTTTTTCACTTGAAGCCAAAAAGTTTCTCAGAAGCATAAACAAAAGAGAGAAATAAGATGACATAGGGCACCAACTGAGAAGTGTATGTTTGGGAAATATATTTCCTTTCTAAAAATTTTGACATTTGCACGAGAGTGATTAGCTTTTGATATTTCAAGTCTCTGTAGTGGCATTGCTCCATTGTCTCAGCTATAACGGGCCTCCAAAATAGTATACAGGGTAAAAATGTATCAGAAATGACTATGACTATTTCAGGGAACTTAATGCATAATTTTCTTACAAGGATTGAAAGAATTGTGATAGTTTGCGCCCAACAAGATTTTTCTAAAAATTGTTGCATCTTGAGATAGTGGTGTCTGAGTCTGCTTTTGTGTTTGCTATGTATGTGAATATGTAGCTTATACCTGAGTGTGAAATAACTGTATATAGATATCTATAAACACATACACAATTAGACAGTTAACTGCCCTTTGGGAAAATATTTTTTGTGAGCCCTCAAGGACTCGGCAAAAGCGATTTGGGAAATCACTCAAAATTTCCCCACTATTTATAAGAACCTCTGGAAAGTCCCTTTAGAGAACACCCAGTATGTCAGTATGATAGAGACAAGAAATGCCAAGGCTGGTGCATTGCATCTAAAGACACCATTGGGTTCCACTGTGGCAGTTTCTGTCCTAGCCCCTGATTCTCATGTGCTTCATGCACACAGCACCATTTGAAGTGTGGGGGTATATAGAGTGTGCAGCTCAACTGTGCCTACCTGGATAATTTTCTGTCTGCAGGATTACGTCCTTCTCATTTCATGTGGATGCATATCGTCACCTGAGGTCTGAAAGGGCTTGCTCATAGAGCAGCAAAGCAGCAGTTAAACTTGATTTTGTTGTTTCTTACTTTCCATCATTTCTTCTCCCACATCCCTCTTAGTAGAGAAGCAGGGAATTGTAGAATCCTACAAGGTTGGAAGGTACCCCTGAGAGCCATCTGATCCCATACCCTGCCCAAAGCAGAGATGATCTAGACCAGGTTGTGAAGGATCTTGTGGAGGCAGAAAACACAAGCTCTCTAGAGAACGTGCTTCAGTGTTTGACCACTCTCACATTGCAAACATTTTCCACTAAGCTCTAATGAGAATTTTCCTTCAACTCGTATCTGTTGCCTTCTCACCTACTATTGTCTCCATCATCTTTGTACCCTTCCATTTGGTAGTTGAAGGCAGAAGCAAGATCACTTTTTTTCTCATGCCTCTCTAACTCTTGGGCTTCCTCCCTAGCCAATTAAGATATACGTCTTAAAAACAATGCCTTCTTTCACAAGGAGAAATAAATAATGCAGGAGCTTTGATATTAACATTCATAGATCATGTGTGAAGTCACTTTGCTTTAGTCAGGTATTCTTCATTTCCTACACTTTGAGGATCTTAAATGTTTGTGCCAAAACCTCCTCAGCTTGTAACTGCCCTGTACAATTAGGGCTAAAAAAAAAGTCCTAGTGGTGCTTACTGTGTATTTAATTTGCTATTGTAATAGTAATATTATAAGGGAATGTGTTTGTTAATTGTTGTTGTCTAATAAAATGGCAGTGACCTCTTTAGGTAAAAGGAATACCTGGCCTGTAGTGCAATTTATTGCCATTTAAAAACTGTTTTCAAAGAAGCTTTGGTTTAGGGTGTAGCTGAATTGAAGTTCAGCTAAACCAATCTAGTGACCTTCTGCCCCACTTTCAATTTCCACACTAGTCCTGTGTGCCTGCTGTTGATGATTCACTCTTGTGGGCCTAAATTGGCTCAACCTGGCAAAAAACCAACTCAGTAAAAGACAGGGAGTAGCCAGCAAAGTGCTTCCTCTGTTACAAGAGCTTCGGCTCCTGTAGAAGGAAGTGGTCAAAAGTGTGTGGTCAGGAGGAGAGGGAAAGACTAGAAATGCAGCATGTATTGTCTGATCATATCCTTGGCCTCCAAACCTAAACTGCACATCTAAGTTTTGTTTTGATGACATACTTTCTGCTATGTGCTGGTTCTGAATGTGTCCATTCTGAGAATGTCCAACCCCAGCTCATCCATGTCATTAGTTTTCTGTTTCCTTTCCATATGGCTCTTCTAGATCTTGGGGGAACTTGGTGGCTGTAGCTCGTTTGTCATCCTAATCTTACACATAGGGATAGAAATCAGGTTAACACCAAGGCATGTGTATCATGATACTCAACTCTTAGGTGTATGTGTTGGAGGTAGGTGCCTCAGCTACCCATGAAGTGAAGATGCAGTCGGTATGGTGAAATCTGAAGAGCTTCTCAGCTCTCCCTGCAGCAGCACCCCGCAGTGGGACCCTGCTCCAAACTGCTGAATTTATTTCTGGTTTCTATTAACTGTATTGACATAGGATATAACTCAGATACTTGATCATAAGTGTCTGGTGTGATTTGGGCTGCCTGAGAATGTCCTTCCATTCCAAAAGACTTGAGTCTCCGATACTTCCCTTGTCAAACTTGGCAGTTTTATCAGCCTTAGGACACCGTAAATAGCCTCAAGCAACTACATGTGGGAAAATGAGCAACTATGTATGGGAAAATGAACTGAGTCCACTGTGCCTTTTGCTTTCATCAGAAATTCTTTTCATTCATTCCTTCTCCCTCAAATGTAGTTCAGATTTTATTCAACAAATAGATATGATTTGCTTTTGCCTTGTAGTTAAGAATGGGCCTATCTCACAACATTGATATCAGGGTGACTGAAAGCTAAGGAAAGTTCTTTATATATTTTTCATCTGCACCCTACAAACATTCTTTTAGTGAGACTTAAAGTTCAGTTACTGATCAGTACTTGGTGTCTGATCTAACACTTTGATGAGACTTAGGCTTTGATCCTTACACCAGAAACATAACAGTGCATGAAAACAACACATCTTTTGCAAGAAGCTATATTTAAGAACATTATTACTTTAAAATTAATGGTATTTTAAAAGAGGTTGTCCATTGAAGAGAAATTTTTGGAATCTGCACTTGGGCAAATGAGAGAAAAGGTTGGGAATCATTCCCTACCACATGGATTTTGCCTGGAAGCGGACAGATCTTTAAACTCCCTTGCACTAGTCATTTGTAGCTTCTGCCTTGGTAAAGTATGTCTACAAAATTTCCAAGAAGATAAGGAGCAGACATTGTTTTTGGTAAATGGATAGCTCTAATCCATGAACAGGTTGTAATTTTAGGTTTGTGTTAAAACCACTTAAATAGATAAAAGTGGAAACTAAGCATTAAGAAAAAAGCTGAATGCTTCAGTGAGACTTTTTAATGTATACAATGTTATTTATTTATTTATCTACTTATTTATTTATTTTAGATGGCAAAGAATTTGATGCGTTTGTGTCCTATGCAAAACCAGACTCTTCTGAAAGTGACTCTACTTTAATTAGTGAGGAAAAATTTGCCCTGGAGCTTCTTCCAGATATGTTAGAAAATAAATATGGATACAGGTTATGTATTCTTGAAAGAGATATTCTTCCAGGAGGAGGTAAGGTTCCTGTGGGTGGTAGAAATTCTTCATTTTTTATAAAATTTTGTTTAACTTTTCAAAAAAACCTTACGCACCAGATCAACAAATTGCATATTTTGGTAGTGGAGTTTTATGCTTTAATCTCATAATGTTTTTATCTGGTCCCTGTGCCTGAGACATACATACTTTTGAGTGTGATCACTGGGAACTACTAGGCTGAGACAAAGCTTCTTATCCAAGGATTTCTTTGCAAGCAGACTCCATTCGGAGGAAAGAAGACCCCAAATATTTCAGTAGTTACTTTCTGAGGAAATTTAGTCCGTGTTATCTGTAGTAATTTGAAAGCCATGGCTACCTGTTCCTGGGAGAGACAAAGGCAGGTCCAAGGGTCCCTTGAGACCCTGTTTGAGTAGAAACAAAGTGTGTTGAGGTCTCAGCTGTGCCCTTCATCTTCTGAGCAGAAAGTTGTGTTCTCAAGTCTGTTTAAAAACAGCCATGGTACCCTCTGATAGCAAACACATTTCTAGGGTTATGTGGTTGCTAAACATTCCTATTCTTGGCTTTCCTTATTTCCGGGTTTTAGCTGTTGATAAAAGAACTGATAAGACAAAAACTCCATTGTAGGATCCAGTAACTATCACCATTTCCTCTCCAGCATACACAGATGAAGTTGTAGCAGCTATTAAACAAAGCAGACGGGTAATAATTATCTTGAGCCCAGCCTATGTCAGTGGACCAAGCATCTTTGAATTGCAGGCAGCAGTGAACTGTGCATTGGAAGATAAAAGGATCAAACTGATATTAATAAAGTTCCAAGCTTTCCAAGAGCCAGAGACTTTGCCTCCAGCAGTGAAGAAAGCTCTTCGGATTTTACCAATTGTTACCTGGAAATCTTTTGTTTCTGCTACTCCAGACAAGAAGTTCTGGAAATATCTGCGTTACCACATGCCAGTGAAAACTACTAAGATGCTGAGAAATTGCAGCCTAAAGGGTTTATTCCAAAGGATAGTCAGATTGGTATACTGATAGCAGAAATTTCACAGGGGCTCAGGAATGATGACATGATTGCCAACGACCTTTTCTGCATCACCTGACCACCGTGAACTGTCAGTACAGTCATCAATAGCTCTCTCCAAAACAGTAAGAAGGACTGAAATGTAACAGTGCTTTGGCCCCTCAGTAAAACTAAGTGTCACTGCATGCAACCATAAATGTGAGCTATCTTTCATAAATTATTATTTTATTGCTATTTTTATTATATTTGTTATATTCTTTTGTTCTGATGTTGAGATGTACAATGTTCTTTGCACTGTATTCCTTTGGAAGGTTTTTATACTTTTTTTTCTAGAAAATAATTAAAAAAGGGAACTCCAGAGGAAGCTTGCAGTTTAATTTTCCAATGCAGTCCGGTGGGACAAATCCAAACTCTTCAAGTGGGTTACCTCCAATGGGAGCACCAAGATAATACCATAGGAGACTGCTACAACTAGATATGCCTAAGAGATTCAGAAAAGAAGGATTGTTGTGTCAGGGCTGATCTCAGACATCTCCATCTTCATTGAGATTCATTCATTCATTCATTCATTCATTCATTCATTCATTCATTCATTCATTATCTTCAGTGAGAGAAAGAATTCCTACCAGTTGTGAAACATTTCATGCTCAGAGAAACCTGCACATTACTTATCCTGTCTGATGCTGGTCACTCAATGCCCACCAAACCTGTTGGCATTATGGGTGTGTTGCAGCATTGCAGTTGTAAATCAAACCCTGGTTGTCACAGCTAGTACACTTCCAGAGACCCTAAAGCCTTTCCCTAGCAGTCCTCTGGCTGCCAACTATTCACATACTCTCAAGGCATCTTGCAGTCTGTGTGTATGGCTGTAGACAAGGGAAATGCAGTAGTCAGTGTTAAGAAAATCTGAGTACTATAGCTACAGTTGTTCTGCTGACTTCATTTGTCCTTCCAGTTAACAAATTCTTGTTTGATAAGGTTAACTGAATAGCTCATCTGCCAGCTTCATATTTGGAAAGGGATTTCAAGAAATACTGTTGTTAACAGAACCCATATAGTGAAAAAAAGAACAACTATTTCACAAGCAGGCTGAGCATTATCTACCTACTTTCATATTGGATGAAAAGGTTTCAGCGGAAGGACTGGTGGTGCTGGGAGCCAAAGCAGAAGATAGTGCCTCATGTAGAAGCAGAACATCAAAAAACATCACTGACTGCATCATAGAAAATTTTGACACCACAGTCGCACCTGCATTGGGGATTTAGTTCAGATCATTATAAGCTTTCAAAGTAAATTTCCCAACTGTCACCACATGTTGCCTTTTCCTCTGCATTGCAGTTGCACACACTGGATCTCTCCCACAGAAAGTCAAATGGAAGGACATTCAGCCTGTGAGACCAGTTGGTCTGAAGGAATTCCCTTCCAAACAGATGCAACGTGGATGTGGGGTCCTCAAAATTGTTTTGGGTTGTATCTCTGTTCTCACTAACTACACCGTCTTCTAACACAACCAAATCATCTGAATAATGTGTCAGTCATTTAAATGCACTCACTTCTAATGTATTTAATTCTGGATTTAGAAGCTTCTAGCCAATAGCACTGTTTGCACACTTCATTATCTTAACACTACACACGGTAGTTTTTGTGGAGGAGAGAAGATGCTGACCTTTTAAAAAAATGTTCCATAAGGGTGAATGTTGTGTTGGAGAAGGATAATGTGGCTACCCAGTAAATGGCTTGTTGGTATGAGTAAAACAAAGGCTAAATACAAGGTAACTCAAGATCCAATTTCGGGTATGTGATATGACTCAAATCTTCTTTCTGTTGATAGAATATTCTAAGTTACATAGACGCGTTTTAAGAGACACAAGCCTTTTCCAAACGAGGATGCAATTTGCGTGGTCACCCACCAGATGTCTCTACGGAGAGTCCTGCACAGTCCCTTTATTTACACACCGAGTAGTTTTGTTACCAGGTGCGACAGGATCGGTGTGTGCTAAGTGTGGTGCTTGAGGTGCCAGCTGCACTGGGGAGGCAGACGGGGAGCGAGGGCAAGAGAGGAAGGCACGAAGCAGGCTCTCCTGCGTGCCTAGACTGCCACCGTCTCTTCCAGCTGATGCTATTTGCTCATGCCGCATTTGTTGCCTGAACTCTGAGCACTGCAGCTTTCTCTCTTTTTTTTTTTTTTTTTTTTTTGACCTTCGGGAAAAACCCCAGAGTGTCTGGATAAATGATGTAGTTGGAAAGAGCTTTTTATTCCTCAACAGGGTGATGCTGTGGCCAAGGTTTATCTGGGTCAGAGGAACCTGCTGAACCGGTATCTTCATACAAACTCCAGGTCCGTCTGTAACACAAGGAACGGGACAGGCACATTAGGGCTTTGAAAATGACCTCTAACAGGCAAATGAAACAGACCTGAGGAAGAAGTGGCTGTGGCTATGAACAGCATGAAGTGAGCGTCGCATACCTTCATGCACCCAATAAAGTCTGTATTTGCCATAAAATAGTCACAGCCCCAGCCATGGGCTCTGCTGCACTTGCACATGCAAAGCTTTTGAACTGGCTGCTCTTGCTGTTGAGTCTGGTATTCTGTTCTGCTGCTGCTTACGTGGATGAGCCCAACCTGGGCAAGACCTTCTTGCCTCACTATGAACCTGATCCCGGAGGTGCTGTTGACTCTTCACAAGATACAAGGCTACATGTTTTCACACTGGACTATGACTACGTGCAAATTCCCTATGAAGTTACTCTTTGGATCCTCCTTGCCTCTTTTGCAAAAATAGGTAAGTAGAAAATAGGATCTTGGGTTCTCCTACTTTGGCAAGAAGTTAAAAATGTACCATGTAATCAAGTACCTTCCATGCATTTTTGTAGCTGGGATTGATTTTGCAGCTTCTGTTTTCAAAAGAACAGGCATGTTCATTACTATGGCAGTAACAATATTCCATCTCTGAATGCTTCCATTAAGTAAACATATGACCTTATGTCTCCTGGGTTATCTATATACTGAGTAGCAACAGAGCTCCCCTACACAGTGCTGTCCATTCCTTTTTCTAGTCTTTGTACTTCACAAGATACCAGAATTTGCAACCTGATACAGCTGTAGAAGTCAGTTACACCAGACTAAGATTTCAAGCATATTGAATTTGGGGGAGAAAAGTGGAAAGAATTCTTCCATTGTGTGAGTAAAAGGAAATATTTTCCTCTGAGTATTTCTTTTACATGCTTGCTCTTTAAAGTAATACCAGAAGAGAGAGACTGAGAGTTTAAGAGGGTGTAGGTCATGGGAGATGTAGGGTAACTACCCTCTGAATACATACCAATGCATCTAGATTCTAACAGAATGAAACAGAGAAAGAAAACTCATGGAGCAGTAGGGACTGCAATTAACATAACAAATGGCTCATCATGTCTTATACATTTTCATGGCTGGGCTCAAATTATTTTGAATATTCAGAATTAATGCAGCAATATGTGAAGAGCTGCATACATGTAATCTCCCTTTTCTTTTGATCTTTCCATGGGATTTTCAAACATTACTATAGAATAGGCTGGTAGGTGGGACTGGTGTTTATCTGGAGGTGGCCTGAAGATAAACATTTTTCATGTTGTAGTCACCCAGCTGACAAAAATCATTAGCATTAACCATGATTTGCCAGTTTCATTATAGCTGATGAGCTCAATCCAATTTGTATAAAAGGATGTCTTCACTGCTAGCATAATAATCAAAATTTTCACAAATAAAATTTGTTGTTATGGCACCAGCAGAGTGTGTTAGCAGTAAACATATTGACCAATTTCTTTATTCATCATCCATAAAAACACAGAACTTGCCATATGGCACATCTACTCAATATTCTTGTTTTGGGCAAGAAACAGATAGTATAGAAGAACTGTGTGATGCCTCCCAAGTGAACCTGTTCCCTTTACTGGGAGTTTTCAAATAGTATTATGTTTAATGAGAACTGTGGAGCTGTTGATCTCAAATATACTTGGAAGAAAAAGTAAGTCTGAATATTCTGTTTACCCATAGAAGAAGATTTCCAAACTATTGAACATTTTGAGTTTTATTCAGGTATTATCTTCTTTGTAGATATCAAGATTTCAGAGTGGGCAACACTTTTGAAATATTAAAAGGCAAAAGAATCCCCTTATTCTGTAAAACTGGCAGAAGACCTGAATGATATTTTTAATTAAAAAGGAGATGAATAGAGTTATAATGTTAATATACTTACTGGTTAAAAAATAAAAAATGTTGTCCTAAACATATTATTGAAATTTTCACAAAAATAGTTTTCTGTTCCTTTGCTTTTGAAGATAGATAATTCAAGGGTTACACAAATATACTCACGGCATTACCTTCTAGAGTTACAAGATGAAGACTGGCCTAGCTTCAGGCATAGAAACACAGATGTTAGATTTAAAGATTTTTCGATCTGCCTCATTCTCATTCTTGTAAATTCTGAAAAATTCCTTACCTTTCTAGCAGAGACACCTCTCATTCACTATATGATTATTGTTCCCAGTATATACGGTTCCCAGTATGGTGACTAGATGAGATAGTAGAAGTTGACCATTAAGGATTCTTGAAGAATATTTCCCTTCCAAATTGTGGAGAATCTTTTCAAAGAAGTTTCTACCTTCCCAGAAGTGGAGCTTAGGTTAAGGCATGCTTGCTCAGAAATCAAGAGCTTGGAAGCAGGATGAGAAGAGATTCTGCTTCAATAATACAAGTCTGGGAATGTTTAGTTTTTAAGGGAGCAGTACTGCCTGTTTTTGCATTCATAATCCCAAGAACAAAAGCTGGCTATCTGAAGACGAAGTATTCAAGCACAGGCAAAATATCTGTCTGACATCAGGTAAATTCAGACTCAAATAATACCGTAATGTTTTATTCAAGGATTCCATATCTATCACCGATTACCAAGACTCATGCCTGAAAGCTGCATCCTGATTGCCATTGGAGCATTGGTAGGAGCCATCATCTTTGTTTCGCATCACAAATCTCCACCGGTGATGAACTCAAGTATTTACTTCTTGTATCTCCTTCCACCCATTGTCCTGGAGGAGGGTTATTTCATGCCAACTCGCCCATTTTTTGAAA
The DNA here is from genome assembly GCA_035221455.1 of Xenops minutus. Lineage (NCBI taxonomy): Eukaryota > Metazoa > Chordata > Aves > Passeriformes > Furnariidae > Xenops > Xenops minutus. The sequence goes on from JAWWEE010000001.1 coordinate 89,381,816, forward strand.
ACTTTGGGTCCATTCTGTGGTGGTCTGTTCTGGGATCTCTGCTAAACTCATTTGGGATTGGCCTCTCCCTCTATGGAGTCTGTCAGATCAAAGCCTTTGGCCTGAGTGACCTGAACCTGCTGCAGAATCTGCTCTTTGGCAGCATGATTTCAGCAGTGGATCCTGTGGCAGCTCTGGTAGTTTTTGAAGAAGCCTCCGTTAATGAGCAGCTTTACATGATGATCTTTGGAGAGTCATTGCTAAATGATGGCATAACTGTGGTGAGTTTCTTTCCGCTTCTTGTCTTCCCCTCTTTGGACTATGTGGCTTGTAGAGTTATTGGGCACAGGACAAGACTGGCTTTAAGGAGATCCTAGATACATTATTTATTTTATGGATACTCCACTCAATTAAACATAAGAGATTTTAATGTATATAAAAATTATATTTGTATATTAACTCTTTCAAAAGCATGCATTTTAGAGCTGCTGGAAGAGAGAATCATATACCTACACATAAGAACAGATCTTACTTGTGCATTCACTGAAGTGAATGGATGAGCTACTGGTAGGATCAGTGTAGGTTCTAGGAATGTTCTTGATATTGTGCAAGCAAATAAATAGAAAATTGTGCTGCTTAAAGACTGAAGGCAGCAGGGGGTAGAAATACGGGAGACTCTGCTTTTTATATGCCTGAGAAAGCCCTATGGGAAGAAAAAAAAATAAAAATAAAAAAACCCCCAGGTGTGGACAGTCTCTGGAGGCCACACTGCATCCTCCAGTCCCTCCTGGGAAATTCCCCAGAGACCTTAGAGAGGAATTCCAAATGTCACGAATAACTGTGTAACTCTGTTTCTATCAGTAAGAAAACCTGACATCTGACAAATGTTCATCTTTTTTGGCTGTCATATCTCAATTATCCAGAAACAATGCTTCCAGACTAAGACAGATTCTGTTTGTTTGTTTTTCTCGTTTGTTGTTGGTTTTATCCTTTTAATAGGAAAAGAGTGCTTTTACAGAGCTCATTTTGCTAATATTTTTTCCGTTATCTCATTAGTTCTGCTAAAATTGGAGCAATATGAAACTCTAGCTGTAAAGCAGAAGTGGCAAGAGCACTTAGAACACACAAGCTTTTCAAGGAAGAAATTTCAAGGAGGAAATTTATTGCTCAGAAACCAAGCTCATGTGCTACACGTTAATGGCAGGTTAAGGAGTTTCGTTAGATAAGATCTTTACAGAATTTAAATCACAGGAATCTAAAACACATAAGAACTATTCAGATACTGCTATACTTGGAATTGTTAAATCTGTATAGAGTTCACTGCTGAAAGGCTTCATGGGAGAAGTGCAGTTTATGAGTAATGAGAAAAGGAAAAAAGAACAAAATAATTTCTTGCAGCCACAGCCTATTGATTATAAATCCTTCCTTTTGGTGAATCAGAGATGTAGGGTTGATGTAGAACTAAAGGACAAATGTTACTTGATTTACATGCAAACTACTTGCGTGTTACAGTTGTAACAGAAAAATCCCTGATGCATCTATTACTCACACTTGTCTCTTTGGTTCCTTCAAGTGCAGACCTCAAAAAATTTATACCTCTTTGTCACTTTAGAAGAGCTTGTTTCATTCTTTTTTTTGACTGGCTTGCTACCTTGCCTTTCCTTTTCTCCCACCTGTTATTTTTGACCCAGGTCCTACTCATGATGATATTTACATGAGATTTCAGTCAGGATGTTGTTACAGCATAAATGTGTAGTGACAGAAAGCCTTTTAAAACAGTGATATTTAGGAAACCCTCAGCTGCAACAGGTGTGTTATGAAGAGATGAAAGGGCTGTACATGGGGTATGTTGGCTATACCACTGTGAGTTCCCCTTGCCCCACACACCCTCATCGTTGGGGCTCTTCTCACAGCAGCTGTGTTGCAATCAGTTTGTCAGTTCCTGCTCTTGCATCTCTGCATCAACTGCCACTCCTCCCTTTTCTGGGCATTTCAAAATCTCTACCTGTCTTCATGCTTGCGAAGACTGAAATATTTGTCATCTGAATGGAGTCCAATAGGTGGCTTTCTCTGCTCTGATATCCCACTTACTTTAAAGCTGTTTATCTCATATGTCCTATCTTACCATTTCCTTCTCTTTATCTCTTCATGGTTTCATTTGAGTTAACTCTATGTGTTTAAAAAAAAGATAATATCTCCAAGATATATTAAGCATACATATTTTTTTATTGTTTCAATACAAATATCCCCTGGTTCTCTCCAGTCTGCTTATCAGCTTGAATGTTTTTTTCCCCCAGCAGGAAAAACTGGTATGAATATTGTTGAACTTGTGTAATAGCTGTCTCCTATATTTAGTTCAATATCCTGATATTAAAAAAAAAAAAAACCAAACCAAACAAAACACAAAAGAACAGACTGTGGAATTAGAATTATTATCTAGAAGTTATGCTTTTGACTTAAAGGAGAAAAGTGCATCATTTACCCTTTTTACCCATTGGCACCTTTTCCTATTCTCCTCAGTAGGACCATGTCTGTGAATGGAACAAGAAGGCTCCAAGTCCTATTAATTGCTTCTTTCCCCAGTTGTTTCTGGGTGGACTGTTAGCACCAGAATAGCTCGGACAGCAACAGGACTGGTCCTAACGTGTAGTATACATTAGTGGAGTTTCAAAGCCCTGTTCAAAACAGTGATGATGGTAAATCCAGTGCAGATCTTTCTCAAACCTGAACACAGGTGGAACACCCTGATTTTGCTGCAAAGTGTTTCAGGCATCTGAAGCTCTGCTCCCACATATACACAGATCATTTTGTTTCGCAGCAGGAGCTTAGCACGTGTATGCATCAGGAAATGGAACATTCCCTGATTGCTTCATCTCTGAGGCTTGGTTTTAGGAATACTGAGAATGCCTATACATCATGCTGTACTTAAAATGAGCGCCAGTGACTATATCCTATAATGGCACCCTCTCTTCTTTGATGCAGCAGAACAATTTAATCTAATACAGGTTGAAGACCCAAGTAAAATTATTTTTTTATTTGAAGGAATCTGAATTTGCCTCTCTGGTGTCACTGAGGAAGGCTTTGATGATTGGGATGTATGGGTGCCAGGAAGGAGGATGGAGATATTCTCTGCTACTAGTATTAAAGATGATCCATTCTGTTTAGAGTAAAACTAACTACAGTGGTCAGAAAGAATTATCTGGATGGTAAGAAAGAGTTATCAAGATTGCCTCTCTTGATAGTTAAGTCAGTATCTTGAAAATCTTTTTTTCCAATGCTTCTGATGGCGATGGCATGCGTAACAGTTGTATAAAGACAGGTGCAGCACAGAGCAGTTCCTGTGGAGTCCCCTGTGGGCAGCAATGTCACACTCTCTCCTCCTGCCTCTAAGAGCTGCACAGTGACACACCACCACACAGTAACGTCCTCTCCAAAACACCCAAAGCGTGACATTCTCAGAGTTCCTAAATGACACTATCAATTCATCCCTTCTTTTTGGGTGAATAAAAGCATCCCAAGCTGATTCAGACTTTCCTGCCATATACAGAATTATAGTACTCCATTTACTGGCATGACCACTGCAATATAACTTAGCCGAGCAGCACTTATGTGGAGCCTTACTTGTACAACACAAGTGCAAATTGTACAGAACAGTTTATTCCCATGAAGCATGTTATAAAAAGATGGAAATGATGTCTTATCTCCATAATTTCTATTTTGATGCCAACTCAGTTAAATCATACAGACACTTTAGGAACTAGGAAAGGAAAAAAAAACTTGATAAGTTACTTGCTGAGGATTCATGCATTTGTATCATTTATAAAGAATCACAAGTCTTAGGAAGAGGTTAAAGTCTAAAAGAAAGGGGAAACGGAGAGAAAACAGACAAAATTAAAAGCTGTATGCTAGGTACAGATAGGTTTGTTTACTGAGGAGACATGAACCTTTTTTTCCTTATCTGCCACTGAAGAGACAAATTTCATATACTGGCATTAGGATAAAGCAGTTCTATTTTCTCACATGAAATATTTTCTTTTGCTTTGTGTGCCCCCCAGAAATATTAGCAATGAGTCCCCTGGAGAACAGGCTATGTGACAGCCTCAAGGTCATATGTCCCCAGCAGCAATTTAAGATTAGATAGTAGCTGGGGAGTGATTATTATTCTAATGAGCTTGACTCTTCTACCTGCAAATACCTGCTCTAATCATCTTAATAACCTTCTGGAATTAACTATATGAAGAAGAAAGACCAAAGAAAACCATAAAATACAATTATTTTGGTCTATTTTTTTGTTTTGAACTAATGTTTTGATGTAATAGCTTTGGAAAACTGGTGATTTTAGTTGTTTCCCAAATTCTCTTGAAAACTGAGAAGTGACTTTCATGTGTTACACACTCACTGTTAACAGACTTGACAGAACTTAATATTAACCAATTATCAGCAACACCTAAGACCTTTTTATTACTACATCATTACATTACTACAACCCTATGGAAACTTTCTACTAGTTTCTAAAAGAAGAATGAAAGTGGAATATGATGAAAATTTTTGGCACCAATACGTGTTAACAGAAGTATGGTAAAGTTTTCTGCTCTAAACTCAAGAAATTATATTCATGACCAAATTATATAATACATGATATAAAAATTATAAATTGCATTAAATTCAAACTTTAATCTGAAATATTTTTCCTTTAATTTTTGTCATGTAAAGTTTTCTAGTCAAAATATGCATGGGTCTTTAGGCCATTTAGAGTGTCACAGTTTTTGTTTCTTACTTTGGGATTGTTCCCTGGGGAAGAGGTTAAGGAGCATCAAACCCAGAACATGTGAGGATAGGGAGGCTTTATTTATCTAGCTAGAGACAGTATGCAACTAAGGCTACCATTTTCCCTTCCCTTCCCTTCCCTTCCCTTCCCTTCCCTTCCCTTCCCTTCCCTTCCCTTCCCTTCCCTTCCCTTCCCT
>JAWWEE010000001.1:89386858-89432024 GCA_035221455.1 Xenops minutus
TCCCTTCCCTTCCCTTCCCTTCCCTTCCCTTCCCTTCCCCTCCCTTTCACTCCCCGCGTTGCCCTGCCCTTTGTTGCCTTGTCCTGCATTGCCCTGACCTTCACTGCCCTGTACTGCCCTTCCTTTCCCTGCTTTCTTTTCCATTCCCAGTGATGCTTCATGATTTTTGTGTCAAGTACTATTAAAAAACATTGAACATTCCTGAGTCCATCTAATGAAGTTTGTCTAATCTACTGATCATGTAGACAATAAATGGAATTTAAATCAAATGTGTGATTCTTAGTCCCTGCCCTGCCCCATCCTGAGAGGGAAAGAGGATATGGAGGGTAGAGCTTGAGGTTTTTAAGGTACCCAGCTGGGCTTTCAACTCAATTAAATTTACCTTCAGAAAACAAAGAAAAATTAGTATTTTTTGATAACATTAATGGCATTTGGTCCCTGAATGTTTTACTTCTATTGCACAACTATCTACCCTTCTTTATTTGACTCTTTTTTCAGGGCATGAAACAGGCCCTGAATTCTGGGACTTGTTAAGAACCACCTGGGATTTCAATTGTTACTTTGCTGATCGGTCTAAAACAATTTTAGGCATTCATAGACACACACACTCACCTATGAAATGAGCCTGCCAGGTTCAGAAAGATGCCTGACTGCTGTCTCTTTATTTTCACACATAGGTTTTATATAACATCTTCATCGCCTTCACTCAGATGCACAGGTACGAAGAAATCGAATCCATTGATATCTTTGCTGGCTTCGCTCGTTTCTTCGTGGTGGGGCTGGGTGGTGTGTTGTTTGGTATCATATTTGGATTTGTTTCGGCATTCATGACTCGATTCACCCAAAACGTCTCTTCAATCGAACCCCTGCTGGTCTTCATGTTCAGTTACCTGTCATACTTGTCTGCTGAAACCCTCTACATCTCTGGCATTTTGGCGTAAGTATTCCTTATGGCCTTTTGGATGACCTCTTGAAGGAAGTGACACTGTTTTGTGCAGGTGGCTTGCTCAAGGTTAGTACAGCCATTCAGTCTCTGGCTTAGAGATCTGGAGTGGAAAAGTTCTGAGTTCTGTAAAATGAAGTGGTAACTAGGAAAAGCAAACCCACAATCAGTGTAGAGATAGATGTGATACCAAGGATTGTTGGCAAAAGTACTGCTGGATGTGGGTAAAGTGACCAGTGCTGCCACTATCTGTCTGCTACCTTTGATAAGATCAGCAGGAGGAGATGTATTTGATAATACATCACTTAATCTCTATTTATTTCTAAGTGCCATGAGACCACAAGAGATGTAAAACATAATAGAGAATGTCACAGTTCTTGGTTTTGTGAACATCACCTCTAACGTGACTTGCTGGAATTACATTATGCTTGAACAGAATCACTGGGATTGAAACTGGACAAAAACTGGGCAACTGAGAACATCAAGTATATATGCATACATACAGTCATGTATATGGATATTGACAATCATATTTTGATGTGGTCAGGATAGTTTGATACTGCTGTAATGCTGGAGGCCTCTTTCTCAGAGTACTGTGATGGCATGTGTACCCACTGCAGAGAGGAAGCTGGCAGGTCTGTTGGCTGGAGTAAATGCAGAGAGGATAAGTATTGTGGAAAGGAAAGAAGATGGAAGTAGAAAAGGAGTCCGAAGAGAAAAGAAGGAATAGGGATGAAAGTGACAGGCTTTAGGAGAAAACTGCTGGCAGATGACTTTCAAGGATACCATACCAGATAGGGCCTCAGCAGGGTAAAGCATATAGAAATGGGAACCTTATTGTTCTACATGCTCCAGCTGATGCTGGTGGCTGCTGTAGGCTCAGTGCCCAGCTGGTGGGTAGCAGCAGCCTTGCACGGCCTGGGCTGGCTCTGAGCTTTCATGAAGGGTCTTGGAGGATATGATATTCCAGGAAAGACATCCCTTTATTGAGGACAAACCAGTTTAAACCTAACAAATGCAACAAATCCAGACTCTATTTGTGAAACACTGATTTCATAGAACCACAGATTGGTGTTGTAAGGGAACTTAAAAGGTCATCTAGTCCAACCCCCAGCAGTGAGCAGGGCCATCTGCAGAGAGATCAGGTTCCTCAGATCCCTGTTCAAACTTACCTAGAATGTTTCCAGGGATGGGACATCTGCCAGCATTCTGAGCAACCTATTCTAGTGTTTCACCACTCTCACTGTAAAAATGTTCTCCCTTATATGTAGTCTAAAGCTACCTAAAACCATTACTCCTTGTCCTATGGCAATAGGTGCTATTAAAAAGTCTGTTCCCATCTTTCTTATAGGCCTTTTTTAAATATTGAAAAGTAGAAACAAGGTCTACAAACCCAGTTTGTTCAGCTTCAGAGCAGAATTGGCTTTATAAGAAACTACCTTTGCAGGATGACACTAGAAAGCAATATTTGAATATTTAAACATACTAAAAAGGTAGTTAGACATGATATAGGTTATCCTGAGAAATTAGACAAAGCAGATGAGCCTTGTACTGTGTTTTGCATATTCAACACATTTGCTAAGATTGAGGTAACTGGCAACTTCAGTTGAGCACTGTGAGACCTACTATGCAGTGAGTGCTAATACCATATGTACCCTATCCTACCTGCACTGCCCAAAATACTGCTTCTCTGCCTGTTTGTTGCACTAGATTACATAGGTCTTTATTTCTTTTAATTCTCATTTTCATTAGAGTTCTGAAAGTATTAGCAATAGATGAATGTTAGTGTGATTGGGATTTATTATTCTTACTGCTTCATTAAGGAAATTATTGCTTGTTTTAGAGATGGGAACTTTTTGTCCCCCTTCTGAATTATTGAGGATTCATTCATTTTTCACTTGGATTGTGAAAGTCTATTATGCATGTGTAACTGAAAGTCAACAGTATTAATCATTAATGCCTAATGGCCTTGTCTTGGAGTGTCCTTGGACATGCTAAGTGACTCAGCTCCACCAGGATACCCTTGAGATTTCTTCAGAGGAAATTAAATGAGCAGAAACTAGAGAAAGGTTATTTAATGAACAGTCAGCATTCTCTGAATTCGCAAGTTTGGAAAATTATAATCACAAGAAGCCCTCAAAGACTAATCATATCAGTAGAAAGTAGATGGTGGAATATGTTACTAGCATAGCACTCAATCTATTTAGCACCTATGACTAAGGAAAATGTAGAGAGAGGGAATCCCCTTCAGCAGGGCTGTTCAAGGACTGCTGCTCCATGTGATTGTCACCAGTGTCTGTGCTGGGAGGCTGCTGGTACTTCTGAAGCAGGCTCTAGTCTTCATTAACAGTGAAGAAGTAGAAAACTTCCCTTTGCTTCCTTAGGCACCTTCCCTGCACCCCAGGTAACTAAAGGGGGAAGGACGCCCTTGTAGGATAACTGAATTTCCTCCTGCTATGTAACATTGGGCTACTGTGGGTGGAGAGTCCTGAAGCTTGTCCTGGCACTGCTGATCTGCTGATTGGATGTCAAGGAGCCACTGGGAGCTTTTGTCCTGGCATGGTACTACCACCATGTTCTCCCACCACCACCTCAAAGGGGAAGATCACTTAGAGGCAGGTTATGTACCTCTAACTGATCCACCTCTAGGCTGGTACAAAACCAACTTGTCCTTTGTTTGAGACAAATATTTGGTGCTTGGTGACTCTGTGTTAGGCATTCAGGATAAAATGGACTTTGAACTGGAACGTGATACCCTCACTTCCTTGGCAGGAAGGCTGACGGGTTTGCTTCCTTTATCCTGTTTGTAAAGTTGAATGGAGATGCTTTTCAATCTAGTGAAATAGCTAATGCAACTGAAGAAATAAAATGCTTCTTGATATTAGGAAGGTCAGAATCTTGTGATGGAGAGTGCAGGTAATGGTGGTTGAAGTTGTTCTTAACTGAAAAGAAAACCAGGTTGTGGCTGATCTCTGATGTTTTGCTTGATACAGGATGACAGCATGTGCAGTGACAATGAAAAAATATGTGGAGGAGAATGTTTCCCAGAATTCTTATACCACAATAAAATATTTCATGAAGATGCTCAGCAGCATCAGTGAGACCCTGATTTTTGTGTTCATGGGAGTTTCTACAGTGGGGAAAAACCACGAGTGGAACTGGGCCTTCATTTGCTTCACTCTGCTCTTCTGCCTCATTTGGCGGACACTGAGTAAGTCAGCTTTTGCAGAAAACCTTCTCTACACCTCAGAGATAAATCCTTTTGTACAAAGCTGTATTAGAAAAGTCTGTGTGGACTGGCACAACCGGTTTAACAACAAATTTACTAGGTTTATGTTACTGACAATCAAATTTCGCAAAGCTCCATAGGGAGAAAAAGGGGGAAAAAGCCCCAAACAAATGTGAATGCCTGTCTCCAAGCACAGACTTCATGTTTAGATGAGAATGGAATATTTTAAGCAAAATTAAAATATTATCATGATTATGCTTATAGAGATGCTTTTATCTTAGTTAACAATATGCCTTTGGGTTAGGGAGCCTCTTAATGATTTTATCACACACTCTCATTAACTTACTAATTGAATAATGTATATCATCACACTTCTAGTGATAAACACTACAGGTCCTGGGCTGGGAGCACTGGAGGCATAAAAAAAAAGAGGGAATGTGAAAATTACCACTGATAAATAACTGAACAGGGACTTTTACCACATATAGGCCAACCACACTACGCTACTGCTCCTCACAATTCAACTATAAAGTTTCAAACTGCTAGAAAATCATGCCTGTATGAAATTACTCCATTTTTACACATGGTATCTCCCACTCCTGCAAAGGTCTCCTAGTCCCTGATCTGCCAGACTGGGGTTCCTCCATCATGGGCAGGGCAGTTTATAGATAATGTTACATGAGTTGTGCGACACTCATTCCCATCTCCTAATGTCACAATGGGTTAAAAGTTATGTTAAAAAAAGAAGAAGCAATAAGAAGGCTGGTGGTTGGTGTTCTGGAGGTGGTAGCAATCCTGGTACACTTCACCCAAGAGCTGCTCTTGCTGCTGTTAGTGAGTTTACTGCAGCTGTCAAAGCAGAGAGACAACACATTGCCAACTTCTCCCTCATCTACAAGTACTGTCCCACCAAACATTCTGGATGACATACGTAAAAAAGAAATGACCTACTGGATCAAATCAACCCTCTACTGGTGTCTTCAATGGATCCTGCAGGAGATGTTAGTTAGGAAAGGATAGCAAGCCTTGCCACTTTCTGAGCTTTGTTCACCTCCTACTTCATCAGGATCTACAGTCTCTGTGATGGACATGTGAAATGAGAAACTGCCTGCCTATGCTACGTAAAGGTCTCGTTTGGACTGGTTGCCGATGATATTATGACTTTCTTTTTTGAAGCCTGAATACTCTGTTCTCACAGAATTTCACATAATATTCTGAGTTGGAAGAGACCCACAAGGATCATTGAGTCCAACTCTTAAGTGAATGGCCTGTATAGGGAACAAACTCACAAGCTTGGTGTTATGTCACCATGCTCTAACCAACTGAGCTAATTTAAGAAATAGTACAGAGATCAATTTTTTTTTTAAAGTCTTCCTTAATGACCTGGAGGAAGGAACAGAGTACACACCAAGTGACTTTCTGGCTGATAGAGAACTGCAGAGAATAGTTAGTATTCTGCATGGCTTCCATTCAAAGTGATCTGGACCAACGGGAGAAATGGACAGGAAGCTTATGAAGTTCAAGAAGAACACATGCAAGGACTTAGATGTGGGTCAGAATAACTCCATACACCAGTGTAGGCTTGGAGTCTAGTAAGCAGCTCTGCAGAAAAGGACCTGGTTTGATAAGCAAGTTGAACACAAGCCAGAATTATGTCCTTGTGACAAAGAAGGTCAGCCATGTCCTGGTCTACATTAGCAAGTGTGTAGCAGGCAGGTCCAGCAAAATGTTTCTTACCATCTCTTCAGCACTGGTGAAAATGTGTGCTGCTTCCAAAGTGCTGTCTGCAGTTCTGGGCTCCCCAGTATATGAAGAACATGATGGTTCTGAAGCAAGTGCAATTGAGCTCACCAACCTGGTCAGAGGCTGGAGCACTGGACACACATGGAATGTCAAAGAGTGCTGAGTCTATGCAGGTCTATGCAGCCTCGAGAAGATCTGGCATAAGAGAGAACTTACTACTTTCTAAAAGTATCCAATCAGAGGAGAAAGATGGATCCACACACTTCTCAGAGGTGTACAGCAATAAGGCAAGAGGGAACAGACACAAGCCATAACATAGGAAATTCTGACTAGACAGTAGGAACCCGTGTCTTAACATGAGGGTGATCCACTATTGTAAGAGTGGCCCAGTCCTCCATTCCTAAAGGCATCCAAGGAGCTTTGAGCAACCTGATCTCATCAGCTCTGCTTTGAGTAGGGGCTTGGACTAAATGAACTCCAAAGGTTCTTTCCAGCCTACAGCACTCTGATTCAAACATTTGGGACCAGGTAAGTCAAACATCTGAAATTGAGATGCTATTTCTTAAATCTCTCAGGTTCTCAAATCCCTCAATCAAAAAGAATGCCAGAGCAGGAAGAAGATAATGGCTTGAACCTCGAAGCCCATATACATTTCAAGATGTTTGACTTTTAAGTCTGGGAGGACTTGAGGAGGATATTTAATAAAGGAAGAAGAGAAAAGGGGAAACGTGGGATAGTTCAAGTATGTGCATCTGAACAACTCTGTTATGTAAGGAAGACACAAGTACTCAACAGGAGAGGTGATGTGATTCTTGTGGGTTGACAGCAAAAAGAAACTAGTTACAGATTTTCTTGCTATTTCTGGACCAAGCATGGCCTCTAAGTTTTTAAAGGCTTGCTTTAGGAGCCCGTTTTTCCAATCAAGACAAAAGCAATGCTCTCCTGATATAAAAGGTATTTTCCTGCTACGTGTCCATCCTTCTCTCAGATGTTAGAGCTTTCCAGAGGAAGGCCAAAATATTTTCTGCTAAACTTGTGTGTTAAAATGTTTACATCATTTCCGCTGAATCTTGAATAAAGAGAATTGTCCTGAGGGTGATACTTTACCCTCAGGACAGGGTAAAGTATGCAGTTTCAGTCTGAGTACCTGATGCCTAGTATAGTTATAAGTAGTCAAAAAAGGTCTTGCATAAAGTCGTATCTGGCAACCTACATAACAGGATACTGCTACTGGCTTTACCTCTAATAATCTGCTGAGTTTATCAGTGACAGCTGTGTTAAATTACACCAGCAATTACCAGCATTTTTCAGCTTTTATGTCAGTAATTTAAGAGTTTCCACACAGACCATAGGATACATGTTTCTTAGGGAAAATGAAGATTAAGACTAACTCAAGCAAATTGATGAAAACTCTCTGTATAGAAAAGCTGAAGTTCTTACACTGTCTTATTATTTTTAACTTTTATTAAAAGCAAAATGAAATTTGAGGATTAAACAGAGAATTAGAGACAGAAGAAGTCCCAGGATTAAAATTTAAAATGCTATTACTTTGCCTTTCAGAGAACCTGTTCACAGGGCTTGTTGGTAAAGCAGTGTTGAAACGCTTTGGGCAGTCACTGTGCAGAAAGCAGGAAACATTGCAAGGGAAGGCACAGGAAAACCTCTCATCCAGTCGTTTCTCTTATGTCCAGAACACTTGGGAGAAAACTCTGCAACATAAATATAGAAAGCAAATCTTTTTCCCTAATGTCACTTCTAAACTGTGTAAATGGATTTAAATCCTGAAGCAGTTAGGAATCAGGCTTTTATAGGAGATTTGGCACTTGGTAAAAGTGAAGTTACAAGAAACCAAAACTGAAAAAAATGGGCTGTCAAGAGTTCACAGAGCCAAGATGTTTTGCTTTTCATATTTTCCTTTTCTACTTGATGATTAATAATAATAGCTAGGAGTTTTTTCCCTTTCTAGGTGTATTTGCTCTCTTCTACATCAGTAACAAGTTCCGAACATATCCCTTCACCTTCAAAGACCAGCTTATTATTTCCTACAGTGGCCTTCGAGGAGCCAGCAGCTTCTCTCTTGCATTCTTGCTTCCAGTGAATCTCTTCCCCAGAAAAAACCTGTTCATCACTGCAACTCTTGTAGTTATATATTTCACTGTGTTCATTCAAGTAAGTGTATTTCTGAATGGATTACTTTTATGTAATGGAGGTGTCTGAAAGCTTCATAGTGAAAATTACACTGAATTCATTACTATTACTATCTATTACTTCTAGACTAGGACAAGCTATTGCATTTTGTGGCCAGATTTAGCACTGCAATGTGTAATTACCCTTTCAGGACTTTTTAGGTATTACAGAAACTCTGTATTGAAAAAAATGTGTCTTCTAAAATATTGAGGGGAAAGGGCACTTTGTGTCCAAAATCACTTATGTTCACTCCATATGCATTTCCTGATGCTTCCAGTTTAAGAAGTATTTTAACTTTATACTGAATCATTCTTTACTAGTGATGTATCTCAAACTGACCAGAAAACAGTATGTCTCTTCCATGACAGATTTGGAATCTTATACTTTTATCTTCATCCATCTTGGAAACCAAATAAGAATATTTTCAAATCCATTGTAAATGAATATTAAAGAAAAATAAAATGAATAATTCATATTTGCAAGTATAGATGTCTACTTTAGATATTTGGGTTATTCCACCTGGCTTACACTGCTGTACCTGGAAGAACTGAATCTTCTAGATGTCTTGCATCCCATGCTCTGTATTTTCCCATACCAAGATCTCATACTCTAGGATGCCAATGGGGCACTATGCACTTGTGATAGGTAAGGCACTTAGACTTCATCAGAATATTTCAGAAAAAAACCATTTTGTTTCTATTCCCCCTTTTAAAATGCTATTCTGCATCAGTACAATAAAGAAACAGGAACAACCGAAAACTGTTTCTAAGTGAAACCTGCCCAAAATATTAATTCTAAAAATGTTCAAGTAAATGGTTTCAAGATTGCAAGACCTCACAAAGATAATGTTTTCTTTCAAATTAGTCCTGTTTTGAAGAAAATCGGCAATGTGTCAGTTACTTTACATAGTTAGATTATGCCAACAAATCTAATCTTGCTTAAAAAGCCCTAGTGTAAATTTATTTTTAGAGTTTTTTACTTTAATTCTCTTCTGTAGCTCTCCATACAAATAATAGTTCATTTGTGTGTCTAAGACACAGTTTTCCTAATTTATTAAAATTAAAACCTGTTGCTTTCTTTCTGTTTTGTTTGCATTTTTGTTTGTTTGGTGTTGGTTTTTTTGTGGTTTTTATTTGTTTGTTTGGTTGGTTTTTGTTGTTGTTGTTGTTTTTTTTCCCTGAAAGATAATTAACAATTCAACTTGTTGTTCCAAATACAGGGAATTACAATTGGACCATTGGTTAGATATCTGGATGTCAAAAAGACAAACAAAAAGGAATCTATCAATGAAGAAATACATGTGCGAGTAAGTTTTTTATATCAGTAGCTGATATCCCAAAAAGGGAAAAAAGGATGTTCCAAAACAGCTGGATAGAGGGAGGCACCTGGAAGCACTGACATTCAGTGAATTTGGACACTCAGTACTTTTAAGAATGCATGGAGGAAACCCCAGGCATAATTTTCTAAATGATATCTCATATTCATAGTGACTATCGTAATATCATGTCAAAAATGTCATGGTGTAGCAGATCCCTTACTTCTTGGTACTTGTGACCCTGGGAGGACAGGAACAGAAGGGTAATATTTACAAAGTGAACTTTCCGTCCTTATTAGCTATATTTGTCAGATACATTTGTTGCCATCTTTTGACTGTTTCTAGACTGACTGACACCTTGAAAATCTTTAATCAAGTTTCATTGAACTAAAATGAGTGGACTTCAAATTTAGTTTCAAGTTATTTGGAGTCATGATCTTTATCCCTCTCAAACATTTACTTTAGTTCTCAAATTACCATTATGTAAAATAACAGAAAGCTGCTCAAGCTGACTTAAAAATGTTATAGAAAAATTATTTACATTCTTTCATTTTCAAAAAAGGGAATGAATTTGAAATTAACAGAAACACTGCCTTAAAATGAAGCACATGAAGAGACATTAGCAAAATGAGAGCATCTCAGCTGATTTGAATTTCAAATGAATTTAATTCTTACTATTTCAACCTTTACACTTAACCTTGAAAAGAATTTACATATAAAAGCACAACTTATGACAACACATCTGTAAGAACTGGCCTTTTTCTTTCTGTCTCTGTCATTCTAGTAACACACAAAAGATGACTGAAAAGCATTGCAGTCAGCAGTGATAAACTTACCAGCCTCATAACAATCTCAAACATCCTCAGAGAACTTGTCAGTCAAGGCAAAGGTGTTGGGTATCTGGTGCTTTGTCCCTCTTAGAGAGGCCAGAGATGCAGAAGGGAAGCTTGGCTGACAGATCCAAGAGTTTAATTTTTGGGCTCAGTAGGAGAAAAGGGCTAGCAGATTTGTTGCCTCCGTCAAAATACTACCACTACAGCCAAGCAGAGGAGCTGACACAGTGGGATCTTTGCCATCAGAGAAATGTAGTTGCTTTCAGAATTAACTCACATGCTCCAATTAAAAAATAAAAATAAAAAAAGAATCAGTAAAAATCAAAATTTTGTCAACATGTGTGTATTTGTGGTGACGTTGTTTTTTTCATAATGGCCACTTTTTTTCCATGTTTTTCCTCTAGTTGATGGATCACTTGAAGGCTGGTATTGAAGACATATGTGGACATTGGAGTCATTATCAGCTGAGAGATAAGTAAGTATTTGCTACTGCAGCCTAATATAATAAAAGAACTATCTACCATGTAAAATACAATAGGTAAATAGAATAGGAACTCAAAATGCTGGGGACATGTGCAATATCTCCTTTTAAAAAATGAACTCCTAAATAACCCTTGCCTCTTGGGAGTACAGTGCTCATATATTGCCTGCTAATTTCATTCTGCAAAAAGAAACAGAAAATAAGCCTTCCAAAAGACAAACATACCATGGAAATTCATACTGCAAACATCAGCCTGTGTACATAGCTTTATATAGGTACACAGTATAGTGTACATAGGTATAAATCTAAGATCCCTGGCAATGCTCTTTTAGGCCTGGATTTAGAACGTAAGTTACATAAGGTGTCAGTGCTTCACTGACTTCTGCTGTAAGCCTCCACAGCAAATACAATCCCTTCTTGGTGAGTACAGATTCAGTAATAATTAGTCACCTGTTCTTACAGGTCTTTGCATTCAGTAATATTTAAAATAAGTGTTCTGAAGGGAATGTTTGAATTCAAATGTCCAGTAGCATAAGCAGATGCTCTCAAGCTAGTCTTCACTCAGAAATGCAGGACCTGCATTGTCTCTTCTATAAGCAGAATGAGGTGGTTTTGTAGCGCTTTGGGGCTCTTCCAAGCACTGCCCAGAAGAGATGGATCTGCTGTGCCCTTTATCTTTTCCCTAAGAGAGCTCTGTGGTCATGTTGGCCACCACCAAAGCATGTGAAGGGAAGTAGGGGAAAGATTAAGCTTTCTTTCCCCCAAAACTTGTTATTATGATTCTGTGGGCTAAAAATTATCCCTAGTTGTTCTAGCTATGCCTAGGTTTTTGTGCTGGAATCATATCTGACCTTTCAGAGTTGGAGTCCAGTAATCCAGCCAAGGGTGTCTGCTGAGACATGTGGCAACTCCTTTCATGACTGGGTTTTTCTCTATGGAAACCAGAAATTAAGAGTGGGAAGAAGGTGGCTGTTTTGAATCTGGTTCTTGTCCCAGTGAGGAGTAATGATGTCATGTACTAGGACATACCCTGAAGCTAAAGTATCTTCTTGGCTCTGACAGTACAGAGATAGCTTTAGAACACCCATCTGCTGGGACCACACCACTGTCTGTGCAGACAATAAACTGAATAATTCCCTGTTGGAGCAGTAATTTCATTGAAATAGTTGCATTTACACATGTCTTTGAATAAATGCTATCCCTTTGTATCACACCTATCTGATAGCTCTGAAAAGAGAATTTTGCCCAAACTAGCCATAAATGTAGTGTTTTGGTTTAGGGACAGATTCAAAACCACATTGTGTCTGAAGACACTTAATGTAAGAAGATTGTATTAAAAGGTATTCCCTAAACTTTTCTATGGAACTTTAACAATATGTATCAGAGTTAATTACCTAAGCAATGATAATCCAGGAGGCTTTCTGTTACACAGAAAAACACAAAGAGCTCTAATCCCAGTGGAAACGTTTGTGTACCTACCTCTGCTATTAATGAATAAAAATAGCCTTTGTTAAGAAAAAAGGATACAATTTCTGTAGTGCTTTCCCGAGCATTGTGGAGCTCATTACCTTGCTGTGGTAAACCGTTCCTTTGAAAGAAACAGAACACTTTCTCTGCTAAAGATTTACTGTTGTTCTGCTAAATGTCTGCCTGAAAGCACATACCTGTTCCAAGGCAAGGCACATATTCACATTCAAATTATGCCACACATTAGCGATATTTTACAATTTGCAGCATGCAAGCACATAGTATTTTGAGGTCCATTCAATTTCTCTGTTATTCAGAATACAAAGAAATGTATTTTCTCTTCTCTAATTGTCAGGATTCAAAATTATCAGCAACATAATGGGCCCAAACTACTGTAACTGCTGGGCCATTTAGAGCCTCATTGGTGGCTGGCTGAATAGAGCAGGATTACTGTAAGAGCAGCTGCTGCTGTTATGCCCTACTATAATACAACATTAGTACAAAGGCGTGGAGACTGGCCATATTCTTTTCTGACAAACGTGGCCATGTTATATTCAAACACACACACAGCCCTCTTTTTTGCTCTGATTGCAGCTTGTTTCTTCTTTTGTCTGGTGGGCTCTGAAATCTCTGTGGACCAGTAGACTATGCCAAATATCCCCCTAAAGGTCTCTGCTCACTAGGCCTTCAGGAGTCCACAGGTGCCTCTAATTTGGATTCACTTTGCACCACTGAATTATATGTATATGCATTTGAATGAAGAACAGCTTGTACTACAGAAATAAAAACACATTCTCTTTTTTATACTTTGATTTTTGTATCTCTTTTGCAGATTTAAGAAGTTTGACAATAAGTATTTGAAGAAAATTTTAATTCGGGAACACCAGCCCAAATCCAGCATTGTGTCATTGTACAAAAAGATGGAGATAAAATTGGCCATTGAGATGGCTGAGAGTGGCATGAAAATTTCAAATTCCACTCCTTCTTTACCGTGAGTACCAACCTCCTTACCCTTTGCAGAGTAGGGACAGGAAGGAAGAGGACAAAAATTAGGAACTACCCAAGGTATTCCATGACTTCAACAGAAATAGTAGAAAAAAAGTAAAAGACAGTTATGAAAAGAGAAGTTGTAATTTGGTGCTCATCATATTTGTACTTTGACTCTTTGTTCAGAGAGAAAATAAAAATGGACATTTTCTCTGTTTCTTTTCAATGATGGGCAGTTCTGAAGAGGAATCATGAGTCTGGTGCAAAAGTCACTCTGGTTGCTTTAAATCACAGCAGTGGTTCAAGATGGCTGTACTTACCACTCATCTGGCCAGAGGGCTTTGCTCATCCCTGCTAGGTGCTGAGAGACCTACAACACAGCTTAGCACACAGGGCCTGGCTCCATTATCCCAACCACAAATTTTTGCTGAAAGTAGACTTTTTGTAGCATTTGTGATGTTGCTGCTCCACTTTGCAGTCTCTCAAACTGTCTTGTCATATTTTGGTACTTCCATAAAATTTTTTTCAATTAAACATTGACAACAGACGTGACAACAAGGACTTGAGTGTACTTGTGGATGAAATGCTGGACATGACCTGGCAATGTGTGTTTGCAGTTCAGAAAGACAACTGTATCTTGCATCAAAAGGAGTGTGGCCAGCAAAGATGATCAGAGGGCTGAAGCACCTCTCCTGTAAGGAAATGCTAAGATTGTTGGGGCTGTTCATCCTGGAGGAGAGAAGGCTCCAGGGAGACCTGATTGCAACCTTTCAGCACTTAAACGGGGCTTACAAGAAAGATATGGACAGGCTCTATAGCAATAGGACAAGGAGTAGTGTTTTTAAATTAAAAGAAAGTAGATTCAGACTAGATACGAGGAAGAACTTTTTTATCATTAGGGTGGTGAAACATTGGAATGGGTTGCCCAGAGAGACAACAGGTGCCCCATCCCTGGAAACATTCAAGGTCGGGTGTGATGGGGCTCAGAGCAAGCTGGTCAAGTTGAACTAGATGCAAATCATTCTATGAACATTCTAAGAAACAGTAATGCAACTTAGCATCAGATAGACCAGGGGACAAAAATCATAGGATCTCCAGAGCCATCACTGAGGGAACTACCCTTTAGGAGAGAGGTCTGCACACATCTTGACACAAATCTCCTGCACACTATAAGTGACATGAATGTATTTATTCTGACCTCGCAACACACTGTCCAGGGTATGGGTATTCTTGAAGGAACTTGCCTCCACAAATTCTTTCCTGGGGTCTTGCTGACCACTGTTGCTGCTACTGCCCACTCTTGCCTGATGCATCCTTAAACCCCTCTCCATTTTGCAGCAGCCTCTGGCAGGGTCCAAAATATTTTCCTTTGTGAATCTCTACCTATACCAGAAAGTCTAAATATCAATGGGACGTTAAATTAAAATCTCTCTTGAAACTTTAGCTTAATTATGTCAAGATCCTTCTGCTTTCTTGAAATGGATGACAGCATGCAGTGTAAGACCCAGCCCTTTTCTCTATAAATCATTGTTTGCGGAATGGATGATATTAAAAGACTGCATGTCTGTCAGGCTCCTTTCTGTCTGCTGTATTTATTCTCTTAACTCTTCTGAGTCGAGAGAAAATGTGCAAGGTTGTTAGACAGTCCATGGTAATCAGACTACATCCCCCTTCCTTTCCTGAGGGAGAAAGAAAATAAAACATAATTGCTCCAAGGTAGTTCAGAAATTCTCTCCCGAGCTGAGAATTTAGATTGAAAAATATTCTGTAACAAACAGCTCATATGATGGACTAACTTTTGCCAGCTTTACTCTGGCTATAATTGAATTTTACTGTGCATTATCCTCTGAGGCACAGGTTCTCCTACTGAGAAAAGCATTTTAAAAGTGAAGCCTGTGGCTCAAAACGTTCTGATTCTTCCAGGCTGTGAGAATATTCTAGGAAAATATAGGTTTTCCCAACTCTTCAATAATATGTGTCTGCTATCAGGAGCACTACAGGAGACAGGATAGTGAGCTAGTTGTTGGATCTTTGGCCTGAGCTAGTGCAGCAGTTCTTGTCACCATTCCCCTGAGCAATTAAATGAACCTGTGTAAAAGGTTTCTACATGTGTTTATAAAATGTCTAATTGTTATCATCAAAATAGCTTGTATCTCAAGTCCCTGTCTTCAGTGAGGACCCAATCTCTGGCCATGACAAGATGAGATTTTAAATAAAATTCCAGTGTATGGCATGTAAAACGTTATTAGTAGAGCCAGAGTAGTGAGAAAACTCTCACTCGCACTTCTGGTAAGTTTTGCAGCCTTTATGCACACAAAAGGAATTACTTTGTAAGGGTCAAAGCAGATCTCCATCACTGTGAATTAGCAAAATATCATTCATGCTGGCATGATTTCTGCAGGTGGACTGGGTGGCCAATGTGCAGTAAATATTCCCAGTGCATACTGAAAAAAAATTTGCTCATGGATTGTGCAACAAAGAATCCACAATTGAATGAAAAAAGAGCATTTGGTTATGGTGTTTTGGAGAATATAAGCCTTAGAAATGAGTATAGAAATGGCAAAAGCAGAGTCAAGGAGACATTATCAAAACTGTGGCTTTATGGCTGTTTTTTGAAGGAAATATGTCCATTAGAGAGAAAGATGGTTTGTTGCTGAGCTTAATTATTGTTGACTTCATACTGCTGCAGTAGTGGCTTTGGTAAATCTTGTACTATATCAATACAGTACAGATCAGAACCAAGTGTCGTATTGTCATTTGTGGTTGTGCAGTTGTGAGAGCTGTGCCTGTTGAAAGTTAATTCCTTCAAAGAACCAGTAAAGATTGGTGGACAGTTTACAAAGTTCAAAGTTTTAGACACAATATAAAAATAACAATAATAAAATAATAACAATATAAAAAAATTACAGGGTTTTGGAAGTATCAATGTATCAAGTGTCAATGTATCATGTATCAACTACCTCCACATCTAAAGAAGAAAGAAATACTGTCATGGTACTCACTACAGACAGACAGTCAGTTTTCATGGTATATTATAATTTCAGGGTTCTTTCTTCTCAAATATATCTCCTGTGCTGTGCTTTGTTGTAACATGTTGGAAGTTTCCATAAGAATAAAGAAATAGTTTCAATAAGGATTACTTTATCGGTTTGGTAACATAACAAACTTGTTTGGGTTTTTTTGAAAGTTGTTTCTTAATGTATTGTATATTGCACATTGTAGAAGCAATCTGTTCCTTATACCATATATGTGCATTGTTATCAGTTGGGTAGGTTCATATCCAATCCCATGAAAAGAATACACTTTTTTTATTTGTGCTCCTAAACAATACAGACTATCTTCATTCTGTTTCCTCTCTTGCTACCCCAGCCTAACTGAAACTCAGGGAATGATATTTATTCTATTTCATTCACTTTAAGAGAAAAATAATAAGTTTTTAAATGACTTAGAACCAGACACTTCTTTGCTGGCATGTGTGGGAGGTCAGGTATGTCTGAGCTCTAATACTACACCTTAACCTATTGGCAATTTCTCTATGTTTTTATTTCACAAAAAACAAACAAACAAACAAAGTCAAATTCAGTTTTAATCTGATGCAGAATGAAAACACATTCCAAAACCCTGAAATATATCAGGAATTAATTCTTATATTTCAGGGACTTTGGACAGGGACAGGGCACCAGGGCTTATTGTCTACTTGATGGTGAGAGGCAGTAAAATGTAAAATCCAGGCAATTCATGTTAGTTCAACAAGTTTTCAAGATGTTCATGTTAGATTATAGAAGAAAAAAAAGTGTTAATATTGTTAAACTAGCTGTAATTACAAATTCCAATCTTTTTCCTATGTTTACAGCATAATCTGAGATTAGCTTGAATCCATCTGCCTTTGCCATTAAAAGTATCTAATTTATTTTAGTGGAAGTACGAAATAAATGCACACAAACCTGTGTGATCATAATCAATTTTTTAATTGCACAGTTTACAGACAACACTTTAAGGACATCACTTAGTTGAAAACAAAGACTTGCAATACTTTTTTTTTTTTAAGAGGCAAGAAAGCAAAATGGAGAAAGAAGAAAACCAGAAACAACAAGACAGATTCATCCTGGATGATCACTATCTATTTGCCTTTCTTTTCTTGGGAACTCATCCCAACGCTAACTCTCACAGAGATAGACTGATTTAACAAAATCAGTTAACAATTCACAGCACCCCCACTCCATTGTTTTGCTAGTGAAAAAGCCAGGCAGCCACAAGTGACTGTGGGCTTCTTGTCAACTTTTAAAAACATACAAAGATGATTATCTTTTAGGTAGTTCTTTCATTTCAAATGGGGAAAATAGGCTCAACAGCAAGGAAACCCTATAAATTCTTCTCACCACAGGGCAGGTCTTTCAGACTCCACAATTGGCATACCCCGCCTTTTTAGCTCTTAAGGATTTTCTGAACTTTCTCAAAGGAGTTAAAATCAGGAGGATGGCAAGACCCAGACTGCCAGACCAGACTGTGGTCTTTATTCAGACAGGAGGAAACTTGCAATGCCTTCCTGAGTGTACAGCTGGTCGTGGCCCAATCTAATACTTATATAAGCACTTCCGTATGAGGGTTTGAGAAAGTTTTTGCTGCCAGCAGTATGAGGGCTTAGGGCCCAATGTGACTACCGACTATATGGATAAAACCTGTGAAAGAGCAAAATCTGACCTTTTTTAATCCATCTTTTGATGGCTTCCTGGTGTTGCTGGTCACTGAAAGGCTCTTCGTGACCTTTTGTTCTAGCACTAAAAATAGGCCATGCATTATTTCATGGTATTAGTATTTAATCAGGTCATTAATACTTAATTTCCCCCTTTATTTACAGGAGCGGCAGGAACCGCCGTGCACACAGGCTGTCCCCCGCAGAGGTGGAGTCCATGAGAGATGTGCTGGCACACAATCTGTACCAAGTGCGACAAAGGGTGCGTGAGCCGCGCACTGTTTGCAGACCCAAAGCTCATGTTTGCCCTTCCGATACCGCAGCCCCGGCCCCAGGGGCACCTGGTGGGAGCCCGCACCCTCTCCGAGCCAGCACCTGCCCGGGGAAGGGATGGACGGAAGAAGCCCGAGCTTTGGCCCCGTTATCTAAGCGGAATAAAGCAAAGCTGATTTTTTCCCATCAGCTTTTCACCCTGACGGCAGCGCGAAAAGCCAGGAAAACCTGTGACTGAGCTGTAGATGTCAGGCTTCCCTCGCTGCACGGCTGTCCGGCGGGGAAACAGCCTGCCCGTGCTTTCCTGCTGCCGGCTCTCGGGGAGCGCTGGCTGCTCTCCAGCAGCAGCGACACTGCCCTGCGCAGCTGGGCGGACCGGCCGCGCTAAACACCGCGCAGCCCGGCGGGGGAGCGGCAGGGCATCCGCACCACGGGGGCAGAGAGGGGCAGGAAAACATTCCATATGCTCCGTACCTTCATTTTGCACACTTCAGTGCTCTTTTCCCCGTAGAGCTCCTGTGAATACCTCAGCAGGGATTTGCTTTGCAGAAATTCGTACTGATCCTGGTGCAGCCCAATCTGGAACCCTGAATAGACAACTAGCAATTGCTTGCTCGCCCACAGCAATGAGTGGTAGAGGATAATATTGCAGCAACTGTGAAGTTACACTGATAAGTGGGGCTAACTCATCTAAGATGCGTGTACTAGAAAATGCTAGGGCCTGCTCATTTAAATGTGGCATTATTAGAAAGATATTCATTCCTAACATTGATTTTTTTTTCCCTGGCTAATTATCCATATGATGTTAATTTCTTCTCTTACTAGCAACAATTTTCATATATGGATTACCTAAATGAATTACCTAATGAATTACCTCTTGGATTAGCTAAATGAACTTTCTCTTCAAATTCACTTACAGTCATGACTATTTGCACCAGTCGCTTCCTATGTGGTATTAAGAGCTGTGTGCTTTTGGAAATGGAAGATTGGAAGTAAAATAATGCCACTTCTAATACTTCCCTTTCAGCTCTGAAGGCCTGGTAATGCTCTGGCTCACCAGAGTAGCTTTACAAATAGCTTTGCAAATGAGACTGAGATCAGATTCTGCTTTTTAAGAGGACTTATAAACTTCAGTGATTTTTTATTTTATGGCAGATAATTTTTTCCCCCATTTCACTAGATGTATGTGATAAATTAAAAAGCTTGTCTAGAATGATGCTTCCTTTCTGTTTCAGGCACCAACATACAACCGGCACAACCTACCTACCAACAAAAATGAGACACAGGCACAAGAAATCCTCATCCGTCGGCAACACAGCCTAAGGCAGAGTCGCAGGAAGGGAAACAGCTTGCCTTGGAGTAGACCGGTACCTGTTATGTAAACTCTTATTTATGTCAAAATGCCTCTGCTTCTCTATAAATATGGAAAGAGACACCCATTTTTGTATGCTTTTTGCTATAATTAAAATGGATACTTTCCTCAGTGTGCTCATGCAGCACCTAAGAAGAAAGAGGTTCACTTCTCATGTGAACAGCAATGTTTTTATGTCCTGCCTCTATACACTGGTCAGAGATCAGCTTTATGTAATAAAATAATGTAACTTGCATTTGTTTTGCATGTGCAAAACATAGTATAATCAAAAAAGGCCTGATGCCAAGCCCCTAACACCTTGCACTGACAGTTTGGGCTCTTGATCAATAAAAGATTTGTGTGACTAAATCTAGGCATTGAACAGCATAGACATTTACAGCTGAGATAATCACAGTTAAGGAAAAGAAATAAGTTCTTGCCAGATAGATTAGTTTTATTTAAATTTATCACCTCCGATAGGAAAGGTGAATCTTAGAAGAACATATTTCTCTCTGCTGACTGTAAAAAAACCATCTAGGGCTATTATATCGCAGACATTTTCACTGCAGCTGACATTGAATTCAACCTTCCAAGACAAGCATTGATCTTGTTCATACCTCTCAAAAATCAGGCTGTAAAAGTTCAGCATATAACCATCCCTCTTTACCATTCCACCAAATAAGTGCCAAGTAGAGGCAATCATGGACACTGAACATGCTTCTGTCTTGTACACAGATTAACACCACAGAAGTGCGCTACCTCTCCTTGCCTCAGGGCCCCAGCCAGCCCACTAGACGAAAAGCCAGGCATGTTACTTTTACAGGTAATGGAAATGCTTTACTTCATATTCTACTCCAGTAGTGAAAGAAATTGGGACACCAATTCAGTGGACATTACAGTACTAAATGAATACTCCCATGGAAGTCCCTGGCCTCTTTAAATGAGCTACGCTTCTGTAGTTTCTGTTTTGTCTACCTTGTTTTTATGGTCGTTACTGCAGCAGTTTCTGTTGTTCCAGCACCTCCTGGTTTTCTGTTTTTCCGTCTTACACAAATATCCGTGATCCCTGCAGTTCCACCTGGCCAAGGGGGCATTTGTGTAAGCCTACAAATTCAAATTTTCTGTTCTCTGAAGCCCCACAGACACAACTGTATGCAAAACTGTTAGGAGTTGCTGAACCTGTGGCCCAGTGCAGGCAAGGCTGACACATGCCCCCAGGTCCTCCAGGTATCAAGACTGAGCAGGTATTACCAGCAGGTGCCCTCATCCTGTAATTCTGTGTACATGTACACATGGCCAGATGCAGAGAACAGCACAGACTGGGCACGGTGCTCACACACATGTAAACAGCACCAAAGGCTACACTTTGATCCTGTCTCTGACTGATCAGGCTGATAGACTAGTAGTGAAAAATTATAAATACAAACATGCATGCTATCTGAATCTCCAGTAGTTGGCCTTAGATACAGGCCTCGCTCAGTAACTGGCCCTGGACCTTTCATCTACCCATTTGATGTCACTTGAGCATGTAAGCCCCTGAGGAGACAGCTCAGATGTAGCAGCTGCTGGCACTCAGACCTACATACATGCATACACACACACGCACACACACACACACACACACACGTGAGTGCGTTCTTCCACTCTATGCATTGTAGGACCCTCCAGTAGCTGACCTTGGGCAGCCAGCCTTCCCTGTAGCAGGTTCCTGGATCCCCTGGTCTCCTCCTCCCTCCCTCGTAGGGACACACACATGCAAACATGTCTCTTTGGTAGCCAGTCCAGATTATGGCCTTACTAGTAGCCACCCACAGACCCCATAGTCATTTCAGTCACTGGTCTGGACCTCCTGCCCCCTCCAGTAGTCAACTCACAGACCTCCTGTTCTCCTTGGTCTTTGTCCCAGACTCATGGTTGCTCCAACAGGTGGTTCCCAAGCCTCTTATTCTATTCAGTGGCTCTGGCTTGATGATTGCTATCAATTTTGCACTGACAGATGCACCCACACAATGTGCATGCACCCCAGTCCCTCCACCTGCTGGCACTCAGTCTCCACACACAGGCACACAGTACAGGGTGCTGCTGACCAAGGAACAGAAGTGGAGTCAAGTGAAAAAACAGGACAGACTGTGTGGATCAGGTGCAGGTCATTACTGACATATGTACTGACTGGCCCTTTTTATCCTTTTTCCTTTATTTTCCTGTACTTGTTTCTCTGGACTTCCCAGATTCCTTTGACTGCCTTTGGTTCCTGTCCTAAACATTGCATCCTAAGTCCTCTGTGGTCTCAAAACGTTATCCCGTGGCATTCCAGTAATGAGCCCCATATCCCTCAGTACCTCACCTTTGATTGTCTCACCAGGGTGGGTCTCACCCTGTCCATGGGGTTGATCATCACTGTGATGGGTCAGGGCAGGGGTTCATAATCTTTCCTGACTGTGGTACTAGGGGCACCCCCACTTGCCCTTGTGCCCTGAGGCTCCTCTGTCTATGTGAAGATGAGTCTCTAATCACTTAGGGCTGGAGCACTACTGAATTCTCTACAGAAACAGAGCAGAACAGTGTCAAAAAATACATGGAATTTGGGACACTTGAATGTTCCTCATTGTCTCCATCTATAATCTCCCTGACTCCTTTCTGAGTTTATTTATGTGAACCTGAAAGGCATTAATCTTCTTATATAAGTTCTTATTAATTTCTGGCAAAAGTAACTATAGCAACCGAAACAATTTTTTTTATCTTCATATTTGTATCAAAAACTTGGATAATGAAGTTTGTTTCCTGCATGTGCAATTTTTTTTCTTGCCCTTTTGTTTTACTGTGAAAGATCCGAAAGCAAAAGAGATCATCTGTGTAGGCAAACCATACTGCTAGTAGGAGCAGGTCTGACACACCCAGTGTAATCAAAGCACCCTAGGGTCAAACTCCTGGTTTCAGGTGAAACTGTTTTCTTCCCAGTTGTTAATCACAGGCCACTGGTAAACTTGATGTTTGATAGCACTTCTACTTTGTCACATACTTGTTTCCTGCTGTGGGGTTCAAAATGCTTTTCAACCATGGTACTAGGTATACTTGTGAAATTTGCAGAAAATTGAAAACTACATAAAGGAGCACTCTTGCCCCTGAAGGCACTGGGCAGGTCTGTGAGACACCAAAAGATAGCTCAATATGCTGATTTGATGGGGTTTCAGGGTAGAGACAGGATGAATAAAATCTTACAAACATCCGATTTGGGATGAAAATAACAAATTAGGGTTATTTTCAGTTCTTGACTTCACTTATTCTACAGTTATTATTTAAAATGCTTCAGCTGTGGCATTTAGAACCATAATGCTGTATTTTACTGAGTACCCTTGGCAATACCGTGGCAGTTCTCTTTTTTTCTTCTTTAAAATATGAATTATTTGTCTATTTTCCTTTAGATCAGCATAAAAGTGGCTCTGATGCTGCATTCCCATTAATGCTCAGATCCCAGCACCGACTACGGCCACTTGAAAAAAAGCACCGCCAAGAAGAGCTAATTCCAATGGCACCCTTGGATAGACAAGCAGGTCCATCCAATCTGTCAGGTAGAAGAGGAAATTCAATCAGCCATCATCGTTTCACCAGAGCAGGCAATCTAGCTCTAATGCCAAGGTCTCGGTTCACTATGAGAGAAGTAGAAGAGTATGAGTCAGAAGAAGAGACAGAAACAATGGCACCAGCCAGGCCATTAGTTATATGAGAAGCAGAGGAGAGCAGTGTTTGCATCTCTAGGGCCCCTTGTGCACTTCTCCAAAGGAAATAACAATGCTCTTCTTATATGAACCAAACTATGATTTTCCTTTTGGGACCAGTGTACTTGTTCTCGTATCACTTTCAAGCACTGTATCAAGGTACTTAGTGGCTCAGAGAAGACTGAAATTCTCGTGTGTTTATATCAAGCTTTCTTTCCAACAAAACACTGCAGGAAAGAGTAGAACATGATTTTCTTTAGAGGTTTGAACATGGACTAAAACAAGAGTAGCTGGGCTCATGCAATGCTATGGGTGGAAGCTGATACTGCCTTTGTTCTGTATGATGGCCTGCCTCCAGAGGAAAGAAATTTTTAAAGGCATCCTTGACACATGAATGCAAATTGATGACTTCAACTTGCACAGAGCTTTTGACCTCACAGTAGCTGAAATATTCCAGGAAAGAGTTAAAAACAGAAGGGCATTTTTAGAACATGTAAACTGAAGATGCCTAAACAAGACCTTAAGTTAAAAGGATTTTTATTGAATATTTTCAGTACTTGGGAATCTTTCAGCAGCTCAGGTTTTGGCTCTGAAAAAGTGCCTAAAGTCAGTTGTGTGATGGTCCATAACTCCTGCTACTTAAATGAATTTCAACACGTAGGCTCCTATCACCCACCTATAGTTGTTTTGGATGAATAAAGGAGGTATCCTTGCAGGTGCAAATCCAGAGGACTCTTCAGGCACAGGTGCTGTCAGGATGCCTTTTATTTGTAAATGTGGGATGGCAAGAACATACACAATATTCTTGTGATTCAGCAAGTGGGAAGCTTCATTATAGAGTATCTAACCTCAATTCCTCACTCCCAGCTTGTGTGCCCAAGTAGGTGGACCATTCTTCACGCTAAAACTGGACCAGCACTGCAGGTATGAAGTGAGAAATTGGGATTAAAAGTAAAGGGAACCTAATCTTGTAGTCTGCTGGCTAGCAGGAAGGAGAGGCTTAGCTCCCAGCTTTTTGTAGTGTGTGTGTCTATATGTTGTACAGAGAAGTATTGACCAAGAGAAAGAAAAAGTAACCAGAGGGTTATGCACCAAACTGCATAAGCTCTCAGCCTTTGCATGAAGCTCCCTTCCAATGCCCGTGCTCCACTCTCAGTGGTGGGTCTCCCTAGTGGCAGGAGAACAAGAAGTGTCTTGAGTAATTTTAGATAAAGTCTAAGTCACAGACACCTAGTCCCTCTGCAGAGTGGAAGCATCATTGTCACTGTCATCTGTGTCTTGAAACTGTAGCTTTATATGCAAAAGGATGAATTGAATCCAAAAGTCAATAAACCTACCCTTACAGCTCAATTCTATGGTTAAGAGACTCACTAAGTTCAGACATGGTTTTGCCAAGTTTCCTTGTCTCTTCTCTACTCACGGCATGCTTAGCTGCCCAACTCAAGGTCTGTAAATGCTACTCTAAGAGGAAGAATTAGAGACAGCAGTGCCACCTGTATGTTTCTTTTTTTTTTTTTTTAATATTATTGTTAATTATTTGTATTTCCTGGTCCATAAAAAAATTATAAAATTAATTTATGACTTAACATTTCTTACAAATGATTTCTGATTCAAGACAGGTAGAATATAAACTAACAAATTTGAAAAGCACCACACAGGGAAAAAAAAAAAAAGCCCTTTCCCCCCCTTTCTTTTGTTTGCAGCTTTTATGCTTAGCAGGTCATAATGAATCACCTGTATTGAAATTGTACAAAGCTCTATGAAACTCAAGTTCTGTTTGTATTTCCTTGTTGTGCCAGAGAAATTATGCTACTTCCTTTTATGAGAACACTGGTAGGTTATTAAAGCAGGATAGGATTTTGCTTTTGTACTGATACTGAATTAGCAATGAAATACAATTCTGTACCTGAAAATCAACAAATAAACCCAGCTCCACCAAAGGAGGAAGTTCTGTGCAGAGTTTTTAATCAAAAGCCTTGTGTCTGATCTCAGTCCCGTAGCAAGTTATATTGACATATCGTAAATCTAAATTAAAAAGTGATATTAAAGGAAACAGTTATCATACAAAGTCAGTTCTTAAATTGCTCTGTAAGCCCCCACAATTGACAGATGATACTTAATTGAGGGCAAAATTAGTACCCATAAGATGTGGTCCTTAGGCCACAGAGGTGCATGGAGTAAGGTGGCAGAGGTGTGGAACCTGCTTCTGCATTGCAGAGTCATGAGGGAGTGGGATCTCTAAAACTGGCTGGGGGGGTAATATGAACTACTGGCAATCCTTGGGGACAGTGATGGAGGGAAAGTGGAAATCTCAAAGAAGAGGGTAGAAAGGATAGTGTCTAATTGTTAAAAGAAGGCTCAAGAGAGAGGTTTAACTGAGGAATTACTGTGAGCTGCAAATTCAGCATTTTCTCTTTAAGAAGATTTAATCAATGGATTGTCTGGGGGAACTGAACAGAAAAAAAGTCTGGCAGATGAGGAGGCTTATTGTCTAGAACGGCATGGAAAGGGACTAGACATAAATCATGAAAAAGAGAAGTTTGTGCAGTTTGGTCAGTATATATTTCACAAACATGAAAAAATTGACTCCTAAATTCCTTAAATATTGTAAAAGTCATAGAGCATTATATAATTACCATTTGTAAGTAGGGAGCAAAGCATTCCATTTCTAATGATAGGTTTATATTAGAATTAGAGAAAAAGAATTATCTTTCTAAAACACTAACAGAACTAGTGCATAGATGGAGTAAAATCTCTCTTTTGCTTAATTTCTAATCTTTTCATTGATGAAACCAGTGGGCCAGAACTTCAGAGAGTATAATGCTGTAGAGCAACTAGAAGTTAATAGAGTGCTCTCAGATTTTTCAGTCTGCCCCTCAAACTTGTAAAATCTATTTTTGGTTTTCTTTTCTAGTAATTAGTAAATAGAACTGGAAGAAAATTTCCTTCTGTGCCATTAGTTGATGTTAATGGTTTTCCTGGCCATCAGCCAAGAAGCAGTGCTGCAGATGCCTGTAGAAAATATGTTCTAAATTATAAACTTGCGTGGTTTACTTTTTTATTGGTATTTCATACTTGTGGACACAAAAATTTTTCTTAAAGAAGCACCTTACTTATGTTTTAAATAGCAATAACTACAGCAATATCTTATTACAAGTAACTTACTCCATGTCTACAGGCTCTCAGGCCTGGCCAGAAAGAAAACTGAAGTGCTTTAGAGAATGAATTTAAATCCACTGTGTATGTACATTCTTAAACTCTTTAACCTGGGTCATATCCAGGAATCTTATAAGTTAATTCAAGATTTTTTTTCAAGCCTAGTACTCTGGAATTTAAATTGTATACTGATTTAAGGTGAACTAGAACAGGAAAGTCATGCCTAGAAATTGTCGAATTATTATTCAAAATCCAGGGAGAAAACAGGAATTCAGAGAATCAAGGCTATTTCCTTGGGTGGGAGGATAGTGCAGGACAGGTGAGTTTCAGGAAGGGATAATAATGAACAGCCTCTACCTTTGACAGCAGAGAAAATAAACTGCAACCTTGTTGTGGTTTAACCACAGCCAGCAACTCAGTCCCATGCAGCCACTCATTCACTCTGTGGGATGAAGGGGAGAACTGGAAGAGCAAAAGTGAGAAAACTTGTGGGTTGAGATAAAGACAGTTTAATAGGTAAAGCAAAAGCCATGCACACAGAGCAAAATATGGAATTCATTTAGCACTTCCTATGGGCAGGCAGGGATTCAGATGTCTCCAGGAAAGCCAGGCTCCATCACGTGTAATGAGGATCTGTGAAGATGAGCACCATCATTCTGAATGTCCTCCTCTTCCTTTCTATTCCCTCAACTTTTATTGCTAAGCATGTCATCACATGGTGTGGGATATCCTTTTGGTCATTTCGGGTCAGATGTCCTGGCTGTCTCCCCTCTGAACAACTTGTGTGCCCCCAGCCTGCTTGCTGGTGGGGTGGCATGAGAGGGAGAACAGGTCTTGGCTCTGCATAAGCACTGCTCAGCAAAAACAAAAACATCTCTCTGTTACCAACACTGTTTTCAGCACAAATACAAAATACAGCACCATATGAGCCACTATGAAGAAAATTAACTCTATCCTAGCCTAAACCAGCTCACACCTGAACAGAATTTACTAATCAATGAGAGAAATATGACAATAAGAAAAGTCATAATGAGAAAATATTTTAAT
Organism: Xenops minutus; assembly: GCA_035221455.1. NCBI lineage: Eukaryota > Metazoa > Chordata > Aves > Passeriformes > Furnariidae > Xenops > Xenops minutus. The sequence continues at coordinate 89,414,280 of JAWWEE010000001.1, forward strand.
AGTAAAGCCGATAATGGTCAAATATCGCAGGGTTTTCTGCAGAACATTGCAGAAAAAGGGAGGGAGTTATCAATGTCAGTAAAACGTTGTGAGCAGTTGGAAATACTTTCATATTTATTGCACAGTGTAATTAACTGTTAGATCCTGTTGCTCTTGCTGCAGGTATTACTCTTTGACTAATATCCCTGGCAAACAAGAATATGTAGGAAAAGGAGAGTCTCATCCTTAGAGAGCTTAGCATCAAGGAGGCAGCAGTGAGCATCAGCAGCTAGCTCAGGAAGTACCCAAGCTGTGACCTCCAGAAATACCAGATAACAAGAGTGCATTGAAAGAAGGCATTGCTTTGGTCTCCCTCCCAGAGGCAATAGTGCCCACCCCTGTGTAGATGCCTCTGCCATCTGTACAGCATCCATTGGAAACAACTAGCTGGTTATGTGATAATGCTAGCAAGCAGCATGGGGAAGGATGCTATGAAAGACCCAAAAGCAGCTTCTGAGTGACACTAGGGGAGAACATCGGCAAAGAAGTTCAAAAGCCAGGGCGGGTGGGACAGGGATAATTCACTTCATGGCATGGTTCAAACCTCCAATGAGTGGAGCAGGCATGTCTCTATCAAAGCCAGAGAGGAGGAGCTGTAACATTTGGAAAAGGGCAAATATCCGGTTGGGAATTCTAGGTGGACTGATTTACTGCTGTGTATGTGGGCCAAGGCCAGCTTGAAAGACAAAAGTTCAGATGTGTTAAGAGCACCTAAGGAGGGTTATATGAGATCCAGAAAAGTAGGTCAGAGTTTTCAGACTGGAGAGGCTGGTAGAGAAGACCATGTTTAATGTGAGAAGGATAGCTTAATCCATATTTACGAGAGAGGTAGTTAGAGAAAGAGGACCAGTGATATCTGCAGGGGGAATTGTCAAATTGCTATGAATAAGAAACATGACTTTTAAGTAACAAAGATGAAAATAATTGTGAAGTGTTTCCTATCTTCTTGCTGGCATGTCAGTTTTGAGAACTGACATTTTCAAGTGGTTTTTTCTGCAGCCATTAGATCCCCAAACCTCACATTTTATTGTCATATATTTGTGGAAACTACTACTTAAAAGCCTGTGGGAAACTCTGGAACATATAACAAATATTTCCAACTTCCTTTCTTCATGGGTACCATTTCTAATTTTCTATCTACGTGAATGGATAAAATATAAACAGTGAGAGTGGAAAACCAGATTCCCTTATCTTTATATTTTGTTTGCTTTTTAGGCAGGACAATTACATTTATTGTTTTGCCAAACTCACTATACTTGAGAACCTTGAAATTATAGGTGTACGGTTATATGAGTAATATTCTGAATCAGTTAAAAGAACTGGTAGTTTATTGAGCTAAGTTGCCTAATTCATTTCCTTTTGAGAATCTGTCTCAATGTTAATAACAAGTGAAACTCCTTTTCCCTTCCTTCTTTGGTTTCACGGGTGTGAAATTTCAAAAGTTGATATTGGTTCTTGTTTATTTGTAATCCACCCATCCTCATGGAAAAGTTCAACTACCTTTCGATCAAAAGAAATGAGACATGGACTGAAGAAAACTATGCCAAGCTCTGATTTTCAGAGTTTTCTTTGGCAGGGCAGATTGCAGCCCCATCAACAGTGAAGAGCTGGTAAGGAATAAAAATCCAAACTGAACACCATACCTTACTTTTTCTCTACAGTCCTTGCAGGAGAAAGCTAAGGGAAAAAAAACAACACAAGTATCTGTCAAGAATAGCCACAGTGAGCTGGGGGCACAGGTATTAGTCATCTGCAATATCCCTTTATACATGCAAACACAGGCCAGATCATTAGGCATGTGTTCAGTGCTTTCTCATCAGTAACTTATTCTGCTAAACATAAAATTATCATAAATGAAAATTGAAGTTAAACTTCTTGCACCTGTGTCAGGCATTTAGACTCGTTATTTTATATCGAGCCTAACACCATTTGCTCTTTGCTTTAATGTACTATCAGCAGTGATACAGAGTGAAAATAATGAGTTATTCCAAATGTCAAAAAAGGGCTCTTTTTTTTTTTTTTTTTTTAAAGATACCTTGGAATAAGACCTACAACCCTTTAGCTATCTTTATTCATTACTTTATTTATGGGTAAATTTTCCATCACAGAAGCCTGCTCTGGGTAAGAAAACAATGTATAAATGAAAGTCAGCTATCCACGTATATTCAGCTTCAATATTACAGGATGATGAATATTGATAATACTTGCAGTGGTGCATAGTGTCTTCTGGGTGCTGTATGAAGACAAACCCCAGATAGTTCAGTGGCAGAACATCCTAAGAATTATGCCAATGTAAATGTAAGGTGAAGAAACTTGCACAAAGAAAATGAGCCATGTGTACACATAATACAGGACCAGTGCCAGGAACAAGAGACACTGGTTCCTTGACACCAAGTCTACTTTTACCTCCTTTAGGTTTTCAGATGACTGAAACCTACAGAAAGGAACAAAAGAGCAGATTGAAACTCTTCATTCATCTCTCACCATAAAGGAAACAAACAGCACAAAAATTACATTCTTTGTGTGTTGCTTCAAGCCAGACAATAGTATCTGCTGCTTACAAACACCCCCTGTCCTAAAAGACGTCATAAAATTTTGCCATATTTAAGATATATGAATAAAATATATGTAATGCAATTTTTTTTTTCACTCACTTTCCCCCAGCACATTCACTGTTGTTCCCTTAAAATACTACATATGTTCTTCAAGCTTAGTTACAAGAGCTGGTGACATTGTAGGGGCTTGTAAAAAGTAGATATACTATGGCAAATAAACTTTATTCATGGAACCTGGAACAGAAACTCTTGAAAGTTGCTCCTTTTTGTTTTGGTCTGATGAGGATGGGAGACTGCAGATGTTTGGCACAGGTGTTAGAACTAGGACAAATATCTTAGGGCTAAAGACACTCAGGGTTAAGTCATATATAGATGCCTTGAGCCATCTGTGTTGACAGGTTTGGCATAGGAACTACAGGAGCACTTTACATTCTGGATCTTTAGTCAGAGGTTACTGAGGCCCCTTGAGGCACCTTTAGGGCAGCCGGACAGCACCCCTGTCCGGAGATGAAGTTGATGGGGATCTGCTCAAGGTAGTCAATGGCACTTAAGGCAAAATTGGATGAACACATGGGTGGCTGCCTTGCAGTGATTGGATAAACACTTCTGCCTCCACCATCTCCAGTGGGAGCTCAGACACCTACCCCACGTGTAGACACCTTAATGATGAACATATGAATGCAGCTTACTGTCCCTGAAATAGTATTCCACTGACCCGATCCTTTTGGAACCTCTGAAAGAAAAGCGTCTTTTCAAAGCTAGGCATTATGACTGCTTTAGTTTTGAAATGAATCTTCCTTTCCTCTTCAATAAACTAAGATATTTCTGTATGTACATATAAAAAGAGAATATATGTATATTTGTTTTTAACAGTGTCTCACTGTGTACAATTCCTATATTCAGCTTATTTCTAAATGACTTTCTGTCTGCAAGCATGTTTGGCTCTATCAGCAGTAATAGGTTTAGTGATAGAAAATTGCAAAGCTCACATTACTCCTGGCTCAAATGGACCCTTTGGCTTGAATTCCTCTTAATGATAAATAGCCCAAAATCTTTCCCCATCATTTTCATAAATATGCAAAAATAGATTCTAACGAAAGTGATGACTGCTGACAAATTTGTTAATCAAGTCTTACAATTTGAAGCAGCTTTTTCAGGAGCTTTTTTCTTATTTTTCCCTAATGCAAAAATGCCTGATGCTGATTTACCAACCACTGCAGAGCAGATAAAACAGCTGGTGCCAAGATCAGATTTACATGCCTTGTTTCTAGGTAATGAAAAGAAAGATAGACATAGTGAGAAAGCTCAAAACATCACTATAAACAAGTTTGCATGAATTAGGTTAAGTTCCAAAGCTCAAATGAGTTCTCTTTATTATTATTATTGTTAATACTATTGGTGGGTTTTTGCTTTAGTTTGTTTTTTGTTGATTCCCACCCTCCCCTCCCCCCGCCCCGCGCCTCCCCAGCCTGCCACTCTGTGTTTATCTTCCTTAGTCTCTAGTGGGTAAACTAAAATTCTGCTAGATCAGACCATTAATTCTGCTTTATATGCTGGATAAGGCATGCTTTCACCAAAGACAAAAAGAGCTGCAGTGACCTCTGTTGATGAAATTAAGCAATGTATTTAAAGAGACAAAAAGGAAAGGTGACACATTCAAATCCCCTGCTGGAAATAAATAGAACCAAAAGTAAACCATACTAAGAAGGAACAGCTTTCCTGTTGCATATGAGAAAGATTGTTTCCCAACACCCACTGAAGTCGGAATCCTTATGAGGATAGTTGCCTTTTAAAAACTACTTTGAGAAAATTGTTTCTGGGTTTTTTTTTGTGTATGTGGAATTTAAAAACATTTGAATAAAGACAGAGGACATAACACACAAGGAGAAATGTGGGGTTTTTGCAGTGCTATACTGCATTCCAGGAGTTTATATCCCCAAAGGAAAACAGCATGCTTCTATGTATTACATGATCGGAATTCAGTGACCAGTTCCCTGTGCCAGACTGACACACGGTGTTCTTGAAGTTTTGAGGCAAAGAAGCTTTCCAGCTGGCAGGCCGCCTGTGGTAGAAAGAAGTATCTAGGAACTGTCATGCCTTTATGACCAAGAATTTGGAACACGTCTTTATGGTCTAGTTCTGATACAGGAAAATGATTAAACATGTAAATACCCACAAGGATCTGGACCTTAATGCTTAACTGCAAGGTTGGGAGTAGTCTCATTAAAGCCAAGCATTTAGGGATTGTTCCCTTATGAATAAAGTTATTGAAATCAATCAGAAATCTTCCATTAAGCGCTAAGTAGTTTGTGGAAATGGGAGTATTGTGTCCACATTTTTTTCAAATTTGTGCCTTTGCTAAGGACTACTCAGTATTATAAAAAGGCATAAATGAGGGGTAGGACTTTGTGCTCTTAAAGTTATTTTATGTTTCTGAACTGCCCAGTAAACAATTGGCACCTACACTCTGGCTTTTCTAGGAGCCACAGCAATACAAACTGGAATCTTTTTTCTTAGGTATCAGGTGTTATGGGAGGTCTGACCATGATCACAAAGATGGAGTTATTCCTTGTTCAGGTATTTCAGTTTGTTAATGCCTCCACCAAAGCCTGAGAAGTTTTATTTTTGCTTTCCAGAACCACTGTTGTCCCTAAAACATCCTTCTTGCAAGAGACAAATGGGTATTGCTAATGACATTTTACTAGTATCTACTATGGTATTGTCATTCAGGATTTTGTAGAAAATGATTTCTGCAAGTGCAAGGAGAGAAAAATACTAAGTCCATTATGTTTTTAATAGAAAGTATGAAAAGCTGTAGATAAAGCAACATCTTATTTTGATATATATAAAATTAAAAGCCAAAATAATACATCAGTACACTATGATATTATTAACTAATATTATAGGAGTACTTGGTCTGCCAGTCTAAGAAGATCAAGATATATAAAATGTAAAGAATTAAAACCAATCCTAGTTTGCATATGTTACAGATGCTGTAAATGTTAAGGCATCTTTATACAATTTTCAGAGTAAAGCCAAATACTATAGCTGCCTATTTGAGAACTACATGCTGTCTGGCATGAAGAAATATTTATTTGTCTTCTATATACAATTAATTATTCTGGCAAAAACTCATTGACTACTGGGAAATCATGTCTGTTTGTTTTTTTCTCTCTGCATGTATCTGACAAATTTTTGTGCATAGTGGTCAGGATGTGAGGTATAGTTGAGTGGTAGTTTGGATCAAAGATTTCTTTTCCTCAATATATCTTCGTCCTACAGAGACCACCAAAAGACCTTATTGTCACTTTTTTTACTGTGCATCCTTATTACCCAGCATTCAGGCTTTATAATTTAGTTCTTTTCCAGTTTAATCTTACAGTGCACTTATGAAGAAGTTCCTGAGTTTTGTTTATGTACCAGTCTTCAAAGGTCATCTCTTTTGGCTTATCTTATAGAAGAGAAAGGAAAAAGTCAGCAGTCATCTTTTTTTACATTTGGAAAAGTATCTTTTTTCATACAATTATAACTGTTTGACAGGAATTTGCTCAAACTTAATGATTATCTTTGGATAGAGATTAAAAATGGAAAATTACATCTTCAGAGATGTACTTTTCTTTAAATTACTAGTATGTGAAAACTGTTTTGGAACTTTAATTGCTGCTACAGTCTTACTACAAAATAAACTTTGCAATAAACCCTGGCTGATCCTTATCTATAACCAAAAAATCTCCACAAGGGCAATAGCATAACGTAGGGTAAAATCACATTTGGATTTGGATTTTTTTACATCTGAGTTCAACAAAGAAGGATTTTTTCTTTCAAACAGCCCCAAACTTCTCCTTCCCTCTGCATGTGGGGATTATCTGGATCCTGCAGTAATTGCTGGTTGGGTCAATTGCTTGATTTTCTGCAATGAGGAGAATTACATGCTTTCTGGTTTTGGCCTTACTCAGAAGTATTCTGGTATTATTTCTCGGGGTAAACTGGACAGTCCAAACCCAGAGTTTCAGTGACCTCCTGAGTTAGAAGCCAACTTCTCTGTTCAGTGCCAGCTCTGAATCATACCAATTATGCCTGTTTCCAAAAACCGCATCTGAACCTGCTGTTCTTTTGACCCTTGTGATTTTGGCAATTTGTATCTCTCTGCTCCTCCTATTTTCACACGCTGCAGGTGAGATAAACCTGAGTCACAGTCCCAGGAGAGAAGGCTTCATCAAAAGTTCCCAGGGAGGCAGCCACTGTGAAGCTGATAGGGAAAATCCCTTCTCATGACAGAATCACAGAATGGTTGAGAAGGGACCTCTGAAGGACATCTAGTCCAATCCCCCATCAATGATTCCTTTTCCCTCTAGTAAGTAATCACTTGGAAAATACCTGGGGAATGCATGCTGCTACAAGTCTCTTAGCAAGGGCCAAAACTCATATTCCATCCCAGCACTGTAAGAAAATATTCAGGAATACGCAGTGACCAGTGAGGGAGGAGGCACCTTGCTCAGATTGGTCTGTGTTTTAATAGCAGCAGAGGGAAAATGTAGGACTGGAAACCACCGCAACTGGCTTCAGATTTGTGCCCAGCTTATCAAGGTGGGGTGTCTTTTATGCTCAGCTCTAAGAGGTAGCATCTACAGGCAGTGATTGATAGCCTGGGTAGCAACAAATAGGCCCTTTTGAAGTGCCTGCTACTTTCCAGGAGCTGTAAATACATCCCAAGGTGCCATTGCTAAAAGACAGATGAGGCACCCTAAAAATGAAATTATGACTACCTTTTACTGAGGAGTTGAAGGGGGTTTAATAGATTTTGGTCTTTCTATGAGCAGCATCTGGACACGTTATGTGATGCTAGGGCTGAACTTGTGAGCAGTCGTCAAAAGCATACTGGTACTTTTTACTGTAATTCTGTACCCAGATAGTTGCATGAACTCTAAAAAAGCAATTTCCAGAATCAGAAGAGCTGTATCATGAGCCCCATGCCCATGTTCCTCTAAGAAGCCCAGCTATTTTGCCTAAGGAATGCATATGCTCACACGTCTATTGTACTGAGTCTCGGGATCCTGCTGCTAGCACTGGACTACATGTAGGATCAAAAAATTGTTAGCCCTTCACTACTGGACCAGGTATTTGACTTCTGCAATAGAAAACACAGGCCAGACAGATTCCTCTTTCCTCTCAAAGGTTTTTTTGATAACTGACTGCTCTGGTTTATTTCAAACACTGTGGGATGGTTTATGCTACCATTACAGGACTGGCACCAACATGCTGGTCTAGCTGAGATGAGAACCAAACTGCTTATGTGACAACTTTATTTCACCACAAGACAAGCAGACATTAATTGTACGGGACAGGTATGCAGCCTATGCTCCTCTCGTCAGAATTGGCATTTTCCAAGGAAATGGAAAAGGGGATTTACTTATTTCTATGAATCAATAAATGATAACTTTTTTTGTCAATTGTGTTAGAAATTTTGCTAATTCTGTTTTTTGGCAGTATATTCCTTCCTCAGAAGGTATATATGGAGTGTCACACAGGAGTTAAAAAATATACTGGTAGCTAATTGCTATGAATGTAACAGCTCCACCTTTTTTTTTCCGTGATGCAATGTTCCAAGAAAGACTGTTGCATAAGAGGCAAGTTAAAATACAAGGAAATGGATACAATCTTCTCAATAAAGTAATGCTATCCTGACATGACTTCTGTGAGTAGATTTGTTTGTTGTAGGCATCAGAACACACTTTACCATTCCTCTGCACTTTTCTGCTCTACTTATTAAAATTGTTTATTTTGGGGGGTTTTTTTCCTCTTTGTTTGTTTGCTATCTGTTGGGATTTTTTCCCCTGTGCAGGCTTTTCTCATATTAAAAGGTATGTTACATTTTGATACCGATATGTGATTGTGGGATCAAATCCTACTGCTTTTTTAATAACTTATAAATGCTTGTAATTAAGTTGAGAACTCCAACATTTATGTATCTATGTCTAGCTGAAACGATTTAAAAATACAGGAACAGATTCTACTTGCAATATCTGCATTCATGAAGAAAGGGAAAAATAACTTCAAATACATGACTGCTTATCAGAGCTAATTACATAGAAAATATATAAAATATAAATAAAATTATACTCATGTCTGTGTATGTAAGTGTGCATGTGTGTACATGTATTGATATATATACTAAATATCTAAATATAAAAGGAAAAGAGGCTGATTGTTAGTTGTTGCAGAAATAGTTTATTTGTTTTATAGTAAACTATCAGCATTCCAGTACAATCGAACCCAGAATATGGATAGATAAAGAGGTTATGGGAGCCAAAGTGATACTGGTGACCACCAAAGGATTGTGAAAAGGTTCATCAGATCTTTCCAGTGATATGTTACTTATATCTTACATTTAAAATGTTTGTCAAAGATAATAAAGTTAACTGAATTCATTTCACTCAAAGAAAATCTGACATCTTCCTCATTATGCCAATATGTCCAGTTTGTTTCTAAAGCAGAGAGAAAACATTAGTTTGTTAAAAGTTTCCACTCACCTGAAAGCTTTCCAATGAAGTGTCCACATTTTTCATTCCTGAAAGCTCCTGTATCCATCTTCCCAGCTCAAAATGGTATATAAATTGTTTAAGAAGTTTTATAATATCAACAGTTTGTACTATTACTTTTGATTTCTTTATTTGGTAACCTCTGATAATGAAAGTATTATACATTTTTCTTTACACTCTTTTGGAATGTTAAATGAGGCATGGAGTTCAATAATATCTCTGAGATCATGAGAAAGCTCTTTCTAAAAGAAAAAGGATTTTGATGCCTGACTGCTGCTTGCTCTAACCACTGCAGCTTTGCTTTGTTAACCCCACATACTGATATTATTCCACTTAGGATGTGCTAAAATCCAGGCTGTAGGTTAAAGAGAGATTCATGTGCAAGTGAATGCTGAACCCTTTAACTCTGGAGGGCAGAAACAGAATTTAACAGCTGTAGTCTGTTTGACACTACATTTATGATGTCTACAGGGAACTTCAAATTAAAGGCTTTCTTTTAACTCACACAGCCTCACTGACTATATTCTTCCAAACACACTTCATCTTTAAGGAGCAATGGGAAGGGTGGACTTTCCAATGTTATGTCTTCTTAAATGAATTAATGATTTTCTTTAATTTCTAATGACTGTTTTGTGCTAACTTTTCCATGGACTATGTGAATCCCATGGATTATGTGAAGAGGTGAGGAAGGTTTATTTTTACGCATGAATCATAGGAACAATGAAATGGAATAATATTTATTGAAAACAAGCCATACATAACATTCTGTATAAAATTTAAAGCCAAACTTCCACCAAGTCAAGTGAAAAACCTATATTCACACCAGCTGTCTACTGGTCATAAAACCAGGCAACTGAGGTCAGAGTTAAAGGTTCTGTAAGGGTTTATTAACCTTCTCCAATGAAAATACAGTGGCATAAGAGATGAAAGCAATAGCTAATTAAATTCAGTGGATAGGGTGGATAAAGAGAAATAAGAAATAAGGAAAACTGAGGAGAGAAAAGCAAAATACAAACTCAAACCAGTGAAAAGAAAGAAGAATTCATCAACTCTTGAAATGCATCTTTGTGAACTCTAACAGTGTATAAAAAAATAACACCTGTTCTAGGTTAATTCTGTTTCTAGATAACACATATTCACTCTTTAACCCCTGCATACACAGTATTAGTGTAGAGACAGTTAGTTCTTTGGCTGACTGCTGCAGAAATTCAAAAACTACCTCTCAGTGCAACTCAAATTACAAAGCACCTTCTTTGTACTGGGACTGCTTTCTGCTTCAGCTGTCAGGAACACTTTCCAGGCTTCAGTGGGATACACATAGCATCAGTCAAGACGGAGTCAGCCTTAAGGACTAGTGAATCTGAGGTATTTTCCTTATGCCATTACTAAAGGATGGTTCCTTGTAACTCAGTGATGACCAGGACCTCTCAGCTCTGACTGATCAAGCACAGGGTGCATTTATTTGTGTTTTGTAGGTGGGTTCTTGGGTTAAAAAGGAGAGACAGGAGTGAAGAGCTCACTATACTACCCACATACACACACCAATTCCAGCTACTGCTATAAACTGACCTGCTACAGGTTGACATTCTGTAAGGCATCCCAGTAGACATTTCTAGACTCCTGCTGGAGATCTCAGTCCTCTTAGAAAAGCCCTTATCAAGGGCCTAAATGTGACCTGCTACACCTATACAAACTAGCTCATATCGGTGAAAGGGAAAACAGATTTTAGGCTGTGCTTAACAGAGAATAGAGTTGATTTCCTTTAAGACAGAGCACAGCTTGGATACATTTCTTGCTTGCTTCAGTACTGCTTGAGAAACATTGTAACATTTATTTTTAAATAAAATTTTCTTCAGGGAGAAAAAATCCACAACCCCACAGCATTTTTGAAAGCAGCACTTGTTCAACATGCTTGTGGCATTAATCTACTGGCAAAGAGCAAGTAGGAAATGTAGCTTAGCAGGATTGGGTCAGTCTTCACCTTGCCCTTTGCAAACAGGTTACACCTCTATGCTTCAAAGGTTGCCACTGTTGTAAATATGGGCTATAGCCCTAAAGAAATCACTTCAGTCACTAGCTCCAACACTTGAACTCATGGAAAAACATTAAATATATATTTATCATATCTACCAAGCTCTGCTTTCAAAGGAAAAATCTCACTGTTGTTGATGCCATTGTAAGGCTGAAACTGGAGGCATTCTTTCAGTCATTAACTTTTTTTGCTCCCGAAGTTAAACATTTAAATTTGTATTTCTGTATTCATGGCAGTGACAGGTGCTAAGCTTGAGAACAGTGGCTACTTTTGACAGCCAGCATGGGGACACAGCCTCAGAAATCATTCAATGACTAAGTGTCCTGGTGCAGAGTGAGCTAAAGAGGGGATTTACAGTTTAAACATTAAACGTGTTGCTTAGCTATTAAACAATTAGATTGTTCTAATCCTTAAGAGAGGGAGATGAATCTGTCATCTCCAATTCTATTTCCAGCAAATGTGCCCAACGACATAATTTTCCAGTGATACTCAGATCACCTGAAACATGACTAACGAAAGGAAAAACAGCAGAACCCCCTCTGCGAAGCTCCTCTTGATTTTGTCTGTCTTATGATCAGAAAAAGGGCACTTTACTTTCAAGCAAAAGTTAACTTCATGGGTTATTAGTCTTTCTGGGTTATAAGTATCTCTCTGGAGCTAGACAAATTGCTCAGTCCTCCTGCAGTAGCTGATGGAAGGTCCCTTTTTTGTTCTTTGGGATGATATTTAATTCTGATGCCCTGCAGTGCTGCTAAAACCACTCTGTTATTTGATATGAGGCACAAAAGGCTCTCCTGACTGAACCCGCTGGAGATGCTTACTCATGGTGAGCAAAGTGCCTGTGTACACGCCTGCTGGCTGGGGAAGGCTTTAGGAGAAGTCTTTGGGAGAGTGTTCACATGGGTGCAATTACTCTGATACACAGATTAGCTCTGGCTTTGGGGAGGTGGTTGCCTATAATCCACAGAAGCAGCAACAGGTTGCTCCCTCAGGGCTTCACTCTGGAATAACTGTGACTGGTGCTGTGTGGCAGCAGCTGCTGAGTGTGGCCTAAGGAAACCCCAGAAATGTAGAGCTCATCACTCTGAATTCAGCATTTTTTTTTTTTTTCATTCATGGGGTTGCTTTGGAAGATTAAAACAAATAGCTATTCTCCTTCTCTCATTTTCCATGTCTACAGCCAGGCAACTGCTGCCTCTACCACTCCTTGAGTCCTGCAATATTATGCATCTGCCCATACCTGTGCCTTTTCTCAACTCTTTCCAATTAAAAAGCTCCCAAGTTGTGCAGATAAAATGGTTAACATTGTAAGGGCCTGAAAATGGCTTACCAAAGTTCAGAGCTGTGCAGCTAAATTGCTGCCATTAAAGTGCCCATATGAGGAATGTATAATGCCTCTGGTCGACCTGGTTTATGGAGACAGTTGCTAAGCAGTTCTGGAAAAGTCTGTGGAAAAACACATCCTCAATGGACTATTGATTTCAGATAATAAATCACTCTATAGCTGAGATATTCATTCACTAATTAATGGATTTAGAGACAGAGCTATACAGCCAAGGGCCTGATGACAGAACCCTCATAAAAAGAGTCTAATCCCTAATGGAATAGATTTTGAGAAATGTTTGTTAATATAATGCATGCAGGTGAGTGACCAGCATCACTCCTCCCTAAAAAAAATAACTCTCAGTCAAGCATGTTTGTCTTTTACAATCCTTAAACCTCCACTGAGATTACTTGTAAATAAGTAAAAAAACCCAATCAGACTCTTTGGTGTCTGTTTTCACTTAACTCTTTGAACATCCTGGTTGCATGTACCACGGGCACAGATTTTTTTTGTGTTATTTGATTCCCATACAGCTGCAGATGTCAAGATGAACCACCTCTTTACATGACACAGACTGAAAACTTCCTTCCTTGTTCTAATGAAAATACTAGAATTTTTAACTAATTTATTTTAGTAACTATATATTTCAGGAAGTCATTCTGTATTTAAGTCTCCTGTGCTATACTTTTGGGAAGATCTGAAGAAAGACTGGCTATTTTAGAGAAGTGACTAGGAAGAATGATGAAATTGATATTTTCTTCTGAACTAGGAACACAGATTTTACAATGGTATGTGGTATGTGTTCAGGGAAAATTTAAGAATTATGTGAGAGTAGACTCTCCTGCAGAGTGTTACTTTCCATCAAAATAAAAAATCAGTAATAGAATACAACTTTTTTCTTCTTGATCTGCTGAAAACATCTGTCAAACTAGAAAAGCAATGAAAATCATGGACAAATATTTTTTAATATATTTATGATTTTCCCAAAAAACATTTTTAGTTTTTTGATCATATTTACAGGGAATACCTATAACACTGCTCATAGGAGATCTAGTTATTGAAATAAACAGGTCAGAGAATCAAGTGTGAAAATATGATCTCATGAGTTTTAGGGAATCCCTCCAGAAAGGAGCTAAATTTCTGATACAGTGAAAATTCTCATTTGTTCAAATTACCGGGTTTTTTGTTTGTTTGTTTTTGTTTGGGTTTGGGGGGGGGGTTGTTTGGTTGGTTTTTTTTGTGTGTGGTTTTTTGTTTGTTTGTTTTATTGGGTTTTTTTTCATTGTGAAAATAGTAATAAAGATAGATCTTTCCTACCATAAAGATAAAGCTGGATTAATAATCATAGACAACGTACAACCTTGTAACTCAATGTCATGCCTACAATGAGAAAGTCTCAGTGCCTACTGGAGCAAAGTAAAACTAAACTGTCATAACACCTGTAGGAACCACCCAAGCTATTGCAAATCTCTGCAGTCTGACTGCAAATGCCTCTCTTTCCCAAGCAGCGCATTGTGGGTACCCTGAGCAGTCCCTTGCTCTGGTAGCAATTTCCAGTAGTAATCAATAAATGGATTAAAAGGTAAACAAACTGAATCATGTGAATTAGCATCTTGATGTATAAAATAGCACGCACTTTGTCACGTGAAATGCTGTTAGCACTGTATCTGGTAAAACAGACAATGCCTGTGAGCAGAATTAAAGAGATGAAAGTACTCTGGCTGCAGATGGCACGGCACAGCGCGGGCAGTGAGGCATCGGTGGGGGCATTGCGGGAAGGTCCTCTATGGATCAGTTGCAATCAGGCAAGTGCAGCGTACGTGCTTTCTGTTTGTGCTGTCATTGAAATGGTGCGGAGCGACCCGACAGAAAATTGTTCTGAAGTGGGAGCAGATGCATTGAGCTGTCAGGGGCAGAGCCATGACGAGACGCTCTGGCGCCAGAAACACACCTTCACGTCTCCTCTGTAGCTCTCCCTGGCTGATGGGACCCCCCTTCCTCCCCTCCTCGGGCAGCATTGAGGCTCAGGAATATTTATCTCTATGTGGTGATGTCCCTGGTCATGGCTTCAGGAGGAACTGCTTCTTGGACAGATACCTGCAGGGCTGGGCGCAGTGCAAGGGGCAATGAAGAGAAGTGGAGCTGCTGATGCTGCTGCTGTCTCATATGGCCTCTGTGAAGCAGAGATAATGGGAATATCATACTCCATTCTGCTGTCTCAGGCAGATCTCTGCTTGGATTTAAGGACCTTTCACCAGTGGTGAAACTCCTCAGCATTTGTTGGACCAGCTCCACAGCTCTGGTAGCAATGAAAAGCAGTACTGACAGAATCTCCACAAGACATTCAGCACCTCATACTGTGCCAAGCTTCACTGCATCTCTTTCAACCAGCTCTGAAGTCACATAGAGTTTCCTTCCCTGCTGTATCATGCTATCCTGTAAAGACAGTTCCTATGCAAATGGTGGATATTCTCATGTATACAATCCATCCATAAAATATGTTATTTTGATATAAAATAGACAGTATCAACTCACAATTAATCTCAACTCTCATTGTTTTCACTCTTGCAGTGTTTTGGGATCTAAGTCAATGTACTATTTCCCTTTATACTAGTAGCATGTAAGTCACCAGCTTCAGGACTAATGACATATTTCCATCTTTTTTTTTCCCCTTTCCATTTACCAACTTCTCATTTTCATAATATAAAAAGAAAGCCAAGTACCAAGACCCACAACAGTGTCAGAGCTAGAAGGATTTCTGTTGCACGTGGCCTTTTATTTTTGGAGAGGAGAACAGTAAGAAGGCAAATAATGGCAAATGTGTGGATGGTGCTCTGAGGAAGAGCCCATTTTCCCATGCCAGGGAGAAACTGTGTGACTGTATAAGGGCACGACCTAGCTGCTGAAGCATCTCTTTGTCTCTGCCAGTATCCAGCAGCCATGCTCTGTGATCCCTCACTGCCTGTAATGAAAAGGGCAATATTTTCCATGAGAAGGGACCTTCCTCCACTTTTGTATACCTAATCTTTTTTCCACCTAAAGTTTTCCTTCTCCTCTTCTGACAAAGTGAAATCCTCAGCCAGTTGTTCACAATTTCCAAATGATGATCTGGCGGCTGGTGCACCTGCAGAACTGTTGGACAAATGGTCCAGTTCTCTGCCCTACAGTGTATTTTGGCTGTGACTATTGAATGGGCATATGAATTTCATCATAGATAGGGATTATGAGGTGGTATTAGAGAAAAGGGTCAATAGGAAAGTATATAAATAACAACAGTTCAAATAGCTTTGGCCAGCTTGCTCTTGCCAGTGCTTTTTCATTGATACTATTGAAGATAATTCTCAGTCCAATGAGATAATGTAGATAACTAGAAGGGAGCTTTAACACTGTTCCTAGAAGAGAGGGTATTAACATTTTCATAATTGTATTTTTCAGAAAGGTTTCCTTCATCTGCAGGAAAGGTTATAAAATGAGACATGTAAGCACAATTACAGATCTTATAATTTTAGACTGAATTAAATTTATTATTTATAATCTGATTTGCATGTGAAAGGTAATGTTATCTCCTTCACCTGAGGGTTAGACTTCTCTTCTTGTGGATGGTCTGACACGGACTAGGAGGTTCAGGAATGAAAGAGCATTTTCTTTTTGCATTCCTTTTACATATAAAGGAAATGTCTTCAGTATTGACAATATTTGTCTCTTTCTCTTATTTCAGAGAATCTGATACAAGAAATAAAAGAAAATATGAAGATATTACGTGCAGCTAGAGGGTCAGATGGTGTATACACTGGTTTGCTATTAAAACGTGTTTTCTTTGCTGCATTGTAGATAAAGAACAGTATTTTTTATTATTAATGTAATGCCTTAAAATTTGTCATTAAAACCATAGGCTTAGTGCCCTGTTATCAGGTTCTGGGGGTGACAACTACACATATTCAGCTAATGGATTCTGAGCTTTAACATCCTGCAGAAACAGTAGCACTGATAACTTTGGGGGGGAAAGGAGAACTCTTACTTCCTGCTTTAGTTTTATTGGAAGTCATGAAAGACATGCTTTGCTATAGAGGCATGCAGAATGGTGTGCTCTAAAGATTTTATGAGTTTGAGCTTTGGAATACTGTCTTACTCATAAGTGGTGAAGTCATGAGTAAATCATGGGTGAGATTCCATTCTTTCAGGAAATGCAGAAAGCTGGTGCTCAGCAGTGTCTGATGGAATCAGACTCCAATGCCTTCAGGAACAGGATTTTGTCAACCACGTGTTCAATATTTGCAACACACGCATAAATGTTTTATCAGTCATATATTTATATATACATATATGAGAATATATATCCGAGCAATTATGTATGTTTATACAGTGTGCACTTTTAACTCTGAATTGACAGAATGTAAATCTCTTAATTAACAAAAACAGGATTGTGCCTATCACATGCTTGATAGGTGGAAGCATATATTTAATATTTTATATATTATATATATAACATATAATTATATATCATACTATATATGTTTTCTACAACATGCATATACATATATGTGAACCTACCTACAGATATCTACACAGATTTTGTTCTCTTTACTCTCCAAAGTGACAGAATTTTACTCTTAATTAGTGGGAACAGAATGTTGTCTATCACATATTTGGTAGAATCACCTATTCTGTATTTGGTAATGGCAACATAGATATGTACATACACAGGCATACATATGCAAAAAATACTTTATTTATATACATAGAAACATTCATATGCATATATATATATATGGACATACATGGGTATATATATATACACATTTACACGTATGTATATAGATGCACATGCATATGTATAAAGGCTCTAAATTGCTTTTAGATACTTATATGTAGAGACTGTATGTGTACCTGTAGACGTGGACATACCCATATAGAGTGTCCTAACACTTTAGTTTATATACATATATATATGTACTTGTATTTATATGACTGCATACACATCTGTTAGAGTAGTCCACAGCCAAAGGAACACCCCGAGCTCTGCCTACACCTGTGCAGCCCCGTTCATCCCAGCAGGTACTGGAGGGCAGGAGCTGGTGCCCGAGTTCCTGAGCACCTGGCGGCGGCTGGGACGGGGACGGGGACGGGGACCGGGACCGGGACCGTCCCCCGGCCGGGCGCTGCGGCTGCTGACAGCGGCGGGCCGGCCCGGGGGCGGCGGGGGCGGCTGACAGCGGCGGGGCCGTCCCGTGGCTTGGCCCCGCGGGGGCGGCCCCG